>WOVY01009735.1:0-600000 GCA_013436015.1 Rhipicephalus annulatus | reverse complement strand
TTATGTCTGTCTAGGGCCGCTGCAAAGTCGTGGCAGTCTCGATGAGCTGGGTGACTGTAGAGTAACCACGGCGAAAGCCATGCTGGAAGGAACCAATTAAGCCTTTTTTTTTTCAAGAAAACTGGATACATGTATAAAAATTATGTACTCTAGTACCATCGCGGATGTACATAATAAGAAAATTGGTCTATATGATGACGAAGTTGATGGCGCGTTTCTTTTAGAGATTGTTACGATTTTCGCGTACTTCCAGTCGCATGGAAGATCCAAATTGAACAGAGATGTCTTCAAGAACAGACATATATATTTGCATACCATGCATTTATACCGCGCATTTTGTGCATACCGTGCACACCGTGCACACCGTGCATACCGTGCATATATATTTGCATATGGTATACGATGTATGCCTGGTGATGTCTCTTCATCTAATTTTAGCAGTAGTGCTAGTATGTCTGCTTCAGACATATACACATTATCAATAGGTTCACTATGGTTATATTTAATAAATTCCGGTTTGCTGCCATCTTCAACGACAAACACAGTACCAAAATAGCCATTAAGCGCTTCGGCATTTACTGCGTTATCTGTCACTGTGACACCTTAGACCGATAGACTAGGCGGATCTTTATTGTTTGGCAAAATGTGTCGTCGAAAATTTTCTGCTGAAGTGTTAAAAAGATTTTAAAACGAACGTGTTCGTAAAAATCTTTGGCCTTTTTAATGTTGTGCTTTAGTTCTTCGCGTACTTGGATATCTTATCTGAACCACTTGAGCATGGATACCGCCTCTACTGCCTTTTTGCTTTGTTTAAATTACGTTGGGGTCAAGCAATCTCTTTTGTCATCCATGGATTGTGTGTACCCTGTAAGTGTCGTTTGTGTGGGATAAACTTTTTCACACAAGTCAAAATCAGGTTTTTAAAAAAAGCACAACGTATATTCAACAGTAGAGGCATCTGATTTGTAAAAAGAGGTAAACAAAGAAAAATAACTATTCAGAACATTGAAAATATCTGCATCACTCACACGAGAAAACACCAGAACAATACACTCTTCTTTCACCACGCTTTATCGGAAGTTCACTTCCAGATTTAAGCAGAGGTGCATGTGGTCTTAGACACTTTTGAATATGTCCACTCCTGAAGCACGGTCAAGAGCACCGTCATTATAACTAATAGATCCAAAATTAATTGACTATCACCTTGTATTCTTGTAGGCACTTTTACTAGTTTTGTTAGGCCTTGCAATGAAACAATGTCTACGAGTGGATCAGCGGAGGCACAGAGTGCTTCAGGAAAATCACCATCCCAGTTTATTAGCGGAATGTTGAAATGTTCGGTCAGTACAAGGTTAGAAGCGTGGTTCCTGCACATGAACTTGTTGAGCACCTCAAAAAATCTACCGTCATTTTTCGGGGGGCCGTAAAATACGAAAATTACCAAATGGAATTTCGTGAAATGATCTTTGATTGAAAGCAGCGGCGGCACAGCGAACGGACGACTGATTGCAACTCTGCTCTTTCACAGATATCAAGAAACCTGGTGCATTGTTGAAGTATATCAAGGTTTCTCCAAGCAGCGCAGAAGCTAAGTGAGTATCGCTGACTGCTAATCGAATTCTGCTTCTGCGGGGCGCTGCGAACCACTCGGCGAACATATCCCAGGCAGCACACCGGCGTTGGACCGATCTTAGACCGGTATTGGCTAACGTCGGCTGCAATATTGGCCCAAGGTCGGCAAATCGGCAAAGTGCCACTTCTTCCGATGTAGGACCGCTGTTCAAGCCAACCTGGGGCCGATGTTCTGCCGTTGCACTTGCCGATATGCAGCCGATGCCGGCCCACTCTACACATGTCAATGAAGGCCCGTCCTTTCACCGACGTAGTTGCCAAAATACATCCAGCATTGGACCATTCTCGGGTCACTTTGTAGCCAATGAAATGCCGTTATTACCCCAGCATTCGCTTTACGACGAATATTGGCTACCATTGGCTAGCCAATTTTACACCGTTATAATATGGGCTTTTTACTACTGGCACTTCTTAGCCGGTGGGCTTTACATTACGCCCCCAGAACTTCCTCTAGCAGCTTATAGCAGCCCCGTAAGAGCTTCGCGGTGTAGTATACTTCAAGGCGACTGACCACTGTATGACTAGTGTAGAAGCACTACACGATTCCACTAAATCGTCCATTTTTGCCTTTTTTCTTGCATTGCCTATTACCCTCCCCACATGTAGAACATAAGACTGCACAAGTCTAATTACTGTCTAGTTTTCTCCATACATTCTTTCTCAGTTTTGCGAGAAATTGTAACATAGGCTGTTCTATCAAGTATTAGCTAAAAAAACATTAACTAAAATAACTGCTCCGTGCAAATATTCCGCACACAAACAATCTATAAATAAGAATACCAGAACACAATTTTTGTAACTTTATTTCTAAGTAAAGCAAGTCAAACTATTTATTTTTCAGTTCGGCTTTTCAAGTTACTGCAGTTCAGTAATGAAGCCCAAACTAGGAGGCGAGTTCAGCAAGGCTCTATGGGCATACGGCTGGCTAGGGCAGCAGAGGTTGGGCGATGATTCAGTGGCTGCAGCAGGAGATGAGGCAATGACAGTGGGCTGCCCAGGGTCCTGCAAGCGGCGATTGGGCAGGAAACCAACCATCACAGGCTGTCGCAGATCCCTGCTCCGAGGGGCAGCAGCGACCGGGCTGTAAATCTATGAACAGATCTGTGAAGTGCCTTTCCTAACCTCCATCGAGGCCAACAAACTTCAACAGCCACGTCTTGATGAAATGCTGACCTTTTTCAGACACCTGCATACGTAAATAGAAATAAACACCTCAAAATAAGTTCTAATCACTGCAGTATAACATATATGCGAGCGAAAACAATGAAGAACAATGACAGCAGACGTTATAATGTACTATCCAGATCAAATTCCATGTGGTCATTATGAAAAGAAATGAACAAATATTTCAACAGCCATTGTGCAAAAACAATCTGCCACAGACCAAAATATTCAGAAATAGGTTACAAGTAAGGTTGAATAAAACAAGCTTGTTTGACTCATTTACAAATAAACACCAAGTATTTCATGATTTCTACACATGACTTACAGGGTTGCAAGCCAGGTGAACTAGTCTGCAGCTATAGCCCATGGCTGTATAAATTTATAACAGGACAACAAGACACACGACCGCACGAACTTTCAACTGTGGATTATTCTTCGGCACACGTCAGCTAATACTGCACAAGAGGATGACAGACCACCAGATAGACAACACAAGATGAAAGAATCTATGCTAACCCAATTTCAGCACTGGCACTTGTGGATTATTGCAAGGCTCCTGTATCAAGTTTCAAATAGTATCTCCAAAGGCTATGAAAGGTGTGCTAATGTGGTTTTCTATGTTGTTCTTTTCGCATAAATAAACCTCCGAAATTTCATGTGCTTTTGGAGACTTGCATTGATCCGAAGTCTTAGTTTTATAGGATACCAGTACTGGATAGGTAGCTCACCAAAAAGCAGTACTTGACAGAAACTCGCGACACAATTCAGCCATTTGCGGACCGGCTGCAGGGAGAGCACGTACTTGTGGCGCTGTCATACTTCATTTTGGAACGAACAGCTCTAAAACCATTGCGCCAGTAATACTGTACTGTGGTTTTAAAAAAACTGTCTGAAGGCTACTCTCACATAAATAGCACTTGAAAACATAGAGAAGCTCTGCAAAGCGGACTGCATCTATGCATGTGGCATCGAAGAGACAGTGTTGTTTAGTGATGTCCACTTCCCCGTTATCTTTTTCTGGTTGGAATTTTGTGCTATGGTAGTACTGGCTTATATGCCCGTGCGGCAACGATATTACACTGCGCACTTCTGTAGTAAAAAAAACAAATAAGTAGTGGCTGCGGCATCACTTTTTCTGGTGGCATATGTACACCCTGTCTGCGGTATGCATGTACGTTGACGTTGATCAGGCAAACAACTGTGACATCATAGCACGGGTGATGTCGCGGTCATATGCTTGATAGCGCGGGATGGATTTCCGACCATAATGGCTGCATTCAGATGGGGACGAAAAATAAAAAAAAATACCCGTGAACCAAAAGATATGTGCGCATTGGAGAACCGCAAGCGGTCCCAATCTTGGTACGCACACTACAGCGTATCTCAGAATGATATCTTGTTGGCAAATTAAAGCCTAGAAATTATCGATGTTGAACAGACATGTTCACTTTAGGCCGACACAGGCAAGCGGAAAAAACTGAAACTGCGTGTTAGGTGAACTAAACAACAAGTAAACATCGAAGACATTTGATTCTTCTCTAGCAATGCACAAGTTCCGATGTTACTTAGCCACGGCAGCAAGTGAGAAAAACGCTTACTGAATTGGCTGGCTCCATAAAGCTTAGCTTTGAGTAATCTGCTTCTTTGTTTGTAACAAGAACCCTGTCTTCGGCACAAATTAAGTTAAGCAGAGGCACTTCGGCATCGAGTTTCCACCGCGAGAGTATCTTTTAAACAACCCAGAGGCGTATGAACGTGGCCCTGCACAAGTGTTGTGGGCAATGCACCTTTCCTTTACACGCAACCATTTACAAAAAAAAAGACTACCTGCCTATCGTTTCGTTCAATACTCGCAGTGGCACCAGATAAAGTTTAGTGGTGATGGTCAAATGGACGGACACATGGAAACCTTGTTAGTCTTGAAGTTCACTACTCAATGCTCAGCGGGCCAGATAAAAAAAGTTTACATTGCCGTTTGTTGCATAATATGCTCGTTTCATTTCCAGCAAAACACCGTTTAAACTCGACTGTTTTGCCCTGGCTTCCACTGGTGCGTGCCTTCACTATTGAATAAACATAGCAGACACGTGCCATCCGGTTTAGAAACGAGCCCGACACCACTAGAAAGGAGAGCAAGAGCAGAATTTTGCTCTGCTGACCGCTTCCTTTCCTCTATACGTCCTCCTTCTTAAATACTGTTGCACTTGAATACGCAGCAGTACCGCCAGCGCCCTTTGGTTTTTTTAGATAAATATATTTTTATTGCGCAGGGAACGTTTCAGAGGGAAGATATAGCAGAGAGATAGGACATAGCGTGCACTTACAGCCACTTTAATTGCACAGATGGCGGGAATATATATACGGTCAAGAGGACGAGTAGATCACGCACAGAAGAAAGGACAAATGATGGCGCATGCACCAGACCACCTTATTCCAGTCTTAAAATGACAACTTCACTGAAGAAGATACTTGTATTCACTATGCGACAGATTGACAGGTATCTTTTCAGTTAAGTTGTCATTTTGGGACTGAAATAAGATGGTCTGGCGCAGGCGCCATCATTTGTCCTTTTTTCTGTGTGTTATCTGCTCGCTCTCTTCACCATATATATATTCCCGCCATCTGTGCAATAAAATTGGCTGTAAGTGTGCGCTCTGTCCTATCTCTCTACTATATCTTCCCTCTGAAACATTCTCTGCGCACTAGGGAAGTATATTTCTCTCAAAAATTGCAATACCAACCAGCCCAAGTAGCCAATCCATTGGTTTTGTTACAGCGATGCGCGCACGCACCATCTCTGCCAGCCGCCACTCTCCTCTGCGACAGCAGCTGAGAAGTGCGCGCTCTCACCGCCAGTGTGGCCGTGGAAACTCCAGCGCTGGTTCCCTATACTAGCAACGTTTAGGATTTGATGGTGCGGGTTTCGGAGAAAAAACCTTCGAGAAGAATAACTTCGACATGGCAAACTTTGAACGACCCCTTTACCTGGGATGAGCGACAAATGTCAAACCTGATAGGCACATCATCAGCACTATGAGGAGGACCCTAAAGAACTGGAAATGACCGGACTGTGAAGACGCAGTTTTGTACTAAATCGAATCCACTAGCCAGCAAGGTATCTTTGAGGTAAAACATTTTCATTGAGGAGGTACATGTATGAATAAATTTTCATACAACTCTGAGGTTGCTAGAACAGAAACCAGTTGTAGATACCTCAAATGAGCTTTTCATTGTGTAACTTTGTGCTAGCCTTTTTTTCTCAATCATATTCAGCCAAAAACAACGTTGTCACAAAGCTGCCCACACGATGTAGAGTCATTTGCCCCACCTCACCTCCCCACCTCAATAGAGCCATTTGTATGGAAAATTGGGATCAGTAGAACATTCCGTAGAGCGAGGGAATGTTTTATAAACATTCTGTCATTCTTCATTTGCCTTTATATGACGATTCTAAAGCAAGGAAAAAAAACATGAAACATCTGTCACAAAGTAACCTGATTTCATGGTAGTACAGGTATTCGACATCTAAGCTAAATTCGCTGCATGTCTTCGGATCATTCTGCCGCAGAAATATCACGATAGCCCCTGAATTGGGCACAAGAAAGGGATCCTAATATTGCTATTCCATGCCCCAAAAAGAACTCCTGACTGCTTTGAAGTCGCTAGAACACGAGGTCAACGACAAGGCTGAGCTCACTGAAGTGATAGGACTAAAATGTCAGTGAACCTCTAATGTTTTACTTGAATAAAATCAAATATTGCTTCAAAGCAGTGTTCGCCGTGACTCGTGTTGCACCAGTAGTTGGCAATATTTTCTTAAACGTACACTAAAAAGAATCAATGTCTCATTTTAGACTGACACGCTGCACACCGAGACCTATCATGCCATAAGTTCATTATCAGCAGAGAAAATTAGGGATGAAGTTTATTTTTATTTTGTGATGCTCATATTTTGAAAATGAATTGTATTTTCGCAACAATGGCTTGATTAATATTTCTGAAACTTCGTATCTTAGGTCCATCACACCGACAGATAACAGTGTACTTAATTTTGATGAATTATTATTTACATAAGACCCAGTACACGTGTTTGAATTTTATAATGTCACCTGGTTTCATGCGAGAAGATCAAGTAAGCATCTCCACCCACATTTTCTTTTCGCGCGTTATCTAAATTACCAAGCATCGTTTCGCGGTAAGGGTGGTATTTCCTGGATTGATAAATTGTACTTGACTAATACGTGAAAAAGGTCTTTGGTTTTAGTGTCTTTAAAGGTGTACCGAGACAATTTTGAGACATCGCAAAACGGACATTTTTAGTTTCCTCGGTATGCAAGTACTATTACCACTTGCCACACAATAGTCAGCCAGCATGTATGAGATAGTGACTTTGATTTTAATGTTTTTGTTCAAGAGTATTGGCAAGCAATGGGGTGGACATTATCGTGACGAGTCAACAAGGTTCCTCCGAGATTGCAAACGGAGTTTCCATGCAGCCTGAATCACAGAAATCACTGTCATGATTAATAGGGACAATGCACTCATGGTTTAGATGTACCACGAGCAGATCGCTTTTCTTCCATTAGTACGTAGCGAATTGCCAAGTTCCTGCAACGTCACACTGCCTTGTCATATCACAGAGAAGCCACCCACTTGATATCGAAATCTATAGTGTCTTTTAAAGGTAGAGGTATTCAAAACATATGCAATGCTTTTCCACGCAACACCAACTATCTTCTTGTAACCAATCGTCTTCCATTGAACAACAATTCCTAAATATTGAAAATTCGTCTCAGTACTGCTTTAAAAGATGCCAACAAGATGAATCGGGACAGCATTATCAGATGGTTTGGCAGTATGTATTTAGGTACATGCACGATTACCTGATCAATTGTGAAGGGAACAATATAACGAATGGATGATAGATCACAGCCGGTTTATAGGCGCTCGCTCGCTCCGTGCTTTTATGGCCTAAGCAGCAACCGCAAGTAAAATAGAGTTGTTTTTATACAGTGTCAGCGCACTCCGCATGAGGGCATCGAGAGCCAACTCTTCAAATTGCCTTTTGCCGCATACGCACTGCTTTGTGAATCAGTTGTCCCCGGCCACTTTCTCACGCCAATTACTTTTCAATTGGTAGGAAGCAGTGAGAGTAGTAGAGGTGTGTGTTGCACAGCCTGCATTTTTTGGCACGCATGCATTGGGTAATGAATACGCACACGCAACGACACAAAAAATTTTTTAAGGCTTGAACACATTCTATTCGCTGAATCCGAAAATGCTTGAGGCTCGTGTGGTTGGATTTATCATTTAGGTGCACGTTAAAGAACTCCACATGGTCAAAATTTCCAGAGCCTTCCACTATGGCGTCTTTCATAAACATATCAGTGAACTAACTTCCCCGAATAAAAATCCTTGACAATAACAGTTGATTCTTGAGCAATACATTGAAGATTCACTGCTGCTGGCCTGTTCGGAAAGTGTGGACAAGAGTCACGCAAAAGCGTCGGCACTAAGTACTTCTGAAAAGTTTCTCCAGATTCTTCTAGTTAATTGCATAAAAATGTTAACGATTCGAAATGACATGCCGTCTCGCTTTGTTTACAAGCCCACACAAAAGCATTTCTGGTTAGAAACAATGTCGCTATTTAAGCTAAAAGCATCACAACAAGTGTTTGCCAACAGTGTTTTTTTTTCTTCAGGTGCAATGAAAATATATTAGTACTAATTAGGACATTTTTTGATTCTCTAAAATTATATTGTTCCCGTGCGTCTCTGGCGAGCCCTATTGCATATGAAAATGTTTCACATTTTTTCATCCGCCCTGAACATTGCATCTGGGATTGTGCGGGCTGGGGTTTGTTTTTTTTTCTTTACTAAAACGACTTTCAAAATCTACATCACTACTTGCTCTTTCATGTCTCTAAATTTTATGTTTTCATTTTGAACAATTATTATTTTCATTGACATTCTTATTACTACTGCTATTACTCCTGCTATTGCGAGTGCTATTCACACCTACTTGTGAAAAATAGTGACCATCCCTCTTATGCTTTTATTTTCACCTTTTTGAAGTACTTATTTCAATGAGCACGAAATGTGATACCTTGAACAAGAATGTGCAAAATTTATCATTTTCATTGGCACTGGCTGCCGGCTTATGAATTCAAAATGAACGTTTCTAAAACTATTTTTCTCAGAAAAAAAAACAGATTTTGTTGTCTCTCACTTCCTCTTCCACTTTGTGACGGATCTTGTGGCCGAGCCTTCTGAACCCGACGCACAATGGTACATGCGTGCAGAATTGGATATTTATCAATTTACTCCTGTCTTCAAGTATCAGAAAGAGGTGTCACATATGCTTCCTACCATGTTTCTATTGCGTTGGTACCACCAGGAAGTGCAACAGTAGAAATGAATCTGAGCATTATTTGAGTGGGCTAGCCTTTTTTTTCAATGGACGATGGCAAGTTAGTTTGGAACAAGATTGCGGCAATAAGTAGTAGCACAACCTCCTTCCTGTACACAGGCCGCAAAGAAAGCGAGCTTGCGCCTCCAGACCGGCTGCAGGTAGATATAGTCGGGACAATAAAGAGAAACAATTGCTTGACTTAGATGAACAAACTGTGGTCTGAGAACTCTAATGCTACAAGTTTCACTGTCATCATTTCATTAATAATGAATAAAAATGAAGGTCAAAATTTCAATGTTAAATTTCGTGCTTAAACATTTGCCAGGGTACGACAGCTGAACTAGAATTTTGAGCAATTTTCAAAGCAGCAAAATGTTACTTTTGGAGCACTAAAACTCAAATTTGGAGCAGGTTACAAGCGAAAAAACATTCATTTTTTACCACGAAAGACCGAATTTCGAGCAGCTTGAGAAAGAAGGCTTAGATTGAAATATATATATATATATATATATATATATATATATATATATATATATATATATAGTGGGAGTAATAAGTCAATGGGCCAGTTAGTCTTCGTGAAGGTATGGGATATGGCACAACGGGAGCGTTGTCAACAAGGATAAAATATATTTATCCTTGTTGACAATGCTCCCGTTGTGCCATATCCCATACCTATATATATATATATATATATATATATATATATATATATATATTGTGAAGAAGAAAACGCATTGTTGGCAAGCAACATCGCCACCGCTTGGGTACTGGGTGCTGGGCTTGTCTCGCTCGGCTCGTGCAGATCATCGCCGACATCTGCTTGACCGTTGCTTTTGTCCGATCGTGTTTCGTCGTAGGACCACCGTCGCAACAGTCGCCAATAAACCCTTTTTCAATTGGTGGAGGGTGCTGACATTCCCCGTCGCCTGAACCTGGGTGCTGCCATTCGCCGTGGCCTAAACCTGGAGCTGCGCAACCGAACGCTACCTCCCATCATGGCTACCAACAACGCGCAACCTGGCTCTTCCACTCCATCCCCCAGCAACCCCGGCGTTCTTCGTTTGCGAGAGCCCAAAGTCTTTAGCGGAGCTGATGAGACCGACGTGGAAGACTGGTTCGCTAACTACGAACTGGTGAGCGCAAACAACAAGTGAGATGACGCGGACAAACTGACTAACGTTATCTTTTATCTCACTGACGTGGCCGAAATGTGGTATAACAACCACAAGAACGACATTACGACGTGGTCCATCTTCAAAACGTCGTTTGCTGACGTTTTCGGCCGACCCGCTGTCCGCAAGTCCAGAGCCGAACAACGCTTGCGGACTTGCGCACAGAAGCCATCTGAATCGTTCACCAGTTATATCGAAGACATTATTGGTCTTTGCAACCGCGTGAACAACGCCATTCCCGAGTCGGAGAAGATTCAACACATCCTCAAAGGGATAAATGACGGTGCATTTCAGATGCTCCTGGCGCGCAATCCTGCCACCGTTGCGGAACTCGTGACGTTATGTCAAAGCTTCGACGAGTTGAGGAAGCAGCGCGCCCTGACTCGGCCATTTTCCTCACACGCTGACTCACTATCAAGTCTTACTTCTGTTCCTGATTACTCAACAACCCTGCTAGAGATCAAAGACTTTGTGCGTGAAGAAGTAGCTCGGCAGCTGTCGTTGATTCCCCTCACGCAGCAGCCGCCTTCCTCTCGTCTGCCCTCCCCACTCCGCGACGTTATTGCTGAAGAGGTAGCTCAGGCTGTTCCCGTCGCTGCCCACCAGCAGCCTGTGGCCATGCCTGTTCCCCATGCGCCGGCTATGCAGCCCGTGGCCGCGCCTCTTACTTATGCCCAGGTGGTACGCAGCAGACCTCGCCAGCAGCTTTTGCCACCCATGCCTGCAGTTGCTCCCCACTCTCCCCCTCTTTCGACACCTTGGGCCGCACTGCGAGTCAGCAATTCCTGGCGCACTGCTGACAATCGACCGATCTGCTACGCCTGCGGTACTCCAGGACACGTGGCACGATATTGTCGTCGTCGCTTCCAATCGCAACACAAAGCTACTTGGCCGTTACCGTATGACCCGCAGCCCACGCACCTACCTGCTCCCTATCCTTCACCGCAGTATGGCTACACTAATCTTCCCGAGTCTCAGTCACCCCGGCCCCCAGCTCCGACTCACTCTCCCCGCTCGCCGTCTCCTCGCAGGCGATCTCTGTCCCCAATGCGTCCCCAACCCGCTTCCTTTAACCGGGAAAACTGAACGCCGCAGTTCCAGAGGCAAGAACTGCGCCGACATCGAAATGCCCAAGTCCTCGCACTTCACCTGCTAACGTCGTCGCCATATCTGTCGATGGTGTTTCTACCTTTGCCCTCATCGACACAGGTGCTGCCGTTTCTGTTATAGCCACCTAGCTCTGCCACTCCCTACGCAAAGTGACCATGCCGCTCTCTGGACTATCGCTTCGTACGGCTAGCGCACAACCAGTTCGACCTCTCGGCACCTGTACAGCCCGCATTTTCATCCAAGGCTCTATGTACGTTGTCGAGTTCATCGTCCTTTCGGTGTGCTCGCATGACGTTATCCTCGGGTGGGACTTGCTGTCACATCATCATGCCGTCATCGACTGCGCACGCGCTGAAGTTCAATTTTCGCACCTGTCTGATGAACCTTTGCACGAAACTCTTGAGCGGTCCCCAAAACTCGTCGTACGTGAAGACACTGAAATTCCGCCAGCCTCTCTTGCCGTTGTCCCTGTTTGCTGCGATGACCATAACGACGCTACAGTAATGTTTACACCTTCCGACATTTTCATGAGCCGCAGAGCCGTTTCCTTGCCTTTCGCTACACTCGACGTCACTGCGGGCCGAAGCAATATTTTCGTCCACAACCCCCTTTCTGCACCGCTTACGCTACTTGCCGGCGAATGTCTCAGTCGAGTGGAGTACCTCGATTCCTCTTTATTCCTAGTATGCCAGACGAATCGTGCAGTAGTGCCTCGACCGAACTTCATGCCCTTCCCCACTGGAATGCCCACCGAGCTCATCGAGTGACACCTTCTCGAGTTCCATCGGCGACACCTTAAGTGCCCATGAACGCGCCGAGCTTCTTAATCTCCTCCAGCACTTCGCGAATTCATTCGACGTTTCTCAGCCGCAATTTGGTCGGACTTCCGCAGTGCACCACTACATTGACACTGGTTCACACCAGCCATTGCGTCAAAGACCGTACCGTGTCTCTGCTGCAGAACGTCACGTCATCAACGACCAGGTCGAAGAGATGCTACGCCGTCGCATTATTCAACCATCGCACAGTCCGTGGGCATCTCCTGTCGTTCTAGTTTGAAAGAAGGATGGATCGATTCGATTTTGCGTCGACTACCGGCGATTAAACAAGATGACGCGGAAAGACGTCTATCCACTACCGCGCATTGGCGACGCCCTTGACAGCCTCCAAGGAGCCGAATTCTTCTCCTCCTTAGACTTACGATCTGGATACTGGCAGGTTCCTATGGCAGAAGCTGATCGCCAGAAAACTGCGTTCATTACACCAGATGGCCTGTACGAATTTAACGTAATGCCATTTGGTCTTTGTAATGCTCCTGCCACGTTTGAACGACTCATGGACAACACACTGCGTGGACTGAAGTGGTCTGTGTGTCTATGCTACCTCGACAATATTGTCGTTTTCTCTCCCGATTTTCCTACACATCTGCGTCGGCTCCAACTGGTTCTGACGTGTTTAACCAACGCTGGGCTCCAACTGAACCTTAAAAAGTGCCGCTTCGCCGCACGAGAGCTGTCCATCTTAGGGCACATCGTGTCCAAGCATGGTGTTCGACCCGACCCTGCAAAATTGCGAGCAGTAGCTGAGTTCCCGAAACCTACTACACTGAAAGAATTACGCAGTTTTGTAGGACTATGCTCGTACTTCCGGCTCTTCGTGCGAAATTTTGCGTCGATCATGTCACCACTGACCAACCTCCTACGCGGTGATGCAGACCCTTCATCTTGGTCTTCTGACTGCGACGTCGCGTTTGCCACGCTCCGTAGTCTGCTAACATCTCCTCCGATTCTTCGGCATTTCGACCCAACAGCTGCAACGGAAGTACACACAGACGCTAGTGGGGTTGGTCTAGGCGCCGTCCTCGCCCAACGCAAGCCGGGCTACTCCGAATACGTCGTCGCTTATACGAGTCGCACACTTACTAAAGCTGAGGCCAATTACAGCGTCACTGAAAAAGAGTGCTTGGCGCTAGTGTGGGCGCTTCGCAAGTTCCGCCCTTATTTGTACGGTCGCCCAATCGACTTGGTAACGGACCACCATGCACTTTGTTGGCTCGCCACATTGAAAGATCCTTCTGGCCGCCTAGCTCGGTGGGCACTGCAAATCCAGGAGTACGACATTCGTGTCGTCTATCGCAGCGGACGCAAGCATTCTGACGCCGACGCCCTGTCGCGTTCGCCTTTACCTCCCGACACGGCCTGCGGAACCACTGGTACCAACTCCATCACATCTCTCGACCTCGACTCCTTTACCAGTGAACAACATAAGGACCCGTGGATCGCTACCCTTTTTAACTGTCTCTCTGGATCGTCAACCACTGCGGTACCACGATCTCTCCGACGTCAAGCTGCTCATTTCGCCATTCGTGATCGGCTGCTACACCGACGCAACTACGCCCCCGAAGGTCGTAAGTGGCTCTTGGTTGTCCCGCGCAGCTTGCGATCACAAATCTGCGCCTCCTTTGACGACGATCCCCAATGTGGTCATGCCGGAGTTTTCAAAACTTACGAACGCATTCGTCATCGCTTCTACTGGCGCGGAATGTATAATTTCGTTCGAAAATTTGTTATGAGCTGCCCTGACTGTCAACGCCGCAAATCACCGCCTTTCCACTCGTCCGGTGCGCTTCAACCGCTTCCATGCCCTGCCAAACCTTTCGATCGCAGCGGAATTGATCTCTATGGCCCTCTACCAACAACATCAGATGAAAATCGGTGGATCATAGTCGCTGTGGACCATTTAACACGCTACGCTGAGACCGCCGCCTTCCAAGTGCCACTGCGCGGGACGTAGCATCCTTCATCCTTCATCGCTTCATACTACGACATGGTGCACCTCGAGAACTACTAAGCAACCCAGGTTGAGCCTTCCTATCAGAAGTCGTCACGTCTCTGCTTTCTGAATGTCATGTTGTTCATCGCAAGACCACGGCATACCACCCTGCAGACTAACGGGCTCACGGAAAGATTTAACCGCACCCTTGGCGATATGCTCGCCATGTATGTGACATTCGATCATACTAACTGGGATCGCATTCTTCCATTCATCACGTTCGCATATAACACCGCGACACAGTCTACCACTGGATTTTCACCTTTCTTTCTTCTTTATGGACGCGAACCATCTCACACCATCGACTCTCTCCTTCCATACCGTCCTGACGCATCCGAATGCCCATCTGTGTCCGAAGCTGCCCGAAATGCGGAAGAGTGCCGTGAACTCGCACGCACCTTTACGTCACAAGAACAACAGCGCCAGAAAGAAAACAACGCCGACTCTTCAAAAAGCCCCAGCTATTCCCCGGGATCACTTGTATGGCTGGCTGTTCCTTACCAAACCCCCGGCATTTCCTCAAAACTCGTTCCAAAGTATGAGGGCCCATACCGCGTTTTGGAGCAAACCTCATCGGTGAATTTTCTCATCGAGCCACTTTCCCCATCTGACGACATGCGCCGGCGTGGACGTGACATCGTCCACGTCGCCCGCTTTAAGCCATATCATAGCCCTCTGCCTCCAGACTCTTAGGTCGCCAGGATGGCTCTTTTTTTGGCGGGGGCAAATTGTGAAGAAGAAAACGCATTGTTGGCAAGCAACATCGCCACCGCTTGGGTACTGGGTGCTGGGCTTGCCTCGCTCGGCTCGTGCTGATCATCGCCGGCATCTGCTTGACCGTTGCTCTTGTCCGATCGTGTTTCGTCGTAGGACCACCGTCGCAACAGTCGCCAATAAACCCTTTTTCAATATATATATATATATGTGTGTGTGTGTGTGTGTGTGTGTGTGTGTGTGTGTGTGTGTGTGTGCGCAAGCCATTTACCATTCCCTAAATCATGCACAGTGAATATGAGCACTCCTATTTCAACAAAGTAGTATTTTCTTTAATCTAAGAAAACTATCATGAGGTCCACATTAGTAGTCACCAGGCCTGTCAAAGTGTTTGAGAATTCAAATGTGGATTTCCCAAGATGGTGACCATGAGATTCCTAACACTGGAAAAAAACTTTTTTTTACAGCTGTAGAGATGTCATATTGTACTCCAAATAATTTTGCCAGTAACTTTTCCTACTCACAAATATGTGGCATATACATACATTAGTCATTGAACAAACTGTGCAGTGTATAGAGACTACAACTATAAGCCCCTTCTAAAGATTATAACGCTTTTTCGCAGGCCAACCATGTACTACGGCAAAGGTGGCTTAAGCGGTGTTTCTGCACAGGTTAGAACAAGACCAAGAAATTTTCGAACCACAACCCCCCTCTCCCTTCATTTTTTTTTCATGAAGGAGTTAGGTTTAGGGCACAACTTTTTGGCTTGCTTGCAAGGCGCGTTTGACCAGATGAGGTAATCTGGTCAAACTATTGCGAGACCGACCCGCCAGTTGGCCTCGCAATGGCACCGGATATCTATCGCATGTGGTGTTGCTATGGCAACTGACGTCACGGCATGAACTAAAGCTGGTAGTGTACATGCTCGATGTGCTGAGAGTTTGTACACTTTCAGCTTTAGTTCCTAATGGTTCCTAACATGCCATGGCAGCACTTGCCGACTAGAAAATTCATATTTCCAACGAAGTGTTGCTAGCTACGGCAACACATGTTTTGTGTTGTAGTTGCGTCGTCCCGCCGGTAAATATATCTGCAGCGATCAGCAGACCGACAGGCACGCGGCGTTGTAACTTCATCTGGTTGATAGAGTTTCGCGAGTGTCTTGAACTAACGAGCAGCTGTCTTACACTGCGGTTTACGGTTAGGGCCTGCCCGCATAGATTGATGATGCAAACTACAAGTGGCTAAAGTGGTCTTCATTTCTCGCTCAAATTAGGGCAAACAAGAAAATTTTAAACTGGTCGGGCATTTTGGCGCAGCGTGGCGCAATTTCGGCAAATTTTATGGTTTTGGCACAGCTCGGCGCACAAATGAGGAATTTTATCAACTTGACGCAATCAGCGCCGCTGTTGCACCCCTGCATTTGTGCATCACGTAGCAAATTTCAAAATGCCTTTTTCATATTTTCATGAAATTGGCTCAATGAAATTTTGCAACCATCGTATGCTAGGTGTAGCACCCACTGAACACAATGTACTTCATTTTAATTAGTAGAAGCTATGTGGGACCCCCCCCCCCCCCCAGTAAACGCCTTCATTATTTCGTACGTTTTTGTGTTTGGCACGGCAATCTCAGTGTAATATCCACCCGAATCTTCTTCTTGCATGTTTTCTCCGTTGCCGAGCATCATGTCGCCGAGAGAGAAGTGTTTGTCGGATAGTGAAATTAGAAGTACTAATATGCAAATGCAAAAATTGTTTTACTCTTAAGTGTCTCTTTATAGAATGGAAGCGTACTTCACTTTCCAACAAAACTGCCGCAGGAATTAAACCTTCAGTTTTTAGACCTAAGGCTAACGCTTTACTCAAACTGGGGTGAGACAGCTGAAACTAAATTGGGAGCAGTTTCTGGAGCAGCGAAATTTCAATTTTAGAACAGTTAGCAGCCTTTACTAAGTTGTCCTGGGAGCTTAAAAATACCCATGTTTAGCAACGCGGGGGCACCAGTGCATACTTTAATTTGCTTATAATACACATTACACTGAAACAGATTTTGAAGGAAGATTTTGAACAGATGATCGCTATGTATGAACTGCACTACTTTTTTAATACCACACACGTGACCTATTTAGCCCTCGTAACACGTAAAATATTATCTAAAAAAGGTTTTGTTGAAAGCTAGGTTCCGCGGAGACATTAAAAAAGAACACATCACACTCAAAAAGAAATTAAATAATTGTGATTGCACAAGAGTCTTAGTGACGTAAAAGTGATCGTTCGCTTAAAAAAAGCCTGACATGATAGCGTCAAGAGCTTCTAACAAACAAAAGCATGCTGAACTGCCGTTAGCGGTCATCTCATGCAGGACCAACTCCAAGAGTGTAGCACGAGATCCAAGAAATCTTGCCGCATAGACTATCTCGTAAATCATGTGCATATGGCACTAAGTGATAAGCAAGTGATACTGATAACGCCTCTCCACATGAGCAACCACGCGCTATTATTATAGCACAAGTTGGCCAGTGTTGATATTTTTTCAATATCTATAGGTCATCACCGTCGATGAAGAACTCTCAATAATACATCGGCTTGCGATTGCTGCCCGCGCCGCTCCGTGACTCGCGTAAAGTGCTCGCGCACCACAGGTGAAAAAATACCTGTCCATGCAAACAAAACGCTAATCGTAGAGAGGCAGGTTTTATTGCAAAAAAAGAAGAAAAGAAAGAAAACGAAGTCACCGACCGAAACACCGATTGAGATAAGCCAAAAGCTGGTGTAGCCCAGGGCCGGCACGCATACAGCGACACCTCTTTAAGCACTTGTTGCAAGTTTTGAAAAGTGTGTCAAGTGATTGCCGATGTGTAAGGAGTCACGAATAAAGCACCAAGGTGCCCGTTAATATCGTTTACAATGGTTTGAACACTCGTTTTGTCACCGTGGCTTCACATGTAACCAAGTTTTTCTCTCTACCTGCAAACATTGATGTGCGGATTTCACTTGTGATGTCTTTTTTAAGTACAAAATGCAATGAGAACTCTCGCCTGTCTAAATCAATTAGTAGCTAATGGGTGTAAACCGGGAATAGGTTGCGCACATTCTGCCGCTCACAGACCCCATTTTAAGAACCCATGTGCACGTTCCAGAGCATCCGGGAGACGCGTTGGATGCAGGGAAAAAATAAATCCACGTTTACAGTTACTCGCTCACAGCAAACACGTACTCGTAGGTGACCACATGCAGCAGCGTCAACATGAAAGTCACAGTGCCTGGAGGAATGCGCTATGCACGACCGAGAACCGGAGAGTCAAGCCCGCTATGCTTGCCACCAAACTCGGTGGTTTTCGCTAGCCGACAGTGGTGCTAGAACACACAGCCTAGCTAGTAGAAGCAGCTAGATCGATGCATGACAGCACATTTTTGTGAGTCACGCATATTTGCTAAAGTTTAAAGATTATGGCGGCACCATGGGAGCCTTTGTCACCAGAAGTGTGGAAAGTGAAAAAAAAAACACAATTGGGTGCATCTTATCAGTCAAACTCGCCATTTTTTTCCTCACTGAAGCTGAGGTCGGCATCAAAATTCTAGCTTTCGAGGCTGTTTCGGAGCAGTTTGGTGCAATTTTCTTGATTACTATGCTTTTAGAGCAGCTTGGCGCAAAAAAAACAGAAATGTATCAAAAATGCGCAGTGTGAGCAGCTGTCTCACTCCTTACCAATGCATGTGTGTTGGCAGTACAGGCCCAGGGTGCAACAGCCTCGTTTGCCTTACACATTAGCTTATTCCAAAGTGATCGAAGATAAATTGGCTGCATCTTTGGAACAGGAGGCTGTGTGCAAGTCATGTGTGCACAACGTATTGAGCAGTGTTCATGCTAAAATCCAGAGGTTTCCAAGAGCAGGGTTTCCAGATTATGCGGTCACTAGATCCTGCGAAAAGGTGGTGAGATGGATCAAACATTTAGGCAAATGCGAAGTCTGTGAGAAAAATAATGAAAGCCACTTTACCTTGCTGCCCTACGTTCAAGTTCTTTATTGATACAAGCTCCTATTAGTACATGAAAATACACAACACTTGTTAGACTTGTTCACAAGATGGCGCACAATTAAGAGTGTCGCATCCAGATGTGATGTGGCAGTGGTATGTGTGGCTCTTAAGAAGCTGGGCAGCATTTGCACACTTGTTAAGCTCGGGGCCAAAGGAAAAATCAAAAATAAAGGTGAATGTGGTCAAAAACACCGGAGCTCCTCCATTCTTTGTGTTACAGAAGTAGTGTACAAGATTCCTCAGTCATGCGCCAACAGTTATATTGGTCAGACTGGTAGGTGCATGTCAGATTATGGGGGGCCCAGAAGAAATGCGAAAAGAATGTCCTAATATCAAACTTGTTTGCTTATTGAACACAACGTCACTGAAAGCTACTGTTTAACAAGATAAGGGGTGCAACAGCCGAAATACAACTTGGAGCAATTTTAGGAGCAGAAAAACATTACTTTTGAAGCACTAAAATATGAATTTTGAGCAGGTTACAGAGAAAAAGGTGTGCAATTTTCGTCACTAGATACCAACTTTTGAGCAGTTTAAATAAGAAAGCTTACATTTAGAAACAAAATATATAAAAACCATTCGACACCACCTAAAGTGTGCAGTGTAAACATGAGCACTGCTGTTTCAACGAAAGTGGAATTTTGAACCACCCCACTAAGCCAACAATGATAAAGTCCATATTAGCATTTGCTGCGCCTATAATATCATTTGACAGATTCTGCGAATTTAAATATGGATCTGCCAAGCTTGCGACCATAAAATTTGGGAGATTCCTGAAACCGAAGAGCAGAGGTGGTGAAAGAAAAAAAAACTGGTGCATATGTTACTTTTTTATGGAAGCAGAAATGACATACACTGCTTCAAATTATTTCCAGTAGCATATTTAGACATCAGTGATTACACTGATACTCATCATTAGGCAGCGTACAAACGCATGAGTAAGTGAACATTATGTGCAGTGTCCCGTGACTAGGGTTAACAGCCCCGTCCAAATCTCAATACGCTTTTCCATAAAGCACCGGTGTAAAATGGCAAAGATGGCCTATTCAGGATTCCCTGCACGGGTTAGAATTCCAAGCCAAGAAATTTTCGAATCGCTACACCTCCCTTTCCCCAACTTCC
This sequence comes from Rhipicephalus annulatus, assembly GCA_013436015.1. Lineage (NCBI taxonomy): Eukaryota > Metazoa > Arthropoda > Arachnida > Ixodida > Ixodidae > Rhipicephalus > Rhipicephalus annulatus. Next base: position 579,793 of record WOVY01009735.1, on the reverse strand, counting down.
CATCTTGTTTTTTTTTCCACCGTGGGGTTAAGTATCGCTTCGGCTCTCCCTCGAAGGCGCGTTCGACCAGGTGAAGTAACAACGGCGTGCACCCGTTGACCTAGCGTCCGTACAGCAGATGTCCATCGCCAGGACCGTGGCCGGGACGACGCAACTTTAAGACAAAAAAAAAGGGGGGGGGGCTCAGAGCTTTCAATGAAATAGGGAGTGTCCAGTTTGTTTTCTTTTAAGCTTTATTCACGAACTGTGCGATATTTCACGGCAGCTCTTAGAAGATGAATCAGTTTTCGAAGCTTACCGAGTTTTCACCTGTAGATCAAAACAGCATTGAGAGGAAGTGACAGTGGCTATAGGGCCATCCCACAGACGTAATCTATAAGCAAAGAACCCTGTGAGCTGAGGCCACAGATGGCAGAGGCCTTGCCAGAAATTTTTTTCGAAGGGGCATTACCTTGATTAGAATGGGTCCCAGCTAAGCAAGTAGATGTGATAGACCGTTATTTTCTGCTCCCCTATATACCATACGAAAATATTGGGAGGGCTGAGGCACAGGCCTGCTTGCCACCCACTGGCTGCGCTACTGGTAGACGAAAACCAGTGTGGTCGAGTACACACATAGAGAAGGAGAGCCGGGGAGGAGTGTGAGAGTGGCACAGGCTACTGTTATGTTACCTTGGCGAGAAAAGTAGCTCTAACTGGAGCGGCACATGTATGATGTAAGAAAGAAAGTTGCGTCCAACGTGCTGGACGAACATACAGAAGCAACTGGCAACGAAATAGACTGGAATAAGGTGAAATCCCAAATATAAAGGGAAAAGAATTGGACTTCCGCGCTATATCTAGACTCTCTCACAAATCGGACAATGGGGCACATTCTTGAGTGTAATGACAATGACAGCAACTTCCCCCAGATATACACACCTACATGCTATTTTGAAGTATATATAATTGGACTGTTCGCATATTCATTATTAGTTGTGACAGGGCCCCCTTGCGGAAACCTAAATGTTCCGCTTTCATGAGTGCATTCATGGTCGGTGCTCATGTTAACCCCATAGTTGAATAACAACCACTACACAAAAAGAGAGAGGAGACAGTGGCACTGCAAGCCGCCTTGAGAGTACCCTCAGATATGTAGCGCACTGTGGCATGTCGCCGGTAACTTTTGCTGTCTTTCCGGATTGTGTAGTCTGCGGACGTCCGCACACATGAAGCCAGAGCAAAACAACGCTGTTCAAAAATGAAGACATTGCAAAGTCACGGTAGAATCCCACATGCAACCGCCAGCTTTCCTTTACCAGTGCGAGGTGAGATCACGGGATCCAACCCTGCACGTCACAATGATTGCAGCACTCGCGCCTCCGGTGGTGGGCCTCACGCCCAATATGTTAGGGAAACTGCATGACCAACCCTTGGTACACTGAACGGTGCAGCAATCAATAGAGGAAGACAAGTGGTCGGTGCAGGGTGAATCAGTGGTCGAAAAGACAGTGACAAGAGACTTTTCGAAAACAGTCAACCATAGATTCTTGGCTCTCTAACGCATTTGTAAGTAGTGTAAATAAACATCTTGTATATTATAGAAACGAAATGTCAGTGAATTGCTGAATCAAACCCTTTTATAACATACTCCTTCCTGTCATGCAAGTTTTGGTTCATGTCAAACATTACTTGACAAAGAGTTAGAGCTCACTCAAACTCACTTATACATACTTCACGCCTGGGGCTCATTCTAACCGACCAGTTTTCTTAAACCAGACTCGCTCGGCCTCAAGCTCGCTAAAATATTACTCACCCTTACTCACTCAAGCACATGGCTTATTCGAGTATGAGCGAATCTCGACTAAGTCAACTCATAAGTTAGTTGCTGACCTAAGGTGTCAAGTTAAGGAGACGATCACAGAGCGCCCAAACTTAATAGGCTAGATTAAATCAATCAATCAGATAGATACTACACAGACCGACTGACAGACTGATATGGTTAAGGTGCTTTTAGTTCGCTAAAAAATGCTCTACTTTAAAGAGCAAGTGACTACCAGGAGCTCAGCCCTTAAGGAAAGCGTCACTTTGAGAGTTCAGCTTTTCTGGTTTCTATGAACAGAAAGCACTTACGAGACATTTTGAAACTTGCCACTCTGTACAAGCACCGGTGTCCAAGCGATAGTCAACACACTGCCCCTAAACAAGCCTTGGAATGCAAACCACAGGTCAATAGCACGAGAAAAAGGGAATTCCTTGTTATCATGGCAGGACGACAACACTTGCTAGGCTATAAAAAGAAACAATTGGAAAACTGATGTGTTTTTGAAACACCCGACAGCGTTGTACAGATCTTGTGTAGAATCTGCTGCCATCTAGCAGACACCGAGTGCATTTCTGCAATGTTGAAGGCTCGGCGCGCTCCACCTGTGCAAGCACGGAATGTCCATATTAACGTGTGGTGGCAGATAGGGGCGGCAATGCCAACAAATTTTCGTGTGCCATGTTGCTCAGACTGAGGAAACTGGGACGCTAAAAAAATATTTGCAGGAGATTAACCTCTATGTTATTTGACTTCCTCGTGGCTGACGTGAAGGGCCAGATCTGTTGCTCATTTTGCTGCTTACAATTAAATGCCGGTTTATGTTCTCCGTTCTATCCAGATGTGGGACAGCATAGGCACTCATTACAGCACGCTCTTTCATGCCATGCCAGAATGAAACGGTTTTTGCACCGTGTGAATGGAGGCACAGACAAACCGGCCTTGTGCATGCACTTCAAAGTTGCACCACGGCTACTCAAGCTTGCTTCTGCTGCTGTTTACAGCATTACTTTGTCGATTACATTTCGATAACAATTACATATTAGCCACGTAGCTTCTGCATGTCATCGATTCTCATCTAATGAAATGGTTGTGCTCGAACATGTTGCTTAGAGTTACTTGTTTATTGTGGAGTTTAATAAGGTAACATTTGGTGGTGTGGTTTGCACACGTATTGCTTCACTTTGTGTACTTTTTCAAGCATTCCATGTGCTTTTTCAGGGGGAGGAGGCCAATTTTATACTGGCAAACCAAATGCTGTGACCCTCCGCCTGTTATTATTAATTTTTATACCCCAAGAAGAGTAAATGTATTACTTCAATTGGTGATTATCCTTCATAAAACTCCTGTATCCACCTTTGTGTGCCGTAAAATGTTAATAGATGTCTTAAGTGTGTCAACATTGTTCAAAACTGAAAAATTGCTGTTCTGGCAAATCTTTTACCCTTACTGTGGGTGCGCTCCCACTGTTTAGGCACAAAGGTGGTTTCGCAAATGTTCAGTAAGCGATACACAACTGCCCTGCTGCAAACGGCGTGAAACTGTAAGGTGAAAATAAGCCCCGAAAGTGATGACGTGAACTCAAATATTTTACACCTACTGTGCTGTTTACGGGCACATGCCCCTTCCCCCAAAAGAGTATTCAATGAAATACCAGCTAATCAGTACCTACTTAATTGATACGCCTTTAATTTTTTTCATGCACAGAAGACTTAAAGTTTAAAAAATTTTACTTGTGTGTTACTGCTATATATAGCGTACATTGATGACTACAGCAGCAAAGCATTATTTATTTGAAATATAAACAAAGAGTGAAACGTTTCATTTCAAGTTAGATGTGCGATAAATCGGAGGGGCTATTTTGTAAGTATTCTATCTAGAATAGGGCAGACATGAAACAAAATAATGAAATGGAGCCACACTAGATTGCTCAAGGCTATTCTCATAGTCTAGACAAGAGAATAGCCATGGAAGGTGCATAGAACGGGTGGAGGCCGTCTTGCGTCAATAAAATGGAGCCAAAATGGCATTCGAACAACATGAATTCGATTGAAATGAAGCACTTGAGCCCAAAGAATCGAATTAGCCTGTTTTGCACCTCACTTACCATAATCCTGCTGCGAAAATTACAACAAAATGACTCCTCCCAATTGCAACACCACCTAGCATCTACTCAAGACATAAATGATTGGCTGAAGTCATCCCAGTCTGCAATCTCAAGCTTTGAAAAACAACACGTGCCAATATTGATGTTGTGCTGTATTCATTTTATATTTTACATCTGTTGAAAGCATTTCCGAATTTTCTTAGCTTGCCTACAAGCTTTTGATCCCTCTTGTTCTTTCATTCTATCTCCTCCCATTCTAAATAAAACACTTACAATGTAACCCCCACGTCAACATAGGCCATTTCCAGTAAATTATGCTTTGCAATGGTGTAACAGAGCTTCCTTAGCCCCCAGCTGTGTCTCGCTATAGCCTCTTCTCAGCCATCCTGCATTGTTCCTCATGAATAGCAAATAACTAAAGCAATCCTTATTTTAAAATTCGGCGACTGCTCCGGTCCATTTCAATGGCCCCTAAACAACCTCCTTTAATATTTTTCAAACGTTCGAAGTAAACACGTGCATCATATGCAAAATGCTGCATAATCTGTGATTCTCCACGTGGCAGCGCAACAAGCCGCCAGTGCTCCACAAATTCTAAGAAACAATCCCCCCATGCCTTTCGGGCTGGCACGTGACATCAAGAAGTTGAATCTGGCATGCAGAATAAATATGCTTCAATTGGCCAAGCAAGCACGTATGACTTCCTGTTAGCCTGCAAAAAGCTGTCCACACCACTCGTCGTTTGTCGTGATGCCCGTATGCATGCACGTGCTTGCATACGGGCATCATGCATACGCGCTTGCATATGGGCATGCACGTACTGTGGTCCGTAGGACAGGGTTAATACCGACACTAATCGTATAAGCACCGGCTGGCACAGCAACAGCGATTCGCCAACAAGCACAAAGTCGACAAAGGGTGGAGTCATGGCAACCGTAACAAGACAGTGTTTGGAGCAATATGTCATCGATGATGCATGCCGCGCAAGATTGGGAGAGGGGCTTGGCAAGAGGGCAAAGCGGTTTCAGGAGAGGTACCAACGGAGGTTAGTGAAAAGAAAAATAAAAGGAGTGATTACTGTGCTTATATAATCAAACGCATTTAACTCCGCTCTTACAGCACCGTTTCCAAAAATTTTAACAGCTTTATGGTTCTTGTGCACTTGCGCACAACTTCTTCACCACAACTGAATTTCCACCTCTGGGTGGTTAAATATTGCATCTGGTTTCTGGCTGCATGCAGTATAGCACATATTGCGTGCCAACACCAGCACTGTTCAGGTATTAAAATAATCCGTGGTGCATGGCTGCGAGATTGGTGGCCTCGAAATCAAGTGACAAACGTTTAGACCAGCAATTCTATTTCCACTGATCCACACTGTCAAACATGGGACTCTACTGCAGCATGGCATAATCCACATTGATTTTATTAGGATGATGCAGGAAACTTATTTTGGCATATTTGTGGGCAGAATCAGCATCACTACACGGGGAATGGGAGACTTTTACATTATTAAAACCACACGAAGCTAACAGACAAGGCAAACATAAGAATTCATATGAATTATTACTTAAAGTTTCGTATTTTGTTTCTGACTCGCCACGAGTGAATTTTCAAAACGAACTGAAAGGTATTGTTTGGCTCAAGAAAAAACGAATAAGTAAGTCAGACCTACTTTTGTTGTCTGCCAAGCTAACCCCGCTAGTAGCAACATAATCACCACCACTACTTTCATTGCTGCGAAGTAACTGGCATAAATGTTGATGCCACTTTTATTTACTCGTATTGATGTCACGAAGCTTTTAAACGTCACTGCTCATTCTATCTAATGTAGCTAGCATGTTACACAAGCCTTGTCTAGCGTACTAACCTCCCACACTGAGAACTTCCTCTAGTTGCAATGGGCCACACTCCACATATTGGCCACGCTGAACCCACGGCAGACTGCAGCAGTTGGCCTTGTCTTAGGTGCATTGTAAAGACGCGGTTATGCAAAATCCTGCGACATGTGCTACGTGTATGCACCATTTAGCTCACACTGCCGATACACTGCACAAGTTTGACACCCAGGCACATAAAAATAGCATTGGTGACAGGAAGGCACTTTTCTAAAAGATACCCGAGACATAGGCAGACGACATATGCTCCCGTCATGTTGCGGTAAGCTTACACAAGTTGCACAATAAAATATTACCTGTACTCTACTATGTACACTCGAATCGAAAGAAAAAAGATCGATGACTCGGGTCACACGTACGCGACTAGCCGCGACTGTTCGTCCTACTTACTCGCCGAATACTCGCACACTACGGCGAGTGGTTGATTAAGATGCACGTGACTGGTACAAACAACAAGGCACTCGTACAGAAGAACAGTAACTTATACTCACAAATGTAATCTGGCTCATCGCTGGCGTTGCTGAGGCAGCTGAAATTTTCTTTTTTCTGCCCAGAATCCGGTTGACAAAATCAGTGTTGCCAGGTCTTGGTAAGGGAGCGTCGATGAAATCGGACAAAGCCGCCCGAAATGTGACCAGGGAAGTATTTATTGCCAACAAAACTAAAAATGATTTCAAGTCTCCTTAACAAAAGTGATATTTAGCACTCGGAAAGGCAGCGATGGTGTAGTCAACTAGCAAATGTGAAAATCTACTGTCGCTCAACTTGGCGAGCTGGTATCACGACCGAGGTCGTGGTTGGCACGAAAGACTGTGAAACGAAATTTTTTAATCAAGTAGCATGCAATTGATAGCTTTTATACCGCACCAGCTGTCTGTATAGCCAACAAAACAAGCGTACTACTTCTTACGACTGTGCTAAGCTTGCGTTGCGTGTCACACGGACACCTATCATAGCGGAGGGAATAAGACGGTCGCGATCTGCGCATCGCAATTTCCGACTCTCAGGCTGTATTTTAGCTAACGTCTTCACCAAACGTTTGCGCGATTCTGCGCCAAACACAACCTGAGGGGTCTGATCACGATCAAATGACACTGTTACAAAGAATCAGCAAGAAAAATCAGGCGATGCTCGCAAAATCGCGAAAACCAGCATCAGCTGATCCGATTGCAGCCTATATTTCATTTCATCATGCCGCAGTTCCGGATGGTATGCAGATGCAGTAGTCTTGAACTCGACATGCATGAAAAGACACGGTTGTACATGCGAGAATGACGCGTAAATACCAAGCGAGAATGACAGCCGTAAAAAGGCGAGGAAGCGCACAATTTTCGTCCTAATTAAATTATGTGGTAGTCTAAGGTGCTAGGCGTTGCCACAAGGTTGGGTTCAAACTATACAATTCAATACGATAATACCGGTTCAGCCACACCGTGGGTTCGACGCTTCACCCAGAAATAAGCACTGGCTACGCCCTTGATACGTGACCCAGCATGGTCACACGTGTGTGTAGTTTTAATCTCGGATACACCTCGCTCTGATTGCGACATACGCCAGACCGCGTGAACAAATACGGCAGCTCGTAAAATACAATACCTAAGTGTATACACGTTCATGCTTCATTAGTAAGAAATGTGCAAAGCCATAACAGTCCACCTAAGCCTGTCCACTATTAACTTAGTCGTAACATTACTCTGGAAAAGTACTTGATTATGCTACCAGCGAGCGTATAATCAAAACATCGCAAAAATAACAAGGACTATGGAAGAGTGTGCACAAAACTAGCGCTAATTTTCAGCATTTTTACAGCTTAACCGCTAGGAAAGCTCTGCATCGGTGCGAAGCTATCGGTCAGATTATTACTTGTGTTTTAAGGCACAACAATTGTACCTACTTCTTTTCGTTGCAACAATATTATAGCACACTACATTATCACTGTTTCATATATTAAACTGCGGAGCCACCACAACAGTATGGGATGGTTCTTTGAGAAAGAACTCTAGTCTCAGGGCTCTGATGATAGAGAAATAAAGAAGAAATGATTCTCCATATGGCAACTCAGCCATGAAATTGATGTACTGCATAAAATATATTAGAAGCACTATCTCAATTGGGCTGCCATTCAAAAGAATTTTCGAGGCAGCCATATAAAATCACGCATATATTTACCGATTTTGCCGACTTCACTCAGCCTAATGTGTGCTGTCTGTTGGTGTTACTGTGTTCTGCGTATGGTGCTGAAGTCTAAATCAGTATGCTGACGGCATAGCACCAACAGTCAACTTAGCCTGGCTGTTTCTACCCAGCGCCTCACATTCGTATATGATGTCACAGATATATGATGCAGCAATTTCCTCCGAAATTGGCCTCATGTGGTTGAACCATCAAATTCTTTAAGAAGATGTGTAGATTTCAAATAACATACTGATAGTGACACCGTTCATCGTGTCTGATCTTTTATATATCCCATGCGGCATGACAAATTCCAGACATATATTTCAGCATTTTCCCCAGCCTTGAATTCTGTCATGCTTGCCTCAACAACCTACTCATCGCGAGTTCATCAGATGAGCACAGTTCACATCTGTATTCTGTAATCCAACATCTCAACAAGGCACATTTGTCAGCATAAGCAGGTGTGCAGTTGATGTCCAAAAGCTCACCTGTCCTATCCTCGTGTTCTCCGCATCCAGTATTCAGCTCTACTGAGGCAGATTTATAGGTGTTGAGAGCTTCCCATCTCCGAATACTAGGTGCTGATAAGCCCCACAAGCTCCCTTGTCTTGTTTTTGTCAACTACTATACTACCATTTTATACTATGGTACCAGGTCATTCAACATATTTCCTCCACTTCGTGATATTGATACACAGTAATGCTACCATATTGAGCTTCCTGAGAGCAAGAACTCTCATACAGAATTTGGAGATCAACAGATGCTTGCGCGACAGTATATGCTCCTTCCTGAATATCAATTGAGAGTTCCACTATGCATCATCGTACAACATCTTGAATGCAATTTGTGCTAGATCACCGACTCGTCAAAGGAGTACATATGGCGGCCAATCAGTTCCCTGACATGTCCTGAAAACTTATGCCTACTATCTGAGCAGCATCACAGCATTTTTTGTGGAGACTGAAGCCAAAAGATCCTCAAAATGTCACTGTAATATGTGGTTGGCCCTGTATTCATATCCAGCAATGTGACAATGCGACTGAATCTTGAAGTGCCGCAAAGCAATCTACTCAGGTGGTACGTACATGATGCTATAATACACCTTATGTTATTTGCCTGGGAAAGTCTTAGAATCTCCTGTGTACTTGGGTGTATGTGAAAGACTCTCTAATTGTGATATACCTAATTGTGCTTACAAGTGGGCATAAATGGTAAGTGCTTATGTCATTACATTATTACATGAAAGAAATTACTGAATTTCTTTGTCATAGAATACGTGAGTACATCTCTTATCGGTACATGTTACACTCCCTCAGTTACAATCGTTGCATGCATACTCCCATGAACTGCCGCAGATGTCAAACATATCCGAAACATATCATAGGAGCTGTCAACATTGTCATTGATGCCCTGTCATAGCCCAAAGAACATGTTGACCTGGCCCAAAGAACATGTTAACCTGTCCCAGAGGAATATACACATTAAAAAAGTGGCGACTGGTTGACATGACAACAAATTCTGCCATCTGCAAGAAATATAAGCTTCGACGCTGCTAGACTTCCAGTGGTGCAGGGTCTTCGGCCAGTAACAGGAGACATATTAGCTTCAACACATTCTGTGACCCAAGAACTGACCATTTATGCCCACTTGCAAGCACAATTAGGCATATTACTAGACTGTATTTCATGCCAAAGTACGCGGGAAATCCAAAGGCTTCCCCTGGCAGATAAAGTAAGGTGTGTGGCATCACGTGGGTTTACGTACCACCTGTGTTGAATGCTTTGCAGCACTTCAAGATTCAATCACATTGTGACATTGCTGGATATGTTTTCAGGCCCAACCACTTGATTGAGCGACGTTTTTGACGATCTTATTGTGCCATTGACTATACTGCTGCCTTGAAAAATACAAACTTATAGGCTTGTGTTGATTGCATGGTTCAGGGTTAGGTGGAATATGTTCTTACTCCAGACATTTCTAGGTCACGCACTGTTGCTCCTGCTTTTGGCTGCATTACTCATGTCATTCTTGGTCCCAACAAATAGAGAAATTCGATATGGACCGACAGTGTTTCACCAAGCTCTACCTCCCAATGAGCAATGGAATTAATGAAACGTATATGCATGGCACTCAAGGCAGACATTAGTTGCAACACTGTAAAACTTGCTTTAGGCGTGACTGTAGGTCTACCCAGTGACCATGTTCTTTTGCTCTGATCGACACGAAGCCCAACTTCCTGCCAGTGACTACACATCTCATCTAGGTTACATAATAAAGAACCTTCTACCTATAGCTGTGTGACAGCGCATTGGAAGGCACATATGGTAGCAGTGAACTAGACTCTTGTACACGCATGCATAATGAAATGATATGGGCTAACCATTCCTCATTGGTGTCATGCTGCCAACTTTAAAAAACCTTTCTCTCAAGTAACCTTTACTGAAGTTTTATGAAAACAAGACCGATGATTCACATCCTATGCAGAAGTCATCATCAGTGCACAAATGGCCTGAAACAGCAAAAATATCCTACTTACATAACATCAATAAACATTCCTCATAATGTCATGAGTAAAATTGCATGTTAACTGGTTGTCAAGTCAATCTAGCTAATAAAGCCTTTACCAGCGTCATTTCTTCAGGCAAAGCGAAAATATTCTTTCTGTGTTTTATGCATTTGTTATATCTGAACTATTAATTTATGTGCGAAAAAATGCCCCATTGAATTTGTGACACCTGAGTTATGATGGCTTCAAAAATTATTGAATAACAGCTGTAATGTTATCATATGATTCAGTATATTTATGTTTTGCATGGGTTTACAAATGTACTAGTTTTCGAATGCCACAAATAAAAAGTGAGAATGTAATTTCAATATTTCATTGCCTGGTACTTATGCTCAAGTGCTATGAAAAATAAAAGGTAACTTCACGTTTGCTGTGAGCTTCACTCCTGCAACCAGACCTCACTTGAAAAAGGTGTAGGCACAGTTCTAAATATCTGAATTTTCAATCAGTTGGAATAAAAGATGGTGTGGTCTTGCATCTAGAGCTTTGTTTCTTTTGTAGATCAACAAGCTCGTGGTCATAAGTCATGCCTAATTGTCCTTTCTAACTTATTCACATCATAAACGCAATGAAGCATGTAAAGCCACATTTGCAAAAATTAAAGATTAGGAACGTGCATGTGCCCCTGAAGAGCAAAAATCAATATTCACGTAACCAATGTGATGAATGCTGTGAACCCTGTCGTACATCAAAGGGTCCTCTAAACATTTTGAGAGGTATGCTTGGTCATAACTCTGACATGGTTTAGTAATACTACTATTGGAGCCATAAAGCTTGAATAGAACTGACAGATTAAGTTGGTATGGATTCATGATATAAGAACAGTACATCGAAGAAGATTAAAAACAAACGAGCCACAGCAACACAAGTGCTGATTTGTGACTGAAGTTTACTCAAAATTACAGAACAGATATATACATTCACATGACAATACGCAAAATTGACCAGCAATACCAAAAAAAAACAAGTTGTACACAAAAGTTAATGATTTGTTTACCCTGCAGTGTAATTGAAAAAAAGCTGATGCATGATTCATTTTAATTTTGACTGTACCTTTTCAATTAGTTCCTTGTTTTTTTTTTAAAACATCATCACAGGACAACTCAGGAAGCCTGTGCTCGCGCACGTTACTCAAAAGTTTTTTTCCTTGTTTGTCGTGCCAATCTAAAAACAAGAAAGCTTACTGAATCTCAAGATTAGCTATAGTAGTTCTTCCCCTACTTGTTTATGAGAAAACACACTAGTATGAGCTCTTTTCGACTCCACTGTTGCCATAATTGTTGTGTATCTTCTGCCTGAGTAGTTATTTTTTGAGTCAACTCTAGCACACTGAAATAATGCTACTATTCAGACTCCCAAAAGCTTTAGTGCAATGAACTGAGTTTGTCGCTGACAGCAAGTCAATGCACCACATTTTCCTGCAGTTCACTGAGTCAAACACACATTCAAGGCAAATCAAGTAAGAGGACAGCTAGTGATGGCTTTTTTTTATATTGAAAAAGTTGTTTGGAGCAAGGCACAGCATTGAATTGTAAGAAAGGCCATATAAAATGAAGACAATGTGAGCCCTATCTATATACATTTAATAATATTAATAATAATGAACATGGGAGCCGAGTCTGACAGAGGCTTTACAAGAAAGCATGTTGATTGTCATTCTCTGATCAGCTTCCAAGCCTCACTTTAGCTTAAGCAAGCCTGGCTTTATCCACTCATTGGATGTAGAAAAATAGTAGAAACATAGTACAAATATTTCCCTATAATATACACAGTGTCATTAGAGCAACGATTTGGTTTTTTTTATTTCTAACACAGTTCAAATTTGCAATAATTAAAAGACATCTCAAAGCTTACATGCTTCCCTTACTGATATTTATGTCATTCATGCCTTTCATTAGGCACAACTTCTACACTAACATGTCAACGTGAATATGCGTGAAAGCTGCTCAAAGAAGACCATGCAGGCCATTGCTCATTTATTCGAAGAACACCATTTGCATGCAGCCCCACCAGTGCTCTCTGTCTCCTTTATTTTAAACACACTCCCAGCAACGATGAAGATGGTGAGCTTAATAAAAAAATTTGGTGAGACGGTTTCTATAAACCTGGAAGCAAGAGTATTTTAATCACGTAAAGATGAGTTGTGTGTGTGTATATGCCCCTGTTTCACATCATGGCGATAGGCAGCAGGTCATCGGAATATTCTTATCGTGTTTGTGAGGTCGAGATTTCAGTTGGGAACGTTGAGTGTTCCTAGTGTTCAAGATTTCTTGCAAAATCCACTCTAGCATGAGTTCACAGTTGGTGGTTGACGTGTTCATCGTGTCGCATTGTAGTCTGCCTTCATGTCTCGTTCACTTGCAGTCAGAACTTTTGAGGGTATGTTCAAGAGCTGTACTGAAGCCATTGTTAAGGTCCACGTCCAAGTAAATCCCATCAGTGCATAAGAGCCGGATTTGAGTAATGGCTTTCTTCTCCATCAGTGTGTATTCTTTTTAATGTTCTTGTGCAAGAAAGGCATCGAAGGTAGGTTTTCATGACTTTCCAGTACTGTGCATCAACTGCTGACATGCCTGAATGGTTTTTCTTTTTGTTGTCGTGTTGTCTCAGTTAGGGCCACACAGCCTCCCGTTGATTTATGATATTTTGCTTCATAGTAATGCTCTTTGCATGCTTCTTCAGTACTTTTTACTATTATGAAAGCAGGTACCAGTAGGTGTTGAATTTGGTGCTTTTCTTTGGTGTTCCAAATACTTCTCGCTACATTCATTTGCACGCAAAGCAAGAAGTCAAATTATGCTTGTAACATTCGCTTTGAGTTTTCTGTTATTCTTATTGTATTTTAGGCAAGGTCGGTGCCAGAATTGGGCTACACCGGAGGTGCACCTACGATAAGCGAGGTCCTTCAGGAGGAGCAGAGAGGGGGGAACTTGGCCATTGTGTTATGACTATGTTGTTTCTTGGGAACATACTCGTAACACATGGTCATAACACAACACAGGGTTCAGGCAAAAATTGGGGGAGGGGGTGGGCCTCCAGTCCAGCCTCCCTGAGCCTACCCTGGACACCCCCGATTCCAGCCTGTGTCATTTGACTGCTGATGACCTCGTGTGACCGCTCTCTCTCGCGCACTCATTGTTTGTCAGTTACTAACTCGCCTTATCAGTTGAAGGCTGTTCATGTGATGAAGACGAACCTCCGTCGGTTCTTGTTTTGTCATTTCCTGATGGCGTATCTTCAGTATCTTTTCTCAGTGTATTCCTATTTTACTTGGCTTGAAGATCAGCAACGTTACAACTTCGAACTTATAGCATGTTTTTATGGACTGTAAAAGTAATCGCCGCTCTTTTCTCCGGCATTCCGTTTTGGATGGTTGGCACTTCAGTACTTCTCCTCTCAGCTGGTGACTGTTGTGTAAGTAGGACTTTGTCGCTGCAGCCTCCTGTTACTGGATGCAGTGCTCACTCAGCAAGCCTTAACGGCACAGCAGAAAACATGAAAAATGTGGACTAATCACTGCAGGTGTGCCCTTTCTTGGTGGCGGCTGGTGTATCTTTGCAGTGGTGATGTCCTGAGTATGTATTACCAGCGTGACAGGCAAAGCCTCTTCTTTTAGTTAGCTGCAAATCGCGTGTGAAGAGTACTATTAACACTTGCTAAGAATATAGCCCCTTCAGGTGTGAATTATAAAGCACTGTCAACAAATGTGACAAATTCTGATACCACAATCACAAGGCACTCAATATTACATTCTAAGGAGAAAAATAATGTTTTCTTTTGTGTGAGCTTCAGCAAGCCATTACGATTTCTATGAAATAAAGACTTTATCATTCTGATGTAAGCTATATTTAGTTTTGATATAAGAAGAATGAAATCATAAGCTCCTGATGTGTGTGCGATTTGTTTTTGATTGCATTAATTTCGGGAGAAAAAAAGCAACTCTTGACGTTGGTTTTAGAACACAATTTGAACGACCCATCAAAGAGAACAGTTCCTTCACTAGAGTGATCAGCTGTGGTTGTGCGCACTAGACTGAGGTCAAGTCAGGACATACTGACTAGGGAGAAGGTTCAGTTCATTTAACAAACTGTGTATTTTACTCTATTCTGGCCTCAAGTTGACACAGCTAGCATAAACAAATTGCATACACAAAAGTCGCCACTGATGCTAAAGGGTTATATTCGTTTCTCTTAGAAAAATGTTTCCATTCGAAAACATAAGGCCGCATAAACCTTGAAAAAATGCTTGAACATGGGCCATGGACTTATAACCTGTGATATAGGCGGAACTTTGTGTGGTGGAGGGATAGCGGGATGACAACCTTGGTCTTCAGTGCAGGCAAGTCGAGTATGTGTTATTTGGTTTTCGGTATCCCATTGCTGAAAATTTCAAGAGTGGGCCATTTGCCCAGTGTCCCATTCCTTGGCTACACCACTGCATTAACTATGAAGCACCCATCTTGCACTTTTGTGCCTTCAGTGGCTCATCCATTAAACTGCCTCTCTGGTGGACGTGACCATTTCAGCCGTTAATAATACAGATAATCTAAATATTTTGATCTGCATGTCAAACTAAAAGTGAAAAGGGTTGTTTTAGCTTGAAAAGCCTTGGGGAAACATGTTCTTATACCACATGAATATGAAATCAAATGAGAACTTCATGTGTCTAGTGCTGTATAAGTCACAAAGATATAAAATATGGGAAGAGTAGTATGCACCAGCTACTCTGGCCAACTGAGCTGTTTCTTGCTTTTAGTTCTGTTTGACTGTCCGACTGATTATAGGACGTCCTGAAGACACATACACCACGAAATATCACACAGAGTGTGTGATAATTAAGACAAATGAACTTGTTATTCGCTGATCACAACAATCCTGTTTGCTATTCTGCACTGAGTCTGGAGAAAGGAAACTCTAAAAATATGACTGAGCTAGATTGAGGAACACTATGAGAAAGAAATCGCAAGGTATCACATGCCAAATATAAAAAAATGCACAGCTGCTGACAACACAGGCAAAAGTCTTCAGTACTGCAAACAGTAACTCACTAATAGCTTAAGATTTATTCATAGATATTGCCTTTCAGTTGTGAAGACCAGTACTGACACCAGCTGTCAATTGATCCTCCTCATGTTCTGGAGATTACAGTAATTTTTGACACATTTCCCGGTTTGTAACGTGTACGTCCTTTGATTTCTCGAAAGACAGCCAGCTAGCCTTAGCCACCCCCCTAACGGAAAATTAATAAAGAACAACGAGTGTGAAATAAAACTCTGAACTGTACAACACCAGCTTGCCATATCTGTGCAGAGCACTTTCTTCTTTTCACAGACTTAAAAAAGAAAAGCAGGAAGGAGGAGGCGGAGAGAGGTCTGTGGTTCTGCATTTGATAAAACAACGCGATGCCGTAAGTGTGCGTGTTTCTTGTTTATAAACAATTTAGCCTACGTGTTATGTGTTCTATGCATCAGCCCATATGAACTCACGGAAATTTTTTTGCGCGTCGTACTGCGTAAGCTAGCTGATGTTTTGGGTACAGTAGTGCAACGTATATATATTATCAAAATAATCAACAAAAAACGTTCCACAACAAAATTGTAACGCGCGACGACCCACGGAGACAAGGTGCCCGACGCCCACGCACTCCACAACACTTTACCAATTCGTGTGGTCGTTGCGATACTAGATGCGAGCATCGGTGCGTGTGTCAGATTACGGCAAATGCGTGTGTTGTACGATTCAATCACCGTAACGCAACTGATCACTTCAGTTCTCACACGTCAAGCACTTGTGTGCGGTTAATTGGTACAGCGCTGTGAACGTGAAAAAACCAAATCAGTCGTGGCGATAGCACAGCCGGACACACGATACGATACGCTTTGCGTCCGATATCCACGAAATCAAAAGCGCTTGGCGTGGCATCGCCGGCGTGACGCGACGAAACGAACGCCGCCGGGTCACGTCGAAGTAGGTCACGTATGGCAGTGGCATCTGCGGTTGCTTCATCGCACAGATCTGCACGATTTTCATGTGCAAAAGCACAGCATCGAACGTCTGACAGTCGACAAACTTGATAAAGGTTTATCAGTAAAATAGTCTACCTCACGCAACTTCAATCAACAATCATGCATATACACTAGACGTGGGTGATTTATTGACAAAAAATATATCACTCATGCGCCCGGCATAATATTTTCTCGAACTTGAAAAAACTAACATAAGTGGGACCAGAGCAGCGCCAAAAGCAGCAGATGCAGATATCAGCTCATAACGCCGGCAATAACGTTCGAACGACGGGCCAATAATGCCAGCCTAATTGCATGGCTCCACCCATATTGGCTGTTGGTTGTACAACTTGGTCCAATGTGGCCGTTCTAATACGCTGGCACAGCCAATAATGGCGGGAAGTTCTGAATGCTGGTCCAACATCACCGTTCTATTCGGCTGGCACAGCCATTATTGACGGAACATTGTCAATGCTGGCCCGACATCGCCGTTCTATTAGGCTGGCACAGCCATTATCGGTAGTACGTTGTCAATGCTGGTCCAACTTCGCCGTTCTATTCGGCTGGCTGGGCCATTATTGGCGGTACATTGACAAAACTGGGCCATTCTTGGGCCATGAACTGCCAATCTATCGCCAACATTGGGCCAACGTTCTGTGCTGCCTGGGATATAACCTGGACACTTCATGCATTTTTGTAGTTGGCAGCAGCGGCGGCACAGCAAACGGACGACTGATTGCAACTCTGCTCTTTAGTAGATATAAAGAAATCCGGTGCATTGTTAAAGTATCTCAAGGTTTTTCCAATCTGCGCCGAAGCTATGTTTGGATTGCTGACTGCTCATCGAGATCTGCTTCTGCGAGGCGCTGTGAACTACTCGGCGAACGTATTTAACCTGGACAATTCGTGCATTCTCGTAGTTGCCAGCAGCAGTGGCACAGCGAACGGACAACTGATTGCAACTCTACTCTTTCGCCGGTTAGTAGTTCACTTCAGAACGTTCCTCTTAAATTTCTGCCACCATTGCAATTGTTGTCTGTGTTGTCGCGGCGCCTTTCATTAGATTGTGCATTGGCGTCTGTGAAAGATGTTTGTCTCTCCTGTAAAAACAGTTTTGGCTCACCTGATCTGACTCTTCAGTGCACAGAATATTCTGCTTCTTACTATTTGGGAACCTGCTCGAGCCTCAGAGAAAAACAATACACATCTAAAAGCATAGCAGCTAGACAGAAGTGGGGCGTGCCAAACATGTAAGGCTGCAAAAACTAACAAAGTGGCTCAGATGGATATGGCTGCGATGAATGAAATGGATGAGATCAAACTACATCTGTGCAACATAAACCAAAAACTTGACAGCTTGATGCCAATAAAGGAGACTGCGTCTAACATCGAAAGGGTGGTCCAGATGATGTCAGAAAAGTATGATGAGGTTATAGAGTGACTGGAAAGGCAGAAAACATAAACTAAGGCCAGAATGGGATTGAGGCACAATGTGAAGAAAGTTCAGATGAGAAGACTGTGCTGCAAACAAAACTGAATGTACTTGAGTGGGGAAACAGGAAGCTAAATTCTGAGTTTCACAGAATCCAGGCAACTGAAAGCGAGACCGTACTGCAGAATGTGAGCATCTTGGCTGACGTGATGAGGCTGCCAGAACACTTCGATCTAGACGTTGCTGTTATCCACCGCTTGCAAGCGAGACCACGAAAATTCCAGGTATTATTGTGAGGTACACAAGGCAGGCAGTAAGAGAGCAGTGGTTAGATAAGCAACACAAATTGAGAGAAAATATTTGTACAGTGGTTGTGTTAGATAACTTCACCAGTTGACACAGGCAGTTGCTTCATGCCGCGAAACAATTGGCAAAAGACAATGGCTTTCAGTATGCGTGGCACAGTAGCGGAAAAAGTCTTCGTGCGCAGAGTCAATGGTGAGCGAGCTGCTCTTGTGCGAAACGCGAATGACTTTCCTGCATAATGTTGTTCTGTTAAACTGCAAACTCTTGCAAATATTTTCGTGGTGGATGAAACAAGAAATATTCTTTTTCTTTCGCAAGAACTGAATGTTATTGGCTCCACTGAACATAAATGTATCTTTGAAATGTTTGCATTTAAATGTTCGTTCTCTAAAAAATAAACTAGACGACCTTCGATTTTTCCCCCATGCTTTTTCATTTATGTTAAACGTTATACTGCTCATTGAAATGTGGTGCAAAGATAAGGATGAAGTGCTCCCTTTCACTTCTTACCAGTCTTTCTGCTTAAATCACCCAATGCATCGTGGGGGTGGTATTATGTTACTGTTGAAGGAAAGCATGCAGTGTGAATTGCTTTCTGAATTTTGTGTTGTGTGATGATTTTGAATTGTTTACAGTTCGATCCGGTAAACAACTTTTTTCTGTGTGTTATAGGCCACCGGACAGAAACCTTGATGGATTATTTTGTTTCTATGAGACGCTCTAACGTTTTTAGTCAGACAATGCGTACTTTCCGGTATCGGGAGGGGACTCTAAAATTGATATGTTGTGCAACTCTACACTACATCAAACTCTGAATGCAATTATTGCATAAAATGGCTTTCCAAATGCTGTTAGCTCACCAACCAGGATTACAGAAAACAGAATATTGATTAATTGAATTATTGATATTGATTGATTGATTGATTGATTGATTGATTGATTGATTGATTGATTGATTGATTGATTGATTGATTGATTGATTTGTGGAGTTTAACATTCCAAAACCATTATATGATTATGAGAGACGCCGTAGTCGAGGGCTCCGGCAATTTCTACCACCTGGGGTTCTTTAGCGTGCACCCAAATCTGAGTACACGGGCCTACAACACTTCCGCCTCCATCGGAAATGCAACCGCCACAGCCGGGAATTTTATCCCGCGACCTGCGGGTCAGCAGTCGAGTACCTAAGCCTTTAGACCACCGTGGCGGGGCTTAAAGAAAACTGTGCAACAACTTACTAGATAGGTTCATTACAAATGCCAATCATAAAATCTTTGTAGAAGTTTTGTCTGAGAGTAATTGTGATCATCTTTCTATTATCCTTTTTATAAAAAAGGCACCTTACAAGAACGTAAGAAGTGGACGGAAACCATTCAAGATATCTCTGGATCTAGCCTAAAAGCTTTTAGAAACGAACTGCTTGGTGATACCGTCACTGAGATTCTATGAAAAACTTAGAGCAAGCCTACAATACATTCTTAAACAAAATCTTAGATATATATAAACGTACTTCCCCAAAAAACAAGTTTGTTTAACAAAATAACCTGTAAGCTATAGGTGACCCGGTACTTGCTCAACAAAATAAACATATATATCAGCTTTATCACAAATTTCTTGCAAATAGAAATTCTGACATATTAAAAGACTATAAAGTATACAGAAATTAATTAAAGAAGAAAATTAGCAAGTGCAGATTGCACTACATACATATAGAAATAGCAACTAGCGCCGATAAGACTCACGCCTTATGGACGAAGCTGAACTTATTTTTGAACCATGTTACAACATGAGCCAGCGTGGATAATCTGACTATAAATGGGCACAGCGTGTCAGGAGCTGAACTTGCAAATATATTCACTGACCACTTAGTCACTGAAACACATAATGAAATGTCTAAGTATTTTATTCTATTTCTACCAGATTTAATTTTATCCTCTAATTTTGTGAGCCGGCAGTGGTTGAGGATGTTTATCCCGTTTTCTCGGAACATCGAAATACTTCTTCTCGTGATGTTGATGGTATGCAGAATAGACCCATGAAACATGCGCTGGATATCCTTTTTTCTTATATCACTAACTTTTTCAGTCTCTGTTTTTGAAGTGCAACGTTTTCCGAAAGAATGCAGATAACAAAAGTCAGTGTTTTGTGTAAAAAGGGTGACAAATACGATAATAAAAAGTACAGACCCATGTCTATTCTGCCGGTATTTTCCAAAGGGTTAGAAAAGCATATATATCGTCAAATGCACCAGTTTTTAGAAAAACACAACGTGATTTTTCCAACTCAGTTTGGGTTTAGGAAACATCGATCTACGGAAATGGCGTTATTAGAACAAAAGAAGATCATATCTCAATGTGGAAACAAACGTGCCGTTCTCGGTATGTTTGTTGATTTCAGTAAGGCCTTCTACAACACTCAGCATTTCACGTTGTTTGAAAAGTTACAATGCTATAGAATTTGTGGTCATGCACTAGAGGTTGGATTCACAAAACTCACTTACGAGCAAACTTTCGCGCAAAAAAAAATTTGTCGCGTAAGTCGATTCCCGAAGCGAAAAACAATTGTAAGAGGCCGTCATCTTCACATCGGCTGCTGCAATAAAGCGCTGTGCTACTGCCGAGGAACATGTCAGTGATGGTGATACAGTTGCTATATTTGCTTACGTCACCGAAAAATGCTCCGAAGTGAATTTTCGAAACAAAATCGTGCGTAAATACAGCGTGGCTACGAAAAAATACAAACAGTGGTCCGGACCACTCTTAAGAATATTGTGGCTATTTAAAACCTGCAGGCGCGGTTGAATACCTGGGTGTTGTGGCTGATTTTGAGTTATTACACGGCTATGTAGGGCTGCCTGATGACTGCTGGTGTGTTTTTATTCATTTCGGCTCTTTGAGTCTCGTGTGCTGCTTCCCTTGTACGAAATTGACAGTATTTACAACCAAAGTCATCCAATAAGCTTGGAGTCTCAGTAAAAATAATCCTATTGGGCGTCAATAGCTTGAAATGATGCACTCAAAGACTTGTGGTTAGATACGAACTAGTGTACTGCGTAAGTAGTCGATGAATTCGAACACAGCATGATATACTGTCAACCTTAATTGTCATCTTGTGATGTTGCGTCCCAGATCAACCATATAAAATTAGAACTCATGATGCTTGCTACATTGGCAGAAATTACCCCCCACGAGGTTAATAGCAGTTCATTACCTCCACGCTATTGGAAATAAAAAGAGCGGAACATTTCAGTTGGCCGTTCGTAGAGCTTATTATGTGGTACTCTCGTATACTTCGATTGGCTCAAACTGTAATGGGCTCGATCTCTGAACTTCTACTGCCGATGCACTTTGGGGCGATCTAGAACGCGTGCGTGCTTAACAAACCAAAGCGTATTGAGGGTGTGCATGATTAAACATAAAACAACAAACAAATCAAAATTTTTCACATTCAATGCACGGAAACCGATGTGGGACGCGTTAATACGGCAAACAGTTAGGATAAAATGGCTCCAGTAATTGCAAATGACACCGTAAATGTGCAAACCCTCACACATCTCGAGCAAGCATTGGCTGAATTTGTCTCTTCGACAATTCACTGTCATTTAAATTGACGTAAGAATATCATTTGAAGGTAAAGCCAGCCACTGATATCTATTCTACGTGAGGCAGCAACCACTTGAAATGGGAACAATTGCGTCATGAAAGCGAAATCACCGCCGAAGCTCTCATTGAAGCAGACGACAAAGCGAGCAAACGATGGCTTGATCTACAATTGCAGCTTATGATTGTTTCGAAACCAGTACTCTCCACATCAGGTCATCTTATAACGTTGCCTTGCCAAAACACTTCCTTCATGATGAACCACTGTCGTGTTCCTCATATCTTGCCCTTCTCACTAATGATGCTTAGCTATTGCGTGGAGGTACTCTGCTTTTTTGACTAGAGGTTGTCGTTATCGGTCACACTTGAACGACTCCTCACGCTTCACTAAGCCACCCTAACTTGACGCCTTTGACCGAGAATGCAGAACGAAAACACACAAAATGAAGATGTTCCTCGCTACTGTGCTACGATGATGATAATATTAATAG
Source organism: Rhipicephalus annulatus (assembly GCA_013436015.1). Taxonomy (NCBI): domain Eukaryota; kingdom Metazoa; phylum Arthropoda; class Arachnida; order Ixodida; family Ixodidae; genus Rhipicephalus; species Rhipicephalus annulatus. The sequence continues at coordinate 557,414 of WOVY01009735.1, read as the reverse complement.
TGAGTCGAAATCGGAATTGCAGAAGTTTTGATTTCAACTTAATTTTAAGATGGTTTTGTTACAGTAAAAAAATACAAGTAAAGGAGCATAAAAAGTGAGACAAAAGCTGTTTGCAAAGAACAGAATTACTGTACGCACTAAAATATCCGAAGGACAACGCTATTACTTGTAGAGCGCAACTAAAGTTTCAGTTACGCACTTGTCACTTACCCTCATGATGCGTTTTTACGATGGTTTCTATGTTTCGCTCATCAGATGTCACCAAAACAAAAATGCAGTCATGATTATAAATTTTATTACGATTTACACGAATAATATTTAAAATTACATAGTTATAAAACAAGCAATAGCCTTTAAGATTGGCACTGGCTTTATTTGTCTCGGAGGCTACACATTGTCAACATGTGTCCCGCCTTGCATCATGGGCTGTTATAGTCACTTGATAGCATTTTGCGCTCAAACTAATGTAGAGTTCTGCCGCGGTCCCTTCATCAGTGAATAACAATGTGAAATTTTATTTTAAATAGAGTCTGAGTGGCTGCATTTATCAGCTTTGTGTTCTGCGGTGCCCCCTTCTGTCCATGTACAACTAAGCAAGGCGTGCAGCGGCCGCAATGGCTTCCCCCTGACCACTCCTCACGCTGCATGATCGGGTAAGTAGCGGTGTTTGCACACTTCTCTTTTGTAGCCCTTTTTGCCATCACATGTTTCGTCGCACTGATTTTGACGTAAGTCACGTTCACTGCCGATGTCACACGGGCACTTATGATCGTGATTTGGCTCCCAAACTACGGTTTGACTCTCGTTTCGGGCAAACTCGATCCAGATTAATTTGCACCGCTTAGCAACGATCATTGTTGATCGCGATCAAGAAATCAGACCTATCATCGTTCTGTTCTCGCGCTGTAATTATCGCCATGTCATACCTACTAGCTCAAACTGCCACACTTCCAAATCAACCCTTATGACGAGAAAAAGTGCTCGTGTGAGAACGATGAAATCTACTGTATGCAACCAAAAATCATATATGTGTCAATTTTGCGTACATTCATTTTCAATATCTCGATTTATGTAGTGTATACGATTTAGCACTAAATAAAGTAAAAATTTATCAACTTTTCTATTCTAAGAATCATTGTTAGGTTGCTCAGTGTGATTATGTTTTCAAAAAATTAGCCTTTGCATGAGTGGCAGCCGCTTGTTCCTTTAGACAACGGTTTCACCATGTTCCCCCGGGCCACCAGTTTTGCCGTAACTTCTTCCGTCGCGTCTGTTTTCATGACCTTTTGCGTTTGGCTCAAGTCAGCGTTACTATATTTGTACACGTTTCTTCGTTCTATAGCATTAATGTAATTTTGCTCCACTTAGTCTGTCTTTAAAGAGAACAATTATGATCATGACAGTTGAAACAACCGCAACCTGTAAAGCATATTCCTATCGACGCGATGATGTGCGGCACAACTAGTAACCAGTTGCAAATAATTGAAAAGTGAATAAATGAATGCAACTTTGATAATAATTGTGTAACCAATCTCGACACTTGAATGCTAACCACTCAAATGTTGACCACAACCTGAATGACTTAATGTTTAAAAATTAACAGAGTAGAATAACCCCCTGATAAAGACTACTTGAAAGTACTAAACTGTCTTCGAAGACACCTACAATCCCACTTATTGATTCAGAAATGTTTTGTAACTGTTGCTTGTATGCTATAAATAATTCATGGAGTCTATCTTTACGACAGCGTCTTATCTGATTCATCTAGCTCCTGCTGCATGCCAGTGATTGTGTACATCATGCCTTTACCACAGGTTACATACTTCGGGCTGTGTTGAGTGTGGCAGTGTTTCCTTCGTTTCATCTGATTGATGAATCTGCGTAGGTCAGAAAGTTTCGGGGGCGATAAACACTACTTCATCTCCAGCACTTTTCTATATTTTCTCGTAGAGATTGTGAGAAACACCGTGCGTGCTAAGTGCCACAGTCGTCTTCTTTTCTCGCAGCACTTGAGATGGTCTGTAGCTCCTTTCTACGCCTAGTATGCCTAGCATGCCTAAGGAAATCCTCGGCTAGAGGCAACTCGTCTTGGGTTGAACCTGCAATATGAAGTCTAGACATTTACTTGGAAATTGCTTCTACTGCCTTATGTTAAAGTGATTCACACAGAGCGCTCTGCAAGGCCACGTGCATGGCCGCCCTCTTAGTCCATTTTGTGTGCCCCAATGAGGAAGGGAGTAGTGGCTTCTATAAACGAGACTTGTACCACCAATTTGTGTACCATTTCATAAAAAGCTATGTTAAGCGCAGGGATTCGATTGTGAAACATTCGGGAATCTCATGTGTTGCCACAAGATGCTGGAGCTTGTGCTGCGAAAACTTCATGCTGGGCTTCACAACCTAGTTCCAGTCCATAGATTCTAGAAAATTAAAAAGTGAAAATTATCCACATAGCAAGAGATTGTACAGTACTCAAACCTAGCAATTTGGTGTTATTGTTCCTTTAAGTACTGGTCAAGTGCAGGTCTCTAAGTATTGATCCAGTGCTCTATTCAGTACTAATACCCTGCCTTTACAAATACACCTTTATGACTTAGCCAGGAAAGGTAGACTCAAGTAACAGCGTGAGAAACGTTTCCAAACACCTGCCAGTGACATTTAACACTTTCCAGGTAAGGATACTGTTTAAAGGAATTCGATAGCATTCTGGACGCAGAACAGTAGATCCTTTGCGCCGGCTGGCTGTTTATGTTTGGTTAATCATTGCACCGATTTTTAATGACTTGTACTTGACCTGTGCTGAAAGAAAAAGTATTAATAAAAGGTTGGTGAGTTCTAGTGCTGTAAGGTCCTCCTGTTTTGTGGATGATTTTTTGGTGTTTCTCTAGGCAGAGTTAACAGGCCGGGAGTAGAATGTCGTGCCCACTTTGACGCTTTCTCAGGATGTCCTCCAACTTCTTGAAATAGCGTAGCTGCTTCTTGAATGAGGCGCGAATAAATTCTTGAACTTAAGGTGGTTTCTCAGAGAATAGCATTCATATTGGTGGCATCAACCTTTTGCTTGGAAGCCATTGCTGCTTTTCTATCGTGGTATTCAAAAGTAGCTAAAATGCGGAACATGCACTTGCCTTTGCAGAATGCTCTGTGGCAGTCGACTCTTCTCAGACAAGGTGGATGATGCAATCTCCGAGTAAACATCCTATTTTAAGATTGTGAGTTTCACTCAAGATTTGTGTTTGTTGGTAGCTGTGAGTTTGCTTATGTATGTGATGGATTCTAGGCGTGAAAAGGAGTTGCTGGCCACATCGAAGGCCCAAGAAAGGAATAAGGAAACTGTGTATATTGCATGTACAGTGTCTTTCGCAGACTCAAGGAGGTAGGGACCAAGGGTTGAAGTACAGGCAGTCTACTTTCTTGCCTGAGCAGATCCACCTCTTGAATGAACTAAAAAAACTGCAGCTCTGATCACAGGCAGAAGTGTGTAACATGTTTTAAACACAGGGGGAACACAATCCCTTTAACAAAGAATAATGAGCCCCTAAAACTTCCTTTTATTCATTCATAGCGAGGGTCTCGTTCCTGTAGACTTCATGCCTTTAGATAGTGGATGAGGGCTTATTGTCAGCTACTAACACGTAGAAAGATCACGTGCTACGAACCATTCCCACTAACACTCTAAGGTTTACATGCTCGTAAACATTCAATAATGTCGACAACAAGACAGCCGCCGCTTTAGCTAATTGATAAGAGCATCGAATGCATTATCCGAAGGTTGTAGGTTCAGTCTTTGTCGGTGAAAAGTGTGTTTGTCCACCTTCATTTCTGAACGTTTTTGTCCTAATTTCTCTACTTTAGTCAAAAAGCTACCAATATTTCTCCTATATTTTTATGGGCTGGTTGTCGGTTCTCAGTGAAGGACTGTATATACATCTACACTGCTTTGTACTAAATTTCAGTTGGAAGTTGGGGCTGCATCTTTGTATCTTTTGTCCCTCCAATTGCATTTGTTCGGAGCAGCCTTTGTAGGCGAGTTAACTTGTGGGATAGATATGCGGGGGCACGGTTGTTGTCTACAAAACATCAACAAGTTATATATGCGAGAACAAATTACAATCAACTTTACAATGCTTTTCATACCATTACTTGCAGAACACCCCTTTGGTTTCTGTCTAAACAACCCACTGCCTCCTACGTCAAAAGTTTGTGTTTATTTTATTTTTTAGTTTTATTTCTTTGATACCCACAGCGCCATAAGGCATTACAGGTGTTTGCTTCCACGACCCTTGCAAGTGTTCTCCTAGCAGACTTCTTCAAATGAAGAGGCAGCAGACTTGCATGGGAGCACAAAGGCTGATGTCCTTGCTTTGGCTGCGCATTTGTCGGGGGGTCATGCATATTTACATCTCGAAGGCAATTATCGCTGCACACAGAAAGCCTTCATTGAAGAAAGTTGTCTCCGCGGTGACCAAGTGCATGGTTTTGTGTTCATGTAGCCAGCTATGTTCGCATGAAAACCACGTTACGTCCCACCTCACCTGTTTAGCGCCCTCCGAAACCAAAACTGTGACTGAGCACTGCGAAACCTTTTTCTAGGTAACTAGCAGTTCCATCCACGATGAGTGTATCATTAACTACTTATTACAACAGAAAAAACGTTATGCAAATATTTTGTATGAGTGCTCAGGCGGTGTCTATGAAAGATAATTGAGCCCTTAAATGCTCCATTTGTTCTGTGACATGCAGGAGGGTCAGTGGCTCAGACAGGAACCTTACATAATGATACGCTCTGTGAGCACCATTGCAGTCTATAAACAGCAGTTTAAAGGTTGAATTGAATTGAATTGATTTGAATTTTCTTGGTCACACTTTTTTTACAAAAAATTTGCATACACTGCGGGGACCCATAGCCATAGGCTAGTTTGGGTTCAAAAAGATAAATTTTATAAAGGCACTTCGGAAAAGTGTAACTAAAAAAGTTATACAATATCAATAAAAAATTAACTAATGTTTTTACAATCTAATGTAATAAAGAATCGGCAAAGAAACATTACAGTGCATGAAATAATCGCACTAAACCGTTACGATGCACGAGAGAACGAAAACGCAATAAACACCTACTTACACACTTAAATCAAGACAGTCATGAGACTAATTATGACAGAACTATAATACATCAGTTCATTCTTCTAAATAGTGTTTTTCTAGTGCCTTAGTGAAATTTAAACACATTCTTTTCGGAATCCTTGCTTGGTTTGATGGGTTAGGCCCATTTTTTAAGACAGTGTTTCTTGAACTTATTCCAGGTGAAAGGGTCAGGAATATAGTAGAGGTGGAGGAGATTCCAAGGTCAACTGACTCATGTGTAAGCATGCTACTGCTGCACCTTTGAGAGAGAGGAGCATTCTCTTTTGATGTGAGTTAGAGATGCGAGCAGTTAGGCTGCAATTTTTCGTTTCGCTTATCCTGATATTTTTATTCTGGTGCATGGTTTGATGCTTTTATTTTTCGTATTTTTTCCGTATGTAGCTTACCCTTGCTGCAAATACATGGACAGGTGAACAGATAAACTTTGGTGTGCAATGGTTTCGTTATTGGGAAATAACACAGTACTTACTAAACTACGCAAAGACGCATACCATCGGGGAACAAAATTGAGGACAGAACAGAAAAGGCGTCACTCGCAACTAACTTTATTCTTGGAAAATCAGTAAAAATATAAGCGTAGCAACCAAGCGCGTGCACATTGCCTCACGTGGTAGCAAATACATGCAATAAGATTGACAACAAAAGGATGATGACATAAAAGCCACTAAACAAAAAAAAGATTCTAAGAAACACAAATTTCCCACCACGCAGAGCAAAACATGTAACAATAACATGCGAATTTTCCTTCTTTTTAATGTAGAATGGTTCCATGATTTCACGTGCCAAGGTATCATTACTCTTTCCAAGGATAGCTACACTGGAAAACCTAGCCTCACATTTGCAGAAACCGCAATGTACTTACAATTATGCCGAAAGTTTATTTTTCACGGGAATATTATGCTCCCTATATCTGTCCTTTATGCACCGGCACATTTGCCGGCACATTGTGGTTCTTGCGAGTGTGAGGCTAGGTTTTTTTGTGTATCCTTCCTTGGGAAGGGTAATGACACCTTAGCACGCAAAGTTATAGAAGCATACTACATTAAAAAAGAGAGATACGCATGTTAGTATTACATCTGTTGCTCTGCGTAGGGGGGAATTTCATTCTTCAGAATCTTTTTTTTATTTAGTGGCTTTTTTGTCATAATTCTTTTGTTGTCCAAGTTATTGCGAGTTTTTTTACCAGCATGGGATGCAATGTGCGTGCGCAAGGTTGCTACGCTTATATATTGATATGTGTATGGAACTGTCGCCCCGACACAGCTGAATGGGCACCCAAATGAAGAAGACGACAACGTTGTTGTGGGTTGGACTCTCGAGCCTTTCCCGTTGGCCTGCATGACTGTGCGCTCTCTAAGCCGTTAGCAAGACCATCTCTCGGTGAATAAATCTTCCCCGTAGCATCTTTTGGTGGAAGGTGTGGGGTCTTCACACAACCCAGCTCTGGAACTTCGCAGTGGATGCCAGCTTTGTCCAGCCGCGATGCCTGAAACCGGAACTAAGGCCACGCCATCCGCTCCGGCTCCATCACCTGTGATCCCCCCCCCCCTTTTTTCGACCCTGTAACGTTTTCCGAGATGGACAGCATGGACATCGAAGATTGGTTCACAGTATTCGAGCGCGTCAGCAAGCACTACAGGTGGGACGAAACGCTTATGCTGGCAAATATTCTATTCTACCTACGGGGTACGGCACGCGCCTGGTATGAGACGCATGAAGAAGAACTAACCAGCTGGGACACATGCAAGCAAAAGCTTCGCGATTTGTTCGGTCGGTCAGTTGCTCGTCAGATGACAGCCAGGCAGGAACACGCGTCGCGTGTTCAATCATCGACGGAGTCGTACGTCACGTACATTCAAGACGTACTGGCACTGTGTCGGAAGACTAACAAAAACATGTCCGAGGCGGACAAGATCAGCAACGTGTCGAAAGGCATTGCTGGTGATGATTTCAACATACTAATGTGGAAGAACTGCACCACTGTCGACTCCATCATATCTGAATGCCGACGATTTAAACAAGCTAAAAGCAGGCGAATAACCCACCACATCACGAGACTACCAAACACTGCTGCGACTTCGTCTTGCGAGGATTCTGCAGCGCCCCGTTCACTAGCGCTTCCTGCCAATATCGCAAGGATTGTTCACCAGGAGCTGAAAGCCATGGCACCCTCTTCCTATCAGCCCCCTGCGCAAGACAACCGGGCAACAGTCGCGCTTATTCAAGCCGTCGTACGTCAGGAGTTTGCTAACCTGGGCGTCCAGGTTCCCCAGCCTGCCAGACTTATTCCGCAGCCCATGAGCACTCCCGTCTACAATGCTGACCACAACTCTGCTCCACTTGTCGCTGCGGCAGCTGCGACTCCTCGGTTTCCACGACGCTACCGAAATCCATCTGAGTGGCGCACGCACGATGATCGACCCATCTGCTTTTTTTGCTCTCGAGTTGGGCACATCTCCCGTCATTGCCGCAACTGGTGGTATTTCCGGCCAAGCTTTCCTAATGTCGACCGCCGTCAGGAGCGTGTACACTATTCGCAACCCGGTTTTCCGGATGACCATATTCAGGACCCTTCAGCTCGCCGTTCATCTCCACGCTCCAAACAGTCCTACGCTGACGTCGTCGCCCAAAGAAACTGCTCTAGCCGCTCGCCGTCGCCTCCGGGTCAGCCGTCACGCTCCCCTCAACGCCGCCGCTTTCCGTCACCGGCTTATTCTGGCCATTCTCCGGGAAAATGACGAGTGCAGCTCCTGGAGGTGGCGCTGCGTTGACGACTTGGAACGAAAACCCTCAACCGGCTACAAATTCAAGACGCAATTTACTTCGGGTGTTCGTTGATGGCCACGCCGTTACTGCTCTAATTGACACTGGGGCGCAAGTATCTGTTATGAGTTCTACACTTCGATCTCGCCTGAAAAAGGATCTCACACCGGCTATGTTCTCTACTGTTCGAGTTGCCAACGGAAGTCGAACATCGGTGCTTGGTATGTGCACTACCCGCGCTACTGTTGCTGGCCACCACACTTCCGTTCTCTTCGCAGTCCTCGATGCTTGCCCACACGACGATCTCCTTGAAATTGACTTCTTAACCGCCCACTCCACCCTCACCTATTGTTCTACCGGTATCTTACAGCTTGAATTGCCTTTGTGCACCGATTTCACTCCTCCAAGTCGCACTCGGCTACGATCCGTGGAGTCTCTACGGCTACCACCCCAGGCTGCTATGCACATTCCTCTGTCGCCCTTCTCGTCCGTTCCTGATGGAGACTATCTGGTGGCTCCCCTCATTGATTTGACCCTTACGCACCACATCGCACTACCACATACTATAGTTGTTGTTGCTAACAACACGGTGCTACTTCCAGTTCTGAACTTCTCTACGTCGACCCAAGTTGTTCCCCAAGGCATCACTTTAGCCGATCTTTCCACCTTAGATGAATGTTCGATTTGTTCTTTTACCACTGACTCTAAGACCATGGCGAAACCTGTCATCACGTCGCAATATAAGGCGTTCCTCAACAAAATGATATCCAGCGACCTCTTACCTTCCCATGTTGCAGAGCTCCGGGGTGTTCTATTTTTTTACCTGGATATCTTTGACGTCGACGACCGTCCCCTGGGCCGCACAAGTGCCGTAACCCACCGCATCGACACCGGCGACGCCAGTCCACTCCACAAACGCCCTTATCACGTGTCACATGCTGAGCGCCAAGTTATACAGACGGAGGTCGAGAAAATGCTGCGTAAAGACGTCATTGAGCCTTCATCGAGTCCTTGGGCCTCCCCTGTGGTCTTAGTTAAAAAGAAGGACAACACCTGGCGCTTTTGCGTCGACTATCGCCACCTGAATTGGATCACCAAGAAGGACGTTTATCCTTTACCCCGAATCGATGATGTGCTCGACTGCCTCCACGGCGCACACGATTTCTCGTCCCTCGACCTTCGATGCGGATACTGGCAAATTTTGGTCGACGACCGTGACCGCAAGAAGACAGCATTCATCACACCCGACAGCCTTTACCAATTCAAGGTCATTCCTTTTGGTTTGTGCAATTCCCAGGCTACTTTTGAGCGTATGATGGACTCTCTTCTTCGCGGTTTCAAATGGTCGACCTGCCTTTGCTATCTTGATGATGTAATCATTTTCTCACCCTCCTTCTAAAGCCACCTGTCTCGTCTCTCGGCAATTTTTGACGTTTTTCGTTGCGCTGGTATCCAACTGAAGTCGTCGAAATGCTCATTCGGACGCCGGCAGATTAAACTACTCGGCCACCTTGTGGACGCCACTGCTGTTCAACCCGACCCTGCAAAGTCCGTGCAGTCCGAGAATTCCCGGTTCCGCGTTCCACACAAGAAGTTCGCAGCTTTATTGGGCTCTGCTCATACTTCCGCCGCTTTGTCTTCAACTTCGTGGATATTGCTAGGCCCCTCACGGATCTCCTCAAAAAGAATGTGGCCTTTTCTTAGGGAAGGGACCAAGAACATTCCTTCGCGTCGCTAATTACCACCCTCACATCCCCACCGGTGTTGGCTCGCTTCGATCCAGTGGCTCGAACAGAGCTTCGCACCGATGCAAGCGGCCATGGCATTGGTGCTGTACTCACTGAGATACAGAATGGCACCAACCGTGTGATAGCCTACGCTAGCCGCCTTTTGTCGCAAGCGGAACAAAATTATTTCATCACTGAGCGGGAATGCTTAGCCCTCGTTTGGGCTATTGCGAAATTCCGTCCGTACTTATACGTACGTCCGTTCGCAGTCATCACGGACCATCATGCGCTTTACTGGCTGTCGACGCTTAAGGACCCTACAGGAAGACTCGGCCGATGGGTACTTCGATTACAGGAGTACACGTTCTCGGTTGTTTACAAATCTGGAAAGCTTCACAGTGATGCTGACTGCTTACCCCGGCACCCCATTGATCCACCTAGCTCCACTGATTTAGAATCCGATGCCTGCGTTTTAGCCATCACTGACTCTCTGAACGTGGCCGACGAACAGCGCCGAGATCCATCGCTGCTCACCATCATTGACCACCTTCAATCGCATTATACTGACCCTTCTCTTAGCAGATACCCACTTCAAGACAACGTTTTGTACCGCCGCAGCTTACACCCCGACGGCACAGAAATTTACTCAATTCCACGACGCTCCAACTTCTGGACATCTAGGAGTCTCCAGAACTTACGACCGCATTTGACGACGAGTATTCTGGAAGGGCCTCTACCGCTCTGTTCGCCGTTACGTCGCATCATGCGACTTCTGCCAGCGCCGAAAGAAGCCTACGACTCCCGCTGCCGGTCTTCTTCAACCTATTGAAGTTCCAGCCGAGCCATTTTATCGAGTGGGGTTGGACTTGCTCGGTCCTTTTCCTACTTCTACAACTGGAAATAAATGGATTGCAGTAGCCACAGACTATGCCACTCGGTATGCAATCACTCGAGCGCTACCAACCAGCTGCGCAACCGACGTTGCCGACTTCCTGCTGTACGACATTATTCTCCAGCATGGCACTCCGTCTCACCTGCTCACAAACGGTGGTCGCTACTTTCTATCTCGTGTGGCTGATGATCTGCTCCGACCTTGTGCTACCCGTCACAATTTCACCACATCTTACCACCCTCAGACTAACGGCCTTACGGAGCGCCTAAACCGCACATTGACAGACATGCTTGCCATGTACGTATCTACCGACCACACTGATTGGGACATAGCTCTTCCGTTTGTAACCTTCGCCTATAACTCGTCGCGTCATGAAACAGCGGGCTACTCCCCTTTTTATCTACTCTTCGGACGTCATCCCTTACTGCCCTTCGACACACTGCTTTCATCAGACCACCCATCCTCCACTTCGTACGCTCAGGATGCGATCACCCGGGCCTTCATGGCACGCGCGGTAGCGCGCGCTCGGTTATCGTCGTCGCAGACAGCACAGAAGTCCCTTTATGACCGTCGACATAGAGATGCCGTTTTTTCTGCGGGATCTCTTGTTCTTCTGTGGCTCCCATCTCGACGTGTTGACCTCTGCGAGAAACAACTATCGCGATACGCTGGGCCCTACCGAGTCATTCGTCAGGTCACACCTGTGACCTACGAGATTGCCGCAACCACAAACTCATCAGCTGGTGCACCCAGAACGGAAGTAGTCCACGTTTCCCGTCTCAAGCCCAACAACGCTGACTCGCTCATTTAACAGGCACCAAGACGGTGCCTTACGGGCCGGGGTGATTATACGTGTATGGGACTGTCTGCCCGACACAGCTGAATTGGCACCCAAATGGAGAAGACGACAACGTTGTTGTTGTGAGTTGGACTCTCGAGCTTCTCCTGTTGGCCTGCATGACTGTGCGCTCTCTAAGCCGTTAGCAAGACCAGCTCTCGGTGAATAAATCTTCCCCGTAACAATATTTAGCTTATTTTCCGAGAATAAAGTTAGTTGCCAGAGACGCTCTCTTTGTTTTGTCCTCAATTTTCTTCCCCGATGGTATGCATCTTTTTAGAATTAAGTAAGGATGTACCAACTAGCCCAACAATATTATTTATTAAGGTGGCGGTCTCGCTTCGGCAGCACCCCGTCTGCATTTTATGAACTGTTTGCTGACGTTCTACGCTCACCCTATTGATGTGAATTGTATCGCATTAGTAAGTTTACATTCTCTACTTTTTAATGACAGCTAGTATTTTTGCCTAGCCTGAAGCGGTTTTGCATAGTACTCAAAACAGTGCGAGCAAAGACTATTGCTTTTTCTGTACAAGCCTTCGTTGCACTAAAAGTGTGGCAAAACTTTTCAACATAACCAAATGAAGTTTTCTGAGCCTCTTCATAAAATTTTATGCAAGGTTTCTATGAAGAAATGTAGCCAATAAAGAAATCAAAAAATCATGCAGGCTTCAATCAAATTGAGCAGAACAATGTAGGTTTATGAGTGAATAACTTTTTTTCTTTTTTGTGTATAACAACAATATTGAATGGGTTTCCACGCTAGAATGTACCGAATGTATATGCGAGGTTGGTTCGCATTCTTACGAATACCTCATGAATTACTTGAATTCACAAATTTATGGATCCAGTTGTTCAAGCATTACAGACAAATGTGGAAAAACTGTCCAAGATGAAAATCTGAAATTTTCTTATGTTGAAGCAGCAGGCCTTTTTGTGCAGAAAAAATTGCCATAGGTTAATTAGAAAAATGTAAGACAGAGTGAATTTAGCTCATTTTTCTGTTTGCCAAGTTTGTGCAAATTATTTTTTATTGCTAATTCACAATTATAGCAAATTAGCAGGACTATGTCATGTTCTGTAATCACCAGTACTCACTAACTTTGCACAGCAGCGTTTGACTCAAAAGATTTTCAACAAATATTAAATATTGCAAACATTTTTGGTGTTGGCGTCATCTGTGAAAACAACCATGAATGTCTCGTGTCAGTTCTGACGTGTGTTAAAAGTGATGCCGCTAAATATGACTATGCCGCTGAAACACGTATGGGTTATATCTCCAGATTTCAGACTTCATTGTCTAGTCCAGTGGGTGAATTTATTCGCAAGGTCTCCAATACACAATGTAACCCCAAAAGGCTGCAAAAACAAAAGAAAAAAAGAGACGGAGTGACAGAAAGAAAGACGGGAACAAAGCGTGCCACATTCCTGAACACATGTTTTGGCAATTGCACCGAGGATTCTAGGACCAGCTTGGCTGCTCGCCTTTGTAGCCAGGGGACTGAAGAAGCGTTTCTGAAGTACACAGAGAACTTGACCTAGCCTTCTATTTTTTAGACTCGTACGACAATACCTGGTGGCCTTTCTTTCGCGGGGAGGTGACGAATGTTTGGTAGTGTGTGTTGCACGTGACACTGGTTGAAGGGTAGTATAACATTAAAGCTTTTTCGAGAGACTAGTCTGCACACGTGAAGAGGTGGCGACATGACGCGCGTCACGCTTTTTTTCTTGGGAGAGGAGGGGAGGGCACAAGGTCGAGCAGCCTCTTTAAACGTTGCACATAGTGGCGACAGTCGCTACCTGAGAGGTTGCTTGAATCGTCTGCAAATCATTCCTGAAAAATACTGAGCCCCCGAGATTTTTTACCAGTGTGGCGGATAACTTCAGAGGCCCTAGTATCAATTTCAGTGACCTTCATAGAGGCGCTTTTCACACTTGAAAGGGGCCCATTGACAAGTTTTTGGATAGTTTGCGAGCAAGTTGGTGGAAAACGAACTTGCATGTGCGCAGCAACTATATTATAAACTGTGAGGTAATGAGCCATATTTCCCTGACTGCAGCAAAAAGTGCGGGTGGCTGTGTGAGCTCTATAGCATTCCCTGCCACGCGCAGCCAAACAAACGTCAAGTGTCTTGACGCCTTCTGAAGTTTGGAAACAATAATTTCAGTATGCAAAGTTTTTGATAAAAACTGTGTTTGCTAGCGCAATACTCGCTCTCAAATTACGGTAACACATTTATTGCGAATGATCATTGTGTCCTCAAAGATTATTGATGTGATGCCATTTGCTTGTTGTATTGGGAAGTGACTGGTCCAGCAGAGAGGTAGCAGGAATAAATCTTGAACTGTACGAAATAGACAAGACGGTCATCATTTACCTGTAGCAAAGCTAAGCTTTTGCAAATAATCTGGTCACTCATTTAGGTCTTGTTATATCTTACTATCACCTAATCACTGGAAAAGTAAATTTGTAATATCATCTGCAATATGTGTTTCTGAATTGTGGAAAGACTTTTTTATGTCTCTGATTATTAAAACTGGGGTCTGCAGTATATTTCATATTTACTTTATTCCGAAATGTCTTAGGCCACTGCATAGTTTGCATTAGCAAGGTAGTCAAGCTCATGTACCGCTAGTGAAATCACTTAGTTAGCTTAGCTTAGTTATCTTAGCTTGATGCTAAGCTAACCATTTTTACACTTGAATTGATTGAGGAATCACTTGTTGTTAATTCAAAATTATGAAATGATATACAGGGTTTTTTTAACAAAAAGGTTAAAGGCAAGTTAATAGGCATTGAAAAGGTGTTTTTAAGACTTGGTACGCCATTTACTGCAGTGAAACTGCCTTTACAGGGGGTTACATGTGATTATGACACATCACCTGCATTGCAGTCATCCTCGTACAAAGTGCGGACTTGGGCTAAATAAGATAGACTGGAGCTTGGAATCGCTGCGATAATAATATAGTTATCAATATGGTAGCCTGCCGAGCTTTCAATTGCAGGGTCCTGATTGATTCCATGTTTCAATATCAAACTTTGATGTGCTTTTGGGAGCAAGAAGTTTTCAAAACTTGGATAATTACAAGTAAATAAGCTTGTCATAATAATTTGGACTAATAACTATAAAGTCAACTGAACACCGATGTTATCACATCCCCTTGAAGTAAAGTTGTAATAAACATCCATGAACAAATTTTAATTTTATGCGGGAAGTTCACTCACAATGTTCAACAGTCAATAACTTTAGTTTAGTCATGTTTAAACATACCGCAGGGGTGCCTGCGCAGGTAGGCGTTTGGTGTGTAGCGACACCACGAACCCGAGCTAACGGGGGAGTTTCGCCTCCCTCCCACGCCTAGCCGTTCGTGGCTTTGCCGTGTCCGAGGAAAAGGGGATCCTGGGGGTTGAGCCGACGCTGGGTGATTGGACCGTTAAGGCCCCCCGGCAGAGGCAACACACCCCTTTGGCCCCGGCTTCACGTAGACGGCACCCCTGAGCTGACCCACCCAGGGGAATCGGCAGTCGCCTTTTCCTATCTCTCTCTCCCTACATCTTCGTCTTTATCTCTTACTATTTATCTGTCCTGTCTTCTACTCTCTTCCGTTTACTTCCAAACTTCCTGGCAGCTAGGGTTAACCCTGTGCAAATAGCCTACCTTGGTCTAGGCGCATTGGGTTATAGTGGCGTTGTACGGCTGGCGTCTGCAGGTTTCAGCATTTGTAACCTTGTAGCGTCCCCTCGTTGGGCTCCGTGGTGGGTGGCCGCCAAAGCTGCTGAACAACAATAAGGAAGTCATGCATGGAGCATTCCCACTACTGTCTGATCGTACCGGCTTAAAGCCGGTACGCACCGATGATCTCACCAGAGAAGGATTGGCCACCCTGGTGCAGTATCTGGCCACCCCCTCCCGTAGGCATTCGTCAATTAACTCACGGCCCTCAGTCCCCACCAGCTGCGGAGCAACTGACCACGGCGGCGGTCAGATCTGCAAAGCAGCAGAGGGTGCTAGGAATCTCTAGATACGGACAGGCCACCATCGGAACTTGAACTTAGCAACGTTTAACGTTAGAACGTTATCTAGTGAGGGAAGTATAGCTGTATTATTCGAGGAGCTAGAAGGCATTAAATGGGATATAATAATGCTGAGTGAGGTTAGGAGGACAGATGAGGCCTATACTGTGCTACAGAATGGGCACGTCATTTGCTATCGGGGCTTGGCAGACAGAAGAGAACTGGGAGTAGGGTTCCTAATTCACAGAAACATAGCTGGCAACATAGAGGATTACTATAGCATTAATGAAAGGGTGGTAGGCATTGTAAATAAACTGAATAAAAGATGCAAAATGAAGGTAGTACAGGCTTACGCGCCTACATCCAGCCATGACGACGCTTCAGTTGAAAGCTTCTATGAAGACGTGGAATCGGCAATGAGTAAGGTGAAAACACATAATACTATAGTAATGGGCGACTTTAATGCAAAGGTAGGGAAGAAGCAGGCTGGAGACCAGGCAGTAGGAGATTATGGCATCGGCACTAGAAACGCCAGAGGAGAGCTACTAGTAGAATTCGCAAAACGCAATAATCTGCGTATTTTGAATACCTTCTACCGAAAACGAGAAAACCGCAAGTGGACATGGAGGAGCCCTAATGGCGTAAATAAGAACGAAATAGACTTTATAATGACTGCACACCCAGGAGTCGTGCCGGATGTGGAAGTGGTTGGCAAGGTAAGATGCAGTGACTATAGAATGGTACGGGCTCGAATCCGCCTAGACTTGAAGAAGGAACGACAGAAACTGATACGCAAGAAACCAATCAATGAGCTAGCACTGAGAGGGAAAGTACAGAAATTCAGAGTGTCACTGCAGAACAGGTACTCTGCTCTTAGCGAGGAAACCAACCTTAGCGTAGATACAATGAATGATAATCTGACGAGTATCATCACGGTGTGTGCAGTGGAAATTGGAGGCAGGGTAGCTAGACAGGACACCAGCAAGCTTTCCCAGGAAACGAAGAACCTAATTAAGAAGCGTCAAAACATGAAAATGTCAAGTACAACAGACAAAATAGAACTGGCAGAGCTTTCGAAGTTGATTAATAGACGTAAAGTATGCGATGTAAGAAGGTATAACATGGAGAGAATTGAGCACGCTCTGAAAAACGGAGGAAGCGCCAAAGCAGTGAAGAGGAAACTTGGGATAGGCAAAAGGCGGATGTATGCACTAAGGGACAAAGAAGGCAAGATAACTACCAATATGGATAGGATAGTTAAAATAGCGGAGGAGTTTTACAGAGATCTGTACAGTAGCCGAGACAGCCACGACCCTAATACTATAAGAACTAGCAGTAACCCAGATGACACCCCACCGGTAATGATAGAAGAAGTCAGAAAAGCTTTAGAGAGCATGCACAGAGGCAAAGCTGCTGGTGAGAATTGGGTAACATCAGATCTGCTGAAAGATGGAGGACAGATTGTGTTATAAAAACTAGCCACTCTATTTACAAGGTGTCTCCTGACGGGAAAAGTACCAGAGTTTTGGAAGAACGCTAACATCATCTTAATACATAAGAAAGGAGATGACAAGGACTTGAAGAATTACAGGCCGATCAGCTTGCTCTCTGTAGTATACAAGCTATTTACAAAGGTAATTGCTAGCAGAGTAAAGAAAACATTAGAATTCAATCAACCAAAGGAACAAGCAGGATTTAGAACAGGCTACTCAACAATTGACCACATTCATACTATCAATCAGGTAATCGAGAAATGCTCAGAGTATAACCAACCACTATACATAGCCTTCATAGATTACGAGAAGGCGTTTGATTCAGTAGAAATATCAGCCGTCATGCAGACACTGCGGAATCAGGGCGTAGACGAAATATATAGAAACATTCTGGAAGAAATCTACAGGGGATCAGCTGCTACCATAGTGCTTCATAAAGAAAGCAACAGAATACCAATAAAGAAGGGTGTAAGGCAGGGGGACACAATCTCTCCAATGCTATTCACTGCGTGCTTACAGGACGTTTTCAGAAGCCTAGAATGGGAACAGTTAGGGATAAGAGTTAATGGAGAGTACCTCAGTAACCTGCGCTTCGCCGATTACATTGCATTGCTGAGTAACTCAGGGGACGAATTGCAACTCATGATTACGGAGTTAGACAAGGAGAGTAGAAAGGTGGGTCTTAAAATTAATCTGCAGAAAACGAAAGTAATGTACAACAACCTCGGAAAGGAGCAGCGCTTTGAGATAGGTAATAGTGCACTTGAAGTTGCAAAAGACTATGTCTACTTAGGGCAGGTAATAACCGCAGAGCCTAACCATTAGATTGAAGTAACTAGAAGAATAAGAATGGGGTGGAGCACATTCGGCAGGCACTCTCAAATTATGACAAGTAGATTGCCACTGTCCCTCAAGAGGAAGCTATATAACAGCTGTATCTTGCCGGTACTTAGCTACGGAGCAGAAACCTGGAGACTCACAAAGAGGGTTCAACTTAAATTGAGGACGACGCAGCGCGCAATGGAAAGAAAACTGGTAGGTGTAACCTTAAGAGGCAAGAAGAGAGCAGAGTGGATCAGGGGACAAACGGGAGTTAAGGATATCATAGCCGCAATAAAGAAGAGGAAATGGACATGGTCCGAGCATGTAGCACGTAGACAGGATAACCGCTGGTCATTAAGGGTCACCAACTGGATTCCCAGAGAAGAGAAGCGGGGTAGGGGGAGACAGAAGGTTAGGTGGGCAGATGAGATTAAGAAGTTTGCGGGTATAAATTGGCAACAGCAAGCACAGGACCGGTTTAACTGGCGAAACATGGGAGAGGCCTTTGTCCTGCAGTGGACGTAGACAGGATGATGATGATGATGATGATGATGATGATGATGATGATGATGATGATGATGATGATGTTTTACTATCTAGGCACCCGGCCTTAACAGGCCATAGCGGGACATAACGCATTTGCTCTCAGCATCGGCCACCATAGACAACTAGAGACGTTCGCAGAAACATAGACAAAATGAGACGTTCGCAGAAAACGTATTTCTCCAATGAACTTCTTCGAGCGCTCACTGGGTGCAGCCACAGATGTATGAGTCGCCTATTTTCCTACCCCTCCCAAATGACAAATTCCATACCCGGACTGGTTTTGCAGCTTCTACTTGCTAAGCCAAGGGTCCCAATGGGCTAGCGTGCTGTCCAGACACTCAAGATGGTAAAATCACAAAGGGGGTGGGAGGTGAGGAGGTAATTTCAAGTTTGAAACGAAAGAATTGGAAGCTTGAAAAAAAAGACTGTACGTGAGTTTTCGCGATAATCATATCACGTGATTGTGCTACGAGTACTCACATAGGTGAGCACTAATGAAGCAATTGTTTCGTGTGATCACTTCGTATACCACACCGTTGTGCTGCTGTTCTATAACCGAAATGAAAATATCTGCAGTACCATGTGCACAAACTGATCAGATTCTGACAGGTCTACTGTCGCATTCGTGAAAGCCCAGTAAGTGCGCAGGTGGGGTGTGAAATTTCTCTCCCTGAAGGACACCCAAGGTCCCATATGTGTTTGTCTTAGAGTACTTGAAGGTCGAAGCAGTCATCTTGTTCTGCTTCTCGGTCGACTTTATTCCCTCGTGAAAAGCTTTCTGCGCATCATGCGGTTTGTCAGTTTTTCGGAGATCTGCCCAAATTAGACCAAGCAGCAATGTCACTTGATGACGTCATGATTTCAAAAATTTTGGTGATCTATGATGTCAAGTATCGATTTTATTTAGCACTTGTGTAGACAGCAACAGGCACTTTTTCTCGCTTGATAAGGCCTCTAAACTTTCCCGACCATGTGTACTGTGCTCTTTATTTTGTAGTAACACGCGAATAATATTAACTTTTCACACTAAATTGAATACTGCCTAAGGCATATCAAATTAAATACCCACTTTTGGGCTTAGAAATCTGCGTGAGTATGACATTATCAGATAAGTTGTTCAAAGTTCAGCGGGTGCAAATTTGCATCTGTCTTACAAATAATTGCGGTGTGAGTAGAACTCGTTTTATAGCTGAAAAAATTGACTCTCTTATGTTTCACTAAATCTGAGCACTGCATTCCTGTATGTAAGTGTGAGACCGCCCTCTAAGTACGAATGTTGTGCTGCTTGACCTCATCTTTCCCTCTGTCGGCTCAGCATGCTTGCACCACATCATGACCGATGTCACCCCGATCCCCATTCATATTCTTGAAAGTTTCAAGTAGCTATGTGAGAAAGAAAAGAAAGTGGCAACCGAGAAATCTGTCTAGCGATGCATGAGGATAGTAATTTTTTGGCTGCAAAATTCTTTCCGCCGTTCATGCCCATAAAATCACCATTTTTTCGCTCACTGCAAGGTATAAAAAAGGGGCTTTGTGTAATGATAGCCAGAAAGTAGTAGACAATTGTTTTACGGGTAGCTTCTGTATATAGCGACATAAGTATCATGCGGACCATGCGCAGCACCCACGGTATATGTGCAGAGGGGTTCACTGTTAAAGGGAACGCCCGCGCAGGTGTCGTCAGCTCTAGTGTTTTTACAAACTGCCACATCTAGTGGCCACGTGATCAAGTAGAAAAGGTGACATTTAACATCCCCTGAAATTGGTTTGCAAACCTCGCCAGCTATCGCTCGTGTCTCTCAACTCACTACATTCCCCCTGTAGGGTTCCAAGAACGAATATGAATAGCACCTGCAGTGAATAATGCTACCGGCTGGAGAGTAAAGCACCGAAAAGGGGGCCATCTTAGCACTTTGGTTGGAGGAAGAGTGCACGATCTAAAGCAGATGTGGAGAAAGGGAAGTAGCTGGACAGGAAGCTTGCATATGCCACAGCGACGTCTGACATCATGCCCATCAAGGTGCTGCCTCTCAAAGACTGGTGTGCCGCTGCAGCCTGCTAGAAATGTTTCAAAAATACAGGCAGATCTTCAGAAACACTGAAAGTAAAGGTTTATCGGAACAGAAGCTGCTCTCAAGTGGAATTTTGATGCTTTTGTCTTTTTCTGTTTTTGTTCAGTGTGCTTTAAACTCTGGCAGAGGCATTATATAGTGATGCGTATTAGAGTAATTTTAGTGTCAGAGAGGTGGTATGTTGTGAACGAAATGTCTTAACATGCAGGTATTCTGTTGCTTTGCACGAGGCTGAATGTTGCTCACATAAGTTATACCAGTATATGGAAGGCTAGGCATTGTACGTGAGTTAGCCATGTTTTGTTCTGAATTTGCAGCTTAACATGATATTCAAGGGAATGCCGCTGCGAAGCCACTGATACAATGTCTTCATGGCGAGGAATAACATAAACTTTTAATCTCACAAGACAAAGTGTAGAGCAAAAAACTAAGCTTGTCCTATTCTATAAAATTTAGAAAATTTAACTTAAAGCAAATGCATTAACCTGGCTCAAGTTTGTCTTGATGCTTTAAATTTAGAAGGAGCAATCTGATAGAGTGAGCAGCACTTCTTGAGCTAACTACTAACCGAAAATTTGGTAGTCAACTGTTGCACTTCTTGAAATAACATAGGTGGTGTAGCCAAATAGAAGAGAGGCATAGATAATAATTTTCAAGAAACAGTTCACTGGCACCAGCATAATTATGGGATGGTAGATTATCGGTAGTCCACGCATGGCATGAATGCTGAGTAGCAATGTTAATTTTGCCTCAGGAGGGAATTATGTACGCAAAAATAAAAAGCAAGTCTATAAATATTTGTTTTTTTGTTTAATAAAAAAAAATTTCTGGAAAAATGAACATATGCCAAAATAACATGTAAATAAAACTCTGCTCCTTAGTGATTATAATATGTACTCCGACTTTACACAACAAAATATAACAAATCTACACTGATTTTTCGCCTCCTATTTAAGTGGGATCCTCAGTGTGCACTGGCACCAAATGTGTGGAGGTGACCGAATTCACTGATTGTCTCGTATGTGTCTACTCATCCGGATGGTGGCCGTGATTGCCGTTGCACGCTAGCTCGTCACGACGGTCTAACCACGATTCGAAAAGCTTTCTCTTCCCTGTCGTTTGTTCCCGAGACAGCGTCATCAAATTACGGAAGTCGAAGGCTTGCCTCATTTGTAAGCAGTGTTTGATGGCTTTTGTCTGAGAATGCGTGGTTTTTGTGATGTCCCCTTTGTGTTCAATAAAACTCATTGACCACTTCCTGCCGGCTTTGCCAATATAAGTGGTGTCGCAGCCACCGCACAGGACCTTGTAAACAACGCTGTTTTAATCATTCGCAGGGGTGCTGTCTTTGGGCTTACAGAGCAAGTTTACCAAGGTACAATGGGGCTTGAAAATTGCTTTCGTTCCCAGTGGACGAAGTGCTATTCGAACAGAGTCTGAAAAACCTTTCAACGTAAGGGACACAAACAATGGGTTTTGTGTTTTCTCGTGGCACACTTCTTCCTTTTTGCATGTGTTTTTGGGTGTCGTTGATAAACCTGCTCAGATAATGGCTTGGTTACAATTCACCAACCATCTATCTTCTTTTCCATCTTCTTTTCCATCTTTTCCATCTATATGACTGCAAGTGCTCATTAGTGATGTATGCGACACCACATGCATCAGTGAAATAGGCAGGAAGCGACCGACAGGGCTCAAAGAGCACAAAGGAGACATTGCAAAAGCCATCCATGCCACGCATTGTAAGACAAAACTCGTCGAACACTGCTAGACGACGAGACATGCCTTCGACGTGAGTAATGAGACAACGCTAGCTCAGGAACAAAAGTTGGGCAAGAGAACTCTTCTCGAGTCGTGATTCATTAGTGTGATAAGTTGGCGCGTGACATCAACCACTGCCGCACACTAACCGACATACGAGACAAGCAGCAAACTGTGTAACCTCCACTTATTTGGTGCCAAGGCATACTGAGGATGCCAGCTACATATTTGGCGAAAAGTCTATGTAGTTTCTGGTACATTTTGCTGTAGTAAGTATGAGTCTATATTTTTAATCATGAACTGGCCTGTCTTTTGGAACATTTTTACATCTGCTCCTTAGTTTTACCTCTGCTGCATACTGTGGTGTACTAAAAAACTTGCTGATAATTTTATTTTGATGTTTTGGATGAATTCTTTTTTATTTCGTTTTAGGTACATATTCACGTGCCGCAAGAAGAGAATGAGCAGCAGAACTTGAACTTCCTTTGCCACCAATGCAGCTGATGAGGAGTGACAGAAAGGAATAGTACGCTATGAGTGTTTTCTGTTTGGTAAGCGCCATAATATATGGCAATTTTATTCTGCTAACAATTTTCTTTGTGCATCACTTATATTACTTAACTCAACGAACATTGCCACCCTGAAAATAACTAGGTCGACTGAATATGTTTGAGCTGAAGAACTGAAATACTGACCGCAAATAAGCTCGAAATGTTGATTCTTTGCCATTATTATTAAGGAAGGAGCCAATCATTCAGCTCAATAAAGCTTTACCGATTCACCAGTTGGTGAATTGTAACGAAGCCATTATCTGTCACATTACTCACGTCGAATACTTGTGGGCACAGGAACAGCAGCAGGCACGGGAACTGCAATCTTTTAAAGTAGAATGACAAATGGACACCAACCTGCATCACCATCAGAGAAGCCACTAACAGCCATACCGCCACAACAGTTCACATGCTCTGGGACGTCAGCAGTTTCGGTGGTTTTGGGACTTTAAACCTCATATATCGAGAAATTACCTGAGCTCTTCTGTTACACTTGAAACGTGCTTAAGATTGTCAGGTATAATGCTGTTTCGCTGATAGACTCACTTCACTTTATCTTACGCCAACATCATTGAAAAGATCACAGCAATGCGCCAAAACCACACGCCGTTCAGTTTATATATGTGTACAGTGAACAAGCAAAGTTATAAGGACAACTTGGACCACGTCAAAAATATGTTTTCTTTACTGCATTAATCCTAGAGTACATGGGCAGCAAAAGAGATTAAGGAAAGGTACACAATTAGGCGACTTAATCTCAAAAAACAAAAACAAGTATGGTGCTCAAGCTGAGCGTTCACAGAGTGCTCGACCAAGCATATTTACTCGGATGCAGCGCCTCTTGGGGGTCTTCCTAATTGCGTGGAGAATGTAAATAAGTTTTCTTCTCTAAACTCTTCGAGAAGCTACACTAGTCTTTGCCAAAGATGGCACCTAAAAATAGCCGGTTGCGGCTGAACAAGGTACTATGTTCTTGTGGAGTCATGCGCTGCGTCATTTCACCAGATTGCGATACTATGTTTTCGCCGAACAGGCTAAAATTGGCTTCAAACGAATGGGCCGATACAACTTCGGAGGTTTCCTTTTAACTTGAGAGACTACCTCTCTGTGGCTTACTTGTCAACACGCTTCATATCACATTCTCAAATAGTATTTTTCTTAAGAACATAGGAAGCAGCATTTGCACATTTTCATTTCCTTGATCTTGACAAGTAATGCACAATACCCGTGCTACGCAGCATACAAAAGTCTCATTGTTTCTAATCTTGCAATTGTTAGCACAAAATATTGGCAGACATTATGTTCTCTAGGGATCCAATCAACGAAGGTTTTTGTAACCCCTTTTTACATTGGCCATTATCTACTACTAATATTGTGAACTGTATCACTATTTGCTGGAATACTCTAACTTTCAATGCAAGAAACCTTTCTTTCCTAAACACATTTTTAAAAGTCACACATTTTACGCTTGCTGAATGACTTCAGAATTTGAAACGCATATTTTTTTATGGGCCGAGCGCAGATGAGAGAAGGGAATTATATAAAATAAAAGTGATCAACCTCATTACGAGGTTGGCACGCAAACTTCAGGGTGATGATACGCTGCGCGTGCTTGTCTTTGTTGAACACAAACAAAAGAACACGATATAAAGAGCGCTAGAGTTACGATATTCGTGCCGAACGAGACATTATATTTATTCAGTTGGTGCTCTGCAAAACAACAACGTGGAGAAAAGAGGAAATGCTGCCCTCATTTCTCATTGTTCGTTTAATGACGGCCGCAAAGAGCGACTCGCTTATCGTACTCCAATTAGCGAGCACCAGCTCTCGCTCTATGCGACTGTTCCCACGAGGTTTTGGAGCGATAAAAATTGCCCCTCTCTTCGCACCCTTGTCCCACAGCCCAACCTCTGCAAACCATTTAAGATATTCAGTATCTCACGAAGAAAATGTAAGTAACACTGTTGGCGGCCCGGCTGGCCGTGATCTCTTACGACCCTCCTGGGGCCATTCTTGAGTCTTCGTGGTTGCCAGCAGCCCATTTGCTGCACCGGAATAAAGCCGTGTCCTTTATTCCCGCCTGAATTTTACTTCTTCAATTATATTCCTGCGCGCTAAAAATTCTGGCGCTAAAACAAACACCATGTATAAAAAAAGCATGCGAGCAAAATATTCTCTCCCTGAATGATATGGAAAATTTACAGGAAATTTTTGACACCTTTAAGGGGTTAAGTTGGCTTGTCGCCAAAGCGACACTCCATAGGTGGTTTGGGATATGCCCTACTGAAAGTGTGTTATAGGAACTACCTACAAAAAAAGGGCCTAGCCAAATAGAACTTAGAGTGTCACTTTAACATCATTTTACGAGGGTGTTGGAAGGGTTTGTGCTACCTGCTATATCAAATCTCACAAAACCTCTAATGGGTAGGCACCACACATGCTACTAGCGACACTAGCGACTGCAATGGGTAATGCCAGAAAACGGTCTGGTCTGTTAAGCCGTCTGCACAAAGAAAAGCTTTTATGTATATATATATATATATATATATATATATATATATATATATATATATATATATTCACTCCGACGAAGGCAGGCCCACCTGCCGAAACGATAGTAAAACTAGTGTTTTTTCGCACGTTTGTCGACCTCTTTTTATACAGTATATATATATATATATATATATATATATATATATATATATATATATATATATATATATATCATGGTGGTTGAGTGGCCGTAGCGTTGCATATAGTCCAGTAGATCCTCCGTGAGCGGTCACAACGTGGTTTATTTCGACGTTTCGGCCTAGAGTCTGGCCTTCATCAGGACTAAAGGTACAGTTTGTTGTTGCTCAGCTTTATACAATCTCAAATCAGAGGGAAAGGAAAGAGGAAAAAGGAAAAAAGAAAAAAAGAATATAAGGTGGACTCCCCTCGGGCGCCCCCCCTTTCACTCTTCCTTCCACTTCCCCCTTCATCTCTCTCCCCTTTCTCCTCTACACCTTTCTGATGTCAGCGGTCTGTGTATGCTTCCTTTAACGCATTCTTCCCGACCAGACGGCACCTCCTGGCACTGGCGGTTTGGTGTGGGACAAAAAAGAGCTTTTTTAGGAAGTTCTAAGCCTTTAACTACTCGGCGCCCCGTCAGCATTTCGTCGTAGAAAGAGGGCTGCCGCGTATTGCGGCAGAGGCTGGTAAGCGGGCTTTTTAGGAAGTTTCAAGCCTTTAGCTACTCGGCGCCCCGTCAACATTTCCTCGTAGAAAGAGGGGTGCCGCGTATAGCGGTAGAGGCTGGTAAGCGGGCGCAAAGCGAATTCCTTGCCCTTGCCCGCTTCTGGATTACGCGTGCAGTGGGGGCCTTCCGGCTGTGCACAAGGTTGCTGTTGGGCATGTCATGCATGGCACAATTGATTGGGTAGTGAACTATATACTAGACTACATATATATTTATATATATATATATATATATATATATATATATATATATATATAGAGAGAGAGAGAGAGAGAGAGAGAGAGAGAGATCTAACAGACAATAATGCCAAGGCGAGTGTAGGGGAAGTTATTAGTGTCATAATATGTGCTGCGCGGACGCGAAACAGAAACTAAAAAAAAACGACAATAGTGTGCCGTGCGGTGGCGAAGAGGATGTGATGTGTGCGTGTATGTGCCGTGCGGTGCCTACGAGGAAGACGACAGCTCGTGAGGCGCGGGCTCGAGGGTGCGTGACCCATGCCTTCGGCAGTGTGCGAGGTACGTCGTTCGAGGCAGGACTACCTCGTTGGGCGTCTGGCCCATAGGTACTACCCAGGCCACGTCGCGACACTCGTACCAGCCGAGTGGACAGCTCAGCCTCCGCTAGACGACCGGTCTAGGAGAGCTGGCGCCAGGTTCCTGAACCTGTCCTTGTCCCGCTGGTCGTGGAGAGCTGGCGCCGGGTGCCTGAACCTGCCCTTGCGCCGCTGTTCCAGGAGGGCTGGCGTGGGTTTCCGAGGCGGACTGCAGGTGCTCAAGGGCACAACTCCCTGCCGCCGGAACACGTGTGTCGTCGGCTCCAGTTCGTCGACAGTGGCGCTGAGCCACTGGAGTTCGACGCGGCGACCCTGCGTCTCCCGACTTCGTCACCGCAGGTGACGACGCCGCACAACGTCGACTTCGCCACTGAATGGTGCCGACGGGGCATCAACGACGGCCCAGGCTACTACCCCGACGACCTGAACTGTAGGCCGAACGTTCTACTTATTCATTTAGTTTAGCCGCGTGTTTTTTTGTTAGGAACTTCGTAATGTGTGGGTTGTCCATGTGTGAAGGGTACAATAGAAGTTGGACGTGTGTTTGTGCACTGGCGTGCTGTCTGATTCTTTCTGGAGCGGTCCTGCCCCAATAACATCACAAACTGGCGAGCCTGCCAGGATCCGCTCGTTAAACCAGTGAAAGAGGACAGTTTCGCTCGAGGCAGACACACGTTCAGACTGCACCATGGACTTGGAAAAACTCGCCGCTATAGGGCTCCAACTAGGGTTCTCGGGTGCAGAGCTAAACAAGTGGATTGAGGCCCAACAGGCTAAGCTAAGGGATGAGAGAGCTGCAGAGCGAGAGGCAGCCAAAGAAGCTGACGAGAGACAGCGTGAAATTCTGCAGCTTAAGCTAAAGCTTCAGGAAGGAGCTCAGAATATGCCTGTAGCAGCTAATGACGCTTTGACTGCGCCCAGCACCTCCTCACCCCTCAATCCGCAGAAGTTACTGCCTGTATTTGACGAGAAACGCGATGATCTGCACGCGTATCTGCAGCGATTCGAGCGCGTAGCCACAGGACAGGATTGGCCGCAAGAAAAATGAGGTCTCGCTGTTAGCCTGTGCCTAACGGGTGACGCGTTAACCGTGATAGGCCGAATGACTGCCGCTGATTCGCTGGACTACCAAAAAGTAAAGAAAGCTCTACTGCAGAGATTTCAGTTTACGGCTCAAGGCTACCAAGATAAGTTTCGGAAAGCACGAGCAGCAGATGGTGAAACTGGACGACAGTTAGCAGCAAGAATTACCAGTTATTTCGACCATTGGATAGACATGGCAAACGTATCCCAAACCTATGAAGGTCTAAGGGATCACGTAATCTCTGAGCAATTCTTGCGTTGTTGCCATCCAAAGCTGGTTGTTTTCATAAAAGAGCGAGAGTGCAAGTCACTAGATGAACTCGCTAATTTGACGGATCGCTTCCTTGAGGCGCAGAATTTGACTAATATAGGAAAAGGTCCTGACCCCGCGAAAGAGTCCAGTGGAAAGCCTACCGAAGCGTCGCGGAAACCGCAACTCAAGTGTATCCTGTGTCATCGTTTCGGACATTTGGCTCCTGACTGCCGCAATCCACCTAAGCAGATGCTGAAATGCAAGTTGTGTGGTAAAACGGGACATGTCACAGAAACTTGCCGAAACCAGCATGGGGACAACAAACCGAGTTCTTCGTGCGCATTTAGCGAACCTGACTCTGCCCGGGCTGGTGCTAGAAAAACAGCCAAGCGTCCAGGAGGGAAGATTCCTTGCTCGAGTCACCACGACGACAAGAACGTGCAGGGTACAATACGTTTCCTGGCCGACGGGATGCCAGTGGTCGAAGGTCTACTGCTAGGAAGAGAGGTTCGAGTCTTACGCGATACGGGATGCAACACGGCAATCGTCCGACGGGAGCTCGTTCCTGATGTGTGCCTGACAGGCAAGAAAATCAGTGTCGTTCTCCTAGACAGGTCAACTAGCCATCTCCCGGAAGCTATTGTACAAGTCAACACGCCGTACTTCACAGGGATGCTGAAAGTGGCTTGTATGGATCAACCCCTCTATGACCTTGTGCTGGGAAATCTTCCAGGCGTCAGAGGACCATACGATCCAGATTCTGACTGGAAGCAGGCGACTCATACCCAGGTGGATGAGTTACCTGCGCAAGCACACCCGACCAAGTCACCTGTCACCTCAAGATCTGCTTCTTCAAGCGTGGCAAAAACCAAAGCCAATCAACAAGGTCAAGAAAATATCAGGCCTTTGTACGTGTCAACAACGCTCTTACCTGACGTTACCAGAGCCCAACTCGTCGAGGAACAGCGAAATGGCCCCGCCGTGGTGGTCTAGTGGCTGCTGACCCGCAAGTCGCGGGCTCGATTCCCGGCTGCGGCGGCTGCATTTCCGATGGAGGCGGAAATGTTGTAGGCCCATGTGCTCAGATTTGGGCGCATGTTAAAGAACCCCAGGTGGTCGAAATTTCCGGAGCCCTCCACTACGGCGTCTCTCATAATCAAATGGTGGTTTTGGGACGTTAAACCCCACAAATCAATCAAATTTCGTTTAATGAACTCTAAATCTCCTAAAGCCTTACTGGCTATTGCCTCAACATGGGCCTTTTATGAGAGGTTGTGTGCAAGATGAACTCCTACTATTTTGTTGTGGTCACCTTTTGGACTAGCCTAAGTATTATCATGTAAGAATGCAGCTCAGGTTTTGTAGTTCTTGTAAATTGAATTTGCTTCGTTTTTGAAACATTAATTTCCATTTGCCATTGGTGGCGCCAGCGGGTGATTTGGTCAATGTCAGACTGCAGGGCACTCATATCGATATCACTAGTAATTTGTCTGTAAAGTACACAATCGTCTGCCAGAAGTCTAATTGCTCATGACAATTGGTTACTTATATCGTTAACGTAAATTAGGAATAGGATTGGCCCTAGCATGGTACCTTGCGGAACACCTGAATTTACTTTTACTAATGAAGAAAAGGTATATTTAACAAAAACAGACTGATAGCTATCGAACAAGAAATTAGCAATCCATTTACAGATAGGAGGGTTGATGTTGAGGGCGCTCAGTTTCATATTTAGGTGGTTATGGAGGACTTTGTCGAAGGCTTTGGCGAAATCTCTATAGAGAGAATCAGTCTGTTTCAATAAGTATCACTTCGTGAATATCATCAGTTATTAGTTCGAATAGCTGAGTTTCGCACGAAGGACCACGTTGGAAACCATGCTGACTTGGTAAAAAGAACTTCTTTGTTGTTAAATATGTCATAACTGCATATTATATAATGTGTTTTAGTAGTTTACATGGTATGCTCGTTAGTGAAATTGGTCTATAGTTACTGACCATAGAGGAGTCACCTGATTTTAGGATAGGAGTGATGTGGGCAATTTTCTAAGCGTCTGGTACGCTACCACTATCAATAGATTGCTGAAAAAAGAAGCTAGAATGTGAAAATTTACAGGCTTTGTTAATTTTAGCATTTTGGTGCAGATGCCGTCCGGGCCGAGTGCCGAATTGTTTGGGAGCCTTTCAATGGCACATTCAATACCTTGGTTTGACATATTTAAATCATCCATGATTGAATCTAGAGTCGTGAAGTTAAAGCCAGATGGAATGGGATTTTCTTTTGTGAATAGTGACCCAAAAAAAATAATTTAGTTCCGTTGCAACACATGATGGTGAAGGAAGTACACCATCCTTGAAAATAAACACTAGTGATGACGAAGATGGTTTGGGGTTAATTAACCTTCCAATTTCTTTTTGTATTTTTCCTTAAGAGCGTTGCTATATCATTGTTGAAGAATTTATCTTTAGCTGCATCGATTTCTGTCTTACATTGCTTAGATTGTTCACGGCAACGCTCCCAATCACCATCGAATCCGAACTGTTTTTCTTTTGAGTAAAGTAGTTTTTTTATTTATGCAGCGTTTGTCATGCAAGTTGAACCAGGCGCTCTGGGTTGACGCTTTCACTTCAATTTTAGGGATATACATTTGTTTAAGTTTGGTTAGCTGCGTCTGTATGAGATGCAAGTTCTCATCAGTTGTGCGCAGTGACAAGGTGCGCGAAAATTTCACAGAATAGACGACAGTTGATTTATAATCATATCAACATTAGCCCGCGTGTAGCTGTAGATTGTTTTCCTTGACTTTTCTGGGATTTTGTTTTCTAAAATATATCGCAATGACGCATGTTGTGATTACTGACACATTCTCAAATATTCACAAGTACATGATCAGGCTCGGTATTCAATACAAGGTCTAAAATAGCATCGCCGCGAGTCGGCAGTGCAACCATATATGTCAAATTGAAGAGAGATAGTACATAAAAAAATTCCTGACGGTCAGACCTTCTTGCGCCGCCTTCGGGTGTACACGTCCGCCAGTTTAGGCCTAGGTGATTAAAGTTACCTGCCAAAAAATAGGGGACCGGGATAACTGCAGTGTATGACGCTAAGCGAATTATTTGGTTTTTCATTGAAGTCGGCTGGCGAATTTGGCGGATGGTAACATACTCCGACAGCCCACGTTACAACTTCCGATAACTGTAGAGCCACCCATAAAAGTTTATTGTTTGCTTCTGTTTCAACTATGTGAGAGTGGAAGCTGTTTTCTACAGCAACTAACACAGCGCCCCGAAAGGCCGTTCTATCTCTTCTAAAGACTAGAAACTTATTTGACAGGGATAGCTCAAAGTTAGCCACATCCGGGGACAGGCATGTCTCAGTACCAAGTACGATGTCGGCAGATCAGCCCTCGATAAAAGAACACAGGTGGTCCTGTTTATGAAAAATGCTTCTGAAGTTCGACACAATGAAAGATAAGATTCTACTTCTGCAATGCTGCTTGGGTCACGTAGTTGACGCAGGCACGTCCCGCCTCGAAAGTGGGACTACCGTACCGTTCGAGTTATATATGTATACAGTTTGTTACCCAAGAACAGTTTATCGAACCGTAATCTGCACTTTTCGTTAGGTTCACGTTCAGCGCGTGCGCAGCCATCGAAGCTTATTTTTAATAAGTTGAATTCGTGGTGAGAAATCTTCTTCTATCCAAACAGACGAAGATGCAAGATTTTTAAGTATTGACGCACTTTGTAAGATGTTGCTCTTCTCTTTGAAATTCAAGAATTTCACAATACATGCGCGAATCTTACCGGGTGTTTGTTCACCTAATCTGTGTGCACGTTCAATTTCACAAATGTTAAGGCCAAGGTTACGCAAAATGTACTCGCTTATAGGTTTTTCCGTATCGTCCCATTTTTCACTGCCTTGTTTAGGCACTCTTTTGAAAATCAGTTTATTTCGTCTCAACTGGTTACTTAGATTGTCAACTACAATACTAGCTTCTTCAAACTGTTTTGAACCAGTATTTCGGAGATGGGTTTTGACTTCTTCAAGGACTGGGCGAAGTTCCGGCACGTAGTAGCTCTTGAGGTCAACTTTGACATCATCTAGCGCCGAGGTTAGAACAGCGACACCTTACCGAAGGATGTCTATATATTTGGGTATTCTTTCTAGACAGGATATTTGTCTTTTTAAACCTGTGATCCCTGCTTGCATTACATTCAGCCTACCTGTTACATCCCTTTGAAATTTCTCGTTTGAAGACGTCACCTCCTTTAGGTATGTTAGCAGCTGATCTACCTTTTTCGGCCCTGGATTAGTCTCAACATCTCCAGCGCGAACAACGAGACGCGACAGGCAGAACAGGACAACAAGAAGCCTACTACCCACAACCAAAGAACGGCAGATTGTTCTCGGCCAGAGCCACACAGGTGAACCTGTTGGAACATGTCTTCCTAATCCTACAAAACAAACCATTCAAACATGGTATGTGCATAAATCAATACCCATGTCTATTTACACAGTAATCACTCGGTGGAATTTGCGACCAAAAAGCATAAGGTCAAGTCGGATACAAGACTCAAATTCACCTAAAAGAAGCGAGCAGACTTCGTTAGCATCAGTTGTTTGGCCGCAAACTCAACTGGCTGGTGGCTAACGTGGCTTCGTATGGGCAAGAGGCTTGAGGGCGCTCCAGTAGGTGATAGAAGCACCGCTACGGTAATGACGATGAGCGGTGTCGACCATCTGCGTAGGGGAAGCGGTCTGGACCTTGCCATTGGCCGGAAGCAGCACGTGCGGACTGGCTGTATAATCACCTGGTAGCGTCAGTATCAGCAGAACGCTGATCTTTCCTCAAAGATTTCAGTGCCTAAAAGAAGCGAGCAGACTTCGTTAGCATAAGTTGTCTGGCCGCAAATCCAGGTGGGCGAGACGACAAGCTTCTTCAGTCTGCTGAAAGTACGCGGTGATGTCGAAGTTCTTTTCGTCACTGAGGTTTAGAAGCATAGCTTTGATTGTCGTTGCCGGGTTTCGTCTATAGACCAGCTTGTACGGCGTGATCTGCGTGGTTTGTAGAACAGCTGTTTTGTACGCGAAGGCCACATACGGAAGGATTTCATCCCACGTCTTGTGCTCTATGTCGACGTACATGACCAGCATATCAGTGATGGTCTTATTAAGACGTTCAGTGAGGATGTTGGCTTGTGAATTGTAGGTGATGGTCCTGTGGTGACTTGTCTGGCTGTACCTCAGGGTCACCTGAGTTAGGTCTGCCATAAATGCCGTACCTCTATCAGCAATGAGGACCTGTGGAGCTCTGTTGCGCAGGACGATGTTCTCCACAAAGAACCTGGCTACCTCGGCAGCACTGCCTCTGGACAGGGCCTTTGTCTCGGCGTAGCATGTGAGGTAGTCTGTAGCTACGACGATCCTTTTGTTCTTGGAATTCGATGTCGGGAATGGCCCCAGTAAGTCCATGCCAATTTGCTGGAACGGCTGGCGAGGTGGCTCGATGGGCTGGTGAAGTCCGGCTGGCCTAGGAAGTGGTGTCTTTTGTCACTGACAGTCGTGGTAGGTCCTGACGTAACGAGTGACGTCGGCGGCAAGTCGTGGCCAAGAGTACTTTTCTTGTATTCTCGCGAGCGTCTGGCAAACACCGAGGTGTCCAGCTGTGAGGTCATCGTGTAGGGCAACAAGTACTTCTAGTCTCACTGCTCAAGGAACCACGAGAAGGTGGTCGGCTCGAAGGGGCAAGTAATTCTTCTTTAAAAGAACTGCGTTTCACAACAACAGACTCCAGTCTTCTCTTGAAAACATTCGTAAGAGTCTTGCTGTTACCCTCGAGGTATTCCATGAGGCTTTTGAGTTCCGGGTCAGCTCACTGTTGCTCGGTGAAGCTGCCAGCACTTATCGTTCCTAAGAAGCTGTTCTGATCCAGGTTGTCGGGCAGCGGTGGTTCACGGGGCCAAGAGACAAGCAGTCGGCGTCGCAGTGCTTTTTCTAGACTTCTAAACGATGATCACGTCGAATTCTGGAAGTCTGACGCTCCACCTTGCGAGACAACCCGAAGGTTCTTTCAAGTTAGCTGGCCGACACAAGGCGTGGTTGTCTCTCACAACTTTCAGAGCCTGCTGTAGGAATAGGGGAGAAACTTCGGTGCTGCCCAGATGATGGCAAGACACTAATTTTTCGTTGCACAATAGTTGGTTTCGGTCTTGGATAGCGACCGGC
The DNA here is from genome assembly GCA_013436015.1 of Rhipicephalus annulatus. Lineage (NCBI taxonomy): Eukaryota > Metazoa > Arthropoda > Arachnida > Ixodida > Ixodidae > Rhipicephalus > Rhipicephalus annulatus. The sequence goes on along the minus strand of WOVY01009735.1, from coordinate 523,425 downwards.
TAGCGTAACTTATTACCCTTTCCACGCCGTCAGTATTTGTACAACGATGGTGCCGACTCTTACGCTGCTTGCGTCTGTGTGTACTTCTGTTTCGGCGTATTTGTTGAACGCCACAATCATCGGTGGTGTCTGGAGGCGTCGTTGAGGTTTTTGAAATCGTTCCGTTTGTGCTGTTTTCTATTTATATTCAACGTTGCTTTTCGTGAGGTGAATTAGTGGTTTGGCGATCTGTCAAAACCGTTTGACGAAACGCCTGTAATAGGTGGACAGTCTGAAGAATCGGCGTACAGCCTTCCTGCCAGTAGGTTGCGGGAAATCAACAATGGCGGCTCTTTTCAGTTAGTCTGAATGGACTCCAGACTTGCTGACACGTGTCGCAGAAACAAGAGCTCCACATACGTGAAGCGACACGTTTCTGGTTTCAGGGTTAGTCTGGAGGTGTTGATAGCTTGAAGTACCACTTTAAGGCACTGAATATGGTCGTAGAAGCTCAAGGAAAACACTACGACGTCATCCAAAAACATGAGGCAAGTCTGCCATTTCCATCCAGCCCGTACGGCATGCATAAAGCGCTGGAACGGTGCAGGCGCTGAGCAAAGGCCAAATGACATGACCCTAAACTTAAAGAGGCTGTCTGGTGTGGTAAAGGCCGTTTTCTCTCGATCTCTCTTGTAAACGTCATTTTCCAATAGCCCGTTTTGAGTTCGATCGAACAAAAGTACTTTGTGTTGTGGAGTCGGTCCAAAGCATCATCTATACGTGGGAGAGGGTATACGTCCTGTTTTGTGAATTCGTTCATGCTGTGGTAATCGACGCAAAAACGTAGGGTGCCATCCTTCTTCTTCACTAATAATACGGATGACGCCCACAGGACTTTTGATTGATTGATTTGTGGGGTTTAACGTCCGAAAACCACCATTTGATTATGAGAGACGCCGTAGTGGAGGGCTCCGGAAATTTTGACCACCTGGGGTTCTTTAACGTGCACCCAAATCTGCCCACGGACTTTTACTCGGCTGAATGTTGATATTGCGTAGCATTTCGTCGAATTGTTTCTTGAGGGCATCCATTTTGTTCTGTTATGATGTGATGTTTCGTGACTAGGGTTTGTCGAATTTGCGATGATGACGAGAAGAAGTCCTTGAATTGCCAGAGCAGGGACTTGAGCTGGTCTTGCTTGCACTTAGAAAGGCTTGGTTTAACATCGAAATCTGGTTCGGGACCTCGATTCGTCGAAGCAGCATTGGCAGAATCGAAAGAGGGAGAAGGAATTGCTTCCCTACACGAATTCGTCGATGTAGGCGACCATCGTACCACGATTGAGGTGCCTCTATTTGTCACTGAAGTTTGTCAGTCCCACCTGCTTTACCGTCACGCAGCTCAGCCATACTTCTCGCGACGCAAACCTGACGGTTTAAAAGAAGGGGCTGATCGCCATCAACAATGCCTCTAAGGTTTTCGGCTTTTTTTGGGGCCAACGGAAACAACGCTTGAAAAAGGCGGCAAGGTGCCCTGCTCTTCTAGCACATTAAATGTGTGACTCCTTGGCGTTGTAGGGGTCGGGAGCGTGTTTTCTGAGGTACGTGCAATTGATTTAGACCTAATGGCGATGACAGCGCCATGTTGACCTAGTAAGTCCATTCCAGGTATCACATTTCTGGGGCAATTTTGTATGATTACAAAGTTCGCAGAATAATTCTGATTATTGATGGGGACCTTTGCTGTGCAGACTCCAGTCGGCGTTTTTAAGTGACCTTCAGCACTCCGAATTTCGGGGCCTTGCCACACAGTTCTCACTTTTTTCAACTTCGTCGCGAAAGCCGCATTGACGACGGAATAGTTAGCTCCAGTATTGAAAAGAACAGTGATGATGTAGCCGTCGAGGTCACTAGTTCGTTGTCGTGCGTTACGGTTCGACTGTGGCATCGGATCACGGTTACGTCTGTTTGCTCCACTGCTTCCACGTTGGTTATGGTCTTCCACGTTGGTTAGGATGTTGTTTATGGTGGCGGCGGCGGCGGTGGTGGTGTCTGGTGGCGGAAGTACGACGGGGCGGCCTCTTGGTGTGGGTGTGGAGAAGGGGCGTGATGGCGGGCTGCAGCAGCATAGCTCATGACTTGCAGGTGCGGCTTTAGAGTCTAAGGAACGTCCAGCGATTTCTGCATCTTCTGGCGTACGACATCCGTGATGGAGTCTACGTGAGGCTGCGCTGAAGGGAGCAACTTTCGGAGCCCTTCTTGCACGATCGCTCGGATCGTCACACGCAAGGCAGTGGTTCCTAGCGCTTGGAAGTGGGCGTATCTTGCAGACGAGCACCTATGGTTGTATAGACGCGTCCGTATCTTGAGCGCCTTCTCTATCGTAGATGCTTCCAAAATAAATTAGGTGACCGTCTTTGGCGGGTTCCTGATCAGCCCGGCAAAGAGTTCTTTCATGACACCTAGCATGAGCAGACGGACCTTCTTCTCCTCGGACATGTCGGGGTCAGCGTGGCGGAAGATCTTAATCATATTTTCCGTGAATAACGCCACGTTTTCATTTCGCATCTGCATACGAGTCTCGAGAAGCGCAGCAGCCTTCTTCATGCGGACCACTCTTGCGAAAGTGGTGAGGAACCTGGCGCGAAAGACGTACCACATTGTGAGGCTTCGCTCTTGGTTCTCAAACCAGTTCCGAGCAGCATCTTGTACAGCGAAATACAGATGCCAGAGCTTGTCATCATCGGTCCAGTCATTGAAGGCGGCGATGTGGTCAAACTTTCAGTCTAGCTATCCGGCCTTTCTAGTGGCGAACTGCACAAAGTTGGCGGCTCTTTGGGTTGCCGGAACAGGAGTGGTGCAGATGGTACAGGCGCTATCATTGTCGCTGTGGTCAACGTGAACATCTTTGTCTTCTGAGTCTTGCCCGGTTAAAGCCAATGATGGTTCGACAACAGACAACACACGACACAAGCAAGTGCCCTCAGTCACCCGACAGAACACCCAGACAAAACGGTACAACATACACCTAGCTACGTGTCTACCCGAATTTTGTTCCCTCTACATCAAGAGGCACATGTGGGACACAAGACTCCTAAAATGAAAACTCAAACTTTTAATGTAAAACAACGTAATGAAATAGAATACAGCATAACGTTGGCCTCTTGAGATCACTCTGGACGAGAGCGCTCAGCTAAGGCCTCGATGGGGACAAAATTTTGCCCCGACTCGCCAGCAAAAGACCGAAAGATGGAGAAGGTATTAACTAAAACACATGGCTCAATGCGTCAACATTAGCGTTTAGCTTTCCTTTTTTTGTTGCGAAAGTATAAGTTGTGCTGTTGAAGTGTCTTGCTCCACCTCAGAAACCGGTCACTTTTAGGCGACATGTTGTTTAACCAGGTTAAAGGACAGTGGTTCATTTCGACCACCAACCTGGAACTGGAGCTATAACAGGCTAGCCTTTGAAGGGCCTACACGAGACAAGCGCATACTTTTTCAGATGTACTGTATGGCTCTTCCCTGTCACTCAGGTTTCGACTTAAATACAGAACTGTCCTTTCGTTACCAGCTATGTCATTCTGGCACAATATAGCTCCCATGCCAGGATCACTCGCGTCGCATTGAATGACAAATCCTTGAGAGAAATCGGGTGCCATGAGAACGGGAGAAATCGGAAAGGAAAAGTGGCAATGAGCTTCAAACGCAAGTAAACGTGACCACATTTGGTGAGGAAAGGCTGTTTTAGCACTGTGACAAATACGTACCCATGAAGGCTCATTTATGCTCCTGATAACACAGCTCTAATGGAGGAAATCTTCAACACTGTAACTCAGTTGCAAAACATCTGTCTATATTTGCAGATAAACTCAAAAATGAAAATGTTTCAACGCAAGTGTTGGGTCTGACTAGAAAAATCATATGCGCTTGAAGTACCATCACTGGTATTTTGGTGGTGACTGCGTGAAACAAGAGATACGCTCAAAATGGCAACATCTTTTGCAGATCACAATTAGCAGCACGTGACGCTAACAAAACACGACCACGATCAATACCCTCAGATGTGCTTAGCCAAACATGCCAAGAACGTATGCCTGGAACACGTGGCAACGATTTCCACTGGCTCTTTTTAGACTGACGGAATGTTTCTAGCTTGCCTGCATTTGCACAGAGCAGCTTGACATTCTTGAGCTTCGCGCTTATTTGTGCCACCATTTGCGATGCTGACATAATCACAGCTCAGGTTGCCGCTCTGAGGTTGTAGAGCGTAGCCTGATGCTTTAGTAGGCCACCAACGCCGTCACAAGTGTTCTTGCCATGTCCTGTGGCCGAAAAAATCCACTTTGTTGATATATGATCTTTCTGACATAACTTGAACAACTGGTACTTGTTTTTGAAATGACTGCATGCACCATCAGAAACATAAGTAACATGCGTGTCAGGCTTAAGTTGTTCCTTCATATAGTTGTGGATTATTTGTAGAGCAAAACAGGCATGTGCAGCATCATAGCATGTGTCATCACTGATGACGGCAAAACTTTGAATTGATTGCTTCCTTGTGACGACACACGTGAATATAGACACCTGTCTTTTGTGCCAGTGATACGACTGTACCTCATTCGTTAAAGTGGCTGTCCAACTTTCAGCGAAATCAAAGTGAAAAATGCAAGATTCTTTTTCTTGGTTCTCTTTCGCCTGGCGTATTGCTGATTCTTGAATGTATCTTATGTAATCATGGGTAATCCACTTCACGAACCATAGGCTTAGCTCTCGCAGAAAAGCACTTGCCTGGGCTGTTTTTTTTACTAGATCGCCATTTTCCATTACTTCATATGCTATCTCAATATCTTCAGGGATTCCTAAACATGTGGCTGTCAGAGCATCCTCCTTAGCACAATAGTCACAATGGCCTAAAACACAATCACTTGTAGGGGAGCCGCAAAGCCATAGTTCTTTCAAGAAGTCTGCCATGTAGGCACCATCAGTGACGTCTTGTAGGGCAGAAACACACTCCGTGGCATTAGCACAGTATATACAAAGGCACACTTCTTGGCGTGGTACAAAAAGAACCTACTTCGGCCTCAGTGAATAAAACTTTGAGAGCCCAATAGACGTGTTCGGATTAGCTTCTCTAAAGAAACGGTAAGCCTCTCGCACCGAACGGGTCATAAACCTTTTCGAAACAAGCTCCTTTTTTTCCGTCAATGATAACAGATACTACATCTTTTTTGTTGGGACTCTGCCGAGAGCAGCTATACTCATCTTTGGAGTAATAAGCCTTAGCTGCCTGGACGTCCATTGGGTTCAGCCATGTCCTTTTTACCACATTTAATGCTAACCATATCCCGTGTTTTGCGTGCCAGCGTCGGGATCTGTATATCATGTAAGCTGACAAGTTTGGTATAAGCGCTTGGAGTTTTCGGCGCTCTATAATGCTCGGCAACAATGTCAACAAACGCATGCGCTCTTGATACGAAGAACACGCTTCATAGGCTTGCTTGAAGTTCTTGAACCACTGGGCACACACAGTGCATTTTAGATCTGATGGTTGAAATTGGCGATTACACACGTTATTATTATATTGGTTTTATTGGCGCAAGGGCCATGTTTGGCCAAAGAGCGCCATAAAAAGAGATTACACACGTTACGATGGCATTTCACGGTTATTGTAGAATTGCTGCTAAGTTGTCTTCGCTCTGCATGAACTTTGCTATTTTGCGCATGCAGCTTCTCCAGTCGCATATGTGACAATTCTTCAGGCGTGTTTACGCACCGCTCTTGACTTCTGCCTTTTTCTTTTTCGGCAAAAAACTCATGAGCTGTTTCAGCTGAGAAGCCATTAGACGAAGACAGCATATCTCTGAGGCGTCTGAAGCAGTTCTGGCAGACGTGGTCATTGTTATGTGCATGGCGGGCAGCTTTCGGCAAAAGCTTCTGGAGGGCAAACATGCCGATGTCTTCGACCTTGCAGAAGTTTCTTTGATAAGGTATTTTCTTTTTATGCAACATGAGGTAATCTGAACAAAAAACTCTATCCCGGCTTAAGTGGCCAGCCATCGCCACGCTCCTTGAGCCTCAAATTATTGGCAATGCAACTATGCGTGAAACCAGCAGCGCGAAAGTGATCTATCTGTCGTCTGTTCCAATGTCTCTCTCCTTTAATGAGAGCAGACGTAAAACAGCGTGCGCAAGTATCCGCAGTGCGAATGCAAAACTGAAGTATAGTACGTTAAAATGAATTTCACAATGTTTTTGTCGATAAAATTAAGGGAGGCGTAATCTTTGTCTCTACTTTGAACCATATGATCTAAAGCGTTGCCTTCGAGATGCGGCGCACAATAATTCATCTGTAGAGCAGACGACGGATGACGACTTGCCCTAAAGCGTGTTATTCAGTCTAATGCGGCAGTCTTCGTGCCCCAAATGATAAAAATTTGTTATGAATCCTTTATGAACTCATTAAATATTCAATTCTCTTACCCAACGTGTCGCAAACACATGGCCGTCACAACAGCTCCATCTGTGTGTCAGTAATGGATGATTTGATGTGTGGGGTTTAACGTCCCAAAACCACTATATGATTATGAGAGACGCCGCAGTGGAGGGCTCCGGAAATTTAGACCACCTGGGGTTCTTTAACATGCACCCAAATCTGAGCACACGGGCCTACAACATTTCCGCCTCCATCAGGAATGCAGCCGCCGCAGCCGGGATTCGAACCCGTGCCCTGCGGGTCAGCAGCCGAGTACCTTAGCCACTAGACCACCGCAGCGGTGCATGTGTCAGTAATGGAGAGGCACCCCATATTAGAAGTCTCAGTGCTCTACGTATGAGAGCGAATTCAGATACTGTAGAATATCGTGTTCAAAATAGTTACTCCTATCTGCTAAAACAGCCTTTCTTCACCAAATGCGGTCACGTTTACTCGCGTTTGAAGCTCATTGCCGCTTTTCCGTTCTGATTTCTAGATTTCTCAACTTATCAGCACATTCTCGAAAAGCTCTCATTTGTACCACGAATATTGTCGCTAAAACAAAATAATGCAACATGTTTTTTCTATATTACTGTATGATGGCCTTCGGTTGTTTCTGTGCGAGATTTTAAGAAAAAATGACGATGGGTTTTTTTTATTATTCAAATTTCAGTGGAGTACACTTTTGCCAATTTGAGAACTTTGAGGCAATATATAAAAATTTACATTTGACCTATGGCAGCAATACTTTATGCACCTAATGAACGCACTATATTCTTAAAACGTTTGAAAACGCTGCTTGCTTTACGTTCGGAAAAAAAATGGGTAATACGCAACTTTATTTTAAACTGTCGCAAAATTAGACATTTTTAAAAGCTATTTTCTTAGGGTCCACAAACTTGAAACCGTATGAATTCATATTTCATTAGACATGCACTTCAGGTAAAAAATATCTTCCTTGAAACAAAAATATTTGTCTTTATAAAGCATCTTCAATTTTCGAAAATTACAGGTGACGAAATTGGTGCCTCCGTGTTGGTGAAGTTTGATTTTTTTCTGGTAAGTTATTCCGTTAATCATAAAACGAAGTTGACTTTCGGGCTACCTGGTGAGAGATGCACGAAATATAAAACACTCAATGAAATCTAAAATATCAACTTTTTGACCCCTGTCGATCTCTCGTGGAATCACCCCCATGTAAGATACCTCGCCACACCCTAGGTGACAATTAGCAGGTTTCACGGTAAGGCCAGCTTTTTTGAACCTGTTGAGCTCGACTCGTAAATGCTCTACGTGTTCTTCCCAGCTATTCGTGAAAATGTAGACATCGTCAAGATACGGCAGAGCGAACTCAAAGAGGCCATTAAGAACGCAGTTCATTAAGCCTGAAAAACAAAAGGGAGCATTTTTAAAACCAAAGCTCAGCTTGAGTGGACGATATGTCCCGAATAGAGAAACGAATGTGGCATAGTGGCTACCGCACTCTGTAAGGAGGTCTTGCCAATACCCTCGCACGAGGTCTAACGTGGAAATATAACTAGACTGTGACACAGTTTCTACTCTCTCTGCTATATTTGGTATTGGGTTAATTTGGTCCAGAGTTATGGCGTTAAGACGCTGATAATCGATGCATGGCCTCGGATCTTTTCCCTGCACTTGAACCAATATAATAAAGCAAGTATAGTCACTCTAGCCCGGTACTATGACTTTCGACTCCGCCAATTTATTGATTTCTTCTTTCATGATCTGCCTTTGCACAGGGGAACATCGATACGGCTTGCTACAGATTGACTCCTCACAAGTTATCTCGATATCTGGAGTGGTCCAAAAACACGACTTTAAAATCGCAAACAACCCTTTTCAAGTCCTCTTTCTGGACCTCACTTTACATATGCTCTTAGTTCAACTGCTCCAAGATTACCTCCAATCCCCTTTTGATTACATTACTACAGGTCAAAGTTTCTGCTCTCTCTTCCTCTGAAGCATTCAAAAGCAAGTGTACGACCACTTGACGCTGAACGCATGCTTTCATCTAGTTACTGCGGTTTATTTTGTTCCGCCGCCTTCCTAATTCCCCTTTACACTCGGTATCAGAAGGCTTCGATATTACTTGTGCGGGTCCTTCTTTTTTGCAGCTGTAGCAGATTACCGGTTTCCGTGATTCCAACGCCCATGTGGTATTAGTGCGTTGTTTAGGAACCTCACTCAGTTTCTCCACTTCCGTTTGCCCTTCCTCTACAGTGTACTTCGTAGGAGACGAATCCTTCTTGAAATTACGGTGCGGATTGGGTTTCCGTTGATCATGTTTCTTTGAAAAGCCCTCTTTCCTTTCATCCATTTCAACGCGCACTGCCCTGCTATGCAACTTTCCGCGAGTATATTACTGCTCAGCTAACTCTGCTACCTTGTTAAGCTGGACTTCACCAATTTGTCCTGCAGCCAAAGCTTAACATTATCCTCGAGGTAGCGGTAGAATTGCTCCAATGCAATGCATTCTACCTCTTTATCGCGATCGTCATATACACTTTTGCCCTTGAACCATTCAAATAAATCGGCTTTAGGACGAAACGCGAAGTCAACGTGTGACTCATTGCACTTTTTTGCGTACCGGAACCTTTGCCGGAAAACATAAGGTGACAACTTATAACAGCTCAAAAGCACTTCCTTAACCTCGTCATAGCTCTCAAACACTTCCTTCTACAAGCACTTTATCACGTTGGACACTTCGCTGGGAAGTAGAACTAACAGGTTCTGCGCCCAAAGAGACCGCTCCAAAGCATTTCGCTCACAGACAAGTTCAAACTTGACGAGATACTTCGCCAGGTCCTCGCCTACTACGCAACCGTAGCTGTGGCATTGCACGTACGCGTCCGCGTCAGCTACGGGAGGTGCGGGGTTCGATCCCCAGAGCCGGCCGGCCACCCACCGGTAGCTAAACAGGGTACAGGCGGGCTTCGAGGGGCTGTGACGCGTCGCCCCAGTGGTGAAGCTTACTCTGCCTGGATACTCCCAACACGCTGCGTGGGGACCCCGGTCGCCTACTACGCACGGGAGCAGTTGGTCTCCAATTCTATGACCACTGACCTAAACCGTTACAGAAGCTACGCTAGGCGCCTGCGAACACTGTAGAATTGTCAATTCCTTTCAACTCGAAGCGCTCCTGTCTCTCAGCCTCCTCATGATCGCGATGTTCGCGCCTTTCTGCGCAGGCTTCATCGACTTCCTCAGCCGACACTCCTTCATCTTTCATGATCTCAAGGATCACTTGATTTCGCTTCGCACGGCCCAAAGTAATGCCAAGTTCCTCCCAAATTTCAATGAGTTCCTTCACTTTAAGGTTCTCTATCGTTCACACTAGCCTCTTGCTGTTTGCCCTTGTTAACAAATCTACTTGCCGTACTTACTATAGGTCTACTAGCAAGATGCGCAAGCAATTGGTAACAGTACTGTGTTAAAACCCTTCACATTAACTTTGGTTTCATAGCGCTCCGACTTTGCTTGAAACAATCAAAGCTCACTCTAACGCTTCACACAGCCCTTCTTTAAACTATTCTAACCTGCGCTAGAGTAGTTTAGTAAACTGAGAGGAAAACATCAGGCACTCACTGCATCGATGTCACTGACGCTGGCCGATCTCCCACCTGCCATCCACTATTACGAGGCGCGCCGCCGACGAGATTACGAAGGGCGCCACGAAACTCGCCACTGCCAAGGACACCGGCCACGCCGACAGCGTGGGGACTCGAAGAGCCGAGATGTCTTCTCTCTGACGCATATGTCGGCTTCTCTCTGACGCATAGGTCGGCTGCTTGGCGAAGCGCCACGTGGTTCCTAATATATAGGCCCTAGGTGATCCTTTACGTCATCACTGTCCAATCAGAACTGCGGGCGGGTAGCGTCAGAATCCTTGGATGTGGACCCGCCGCTGGGTTGCGTCATAATAAAAAACAACGTACCGCGTCATAAACCAGCTCACCCTAGAAAAATTTCGTTCTGAAATAACCCATACGGACTGGTCTTTTGTGTACGCTGAGCGAAATTCAGATCACGCATATAGCGCTTTCTGGCGCTATCTGAAAGCATGTTATGACAACAGTTTTCCTATGGTGACATACACAATAAAGAAAACGAAAATTCGTAAACCATGGATCAACAAGAATCTTCACAAAAGAATCAAAACGAAAAACAAAATGTATCATAAGTTTGTCCAAACACGCGACCTAGAGGTGCTGAAAAAATTCAAAACGTATCGCAATAAGCTAAACGCCGACATACGCAAGGCTAAGAAGATTTATTATGAATGCCTATTCGCCAAGATTTATAATGATCCTCGTAAACTGTGGAATGAAGTGAATAACCTGGGACAATTTACCGAAAGTAAAATGCGTATTAATGTCAAAGCCTTCTCCCAAGATATGAGCGACGAAGCAGCTATCACGGCTATGAACGAATATTTTGCCCATTCTGGTGATTATGTGCCTCTTTCAGGACATTGTACGCAAGAAAGGATTACCCGTAGAACGAGAGAGCCTAACACAATCAGTCTCAGTCCAGTGACACCTTCAGAGGTACACAGCTCGATAATTAGACTACGTAACAATGTCGCAAGAGGCGCTGATGACTTAAGTGCAGCGCCCTTGAAGCACGTTGCGGACCTTATATTGGAGCCCTTGGCTCATATTATTAATTGCATGTTAGTTTCTGGTATTTTCCCCTCAGAACTCAAGCTTGCGCGTGTATGTCCTGTGCACAAAGGCGGTGCTTTGAATGACATTTCTAATTATAGGCCTATCTCTGTGTTACCAGTGCTATCGAAGGTATTTGAGAGTGCCATAAATTGTAGACTAAGGAACTTTCTTTCAAAGTATCAAATAATAAACCCTGCTCAGTATGGTTTCCAGAAAGGAAAGTCCACTGAATTAGCCCTATTAAACGTAAAAGAGGTCATACTGAACAATTTTGAAAAAAGACTATATACAGTAGGACTGTTCCTTGACCTGAAGAAGGCTTTCGATAGCATAAAACATGACATTCTAGAAGAAAAATTATTTGACTATGGATTGCGTGGCGCTGCTCTTAAACTTATTACGAATTACTTATCTGATAGAAAACAATATGTTACACTCGGAAGCTTAGCGTCAGAAGCAACAGAACTTAAGCAAGGCGTTCCACAAGGTTCTATCTTAGGACCCTTGTTATTTATACTTTATATAGATGATATATGTAATATCCCATACACAGAAAAACTAGTCATGTACGCAGATGACACGAATGCCTTTTTCAGTGCTGATACAGTGGCCGATCTTCAAGTTACTGTAACTAATTATTTAAGACACCTGGAACTGTGGCTCCATGAAAACAAGCTTGACTTAAACGCAAGTAAAACAAAATATGTTATATTTAGGCCTCCTAATAAGCCATGCATTACACTGAATTTCTCCTTTCAGGGCACCACGCTGGAATGTGTTAAAACGCAAAAATTTCTAGGAGTATGGTTTGAGGAAAACATGTCATGGAACACACATATATCAAAACTTGTCTCTGAATTAGGTAAAACTGTTGGCTGCATGTATAAGTTATCAGACCTGGTACCATTATGGCTTAAAAAGGCTATATACTACGCCCATTTCTATTCTCGGTTATCTTACTGCGCACTAGTATGGGCAAAAACGTCTGCTCAGAACCTCAACAAACTAGAGACGTTACAGAAAAAGGTTCTTAGAATATTTGAAAAATTTTATGGGCTTCCTAGCGAACTACGTACTCATCAGCTCTTTATAAATCATGATCTTATTAGAGCAAGTGACCTTTACACATATAAACTAATACTTTATATTCAGAAAAACAAACTTCATCAGCATTCAATTGACAGCTCCTGTCGATACGCTCTCCGAAATCAACTAAGACCAGTTCCCTTTTCTCGCACACGTTACGGAGAATGCCTTCTACACCACCAGATACCAACAATATTGAACAAATTCTTAACCAGTATCGACTTCGAACTGCCTGAACGTATATTCAAGAAACATGTACGAAGTATGTTGTTACACGCATAGGAATTGCTCAAACAGCACTAGCTATCTTTCGTTATCATGTTTTTTACATGTTTTATTTCCTTTTTGTATAAGAATTGTTGTTTTGCGCATGTGCATACAAGATTTATGCGACCTACGTGAAATTATGTGTGTATTTTGTTCACTAAAAGGAAAAAGTACTAAGCTCTCATTTTGGCTTATGCATGTACAGTGAATTACGCGATATTTTTGTAAAATGCCTGCTGCTCTGGAACGGGTTCTTGGGCTCTCTCAAGATGTCTCCGACATCTTTTCGCCTAAGGACCTCCGACTTGATGTTGTTGGAAATAAACTTGACTTGACTTGACTTGACTTGACTTGATAATCCTCAAATCCGGAGCCACTGCGCTGAGTTGCACCCAAGGACGAGTGATGATGCCACGCATTGCGTAGGACTCGCTGGACGCCGATTGCTTCATCGGGCTGCTATCGGGCCCGTGGGCTGATGGAGCTTGCTGTGCGTTGCGTAAGACTGACCGGCGCCGCCACTTGATGACGTCGTTGAGTTGATGGCGTCCGGTGGGCTCGCTCGCTGGCCTTGATACAGATTGCCTTTGCAGAGTCAATGACGTTCGGTGGGGACTTTCAGGCGTAACAACGCGAAGGTAGAAAGCAAGTCTATAAATATTTGTTCTATGTTTGAATAAAAAGTGGTTTTGCCTCTGGAAATATTGAACGTATGCCAAAATACCATGAAATTAAAACTGTGCTTCTTAGTGATTATGATATGTACTCCGACTTTGCACATTAAAATATAACAAAAACTACAAAGACATTTTACTTCCTATGTGAGTGGCTTCCTCAGTAGGCACTGGCACCTAATGAGCAGAGCTCACCGTTTCCACTGCTTGTCTCGTAGTTTTTTTTTACATCTGGTAGCGGCCTGTGATGGTTGTTGCATGCTTACTGGTCACGATGGTTGAACCACGACTCGAGAAGCTTTCTCTTCCGTCATCTTTGTCACCGAGTCAGCGTCGTCACATTAATAAAGTCGAAGGCTTGCCACATTGTGCAGCAGTGTTTGACAAGTTCTGTCTTATGCGTGGCTTTTGTGATCTCTTTTTTGTGCTCCTTAAGCATCGTTGACTGCTTCCGGCCTGTTTTCCAGATCTAAGTGGTGTCGCTGTCACCGTATGGTACTTTGTTAGCAACACTGCTTTCATCGTTCGCAGAGGTGCGGTCTTGGGGCTTGATTTACAGGTTTCCCGAGGTACAATGAGGTTTCAAAATGGTTTTAATACTACTGGACGAAGAGCTTTTTGAACAGAGTTTGACGAACTCTGAACGTAAGGTGTAGAAACAATGGATATTGTGTTTTCTCGTTGCACAATCCTTGTTCCCTTTCGCACGTGTTTCTATGTGTCGTTGATAAACATCCTCAGATAATGGCTTTGTTCCATTGCAACAACCACATTTTTCATCTCATATGACTGCAAATGCTGATAAGAACAAACAGTGATGTATGCAACACCACATGCATCAACCGAAGAGGCACGAAGCAACTAACAAGGCTCAAGGAGCACAAAGGGAGCATCACAAAAGCCATGCATTCCAAGACAGTACGTATCGAACACTGCTGGACAATGGGGCATGCCTTTGACTTCAGTAATCACAAGACGCTGGCTGGGGCACAAAAAATGTCGGATCCCACGTATTTGGAACTCTACGTTATGCGAAGCGTGCGAAGGGAAAACCACCATGTTGCAATTTTTTTATTGAGCGACAATTCATGAAATGACGCTAAATATAAGTATAAATGTTGCACGCACAGACACATGTTGAAAAGTGTCAACTGTTTATACACCCACTTGTTTGCGCTTGCGCAACGATGCCCACTGGAACGTGTGTATTAGCAACACCAGAAGTTAATATAAAGTGCCTATGCTCGCGAAGATGCTGGCCCTGGACAGTGCTACATAAATCACTGCTACAGCGCATGTCACCTAACCAAAATTGACGTTAGCCCAACGTAACAGCTGTATCAAAGCAGTACTTAGGTAATGATTTATAAAATTGGGTAGGCAGGACTGCAACCACTATTGACCCTTCGCGAATATTAGCGTCTATTTGAAAAGTAGTTCCGACACCTCGCATAGCTCGCTGGTAGAATGCTTGACTACCACGCAAAATGCTTGAGTTCGATTCCTGTTCGGAACCTCAAAATAATTATTTGCATTCGTCCGGTGGTCGAAGCTGTCTATGTGAGGTTTTTCTTGACACTGACATTTATTCTATGCCTTCGTAGGGTCGACGCTACCAATGTCGGGTATTGTGTAACCCTCACGCGTTAAAATTTTCTATGTTTGTTCTCGTCGTTCCTGGTAGATACTAAGCGTTCATCACCTGTGGCACAGACGTGCATACCAGCGGCACATACCCACCCGTGGGTATGTGACACTGTCTGGCGGGAAATGCTTGACGATGTACTCGACGGAATTGTGGCATTATTCATGTCTTGACAGCGCGTCATAATCAACAAACCATCTTACTGTCCCGTGTGATTTTGGTTCACGCCAACTTAAGGAAGTGACTACTAGAGCACCCAAACGTAAGCGGCTAGATAGATATATAAATAAAAAGGTAGGCTCAAAGTCTCCAAAGTTCACCTAGAAATGCTTCGCGTTTAAGAAAACGCCAGGCCTGCGCGGAAGGCGCAGCCCAGTCAAAGCGGAAGCTAGAAGAGTGGCCTTTCTGAGCCTTTTCGAAATACTCATAGGGTAACTACTGCAAGCACACTTGCTTGACAACCACTAGGTCAATAATAATAAATTCATTTGGGTTGTAGGTTGGCTTTGACAATGCCATTTTTTGTCATTCTTCTCAGAAGTGTGGTATCCGCTACACACTTGCGAGTTATTTTGTGCCAATCGTTCATTCAGTGGCTGACGACAACAATGAAGTATGGCTGAAGTAGGTATGCCCCACAGTTAATAGGGGAACAAGAACTAGCTTTTGTAATAAGTTGGAGCATTGGACGTCCCACTTGTTGCGCTATTTGCAATTTGCAACGACTGGTTGTTTCGCTGTTTTAAAACGCTTTATAACTCGAATGAACGCGATTGCTTTCCCGACATCAAGCCTGCCTAAGGCAAGTTGTGGCACTAAGTCACAAGCACCGATATAGCTGAGTGGTAGAATACTGGGCCGGCACCCAGCGCACCCGGGTTCGAGCTTCAGTGTGTCATTAGTGCTAGGTCATGCCTGCCTAAGGCAAGTTTGACAAGTTACAAGCACCGGCGTTGCTTAGTAGTAGAATACTGGGCTGGCAGCCGGGTTCCAGCCCCACTGCGTAATTAATGCTAGGTTTTTTTCTCCGATTTCGTGCAATGTGGTTACGGACACTGGCAGCGGAAAAGGCCGCGGCGGACAACTGCACACGACCCGAATTGTGATCTTATAACAGCTTTCACTGTAAAAGTGGGAGAACAAAAAGCTTCTCCAGTCATGAAACATACATCGCCACAAGTTGGCATGAAACAACAACCGCGGCCGCGTAATTCTTGTGTAGAGACATGTGTAACCTGCATGATGTGTAAACTGCATGATTTTCGTTCTTTTGGTGCCAGGGCATACTGAGGATGCCAGCCGCATATTTGGTGAAACGTATATGTTGTTTTGTGATAATTTGCTGTGTTAAGTCTGGGGATATATTTTTTCATGAACTGCCCTTTCTTTTGAAACATTTTTGCATCTGCTCCTCAGCTATAACTTTGCTTCATACTGTGGTGTACCAAAGGACATGCTCTTAATTTCAATTTGATGTTTCGGATAAGATTTTTCCATTTTGTTTTATGTACATATGCACTTGTCCGAAAAGTAAAATGAGTGAGAAGCAGAATTTCATCTTACTTTGCCACCAATGCAGCTGATGAGGAGTTACAGAAAGGAGTACTATGCTGCGAGTGCCATCTGTTTGATAAGCACCATAATATATGAAAATGTTAAACTACTAAGATTTTTCTTTGTGCATCATTTATATTAACTCAACAAAAGCATGTCCAAAAGCTTGAAAGACAGCCGCTGTCCATGCTTCGTTCAATGTGTGTAAGAGAAATTCCTTCGCGTTGTCGGGGAGATTACGTAGTGTCGTATACGTTCTTTAATCCTGGGAGCCGAGCGGATAGATTGAGTGACTAAGGCAGCTTCCAGCTTCCTGACCATGAATGGGTGGTCCAGGTCTGGGTTATCTTCACCACAGTAATCTGTGTAGAAAGGTGTGAGGGAGGGGTGGGAGATACAGAGATTTAAAATTGCCAAGAACATCAGATTGGGTCCCTTGATTGAGAGCTTTAGCTAGGGTGGGAGCAACCGCAGGCTTGGTACCTAAAGGAGACTTAAACAGAAACTATACAGAGCGCGAGTGCAGCATGGAGTCAAGGCCATCACACAGCGTGTTTCAACAAGAGTGCTCGAGGTAAGTGCCGTAAGCGATGATTTCAGCCCGCAGAGCATCAATGTGGAAGACACGTTGGGCGTTATGTAGCTGGGAGCGGAAGGAGTCTTTCAAACGTTCATGACGTCACCATAAACAGAGGAAGTGCGGATCATGGTCAGCAATGGGGAATCAGAAAACGAGCATGGCGACTACAGAATGTCATTGCTGTGGAGATCTGTGACGTCCAGTCGTCGTAATATACAAAAGAGTCAGACTAAAGGTTAATATGGAATGCTTCGTAGTCAGTGTAAGCGACTTGTTGTTTCCGCCTGTTGTGGAAAAGTGGGGTGGTGATGTGTATAAAAAAGTGATCACTGAAAAGGTATACAGCTGATATCTGCCAGTGAAAATGAAGTTCAGGGGTATTAGGAAGGGTGAGGCGGCGTTCCTGGGTGAGGAAGTGTAGAAGGTGACCTGGTTTGAGTGTTTGGAGGTAACGTCCGAGTCTATGGAGAGCATTTAACCCCCCCCCCCCCCAAGGACGATATGGGTGGTCAATGGAAGAGAGTGCAGGAATTTTCCAAGAGCACTAAACACAGAGCATGTGACAGGGGCGTTGTAAAAAGACATCAGAGCGCGAGAAATATGGGTAGGTGGTTGAAGTTAGACCACACCGACTAAATATTTCAGGAGGGTGGAGGGTACGTCTAGTGGTTCAACGAGAATGTCATTGCATACATGACTAAACGCAAGTGCCGTTCCCGTCGTAGCGTAATATGCAGGATGGCCCGAGATGGTGAGGGCCGTCCGAAACTCCTGTATAAGGATAAAATGGGCAAAGGTTGGGCGGGTGAGAAGAAATTGGTAGAGAGCGGTTCTAATATGACGAAAGTTGCGGTAGTTCCACTGCAAAATCTCGAGGTTCTTTTCTCGCGCCATCTAGGTCCTTGAAGTAGAGAAGACGCCTGCACGTTCGTGTTCCTTCTTTTTTTGCCAGGGAGAAGCCACTTTTGCAGGGAGTTAAGCGTATAGGTTGAGGATACCAGTTGCTCAGATTGGGTTTCGACGGTCGTAAGAATCCGGACAATGAAATTTTCTAGCTGGACCAAACGAGTGTGATGCGCAGTGGTGGCGGTTTCGACCATGTCGGCCAATTTGGTTAAATTGGAGCTGGAGGTTGGGGCGGTGAGTGTGGCGAGTTGCTTATTTAGCTCCGTGAATTGAGAAGTAGGATGTGGTAGTTGCGAGTGGCTGCGTCAGTGCGAGTATTTTTTTGTAGCTTATCTGAGACGCGCTGTTGCTCGCGCTGGTTGCGAGAAGTAGGATGTGGTAGTTGCGAGTGGCTGCGTCAGTGCGAGTATTTTTTTTGTAGCTTATCTGAGACGCGCTGTTCCTCGCGCTGGTTGCGTTCCAACATAGCCAGTCATAGATCGAAGGAGCGGCTCTCGTTACCCAAGGATGGTGAAGGTGTGTTTGATGAAGAAGGGCACGCGGGAGGTGCGCCCTTCACCTTAGCAGCGTAGGAGCCCGGGGGATGTTGCGGGAGGTGAAAGGAACTCATGCGCTGAAGAGGATGATGGTGAAGGCATAGTGGCTTGTCGTATGGCTGTGCGACGGAGAAAATCGACTTTGCCTAATGTAGTTGTTTAGCTAGAAGGTAGGGGCTGCTGGAGTCGAGAGGTGAGTGTGGGTTTACTTGGCAATGAATGCACCAGGGTTGGGCGCAAATGTTAGCATCCGGATCTGCTGGTCGAGGGGATGAACAGCGGCGGTACTTGCCCGGAACACTGTGCTGAGGACATTGATGAGCACGGTGCGTTATAGCAAGGCACCGAGTGCAAGTAGGGGGCTTAGGTTTATGTAGACAGCATCGGAAAGACACGCGTTTAAAATACAACACAAAGCAACTTACCGCTGTGGTCTAGTGGCTAAGGTACTCGGCTGCTGACCCGCTGGTTGCGGGATCGAATCCCGGCTGCGGCGGCTGCATTTTCGATGGAGGAGGAAATGTTCTGGCGCGTGTACTCGGATTTGGGTGCACGTGAAAGAACCCCAGGTGGTCGAAATTTCCGGAGTCCTCCACTACGGCGTCTTTCATAATCATATAGTGGTTTTGGGACGTCAAACCCCACATATCAATCAATCAATACACAAAGCGAGGATGACGGTTCCAGCAAATGTTATGTGGACAGATTCAGTGGAGCCGATTATACGTGCAGCGAGTATGTCTGAAGTAAAGGATTAGAAGTCATGCAAGAGCTGAGATGATGTGAGCTGACCACCGATGTTGTGTATAATGCCGAGACATGATATTGGAAGAACTGGGGGCATAGGGCTTAATGGTGATCAGCTTATCATTAAGTTCTAGACTTGTCAGGGACAGTAGGAGGTGGGCAGTGAGGGGCGATTTGCATGATTCCTAAGCTGGGCAAGCTTCCATCTCTCTCTAACCTTCGCCCTATCTCTTTGACGTCGTGCGTTAGCAAGGCTCTTGAGCAAATGGCCTTGACTCGACTGTTTGATTTTATTGAGGCGAAAGAGTTTTTACCTTCTTCTCTCATTGGCTTCCGACACCGTGCAGGTGCGCAGGACATGCTTCTTGCTCTTCCGCGCATTTTCTTTCACCTTGTCATCGTCCAATCTATGCTCTTGCAACCGTCGATGTGCGGAAGGCATTTGATGGCGTGAGTGATGACCACATTCTCGCTCTGCTCTACCAGACATATGGCTCCCGTATGTATTCTTACACCCGGTCCTTTCTTTTCAATCGAGTTGCTCGTTTTGAGTCGATGCTCATTTGTCTAACCCACATTCCTTCACCCGCGGCACTCACCAAGCTACCGTACTATCTCCTCCTATGTTTATATAGCTATGGCTCCCGTTTCCTCCCAACTGTCCAAAATACCTGACATCCACCACATTTTTGATGCAGACGACATCACTTTCTGGTGTACGTCTGGATGTCCCGGCCACGTGCAGGATACTTTGCAACGTTGCCTCGACTTTATTGCTTTCTTTCTCGCTACTGCTGGCCTGTCTCCTGCACCGGAAAAATCTGAGCTGCTTTTTCTAAACCGCTGTGCTTACCAGCGCTCCCACAACACCCTAATCTCCCTACATCTTTCTAGCTCTTTCATCTCTACTGTTCAGCAATGCAAAGTTCTTGGCTTCCCTTTGTACGTGACAAAGAACGCACAGGCCCTAAATCACGCTGTGAGGACTTGCGACTCAGTGACACACCTCGTGCAACGTGTGTCACTCGGCAGTCTGGGCTCCACGAGGCTCATGCAGGTCGGGTTGCACATGCGCTCGCCCTTAACCAGTTCTTGTACTTCGTGCCTCACGCTCAATTCATCGAAACGAAACACAGCATACTCTAAAAAAGCTCTATGAGGCCTAACAAGGCATCTCTAAGCCGCCCTGCCACTACCTCTACAACTATGCTCTTTCCCACATGCTTCTTTCATCTACTATGTTACCTTATTTCTCTACACCACGGCTCTCAGATTGCCGTCTTTCTCTTACTCGTCAAGGCCCATGGATATTGGCCCAAGTGGGTATCTCTCACACTTCTGTTTCTGTTCCCACCTTGCATTCTGCCGCTAGCACCCCTGCTTCTAACATTCGCATCCTTTGCCTCCCATCCAAAATGTCTCCAGTGCTTCACGCCAGCTGGCGTCATGCGGCAGCAGAACATCATTCCCCTCCTCTCTCTACACATCCTACACGGATGCCTGATACATGGCTCCTCGGGGCTCTTGTGGCTACGCTATGTGTTATCCACACCTTTCGGAAACTGACGTACACACCAGCGGGCCATACTTTCACCCCCCAATTGTACTTTCGCTCGAGGTCGTTTCAATGGTCTACGCCATGCAGTCATTTTCCTCCCTCCCTTCTCTCCCCGAATACACAATTTACTCTGATTCTCTCGCCGCCGTCCGTCATATACAGGACAACAGGCTGCCCCCTGCTCTTCAACAGAACGTCGAGCGAGTGGTCTCTGCTCTTCAACCCTCTACTGTTTTCCTCCACTGGGTTCCTAAGCATTCGTGTATTAACAGCATTGAGCTGGCTCATCAGCTTGCCTGCGTTATATTGCACCGGTAACCGTTCATTGCCTGGCCCACACCTTCGCAAGGCAATGAGAGCTCCGTGAATAACGATGGGCAGATCTCCTTGCGTCACACTATCCAGGAGGTATATCTCCAGTTCCACCTCGACAAGCATCTCTACCCCCCCCCCCTCATCGATCACTCACTGCGCTCGAGGATCGAACCCTACGGCACATCTAAATGAATTGCCCGATAACCCCCTCTCGCCGTATACTTTATAAATATGGGTCTAACCTTTGCTGTCCCAATTTCCCTCCCCATATGCCGACCCGTCACACAGCCTGTTTTACTACGCAACTGCTCAGAAATTCAGCTATTACCCTCCCACCTCTTTTTCCATTAACTACTGGCTCGGATGGATTGGCGCCGAAGGGGAAGACGAACAGCGTCGGCTGGTTGCACAGGCGGTCGCACTGCTCGCCCTGTAAACTGTGGCTAAATAAAAGTCATACTACAACTAGTCAACGAACATTGCCACTCTAAAAATAACTAGGTAGACTGAATATGCCTGAGTTGAAGAACTGAAATAAGACCGTAAATAAGCTCGAAATATTCATTTTTGGTCATCATTGATGAGTAAGGAGCAAATGATTCAGCTCAAAATAGAGTTTCACGAATTTCATGTCCGCAAAATTTGTTTCCTTACTGCTATGTTTTTTCACTGCTGGATTGTTACATAGCTTTCTGTCTGTCCTGGCACAGCTTTCATAAATTGATCGTTTAATAACAGTGAAATATTTACACTATACAAGTCGAATCTATCCTGATTATTTTTTTCAAATTTCTTGTATCAAATTTTAGGGTCAGCTTAGACTTGAGAACTTTCAAAAAACGCGTAGTTTTTCATTCACAAAAATGGTGCGCAACTACCGCCACCTAGACGGTATTGTAGAATTCAGTAGACGAACTAACACCTGGCTTGAATACACACATGAGGCCTCCGTTTTGATTTTTTGGCAAGCTTTGAGGCAAACTGTTTGTCATTTCAAGTCGCACTTCAAGCGGTTTAAGTGGGTCATCTTAGTGGCACAAACAGGTGGTGTCGTTATACTGTCGCTTATAAAAGGAAAGTTGCCCTAGCTGCGTAGTCGTCATCCAACGTTTAAGCCGGGCGAGACTTTGAAGTGGATGAAAAAAATGTGCGTCGCTGGAGGGGCTGCTGCTGCAGCGTCGGACGACATCCAAAAAACTCTGATTGTGCGCTCTTTTAAGAAGTGCGGCATATCCAGTGTGCTATGGCACTGAGGATTGCACGCTGTTTGAAGACAGCGAAGAGACAAGCAGTGACTGCGAGTCTGAATGAGAAGTTTAAGTCTAAGTATACACTTTGTGCCTGATGAAAGCAATCCAGTGATGAACAAACCGAGGATTCCTTGCCCCCATACTTCCTGTGGCAGTGACAAGACCCACTGTTTCACAACATTCCAGAGTTTTTCGTCCAAGTTGAAGTGTTTCCCTTTATAATGTTGTTTCGTGGGCATGTAAATCGAAAATTCCAAACCGTGGCTAACTTAACACATGATTCTGTCAGCAATCTGACAATGCAAAGCTACTCTTCAATGTACAGGCATTGCGATATGAACCCCATCCTGTCATCGCACGCACTGCCGCATCAATTTGACGGTGCTCTTTCTAGAAGACTCTGCTAATTCTTGCGCACGTGGGCACGCCCACATGATCTGATCCATGGCAGATACTTCAACCCCATCCCTTATTTTAGGTGTCTTGCTACGTTCTCCCATAGCAGCATAAACATAAACGTCAATGGTCATGTTGTTATCCTTCTTACCTCATCATTTGAATACCTCTTGTAGCAGACACACCTTGTCAGCCGATTCTCTGCATTTTCCGAGTTTTCTCATTTAATTATTTTGTTTGCTTGATAAGCTATTGGTATGGGTCTAATCACTTCATCTTCATAATGCAGGCCCTCATTGCTAACCGATTGCCTCGCATCACGGCTTGTTCCACGGTCGTCACAGCCATCACCCTGCAATTGCTGTTTGCCGACATCGTTGACAGTGTACCCCTCTTGGACGTACACTGACCTGGCCAGCTTGTTCACTCAAGTCTAACCACTTTAGCAAACTTTCGAGCAAAGACTGGCAACTTCAATATGCTCTTCAGTTTGCATATGCGAACTCGACTGGGCATGTGAACTGTTGTGGCGGTATGGCTGTCAATTGCTTCTCTGATGGTTATGTGGATGCGTGTTCATTAGTCATTCTACTCTAAAAGATTGCATTTCCTGTCCCTGCTGCTGTTACTGTGTCCACAAGTATGATTGTATATATATCCTCTGATTACAATTATGGTGTCATATTCTTGTGAGAAAGGTTACCCGGTCACAGTACTCGTTCAGAATACCTTCGAAAAATCAGCTTCCTCCTGAACTACTTGCGCAAACAACTGAGAGTACTTTCACGCTTTTCCGAAGATGCGCACAACTACTTGCTGCAAAGTATCAAGTTGGAAGCTGCATTCGCTTCAGATTCAAAAAAGTGGAAATGCTAAAATCAGTGGTGCACACAATATTATAAATGCTTGAATGAAAACTACTAGACAGTTATACAGAGCAGCTCATAACAATCTAAAGATAACTTGAGCTCACCTCTAGATACAAATAATAAAATCTGGACTGGATGAACACGAATAATTGTGTCAAGGCAGTTTAATCCTTCATGGCCCAATGGGCGAAAATACAACTTGGTGATGAACTGAACAGAAAATAGTTGCATGCCTTGTGTATTCGCTTCGTGATCAATATTTCTCGCTTGGTTGTGGTTTGCGGGTAACTATTCTGCGCGAATTACACTGAGCAGTTGCTCTACTCATTGCGTTTTGCTTTTTCTGACCAGGTGTCGGCTACCTTGAATTTGAAAGGCGTATTTTTATTTAATAAAGAGGCCACAATTATTTAGCCACTTTTCACTGAATGCACGTCAGCCAGTAACAATAAAGTACGGTTGCTTTAAAACTGATAAGAAGCTTCTTTTTATGTGCAGCATGTGTTTTGTAACAGTTTGATTCATGTCTTGCTCAGTGAAAATGACAAATAGATAACAAGCAAGTAATCTTCGTAAACAAATGTCTTCTTTTTTCTTTTATATGGCATTCACCCACTTCGCCATAATCGTTCCTACCTTATCTGTGGGACTACACGTCCGCATGGTTGCTTGCTGCGATTCTGCACATAAAAATACTGCACCCTCAACAAATGTTCATTTAATGTAGTCATTCCTTACACACAGCAAAATCTCAATTTTCAATGCTCTAAAAGTGCAGTATGTATATCACATGCGCTGGAAGCTTTGGAACTTGAAAACCTGTTCTTGATTTTATAAACTTGTGCAAGTATGTTCTAACATTTTTATAGCGTGGCTGTTTTAACACCATTTATTTATGCGTGTACAAATGTGTTGATAAAGAGCTGTTAGGAAACAGTTTTTGTGCATGGAAAATAATTATGTAATTTTTCACACCTTAGCAGAGCTTTTTTTTTCTGGCCAAGAGCTTCGGGGTGGTTCCCGTGACCGTAACAAGTGAAGAGGCCTTTTATTTATAACGCACACACAGTAGTATATATTTTCTGCGCACGTCGCATGAAAGTCAGCACGTCACACAGCAATGTTGACATCACGTTGCTGGTATGTTGCGAAAAAATTGCCTTGATGTTGAAAATGTGATCCTGGACGTTGCCATATTGTCCTGAATGTTACAACAAACGCTATCATATCATCAAGAAAGAGGACATTAAGCGCTTTTAGGCAACGTTGCTGACTGACATCTGGGCGCTTTTATTCAACGTTGGGATAACATTCTGCGTTACTTGGGTAGGTATTTCGTGTAAGTTACACCCTTTTTTCTAAAATTTGTAAAGGTTGTATACCATGTTCACAAAATTGAGAAAAAAGGCACTGAAAAAAATAATCCTAACAGTAGCAATGATAGAATTCACGACATTTTTCAGGCACAGCTAATACTAATGTCTAATGCTCTGTGTAATCATAAGATTTCAATTTCAGTTACTAGCATAATGAGCACTGACATTCCAATTCTTCATAACGTGTTTCGTTTTTCGATGCGCAGTACAAGACATGCTCTGAAAGGCAATCTGAATTTACCGAAATGTTATATGTAAACGGTGAAAGAGTGATCGAACCAAGTGCAACGGAAATCTCAAATAATCTACCTTTAGAGGTTAAAACAGCACGTGACTTTAAGTAGTGTAGTAAATTCTTTTTTTTTCTTGCAAACCAGGAATTTTAACGTATTTGCAATAACTATTCGGTGCACGGTGTGAAAACCATTGTTCGTTTGTTTGTCTGTTAAGATAGGTTATTGTATACCTGGCTGTAAACTACTGCACTGACCTATATGTTTTGGTATCAACACTGGACAGGGTATTATCATCCAAGGCTATCGGTCTAGATGTCTGTATAAGCTATATATAACAAAAAATGAAAGTGAAGAACTTACCTTGACTTAACTTGAAACCCAAACTTATTTACTGCAAACAGCATCATTTTTTTCTACCTCAAGAGCTTCCAGGAGGACACTTATTGCCAGCCTACAAAAGCTGGATTGTTATAATGAATTTCATCATAGAAAGTGCCTTCATTATTTTTAAATGGATTGCCTCATGTGGGGTCATTACTTGCACAGAAGTCATACAAATATCTAATGGGTATAAAGGACTTTCGAACAATTTCATCAAAGAAAATTATCTTACGATACACAACTGACATGCTGCAGACGTTGAGTTTGCAAGGCATATTCTCTAGAAAGGCAATCTGACTTTAGCATGCATATAAAGAATGCACTGCAGTCGCTTTTTTTTATTAGAACGTCTTAAAACGCCTTTATTAACACATCTGTTTAATAAACAGTTTATAATAGGAAGTACGAAATGCCCTGAAACGGCCTTGTATTACGTCACATGCTTTAGCATTTAACACATCAAAATTGGTGGGACCTTAAAAATTTATTAGATTTGTTTACGCTTTGCAATAACACGGGCTACAGTTTACAATATAGGATGCGTACTAGATGATCGTTGCATAAAATTTCTCATCACCTACACGCCTAGACCAAAAAAAACTTATTGAGTTAAAAAAACAAAATTTTTCTATTAAACTGTTAACTGGATATCCTCTTGGTATACCTTTACTGAAATATATCTTTTAGCCTATCGGTTACACTGGTTGCTGTTCTTGTGTTTTTCGTCTTTCAAGTTTTAAAAGTGTGCATGCTGATTCACAGAGGTTACAATGTAAGTTTAAAAGTATGTGGTTCGTGTATATCTTTACCAGTGACCTTTAGAGCTGATAGAGTCTTCACCGTATACGTTTAGGCGTTTACATTCAAGGGTCACAGATTTGGTGAGAATTATCGGGAAAGAAAATTCAATTCCTCCCATCATGCGCAAGCAGCCCTGAAATGGTTTGGTGCTTTCGTGTGCTAAAATACTGGCCAGTGCGCCGTCCACGGCGCGGCACTTTGGGCAAGGTGGTTGTTAGAGCGATAATATATTTAGAGGGCCATGGCATTCTAAGGTGTTCTACCACAACGTTCGCGGTATACAGAAAAAAAAGTTATTGAAGCTGGATTTGTAGCTAGCATCCTACGTCGCTTTCTGCCTTATGCCGCTACTCGGTGGTAATTATTTAAACCAAATTTCTGAGGAGAAATACGAAAACACAATAGGTTCAGGGAGATGAGGTGTTTTTTGTAAGGTACGTTATTAACGACGGTCCTTCGTGCAAGTAGTTGTATTCTTGTTAGCAACTCCGGTGATATACATATGCGCACGCAGAACAGACGCACACGTTACTGACCACCAGCCAGAGCTGCAAGAAACTGCGCCAATAAGCGCTAAGAGAATTGCTCCTATGGGTTAATTCAACTTATGGTGGCTCAAACAAGCAATTTACTAATTTTGCCTTCTACAATAACCACAAAATTGCGCGATATGACGTCTCATGGAAATGACTACTATAGGCTGTTCATGAAGCTCTCTGCTCCGCAATTACAGCACTTTCCTTGCGCTCAGCACCCCCTCATGACCCCATGATTCTCTCAGGGAGTACAAATACAGCAACTATGTTAGACCATAGTCTTATCCCACTACTTGAACGTGACGCAATGGTTGTAGTTGTGTTGCAGCGTGCTTGTTATGAATTCAAAATCCCCGTCAAGCACAAAGACTGTTGTGGCGTGTTACGTGGCTGACGCAATAAACTCAATAGCGATTGCAAGCAATATGTGTTGGTGTATGCCGTCGATGATAACGAGGATCTACTCCCTTAGGTAGGCATGGATAGCTCATGAGTGGAAGATTGCTAAAATCATACCACTGCTTGAAAAGCAGGAGGCTGGATATTGCCATGTTCTACTTGGGAGCTACGCCCACACGTTCATCTTCTACCACGACGTCACAGATTCATCGTCGTCATGGCCCCGACCACAACCAGACCGACGCAGAGCCACAGAGTGGGTCATACGATTTGTGCTCACAAGTTTTTGACAGGCTTTGAAGGTGCAGGCTCCCTTCCGAAGCGACGTCACCCCTGAATAGCCAAAGTGCCAGGCTGGGGGAGCGCTTGTGTCCATTTTGCAGAAACCGGTTGGTATCCTGTGGCAGCGGGAATTCAAACCCATGACCTCCCTCAACCGAAGCGGACACTATATCATGAGGCCACGGCTGCGGTGCAACGCGAGACGGCGGCTAGTGACTTCGACGTTCTTATTGATGGCCACAGTGTGACCGCTCTCGTCAATTCTGGAGCCGACTATTCCGTCATCAGTAGGTTGCTCACCGCGAAGTTGAAGAAAGTTAAGACAGCTTGGAAGGGCCCTAAAATCCGCCCAGCCGGAGGTCATGCAGTTACACCGGTAAGAATCTGCACAGCGAGAGTCAACATTAACAGCCGTAGTTATCACGCAGACTTCGTAGTCCTACAGCGTTGCTTGATAGATGTCATCCTTGGCATGGACTTCTTATGCCTCCTTGGTGCAGTCGTCAACCTGTGAACAAAGTCGATAAAGTTATCCAAAGAAGAAGCACTACCGCCACGCACGCCATCAGGGAACGATGCCTTGAATGTACTGGAAGAGCAAGTCACCATTTCGCCTCGCTCCAGTGTCATTATTTCAGTCGGCACTCCGAAATCACCTGACTTGAAAGGCGTAGTTTAAGGCAGTAGCATCTGTTGGTCACCCGAAATATTTGCGTCACAAGAAGAATCCTCGAGCTGCGGGGAGGCAAAGCAGCAGTTATGCTCACGAATTTCAGCAATGAGTACAAACACATGAACAAAGAAACGACCGTCGTATACATCGAAGAAATTGTGGAAGCCACCAGTGCTTTCTTCCTCACCGATTCAGCGGAACCTTCTCAAAGGAACCAGGCCCCAGCCTCAGCTTTCGACATCAATTCCAGCCTCCCGAACTATAAGCAAGAACAGCTCAAGACCATCCTCCTGCAATACAAAGATTGCTTTTCGTCGTCGTCAAAATTTGGCGAACCGCAGTCACGAAAGATCGCATCCAAACCGAGAAAAATGCCAGACCACAACGT
The DNA here is from genome assembly GCA_013436015.1 of Rhipicephalus annulatus. Lineage (NCBI taxonomy): Eukaryota > Metazoa > Arthropoda > Arachnida > Ixodida > Ixodidae > Rhipicephalus > Rhipicephalus annulatus. Next base: position 494,832 of record WOVY01009735.1, on the reverse strand, counting down.
CAGAGCACGTACACTGTTTTGACACGAGGACGTGAGGCCATGAAACAAAAGTTGAATAAATGCTACGGGATGACATTATCCAGCCGTCCAAGAATCCATGGGCATCCCCCGGGGTATTAGTTAGGAATAAGGATGGAACCCTCCATTGCTGCGTCCATTATCGCCACCTGAAAAAAATCACAAAACAGGATGCTTATCCTCTTCCACGAATAGACGACGCACTAAATCGGCTCCATAACACGCAGTACTTTTCCTCGATGGACATCAAGACTTGCTATTGGCGGTTCGAAGTCGACGAAAGACACCGAGAGAAGACGGCGTTTATAACACTAGACGGCCTCTTCGATTTCAAGGTGATGTCCTTTGGTCTTTGCTCAGCGCCTGCCACATTTCAACGCTTTATATATGCTGCACTGGCAGGATTGAAGTGGCAGACTTGCCTTGTGTACTTTACGAAGTGTTCGTGTTTTTCTCGAGTTTCGACGAGCATCTTCGGCACCTTGAAGCTGTACTTCAAGCCATCAAGACGTCAGGGCTCAACCTGAAGCCAGAAAAGTGCAGATTTACGTACGAGGAACTCTTGTTCCCGGGACACGTGATTAGCGAGTCTGGAGTCCGTACCGATCCGAGAAAAATAGCCGCCATCGCCGACTTCCCAGCGCCCACTGGCAAAAGGCAGTGCACCGATTTCTAGACCTGTGCGCCTACTAAAGGCGGTTCGTCAAAAACTACGCCCGCATCGCCGATTCACTCACGAACCTTACCAGCGCCTACGTGACGTTCAAGTGGAAAATGCCGCAGGAAGAAGCTTTTCAGGAATTAAAACAACACCTCCAGACGTCTTCATTACTTGCCCGTGTGGATGAATTCGTCGAGACAAGAATGCACACTGACGCAAGCAGCGTAGGTCTTGGTGCCGTTCTTATGCAAAGGGCTGACGGACTGGAAAAGGTTATAAGTTACGACAGCCGATCGCTATCCAAAGCAGAAGCCAATTATTTCGCAACCGAAAAGAAGTGCCTCATCATCATCTGGGCTACGTCAAAATTTCGCCCCAACCTCTACGGCAGGCCCTTCAAAGTTGTGGGCGACCACCACACCTTTTGTTGGCTACCTATCTTGAAGTACCCTTCAGGTCACCTCGCACGATGAAGCCTGAGACTTCAAGATTATGTCATTACCATCGTTCACAAGTCCGGCAGAAAACTCCACGATACCGACTGCCTCTCTCGTGCGCCTGTCGGCCCACCCCCACCCGACGACCCGGATGACGACTACTTCTTGGGAACGATAACTGCTGACGATTTTGCTAAACGACAGCGGGCCGACCCAGAACTTATGGCCCTAATGCAATACCTCGAGGGCAGGACCGCCGCTGTTCCGAAGGTATTGAAGTACGCACTTGCGTCGTTCTTCCTGCGAAACAGTCTTCTCCGCAAAAACAAAACTTGTCACCTTTTCGCAAGACACCGCTGACAAGGCCAATGGAATTTTCGCAGCCCATTGAAGCACCTCGCCGACCATTCCAGCAGATTGGTATTGACCTACTGGGGCCGTTCTCGACGTCGCCTTCCGGAAACAAGTGGATCGTTGTAGGTACCGACTACCTCACCCACTACGCCGAGACAAAAGCCCTGCCCAAGGGCAGTGCATCCGAGGTACCTAAGTTCTTCGTGGAAAACATCGTCCTACGTCACGGTGCCCCAGAGGTCCTTCCATCGACAGAAGAACGAAATTGACTACTGACCTAAATCAAGCGATCTTGGGATACAGCCAGACAAGCCACAGCCGGACGACAGCGTACTAACCACAGACCTATGGCCTCACCGAGCTGCTAAACAAGACCATCGCTGACATGCTGGTAATATACGTCGATTTTGAGCAGAAGACGTGGTATGCCATTCTTCCGTACGTGATTTTCGCATACAACATAGCGGCGCAGGAGACGATGCAGATATCTCCATAGAAATCAGTCTACAGAAGGAGCCGGCAACGACGCTCGACGCCATGTTACCCAACGTGATCGACGGTAAAACCTCTATGTGAGGGAGTACCTTCATCACACCGAAGAAGCCCGACAACTCGCCCGCCTCCGTATCAAAAACCAAAAGACGACCGACAGCCACCGTTACAAATTTTGACGACGCTTTGTGGAATACCAGCCCAATGAACGTGCTTGGATGTGGATGCCGACATGCCGACGTGGACTCAGTGAAAAGCTTCTGTGACGCTACTATGAACTGTACAGGGTGGTTTCACGTCTCAGCCCACTTCATTACGAGGTTGTCCCCGACGGTATCACGAACTCTCAACGACGCCGATCGTGACCTGAAGTCATCCATGTCGCGCACCTCAAGCTGTTTATGCGCGTTAATGAACTGAAAAGTGTGAATATTGTTATAATATTGCTGTATGGTGATTTATTGCTTGTATTTTCTTGCATTATTGTTGTACTTTCATCTTTTGTTACAGCAGAGCACGAAGCCTTATTCAGAGGGAGGCAATGCCACGTTCATTTCTCAAGATATGTTATCGCCTGGTTACACTACGTTCAGCGGAAACTGCACCTACGATGCTTGAGAAGCTTCTAGAATGTAGTAGGTTGTTTCTTAAGAACACGCCCACTTTGTGCACATTACACCATTTTCTGAAACCTACATCGCCATTAGCGATAACGCTAGAATATAACGATGGCAAGGTTAAAAATGCTGACACGCTTCGCCGCTTGTCAGCTTATCGACGGCCGACGCTCTGTTAACCGCTATCATTGCCAGTGTACTGCTGTGATCTGACTTTTTTTTTGCGTGGCCACAAATTCGGCTTGGATAAACAGTTTCATTTTCGACCTGAAGCCTACTCCCTTCGTCAACGTCATGACGCCGTGACAACATATTATCGAGAATATATGACCCATAGCATTAACAACATATGTAATGAAACTTATTGAAAGGGTTCTTCATAGCCGTATATTAACATTTGTTACTGAACAACAGCTGTTGAGCCCGAGGCAAGTTGGCTTTAGATCAGGACATTCAATCTGAAATGCGCACGTAGACCTCGAAAGTCGGGTTCACATTCCCTGCCGTAAAAAAAGGTACACTGCTTTAGTTACCTGTGTTAACAAATTGTTTACGGTGACATGAACTCACCTCTTATACCGTACCATGAGTGACAGAATTTTTAAAAGAAAGGAAGTTTTACTTCGTTAGAAATAGATTTTCTTCCTACAAGCACAAGAAGACGTGAGGCATGCCTCGGGGATCAGTACTTTCACCAGCTATATTTAACATATTTATGTGTGCTATTCCTATTCTCTCAGGGGTGCAGACTTATGTTCATGCGGACGACATTGCCTTTTTTGCTATGGCTTCTGACATACATCGACTTTACGGAACTTTACAGCCGTACTTGAGTGAACTCAAGAAGTGGCTATATGGACTACATTTAAGCCTTAATACAATTAAGTGTGCTATTCTGGTCTTTCCGGTTAACGATCTGGTGAGAATATCTCTGCTTTACAAGCTGCAAGATATCCCACAAGTGGAATATTCAAAATACCTCGGAATCATATACAATGAAACTCGAAACTGGTGCTCCATCTTGAATATATCAAAACAAAAGGAGCATGGACAATGGGTATATTGCGCAGGCTGAGCAGCCGGAAATCGGGTATGAGAAGAGAGGTACTTTTGATGGTCTTCAAAATGTACTACGATCGGTATTGGAATTCAGCTCTGCTTTTTTTTCCAGGTGCGCCAGCATACGAGCTTCGGCCCCTAGTCGTATTAGAACGAGAGGCTTTACGGCTGTGTATAGGTCTTCCAAAATATGTGGCGAATGCAGTATTATACTTGGAAACGAGAACGCCACACCTGTTAACCCGATGTAGCCTACTTACGGTGCAGATTTCCTTGCAGTTGTACAAAACACTGTTCAATCATACTCAAACAATTTTCATCTCCAATCCCAACTTGTTTTTCTCCGAACACTGGCCTAGATTCCCTAAGCCACAAATCATACTTGTAGAAACATTATTGTGGGACGTTAAACCCCAGCTATCATCATCATGTAGAAACATTAATCAATTCCCTAAAAGTAGAAATGTGTGATGTGCGTCCTTTGATCATGCAAACTAAATTCAAAGACATTGCCTCGCACAATATTTTTCCGAACCACGCGAAATTATTACCTCATAGAATTTTGAATGGACTGTTACAAGAGCATCAAAATAATCTGCCAACGAATGTGGTTATTGCAACAGATGCATCGCAAGCTGAGGATAAAGCTGGCGTAGGAATATTCTGCCGCCCCACCGCGGTGGTGTAGCGGCTAAGGTACTCGGCTGCTGACCCGCAGGTCGCGGGATCTAATTACAGCTGCGGCGGCTGCATTTCCGATGGAGGCGGAAATGTTGTAGGCCCATGTGCTCAGATTTGGGTGCAGGTTAAAGAACCTCTGGTGGTCAAAATTTCCGGAGCCCTCCACTACGGCGTCTCTCATAATCATATGGGGGTTTCGGGACGCTAAACACTACATATCAATCAGTCAGCAATATTCTTCCTTCAGACTCACTGGTGTATTTTTTAGGACTACCGGATTTTATCCCAGATTTTAGAGCTAAATTTATGGCCGTAATATTAGCTCTTCAAAATGTACCCAGTCTAAATACAGTAGCAGCAATTATCACTCACTCATTATCTCGGTGTTCTTCTCTCTCTGCATCTGGAGAAACACCTCCTCTGAAGCTTTTTAGGATACTTGTTCCCATACAAATACAATGTCTCCACTTAAATTGGGCACCTGCACACAACGGTTGGTTTTTGATATTTTGAACGAAAGTGCTGATTCTTTAGCATAGGCGGCGCTTTTGGCGCCAATCATTCCGGTTTTCCCTCTGGCAACTTACATTACAATTGCACGATTCCCCACCCTAACTTTCAAAAATTGCTTATCAGACCCCGTCTTCACAGCTTCTGCAGAATATAAGCACCTATTATTTCTTTAGAACAGTGAGTTATCGCAATCCAGAATAATGGAAGTGGCCATAACCAAACTTCGCTACTGGGTTACCTCCCTCAACATTTACTCGCATAGAGCAAAGCAATCGCTGTCTCCCCTGTGTCTCTTCTGTAAGAAGGAGGAAGCAATCACCCATTACTTTCTATCTTGTCGCCGGTATACGTCAATGAGAAGAAAATTCATAGCACCACCTCTTCGAAACATGGGTCTGGGAATATCCGAATTAGTTCTATCATTTGGCACCTCAACTCTAGGCTACAATCACAGGGATGTTTACTACGCTATAAAGGAATTTAGAAGAAGAAGAAGAAGAAGAAGAAGAAGAAGAAGAAGAAGAAGAAGAAGAAGAAGAAGAAGAAGAAGAAGAAGAAGAAGAAGAAGAAGAAGAAGAAGAAGAAGAAGAAGAAGAAGAAGAAGAAGAAGAAGAAGAAGAAGAAGACTATTGTGGCCACAGTCCCAGCGCCCACATGAGGGTTGCTCAACTCAGTGAGCGGTGAGCAAAATTTTGCTTTGGAGCCGTTGTGCGCTTTCCCTTTTAAGCGCTCTGACAAATGTTGCCGCTCATGCTCTCTTGCATTAAGTGCTCACTTGCAATGGATGGACTCATCACGCGAGCACGTTATTTGCTTTGCCAGAACGGGTGATCTTAGCGTGTTTTCGCAACATTGTTAGGTAAGGAGTGTAACGTATATTATGTTCTGGCCTATGTGGCGTTTAGTGGTATAGTGTTTGTGCTAAAGTCATCGTCCACGCCAGGACTTATTCAAACCTCACTCAAACCCACGCGAATGAAAAGGCGGCTATGTGTTCTCTCGTTGACACACTTGTGTGGCCCCTCGAACTCGCCACAACCACCTTGTTCTTCTCATGTTACCACGAGCGCAGTCGGAGAACGATGCTGAAATGAGTGGATAAGCATTCATCATTGTGTTCCTTGATATAACAACCGAGTCTAAGGCTGCAAAGCTAAAAATATTGCTTCCGATGCGTTCCACCGAAGCATATATACGAGGACAATCTGCGAGACTGCGTGAGCTGCTTGTTGCCGGTGTCATATGAGCACACGTAGGCGAGGTGGCTTATGGGCATGTGGTAAGTCGTGCGCTTTTAATCTGCGCTGCTGTTTTTGTGCATACCTCACATTAGGAACACGGCTACCCGTGGCTACGTACCTGTGGAGTGTCATTGCATTTAATATGCTCATGAATCCATGCTGACTGGTACGAGAAGAGGGATATTGATGAGGTGCTTTGTACCTTTTTCACGAAGTAAAACGGTGTCGTCCGTGTTTGCGAAGCTGTGTTCAACCTCGGTGGGATTTTATTTGCCGGGTGCTCCTTTGTACCGTCCTACAGGCTCATATGAGTGAGAAGCGAATCCCTTTGTACCTATTAATTAAATGGCGCTGAATAAAAAAGAATTCCACACATTGTGTTTTCTGTTGCTAACGGCCCATTTATCATGGTCACAAGATAATTTGCTTGAGTATATGATGGTTAATATTTAGAATATTGTACTGGGGCCCAGTGAAGTTTCAGTTTAAAAAAGCATTGAGTGAGGCGGGACCCAAAATGATTCTCGTGTAAACATTGCTGGTTACGCCAGCTCTTAAAACCACGTTCACATGAGCCCCGCAATGAAAACTATTTTCAACCAAGGCTCCCAGGGTGCTGCTCTAATATTCTCTGATATGTCGTAAATATATGTACCTCACACCCTTACTTTAGCATTGCCGGAGCAAATACGTCAGCATTTGTACACCCGTGTAAGTCCACTAAGTAGGTGCCCCCTCCTTCCATTGCAGAAGTGTACTAGATAGAACGTTCACTAGTGTAATTACAGCTACCACAAACTCGTGAATCAGGTCGCCGTTGGTTGTTTACAATTACACCAGGGTGACGGTGATGTTGTGATGTCAGGTGTTTCTTGTACAGTTGCACGACATGCACAATTTGTCATTGAAATTTTTAGTAAAAGTCCTGTACCAGTGAAACACCTGTCATTTTTACGCACGAACTTTGTGTCAAGGCAGAAATAGTGTTTTGCATCGGAGATAACACGAACTTTATGCGTCAGAACGAAAAGAGCCTTACTACCACAGCAACCTAACAAAATTAAGTATGTTACTTGAGAACAGGGCATCCCATATAACAACCTATTGTAATCCCTATAGCTTTAGAATCTATACAATCAAAATTTGCTTAAACTTTTAGAGCAATAGAGCTTGATAATGTGACTTCGTTGTAGGCTCGTACAGAACGACCAAGAGTTTATTATCAAGTATTTCAAAATAATGCAATATTGTTGTTTACCAAATACACACAAGGTTTTAGCTGTTGCTCTTGTTCTTCAAATGGGCAAATGAACTCTATTTTTGTGAAGTAAAACAGGACAAATATACTGCAGTAATAAAGCAGAGGGAAGGTAGAAATACAAAGCTAAAGGGGATGCTCTTGTCAAAAACTCCCCTTACTGCGATTGGGAGACGGCTATAAGCCAGGCACCCTTATTGAGCACACGAGAAGTGCTTTTTATATGCTTTTGAAAAATACGTGCATAGATTAGGCTTAAAAATATTCAAAGGAGTGTAAAGTGACGAAGTGTTTTTGAAGCGGCAGATAAATAAGGATATAACAGGAAATTAGACACAGTGCTCAGGTGAGAGATCGTGGTATAAAATGGGTTGAAATTGCAAAGCATTTTTCACTTAAAACTATTAGTCCGTTAAATTTGTGGCCTTGTTGGCCCTGATAAATATGGGATTTTAGCTCAGCGTTAACATCTCACACAATCTAAACTGGTCTTTTCACGTAAGTGAAATAGTTAAGAATGGTAACAGAGCTCTATGTTAGTTTCTTCGCCACTTACATCTTGCCCCTCCTTTACTCAAATTACTAGCCTACAAATACTAGTTCACACTAAAATGGAGTTAGCGTTCGCCATTTAGGACCTATCACAAATTACCCTAAGTATATTCACTGAACCAATCAGAACTGTGTTGTTAAATTTATCTCCTGAAATTACTCATTCAACACCACTTAAAAGTAAATTAGGTCCATGTTACCTAAACCTGCACCGAATGAATTCTAGGCTGTCTTTATAACACAAAATGTATCGCACATTTCATCGTAACTCTCACATTCAGCCAGCACAATCGCACATCATCCCGCCCATGTCACCACAAGGCTGTCAAACCATCCTACTTGCTCCACAGCCCACCATCACTCCTTGTTTTGCTCAGGCAGGCACAGCCTGGAACGATCTTTCTTATGGTGCCATCCATAACTTAAACACAGATAAAATTACAAGGGACAAAATCACTGTGTTATTATCCATATACTGCTTTACCACACCCTCGAAAAAAACCTTCTGTAGGGTGCCTTTAAAGTATTTCAATTGAATAAATAATGTAACTGACTGAGAAAGGATTAGTCTTGTTTTTAAAAAGTTTTGCTTATATTTTGCGCTCAAGCAACATTTTCATTAGTGATTTCATAAGCAATTTCTTTCAAACTTTCAGAGTACAAAGTATGACAGATTGTGCACTTTTTCAGCATTCCAAGCAAAACAGAAGACCTCGTTGAGATTGATAAATAATGTTGGTTTTCCTGTTGAGAGGTAGTAAGTCTTCAGCACGTCAGAAAGTCGGAAGACGTTCGTGGCCTCACAGCCAACCAAAGATGAAGAGATTAGTCGGAAACTTCCCGCTTCGTAACAGCGAATTTTCCGAGATCATAGGGCAGTCATACACAGAGCTATATTATATACAGGGCACATATAGTTTACCAGGAGTGGGGGAAGGCGGGGGGCTATGTGTCGTGCATAACGCTTACGAGAAGGCAAGCAAATTTCACTCGGCACGAGATGTGCTTCGCTTTTGTTGAAGGTATTTGAAGGAATTCTGCTTTACGGGGAACTGACTGGGCTTGAAATATCTCCTTCCTTTTTGTTTGTCATATTGTGGTAGTTCAGAGGGCTATATAATGGTGAGTCATCACTCAAGACAGCGGCCAACAAAGAGAAACAAAACCGTGGTCAAAGGCGCACGGACAAAGGCATGAGCAAAAAAAAAGGTACGCTGAGAAGGTAATGCGTGCGCAGCCAGAGATTCTATTCCACCGATTGAGTCGTCCATCACTACAGTCGGGCACCATGACCGACGTTCAAGACACGCAAGAACTCCCGAGAAATTCGTACACCTATATAGTGACCTTTGCTGGCGGCAGTACACTCGCGGACGCAATCGATAACGGTCACTCGCATAGCCTGCTTGCTACAGGTCATCTTTTCTTTTTTTATGTACCTTGCTTTATTATAGTCTCTTTTGTACATTGTTCATGGGCCCTTCCCGCGCTGACGTTACCTAAAGAGAATGAAGGCGGCCCGATCACTCGAATCTATTCACAGTCGATGCCGCACTCTCACATTCCGTTTGGAAGAGAAAATCGATCTGAAGGAGCGCACCGTTGTATTGTAGATACGGCGAAACGGAATAGATTTAGATTGCGGCAAACTTATAGAAGAGGAATGAACCTTCGTGCCAAAACAAGAAATATATATATTTAGCTTCCGTTCTGGCCGATGAAAAACTTTTTCTTTGAAACTGACCCTTTGAAAGTCGTATTTCAACACATGAGTTACCTTAAAAAATGAAGAGTGTTTGAACGAAAAAAAATTGAGTATCTAGAAAAACCAGCGCAACGAAAATAATTAAATTCAAACTCATTTCTTAGGGTAGGCGATGGGTGTGCATATGATAAATGGTGACTGTTATACGGACGCTTACGGTTTTGATTAAAGATGGGTGCAGGGTAATTTGTCCGTGCACTCTAATCCAAAAAGGACTAAAGTGGGGTATGCAAATAGTACTTCAGGGGACTAAGTGGGCTGCAACAGATTTTGAACCAATTTTGGACTATAGCTGGAGCAACTGCAAGGGCTCAGCTGTTACCCTCTAGCACTTACTCTACTCGATTTAAATGTTGGTTCTAGTATATTGCTTCAGTGGGACTAACAGTTGAGCCGTCAGGACGAATGACAACAAAGCAGCAACTTTGCACTTGTGGGTAAAGTATATTTTGTGTTTATTTCAAATTAATCAGCACATCAGCACTGACACTGAATTGGCCATGTAACATACACACACACACACACACACACACACATATATATATATATATATATATATATATATATGTGTGTGTCTGTGTGTGTGTGTGTGTGTGTGTTACATGGCCAATTCAGTGTCAGTGCTGATGTGCTGATTAATTTAGAATAAACACAAAATATACTTTACCCACAAGTGCAAAGTTGCTGCTTTGTTGCCATTCGTCCTGACGGCTCAACTGTTAGTCCCACTGAAGCAATCTACTAGAACCAACATTTAAATCGAGTGGAGTAAGTGCTAGAGGGTAACAGATATATATATATATATATATATATATATATATATATATATATATATATATATATATATATATATATATATATATATATATATGCACTAGTATTTCAAAGTAGAACACCGCAAACACCGACTGCCCACGCTACACTACTGAGAACGAATTATCGGATATATATAGCACAGTCGTTTGACATCCTTGTAGTGCCAGTGGGGGACTTTCACTCTGCTTAAGAAAAACAATAAACATTGACACCGTAACGTAAAAGTTTACATGGGTTAATTTGTAGCACCGAAGCGAACCGATCTCTCAATCTGGATTCATCTAATCTTCAACATTCCTCCAGTCAGAGATTGCGAATTATCAGGTGGCCTTCAATCATGTCAACTTAGCCAGTGTTCGCAGTGCTGGTACAGGAGTCCGTAAGCACAAATATAGCAGTGGCGCTTATGCAGGAAAGCCGGCGAAGCAGCCAGGTGTCTCGCCGGTGCCACCATGTCAGCTTGTCGACGGCGTCGCTAGGCTTACGAGGAGTACGGCTAAACGACCACCGGCGATCGGAATATGTATCTCGTGTGGAATTTTCGTCGTCGTTATTTTATAGTCACAAACGAACAACAGGTAGGTGCCCAATGTTCGCGGTGTCTTACGGAGTGATGTAGATATTTGTACACTTACATCGACGAGACCGTTCGCAGGCACAGTTTTTTTCATCGTGCCGGTAAGTCGCTCGCTGTGCACCGCCAGCCGCACGATAGTCGTATCTGCGATCACGTTCACGCTTGATGTTTGACAACTATTGTCGCATGGAGAAAAAGATGTGTGTTTATGTAAGCTTTAATTTAGAAGACATTATTTCTGTGAAAGAAATTGTATGCGACGTTTCCTTCACGTATGCCGGCAGTGCACTCACACCGGCAGCCAGCTTGATACCGATGACGTACGAAGCCTATTTTTTTATATATCGCTTTGATGTTGTGGCCAGTGACTGTGCGGCTACACGACCGCTCTCGAACAGCTTACTTTTATTAGCGTTGTCAGTGCTTCTCGTAGTTCCAACTAATTAAGCACATTGAAGCGCGTCATCCGCATTGCCGGTGTTCGCGAAGTATTTCACTTGGTTTTGACCCGCCCGTGCCGGCATGGTGGAAATGCGAGGGCGATTGCTGTGTGCACTGATTGTGTGTTGTACTTGCCCCACATAACATGTGCTATATGTTTCATAGTGCTTCGCTTTCACAATGGTGTATAGCCGATATATCTTGTTTTCGTGATCGCCAACAATGCCGAGCATTGCAGTGTAGCATCGACAGAAGGCGATGGCGGCGAAGTTACCCTCCCCGTTGGTCCCTTCACTGCCTAGCGTTTGCGCATGACACGCACTCTCACTCAATTATTTCCTGTTGAACGAACCGCTCGTCCATTGGTTTAACGACGGCAGTTAGTCCAACTATGCGGAACTTCGGCTTAGAGTGTGACTCGTCATCGAACCTGACATTCTGAGAAACCGTTGAAGCGCAATCGCATCCGCCGACATACAAATCGACGAGCCATCCTCTTCGATCTGCATATACAAGCTAAGCGCAGAAGAAAGTATGCAACTGGCAGACACATATCACACGCATTATTCCTTCTCTTCCCTACAGGATCGTACCGTGTAAAACTGTCTAAAGTTTCCAGCTCATTTGCTCTACAAGCACTGCACAATAGTATGCTTCTTAAGGTAAGCACAAACACATTACTCCTGTTGTAAAAAAAAAGGTTCTTTCGTGGCGAGCCTTCACAAAACTAAACCGCCAGATGCGGTATACATGAAAGTTTTACGGGGCATGCGATGGGGCATTTTCAAGTATACACAGGTTGCCCAGATCAAGGACCTGACTAAGTTTGAATATTAAAACAAGAAGATTTGTCAAGAGGAAATTGGCCGTGCCGTAGTCACACAAAATCAGTCACACATGATTCAGGGTGCCAGTGTACGGTAGCGCATGTCCTGCTTCAGGATAAAAACCGTACTTGCGTGATTGTAATGACAAGCACGATTGTACGGCGAGGGTTTTTTTTTTCAGGACATGCAGGAAGAAAAACTAGATTTTAGGTATGAAACTTTCCTTCGAGGGTCGACTTTATGTGGAAAAAATTGAAGAAAAGAAGACTTCTTGTTAGATTCGAGGAAAGGCAGATAATAGAGACAACTGAGATAACTCACAAAACAGGGAGAAGACATGTTTCAGACGGTTTCCTAGAAATGTAAGGTAAACAATGAGGCCAAAAAGTGGGTAACTTCTTCCTAATGAGAAGAAATATAAATATGAAGCACAGCAACGTTGAAATTTAGAGAGTCAGTCTTTGTCTGATTCATAAAGAACAAAGATAGAGATAAAAACGTAACAATATCTGAAATCGGAGATGAAGGAAGATTAATAGCCAATAATCAGTTGCAAAGAAACTTGTCCTACCCATTGGTGATGACTATAAAGTTCGGAATGGGCAGGGCAGCGTCATTAGCCATTTTAAAATACTCAACAAAGCAAGTAGAAGTATTGTCTATTTAAGAGCATCGACAGCAGACAGAACCTGGTTGGCATACGGACATGAAAGTAAAGCTGCACTGCTTATATAAATTCTAGCGAAGATTTCTGAGAGTCGATTAGAGTGCAAAGTATGACAAAGCAAGCGAAAATTCGGTCTGGATGTAGCATAAGTGACCATTAGACACAGACTACAAACATGTAGAAGCAGGTAGAGTTTGTTGTCTTCCACTTTGGAAGCTGAGGTTCAGATATACACTGGAGGACAAAGATGAGCCAATAAAAAATGTTTGACAGCTCCACAATAGTAATGCCAAGCCTCAAGAACAACCGTAGCTAAGTGACTCTCCTTGTTTTTTTCTTTTTATTTCCTTTTTATATTTCTTGAGATTTTTTCTATCTCTTTATTATTACAGTTTCTTGATAGGTATGTGGGGTTTAACGTGCCAAAACCAACGCGTGATTACGGTGGATTTAATTTACACCACCTAGGGTTCTTTAGCGTGCACCCAGTTCTGAACACGTGGGCCTACAGCATTTTCGCCTCCAATGAAAATGCAGTTGCCACAGCCGGAATTTGATCCCGCGACGTGCGGGTCAGCAGCCGAGTACCTGAGACCACCGTGTCGGGGCAGTATCTGTTTCTTTAGATGTGTTTCCCACTCTCACTTTAGTTTTTTTTTTCTCTTAATCTCTGTGTATTGCTTCCTCTTTCTCGTTCTGCCATGCTCATTTTCGTCACTTTTTTGCGTATCTTTCAATGTATCTCTTTTTTTATTTATGTTTAATGTCATTTTTTTATTTTTATCTATTTCACTTTCTTTCTCTCTTTCAATTTTGTTTGTCTGTCTGACTCTTCCTTTGTCTTCTTCACGTGTTTCACGTGCTCCACTTCACAGAGCTGACTTTTCGCTTACCGGTGGTCCTCGACTGTACTCAGTAGTGCGGCTTACCCTATCTATATGGAGCAGACCTTCCAGTAGAATTTTCTCGACGGAACACAAGGCGTACCAATGGCACAAACAGTTTCGCTGCTGAAATGCTTTGCTCGTAAATGAAACTATTGTTACATATTTATCAATTACATAAAGAGGCTCTAGAAGCGCAACAGTGTTTATAAGGAGAAATCGCTAATTTCAGATAAAAGTGATCATCCTTCTCTCAGTCATTACCATTATCAGCTTTTTCATTCTATGTTCACTTCAGCATAGCGTAATCTTCCAATGGTCTCCAATTTACCCCTTCTCGGGAGAGCTAATTGCATTTTATGCTTGCAGACGTCTTAATTTCATTACCTTACTTTACACACGGCAGTATTCGAGTACTTTACTTGGCTTAATTATTTGATATCAATAGTGTTACCCTAACCAGCGGCTGTCTGCCTGTCACACAGATGAAGTGTATTGCTCAAATTTTATCGGCTACAACGTATGTTACCTGATAATTTGTGCGGTTTTCCAAACTATTCACCTTTTGTATATCTGTCTTCATCGCATTGGACACACCGTGGCTTTTAATTCCTCGAGGTTTTGTGCTACCCTCTGAGCATTGGCCCCATTGATCAATACAGCAAGAATTCTACAGTGGTACATTTTTACATTTTTTAGTGTTAGAAACTAATTACCTGCCGTCATTAGGAATGGCCTGCTATATCCGCCTCAGCCCATCTTTGTTGTACTTCCCTTCTCATCAGTAGCTGATCTCTTAGCAGATATGCTTGCTCATTGGCCGATTCTCAACGCTTGTTGCCAAGGTTGCTCAGCAATAGCCTTGTCGTGAGAATATTTGTTTCTCGTGGTAATTGTTGTCCACTCTACTGTAAAGTGAATGTTGACGCTTAAAGTTTTAAAGGTGCAGGGCGATGCTGCTAGGCACCATGTTTGGACATCTGCAGCATTACTTTGACAACTGGCAATTTTTCATCGAGCATGTGGAGAACGTCACACGAGAATAGTGTATTGTCCCAACTATAATATTGTCTAAGTGAAGTGGATTGCATCCACAACCTCCTCCTCACGGGCAGAAACCCATGCAACTGCAATGACTACGTAGCGCTTCGCAACCGGCAGGATTCATCGCACCGTACTCTGTCCAAAAACCTGTTCTCCTGAGAAAGGCGATCTCTCTTCCAAGGATTGTTTACAAAGACTACCGATATAAAGTGTATAGTCATGCTAATACTTGAGTTGCGAATTCTATACCAATGAAACCGAGTCAAATAATTCGATTCGTCTTTCAAATAGCTGGTATTAGAAGTTCAGAATAATTCGGAAGGATGAATATTTATACCACCAGATAGGTCAATGACTGGTACTTTTTTAGGTAGTGTGGCTAAAAATAACGTTTATGACGTTCACCCACAGCCTTGCTCAAAAGCGAGAACATTTTCATTTTAAAGAATATTGCGCCCTTTCCATGTGCCATGCCTCCAACAAAAAAGGACAGGGTGTAAACTGCGAGATTTTCAGAGATTGCGCAAAAAAAGCAACTAGCACCCTTAACAAATAATTCGTAGCCAGAAGGTTCTAAATTAGTTTAATGGACTCCTGATCTCTTGTAAGGATATAAGGAAAATAGCATGGAAGCGCACTTTATCCAGATACGACCCAAATTTTCTTGCAGTACATTCTCGTCCCTGCTTCTGAGCTGCATTGTCCGCGCATACTTTCAACTGCAGGAGAGACCGTAACATCACAGTGAGGGTGACTTAAGCCAAGTTGTGTGGAACACTTAGTGTTTTGGAGGACATTGTTAAACACACATCGGAAGGGACGACGGAAACATAGAGCGGGAGCACACACAGATTCCCTTCCTGTGTCCTTGTCGTTACTTGCACTGTCATTTATAGATCATCCTTATCAAAGCCAAGTTTGCTATTTTCCAAGGCAATCGGTAAAGTTTTCGAAAGCAGCCACTCACGACGCTGTGTACCAAGGACATCAGCAGGTTATATTTAATAATTGTTTCAACTTTTAATACAATCTTTCGTATTCAATAATCTATATTTTAAACACTATTTAGCATGCACTCTTCGATTCGAATTTTCGAATTTTCACTTTTGAATCACCTCTAATAAAATGTAATTGGTGACATCCATGGCTGTGAAACCAACCCGCATCCTCGAGCTGAGCAGAGCGATGCGTCACTTGCCAAGCTACCACCCCTGTTCGTGATTCGTTCGACAAATCTTTTTTGGGGGCAATTTCTTGTGAAAACACACCGCGGAAAAAAAGACGCGTGAGATATCGGAACAATGGCGCAATTTCGCACTCTCTTAGAACGCTATCACTGCATGCGTGCAGGTTCTTTCGCAGACATCAGAGCTTGTATTCAATTTGCCTCAACAAATCTTTTTTGTCCGGCATTCCCTTCCTGCTTAAAGAGGGGCCTAATTGTAGAACAAAAAACTTAGGCATCTAACATGCAAAAAATGTATTTCCCCGAACACCAAAACATTGAATGGAAAAAAATGGCCATGAAATATTGTGTATTATTCACAAAATCAGCTCGTATACACCTGCACTTAAGAGCACCCAGAGAAGCTCAACTGGCCCTGCTTTGATGAATGATCGCCAAAATTCAGAAGCCATGTGTGAGCACGCATCACGGGTCAGAAATGGGTGGCCATTTTGAGGCATCTGAGCTTCGAACTGAGACTAAAAATGTTCTAATTTTTCCTACTTCAGGTACGTATACAGTACACTTTGCGTAGACGTTCCTGGTCTTACAAGCAGCATCGCACAAAAGCCAATTTTATTGCCCATATATAACAAAATAACAAAAAAACGCCCGCTGCAGTGAGGCTTCTACTACCTTCTCTCGCTGACCGAGAATTGACGCTGCTTAGAAGATGCACAAAAAGCTGCAATGAGGCAAAAGCTGGCTTCGCTTCCTGCCAACGTACGTCAGGAGGTGAAGGATGCAACTCCGTACAGGTGGCGCAATGAAAGCGAGGTGCCTTGGCGGCGAAGAAATGATTGATACGTGGGGTTTAACGTCCCAAAACCACCATATGATTATGAGAGACGCCGTAGTGGAGGGCTCCGGAAATTTAGACCACCTGAGGTTCTTTAACCAAATCTGAGCACACGGGCCTACAACATTTCCGCCTCCATCGGAAATGCAGCCGCCACAGCCGGGATTCGATCCCACATCCTGCGGGTCAGCAGCCGAGTACCTTAGCCACTAGACTACCGCGGCAGGGCTTGGCAGCGAAAAAAAAAGAAAAAACATGCATGATTAAGTGGCAAAGGAAGTCAATGTCAAAGCTCTTCGTTTCGATGGTTGCTGGCAAGAAGTAAATAAAGCTACAGTAAAAAATAAACGCACAAAAAGCAAAGGTGCAAGCATGTGAATGCGCAGCATTAAAATTGCCAGACCATTAAAACTGCTATACCTATAAATGTTTCACAGTTGTACGCTTTTTCATGGCTAGATTATCTAAATTGGTTATGTTAAAAATTCTGGCATAAATGGCACGTGTCATGCGATGATTCCCGTTACAAAAGAATGGGATATTTGGTGGTTTGATCAGCGTTCATATGTCCTATGATGCTGTTCTTCAGTCTTCAGGGGCCGTATTCACAAAACTCACTTACGAAAAAAAAATTTCCGCAAGAGACATTTTGTTGCGCAAGTTCATTCACGAAAAGAAAAAAAAACGTCGTAAGAGGTCATCGTTTTCACATTGGCCGCTGCAATAAAGAGCGCTGCGAGGGGCCGGGAACATGTCAGTGATGGTGATGCAGTTGCTATATTTGCTTATGTCAACAAAAATGCTCGTAAGGGCATTCACGAAGCAAAATTTTGCTTAAAAACAGTGTGGCTAGGAGAAAAACCTAAGAGTGGTCTGGACCACCCTTTGCAACAATGTGGCTACTTATAACCTGCCGCATCGGCGATATACTTTAGTGGCCTGGCTGGTTTTGAGTTGATTGCCGCTCATATAAGGTTTCCTGATGACTGCAGGTGCGTTTTTATTTATTTCGGCGCTTTGAGTATCATGTGTCATTTTCCTTGTACACAGTGGATGGTATTGACAACCACCGTCATCCAATAAGTTCGGAGTCGCAGTATTTGAAGAGTTCTATTGGGCGTCAATGGCGTTAAATTATGCATGCAAGGATTTGTGATTGGATCAAAACCAATTTGCGACGTGAATGGTCAGTGCATTCGAACACGGCACGGCATATGATCAACCTTATTTGTTATGTTATTGTGTCACGCCCCACATCATCTAGATAAAAGTACAACTCGAGATCAATGACTCATTCGCGGAAATTACCACCAAACAGGTTAATAGGGGCACATTCCTTGCACGCTATTGGAAATAAAAATGAGCAGAAGTTTTCAGTTAGCGGTTCCTTAGGTATATTCTCTGGTTGTGGTCTAGTGTACTTCGATTGGTTATAACTGTCCTATGGGAACGATCTCTGACATACCGTAGTCGATAAAGTTTGGGATGATCTGCACCGGGCGCGTTCTTTGTAAACCGAAACGTATTAGGGGTTTGCGTGATTGCGCAAGGAACTACAAACAAATCGTTTCCGCCTTCACTGTTCAGATACCGATATGGGCCGTGATAACGTGGCAAGCAGTTGGAATAAAATGACCCCAGAAATTTTAAGTAACAACGCAAATGTGCAAACCCTCACGATTCTCCAACAAATTTTCGCTGAATTCGTCCCTGCCACAATTACCAGCGAATTAACTTGGCGCACGAATATCGTTCAAAAATATAGCGAGCCACTGACATGTATTTTGTGCAATGCAGCGACCACATTACCTGGGAATAACTGCGTTGCGAAGGCGAAACCCCCGTCGCATGCTCTGATCGAAGCAGGCGACAAACGCGAGCAGACCACGGCTTGACTGGCAGGCGCGGCTTGTGATTGGTTGTAAAGCAACGCCCTCAACATCAGCTAAATTTCTGACGTTGCCAAAACACTTCTTTCATCTGGCACACCTGCCGTGTCCGCCATATCATTCCCTTCGCACATAAGAGCAAATTTTGTCACACTGTGAGAAATGCGCAAGTACTTTCTAAGAGCTCTCTTACGTGGTGCGCAGTGGTCGAAAACAACAAGGTGTCGCAAACAGCGTAAATGTCAGTGCAAATTCTAACGAACGCCTCTCGCTTGAATTCTTTCAGCGTTCGACTGGATGTGTTGCAATTACCGCTGCTTTTTTGAATGCTATTAAGCGGTGTGAGAACCAGCGGCAGTGTATCGGTGTGCGGTGACACGTAGAGAAGCCTGTGCCTTGGTGTGTTTATTAAGCGAGATCGGTGCCTGTGCATCAACGGAAACTGCACTCAAGAAGACTGCAATGTGTGTTGTGCGCTGGTAAAAGTTTGTTCGCTTCACTTTCCACTATTTCAGTTGGATGCCGTGTGGCGCTTCGGATTGACAGCGTTTTGACACGTTACTTGTGTGACATCAAGTACGTATGGAAACGTATGAACTACGCGTTGTGTTCGGTTCTTGCTTCGCCACTGGTTAGCCCATACGCTTCTATTTTCTTGTGGGGAGTCTAGTGTTTGGAAATGAAACGATGTTCGCTGTGAAGAGTGATGCTGTGTTGATGTTTCGAAGACTTGTGAAGAGGCTGTGCTCGTGTGATCGAAAATTGAAAGACAGCGTTGATAATTGTTCTGCCCTGCGAAGTTGCGGCAGTGGGGCTTCGTGTTTTTGTTTGTTAACTCGTCACTTTTCCTTTTTATGATAACCTTAGTCCGAGCACCGCGAAGTGACGAACCGAAGCAGCGAGATGCTACATTTTGTTGCGGATCGTGTTGCTTTGGCAGCACGCCTAGACTGTTCTTCGGTAAGAACTCAAGAGTTACATGTGGCAGCGAGAGCCCGTGAAGGTGAAGCTTTACTCCGGCCCTCGTAAAGAGCAAAGATTTCACCACTGCATTCCTTTGGATAACGTTTTACGCCAGTACCAGCTAACTACAGGTTTTCGAGCTCGTCTGACCATCGTTTTGCACGGCACTAGAACCTTGACAACTGCCGCTAAAGGCTAGTTCTCACTCTATATCAATGGACGTGCACGCCTGGTCAGTCTTTCATTGCTATGTCACCAGCAGCTTCCAGTCTTCAGATGTTCTTTGCCTGTTCGCCCCAGAGCACACTTGGTCCCTAACGACACTGATGGATACTAAATGCTGCTATCGGTGAGTTGACCTTGCCGAACGAAATTTGTGCTATTCAGGTAGTAAATTAACGTGTGCAAGTTTTCAGCGCAGCAGATGTAATGTTTTCCTATGTCAAGTTTCAGCATAAAAAATTTATTACTACTGCAATATACATACATACGTGGGATGCAGAGTTGGTGAAATGCGAATTCCAACATATAAGGTAAAAATGTTTATTAACGTAGTAGCATCATCATCATCATTAGCCTGTCTACGTCCACTGCAGGACAAAGGCCTCTCCCATGTTCCGCCAGTTAACCCGGTCCTGTGCTTGCTGTTGCCAATTTATACCCGCAAACTTCTTAATCTCATCTGCCCACCTAACCTTCTGTCTCCCTCTACCCCGCTTCCCTTCTCTGGGAATCCAGTTGGTGACCCTTAATGACCAGCGGTTATCCTGTCTACGTGCTACATGCCCGGCCCATGTCCATTTCCTCTTCTTTATTGCAGCTACGATATCCTTAACTCCCGTTTGTCCACTAATCCACTCTGCTCTCTTCTTGTCTCTTAAGGTTACACCTACCATTTTTCTTTCCATTGCTCGCTGCGTCATCCTCAATTTAAGTTGAACCCTCTTTGTGAGTCTCCAGGTTTCTGCTCCGTAGCTAAGTACCGGCAAAATACAGCTGTTATATACCTTCCTCTTGAGGGACAGTGGCAATCTACTTGTCATAATTTGAGAGTACCTGCCGAATGTGCTCCACCCCATTCTTATTCTTCTAGTTACTTCAATCTCGTGGTTAGGCTCTGCGGTTATTACCTGCCCTAAGTAGACATAGTCTTTTACAACTTCAAGTGCACTATTACCTATCGCAAAGCGCTGCTCCTTTCCGAGGTTGTTGTACATTACTTTCGTTTTCTGCAGATTAACTTTAAGACCCACCTTTCTGCTCTCCTTGTCTAACTCCGTAATCATGAGTTGCAATTCGTCCCCTGAGTTACTCAGCAATGCAATGTCATCAGCGAAGCGCAGGTTACTGAGGTACTCTCCATTAACTCTTATCCCTAACTGTTCCCATTCTAGGCTTCTGAAAACGTCCTGTAAGCACGCAGTGAATAGCATTGGGGAGATTGTGTCCCCCTGCCTTACACCCTTCTTTATTGGTATTCTGTTGCTTTCTTTATGAAGCACTATGGTAGCAGTTGATCCCCTGTAGATTTCTTGCAGAATGTTTATATATATTTCATCTACGCCCTGATTCCGCAGTGTCTGCATGACGGCTGATATTTCTACTGAATCAAACGCCTTCTCGTAATCTATGAAGGCTATGTATAGTGGTTGGTTATACTCTGAGCATTTCTCTATTACCTGATTGATATTATGAATGTGGTCAATTGTTGAGTAGCCTGTTCTAAATCCTGCTTGTTCCTTTGGTTGATTGAATTCTAATGTTTTCTTTACTCTGCTAGCAATTACCTTTGTAAATAGCTTGTATACTACAGAGAGCAAGCTGATCGGCCTGTAATTCTTCAAGTCCTTGTCATCTCCTTTCTTATGTATTAAGATGATGTTAGCGTTCTTCCAAGACTCTGGTACTTTTCCCGTCAGGAGACACCTCGTAAATAGAGTGGCTAGTTTTTCTAACACAATCTGTCCTCCATCTTTCAGCAGATCTGATGTTACCCGATCCTCACCAGCAGCTTTGCCTCTGTGCATGCTCTCCAAAGCTTTACTGACTTCTTCTATCATTACCGGTGGGGTGTCGTCTGGGTTACTGCTAGTTCTTATAGTATTAAGGTCGTGGTTGTCTCGGCTACTGTACAGATCTCTGTAAAACTCCTCCGCTATTTTAACTATCCTATCCATATTGGTAGTTATTTTGCCTTCTTTGTCCCTTAGTGCATACATCCGCCTTTTGCCTATCCCAAGTTTCCTATTCACTGCCTTGACGCTTCCTCCGTTTTTCAGAGCGTGCTCAATTCTCTCCATGTTATACCTTCTTACATAGCATACTTGACGTCTATTAATCAACTTCGAAAGCTCTGCCAGTTCTATTTTGTCTGTTGTACTTGACGCTTTCATGATTTGACGCTTCTTAATTAGGTTCTTCGTTTCCTGGGAAAGCTTGCCGGTGGCCTGTCTAGCTACCCTGCCTCCAACTTCCACTGCACTCTCCGTGATGATACTCGTCAGATTATCATTCGTTGTATCTACGCTAAGGTTGGTTTCCTCGCTAAGAGCAGAGTACCTGTTCTGCAGTGACACTCTGAATTCCTGTACTTTCCCTCTCAGTGCTAGCTCATTGATTGGCTTCTTGCGTATCAGTTTCTGTCGTTCCTTCTTCAAGTCTAGGCGGATTCGAGCCCGTACCATTCTATGATCACTGCATGTTACCTTGCCAACCACTTCCACATCCTGCACGACTCCTGGGTGTGCAGTCATTATAAAGTCTATTTCGTTCTTATTTACGCCATTAGGGCTCCTCCATGTCCACTTGCGGTTTTCTCGTTTTCGGTAGAAGGTATTCAAAATACGCATATTATTGCGTTCTGCGAATTCTACTAGTAGCTCTCCTCTGGCGTTTCTAGTGCCGATGCCATAATCTCCTACTGCCTGGTCTCCAGCCTGCTTCTTCTCTACCTTTGCATTAAAGTCGCCCATTACTATAGTATACTGTGTTTTCACCTTACTCATTGCCGATTCCACGTCTTCGTAGAAGCTTTCAACTGAAGCGTCATCATGGCTGGATGTAGGCGCGTAAGCCTGTACTACCTTCATTTTGTATCTTTTATTCAGTTTAATTACAATGCCTACCACCCTTTCATTAATGCTATAGTAATCCTCTATGTTGCCAGCTATGTTTCTGTGAATTAGGAACCCTACTCCCAGTTCTCTTCTGTCTGCCAAGCCCCGATAGCAAATGACGTGCCCATTCTGTAGCACAGTATAGGCCTCATCTGTCCTCCTAACCTCACTCAGCCCTATTATATCCCATTTAATGCCTTCTAGCTCCTCGAATAATACAGCTAGACTTCCCTCACTAGATAACGTTCTAACGTTAAACGTTGCTAAGTTCAAGTTCCAATGGTGGCCTGTCCGTATCCAGAGATTCCTAGCACCCTCTGCTGCTTTGCAGATCTGACCGCCGCCGTGGTCAGTCGCTCCGCAGCTGGTGGGGACTGAGGGCCATGAGTTAATTGACGAATGCCTACGGGAGGGAGTGGCCAGATACTGCACCAGGGTGGCCAATCCTTCTCTGGTGAGATCATCGGTGCGTACCGGCTTTACGCCGGTACGATCAGACAGTAGTGGGAATGCTTCATGCATGTCTTCCTTAGTGTTGTTCAGCAGCGTTGGCAGCCACCCACCACGGAGCCCAACGAGGGGACGCTACAAGTTTACAAATGCTACGTAGTAGCAACAGCAGGGCAAGTATGCCGATGCTGCGTTCCGGATGGTTAGAGAAACAAACACAAAACCACGCTTGGTAGCTTGCCCCGCCACGGTGGTCTAGTAGCTAAGGTACTCGGCTGCTGACCAGCTGGTCGCGGGATCAATTCCCGGCTGGGGCGGCTGCATTTTCGATGGAGACAGAAATGTTGTAGGCCCGTTTGCTCAGATGTGGGTGCGCGTTAAAGAACCCCAGGTGGTCTAAATTTCCGGAGCCCTCCAATACCGCGTCTCTCATAATCATATGGTGGTTTTAGGACGTTAAACCACACATATCAATCAATCAATGCTTGGGAGCTTGGGTTATAGAGCCACCTGTAGTGACGTCAGCATCCGGTGAAAGAGCGGCGGAGCTGTCAGTTATCAGACGCGCGTGTTGCAGCAAGTGGCCACGTCACCCCGGGCTTATTAGTGGCGAGACGGAGGCGGTGCAGGACTGTGCCCAGTGGCCTCGATATCAACCCCCCCTCACGGAGTGCAGACTTCTCAGGGTCTGTGAAAATTTGGGAGGTGTACCAGACGTCCTGATCGTGTCGTAAAGGTAGGGGCCAACGATGTCTGTGGGAGGAGGCCCGAGGATTGAGTGGCACTGCCCGGTCCATTCACTGTGATGTATGCGGGCTTCAGTCGGTCAATCGAGACGCAGACTTCATTCCCGTTTAGGCGCAGAGTGAAGGTCTTGTCGTCACGATGTGTTACTAGATAAGGCCCGCTATTGGGTAGCTGGAAGAGCCGGCGGACGGTGTCGTCGCGGAGGAAAGCGTGCGTGCACGGTGCCAGCTTTTTGAACACATAAGGTGTAGGCTTGCTGTGGTGGGCGGCAGGCGCCGGGCGTAAAGCGGTGATTGTGTGTCGGAGCCGAGCGACGAAGTTGTTGGCGTCTTACGTCGTAGTGCTGGATGGCAGAGCTTCGAGAAATTCAGCTGGGAGACGGAGTGGTTCTTTGTAGATGAGCTGTGCTGGCGTAGCGAGGATGTCCGGCTTGAAGGTGAAGCGAAGACCGAGAATGACAGCTGGTATGGCCTCGAGCCAAGTTGATTTCGGATGGCACATAATGGCTGTCTTAAACTGTCAGTGAAAACGCTCGATCATTTCGTGGGCGCGGGTGTGGTAACTCGTGGTCCTGAAGCGTTCAAAACTGATGGCCCCTCCGAAAAGTCTCAACACTTCTAACTGAAACTGTCGTCATTGGTCGGTGGTTACACAGCGGGGGGTCCCGAAATGAGAAATCCAGCCGGTGAAGAAAGCCGAGACGACAGATTCCACGGTGATTCCCTCAAGGGGCTATGCCTCAGGCCATCGAGTGCACCGGTCGATGGCGGTGAGGCAGTAGCAGTAGTGTCCAGCCGGGGGAGAGAGTCTTATGATGTCGAGGTGAACGTGGTCGAAACGATCAGAGAGCTGAGAGAATGTTCCGAGTGGGGACGTGACGTGCCTGGTGACTTTAGCGCATTGGCAGTGAGTGCAGGAAGGCGCCCACGTGCGACTATCACGCTGCGTGGAGGGCCAGACATAGCGGTCAGCTACGAGGTGCGCAGAAAAGCACGTATGTCTGGATGGCTGAGCTTGTGGAGCTGGTTGAAAAGACCTCAGTGATTTCACAGGGGCACATAAGGCTTGATTCGTCCTGTCGACATATCACAGCAGATTGTTCTTCCCGACCCTGGAATGGGCGCTTCCTTTAACTGAAGTTACAACATGCCCTTGAGAAGCTCCTGCAGCTCGGCATCCATGGTCTGAGCCTCGGCGAGGATGTCTGCTGTTATTCACGCCGAGCTGATGGTGGCCACACGTGAAAGCGCTTCGGCGACCACGTTGTCTTTCCCGCTGATATGTTGGATGTCGGTGGTGAACTGTGCATTGAATGAAAGTTGGATCTGCTGAGCTGGCAAGAACTTGTCGCCGCGTTGATTGAAGGCGTAGCTTAGAAGCTTGTGGTCAGTATAGGTGGTGCAGTTTTGCGCTTCAATAACATGGCGACAGTTCTGAACTGCTTTTTATATCACCATAAGTTCACTGTAGTAAGCTGGCGAGCTTGTAGGTGCAGCGGTCCTGATTTCGTCGGTGTAACTAACCACTAAAGGGGTGCCTTTCCGAGCTGAGGGTTTCCTGGAGAAGAATGCCAAGGAGGGCCAAGTGCTGTCCACACGTTGCATGAGAGAATCACCGACGGCGAAACCAGAGGCATCCGTGAAGAATCCTAAGGGAGCATCAGGCACGGGATGGGAGAGGAGCGTGGCGGGGCAGAGTGCAGCCTTGCATTCCTCGAAAGTTTGC
Organism: Rhipicephalus annulatus; assembly: GCA_013436015.1. Lineage (NCBI taxonomy): Eukaryota > Metazoa > Arthropoda > Arachnida > Ixodida > Ixodidae > Rhipicephalus > Rhipicephalus annulatus. Next base: position 469,014 of record WOVY01009735.1, on the reverse strand, counting down.
ACCAAAGTCGGTTTCCATGTCACAGGTTGCTTTCCTCGTAGATTAGCCAAGACATCATGAAGATGCTCCTGGTAGTCGGCGGCATGTGGTAAGGAACGTTTATAGAAGTTCAGCATACCGAAAAAACGGCGAAGTTCTCTTGCAGAGAAGGGTTGAGGGTACTTCTGCAAGTCGGATATGCGTTCAGGCAAGAGTCGAGTTCTCTCTGATGAAACTGCGAGGCCGAGAAAATGAATGGTGAAGCACCGAGCGTGCTCTTCTAGACGTTTACGAGCAGACCGTGGTCGTTGAGGCCTTGAGCAACAGACGAAGGTGCCTCTGGTGTTCCTCGGCGTCACGTGAAAAGATCAATATATCATCAAGATTGACAAAGGCAAAGTCAAGGTCCCGAACCACTTCATCGATGAAGCGCTGAAAGGCTTGCCCTGCAATACTTAGCCCAAAACTCATGAAAGGAATCTCGAACAAGCCAAACGGGGTTATTATTGAAGTTTTCGGGACGTCGTCAGGATTGACAGGTATTTGCGTGTAAGCCTTTACCAAGTCCAGCACAGAGAAGACGTGACAGCCGTGAATGCGGTGGGTGAAGTCTTGTATGTGGTGGACGGGGTACCTGTCCGGGGTGGTGCACGCACTGAGGGTGCAGTAGTCCCCACATGGTTGCCAGCCAGCGGCCTTCTTCGAGAGAAAGTGAAGTGGCGAGGCCCATGGGCCATCAGAACGACAGGCGATGCCTTCTCGAAGCATGGCCTCGAACTCTGTCGTGGCTATGCGCATGCTCTCTTGAGCAAGGCGACGGGCGTGGCAGAAAATCGGAATCTCTGGAGTGGTCCGGATGTTGTGCATGGTGGTGTGCTGCACTTTGCGTGGCAGGCCGCTGGGGCACGTCAAGCCGAGAAACTCGGCGAGAATGGCATGGTAAAGCAAGTGATTGTCGACACTGAGGACTTTGTTGCTCGGCTGTTGGGCGGTCCTTCGCTGGCTTGGTGTGAAGTGTCCTGTTGTCGCGTCGATGAGCCGGTCGTTGCGAAAGTCCGGAAGAAGGTTGTAGTGAGCTAAAAAGTCTGAGCCGATGATTGGCTCGGTGATGTCAGCGATGACAAATTTCCAGTGAAGGTCGCGGTGTATGTTCTTGAGCTTGACGTGTGGGCTCAGCGAGCCATACGTCTTCATTGTGAACCGGTTAGCTGAGCTGAGTTCGAAATATGTTAATGGGCGAGGACCTTGATGGTGGGACCGTGGGTAGCAGCAGATTGCTAAACCGTTATCGATAAGGAACCGCTGTTTTGTGACTTGGTCGGTGACGAAGTTGCAGCGGCCTCCGTGTTAACAGCTTGCGGTCGGCTCCCCGTTAGTACTTCTCGTTGGTGGAGCACGGTGGTCGCCATTGCCGAGCCCTGTTACCGAAGTGCCGATGGTAGTAAAACAAGCCGTGCTCAACAAGCTGCTGTGACGAGGCGGTGTCACAGTCACTGCTTTGCGATTGGTATCGCTGACGCGTTGAAATTCGCTCACCTACGCGTTTTCATATGTAGCAGATTTGTTGATCGATGTTTTCAATGCAGCGCGAAAGGTCTGTGGTATTCAATGGTGCGGCGACAGCCTGGATGATGGGCTGTGACTATGGCACAGAGGCCTCGATGATGCAGTCAGCGATCTCAGCAACGTCGTTGAGAGCAAAGCTGGGCTGAGCCTGCAAAACTGCTTGTACGTGCAGTGGAAGTTGTTGAAGTAAAATCACATTCAGCAAGGAATTCGGGACTTTCATGCTGCCCGTGAGAGCACGCATGTGGCGGAGCAGCTGTGAAGGTTTGCATTCGGTGAGCTTGGCGGACTGAAGTTGTCGCTACTTCTGTTGATTCGAAGATGACAGGCGACGTACGAGTTCGGTCTTGAGGTGTTCGTACCGGTTGGTCAATGGTGGGTTGACGAGGATATCATATACCTCCTTGGCGAATCAAGCATCCAAGTGGGTGACGATGTAATTATAACGGGTCCAGTCCTGCGTAATGCGCGCCCGAGAAAACTTCGCTTCGACTTGGGTAAACCATACGTCGGGCGCCTCCGGCTAAAATGGTGGGAGCTTGACGATGACACGACGTGCATCCGTGTATGCGGGACCGCAGGAGGGGTGGCGCCAGCTGGAGCAAGTTTTGTGGGGCGTGGCCCAAACGCGGCTGTTGGTGGCCCCGAAGTTGCTCTTACAGTTGCTGCCCTTGTTGGCGAAGAGCGACGAGGGCTTCTTGCTCGGCCATGGCACTGCGGTTAGTTCGAAATCCGAGTCACCAGATGTGGGATGCAAAGTTAGTGAAAGACAGATCCCAATATAAGACGTAACGATGTTTATTATTGTTGATTTGATTGATATGTGGGGTTTAACGTACCAAAACTACCATATGAATATGAGAGACGCCGTAGTGGAGGGCTCCGGAAATTTCGACCACCTGGGGTTGTTTAACGTGCACCCAAATCTGAGCACACAGGCCTACAATATTTCCGCCTCCATTGGAAATGCAGCCACCGCAGTTTATTAACGCAGGTTTATTAACGTGGTGGCAAGAGCAGAGTAAGCATGCCGATGCTGCGCTTCGTGGTTAGAGAAACAAACAATAAACCAAGCTTGGTAGCTTGGGTTATATAGCGCGCTGTAGTGACGTCAGCCTTCTGCGAAAGAGCGGTGGCGTTGTCCGTTATTGGATGCTCGTTTTGCAGCAAGTGGCCGTGTCACGCTGGTCTTATCAGTGGCGAAACGGAAGCTCCGCAGGACTGTGCCCAGTGCTCCCCATGCATATAATATGGAGAAGGGGGCAAATACATGAACAGTTTTTTTTATTTTGTTATAAGTGAGCTCTTGTTTGATTATAAAGATAGGCCTGTCTGTTTACCACGTTTTATAGCTGCTAAGGTAATGTAAATTTATTTTTCCGGAGCCATGTTGCACTTGAGGAATTCATGTTATTTTGAAAAATTAGTTCTATGAACGATTACCACTTAGGTAGCACTATACTTCACTAGGACAACATATTGCGGTATGTGAATCTTACATGGTGCTTCAGTTTGTTTCAAAGTGAATATAGCGTATTTGATCACTCTCACGAAGTGATAGCTTCGTCAAATAACTAATAAACGTGAGTGCTTTTAATAATTGTTTTTAAATATATCGTTTTTGGCACTTCAGATATCACAGACTTCATCAATGTCCTGTGGTCATTGATTGCGCGGACTGGCACATAAAGCCTCCTGATGACTTGGAACACCTGTACAAAAATAGGAAGGACACGTGCTCCCTAAATGTGTAAGTCTATGTCACTGCTGGGAATGTTATGATTCAGCGGATCTGAAAGTCGCCTTGAAGCATGCATGGCAGCCTCATCTGGAAGGGCTGTAATCTGCTTTAAAGCTTCGAAGGCACAAAACTGCCTAACGGCTGGTTGAAAGGTTAGTTTTTTAAATACATAGGATTAAGTAAACACCACTTACTGTGCACAATTTGGAAAGCCAAGCATTGTTGCTTGCATTGGATACATGCACTCTCACACATAATGCTTATTAAAGATTATTAGAAGGAAATTGCTGAGACAATTGAGAATATTGAAAGTGGAAAGCCTGCAGCTTATGAATGAAACTCCATTCATCCGAAGCTAAAATGCTCATGCTTCTGAACGAGCACAAACACTTTGATACTTTATTGAGCTCTCAAGCTTGTGACTCACTCTGTGGATCAAGTGTTCTGGAAGTAAATAGCAAGTGGGTGAAAATTGTTCGGCTGTTTACAACTTGCAAGGAGAAAGACGTATCGTACAAGCCTCAGACGACATAGGGCCGGTGACTGCATCTTTTACTTGATGTTGATGATGATGAGTGGAGTTTTCTGGCGCAAGGGCCATTGGATGGCCGAAGAGCACCAGGTCATAGGACGACATGTGAATATTGAATGCGATAGGTGGCTGCATAAGGGCCTTAAAATTCCTCGCGCTAAGGCGGGTAAAACTTAGAAGTAATAAAGTCATAACAGTGCCGTTAAATGTATAGTGAGAATGGGTGGCTAAAGGTTCTGATAATAAAGCACGGTGGATATGTTTGACACTAGCACAACTGCCTCATCTGTGCCCTTGTGTCCAAGGATTGTGAGGTAGGTGTTTTCAATGTATACACCGCAGCAGCAACCTCTCTAGAGAGGTCACGCTACGCGTTGCCTTGGTATGTTATATTAAAAGTGCAGACATTTCTTTAAAAAGCCAACACAGATTTATCAGTGAAAAGTGGTACCCTATCGAAGAACAAAACCGGGTGAATTGGTATTTGTTGTCGGTAGGGTAATGAAAAGTGTTGTTTTCTTGAAGTGTCTAAGTGTTCACACTGGATTAAAATGTGGAGCACTGGCAGTGCTTCACCACATCTGTCACACAAAGGGGGATCGCCACCTGATAAAAGATATGAGTGTGTCGTGTATGTGTGTCCTATCCTCAGCCTCGTTAATGTTACCTGGGTATGACGTGATTTTGATACTGGTAGCCAATGGCCAAGGTGTGGCTTGATAACGTGTAGTTTGTTTTGTATGTGTGTATCTCACTTGCTCTGCCAGTAGTCCCTGAGCTTTCGTTTGAGTGATGGTTTAAGGTGAACGACCGGGATTAATACGGGTGTAGTGGCAGTGCTTTTGTAGACCGATCCAACAAGCTGATCTTCCATCACGTTGCCTTGTATCTAACGGTGCCCTGGCACCCAGCACACTACGACCTCTATTTTGATTGTGTAGATTGTGCATAAAATAGCGTAAAATGAGACGAGGATAGGGTTTACTTGTTTTTTTTTCAGAGTTTGCAGAGCTTTTACCACACCACACTGAGAAAGTCCGTGTGAATTACTGCTTTTTGTAGTTGTAATTGTTGATTGTGTTTCGCGGCATAAGTGTCGCGTGAGCTTGCACTGTAAACATGCTTGTATCTGGATTTAGAAGGTCAGCATCCGAAAAGGATGGCCCGACAGCAGTGTAGGGCCCAGAAGAGTTAGACTTAGAGGCATCTGTAAAAAACTCAAGACACATGTGCTTGTGTTGAAGTTCCAGAAAGTATGTGCGGATGTGGGCAATGGGCGCGTGTTTTCCAACTTCTAGGAAAGACGCATCACTACCTATAATCGGCCACTACCAAGGTGGCAGGTATGCCGCAGCAGCCAATACGCTGTGTTCAAGTGACACACCAGTCTCCTCAGCGAGACCCTTCAAGCGAACTAAATAGGGCTGTCTCACCGAAGGTCTGTTTTGAAACAGAGCGGAGCTCGACAAATCATTATAGGGGAATATGAGGTGTGCTTCGTGTCTGCGTTTACCTTGAAGAAACATACAAAGGACATGTACGTTGTCTGCAGGTGAAGCGACCACTCATTTGACTCGACGTAGAGGCTTTCTACAGGGCTGGTACGAAAAGAACCCATAAAAAGGCGGCTGCCCAAATGGTGGACAGTGCCCTGCATTTGCAAGGCACTTGGTACGGCAGGCTGATATATGATCTCCCCATAATCTAGATGTGTGCATATAAGAATTTTATAAAGATTCATAAGGCTTTTTCTGTCACGGCCCCATGATGTCCGCGATAAAAGCTTGATGACATTCATTGCTTTCAGACACTTGTTTTTTCAGATGTTTAATGTGACGGATGAATGTAAGTTTTTTGTCTAAAGTATTGCCTAAAAGCTTTTGCTCAGACTTCACTGATAGCCTCTAACCGTGCAGGTCAATGTGCTAATCTGGATGGTGACCTTTCATTCTTGAGAATAAAACGCAGGTGCTCTTTTGTGGGTCAAGGGTGAAACAGTTCTCGTCAGCCCACTTTGTTACCTTATTCAAGCCAAGTTGAACTTGACACTCGCGCATTGCAAAGTTGCATGATTTGTACCCTTTCTGCACGTCGTAGACGTACAAGCAATAGAACATGCTTCGTGTAATACAGGTACGCAAAGCATTTATTTGTAAAATAAACAAGTGTGCAACTTATCAAACCACCTTGCAGCACTCCCGCTTCCTGTACGAATGTTTGAGACAAGACATTTGCCACTCGGACACGAAAAGTGAGATTGGACAAATAACTTTGAAATATGTTCAGCATATTACCTCGGACACCTAAGTGTGAGAGGTCTCGCATTATCCCAAAGTGCCATCTTTTGTTATAGGCCTTCTCTATATCGAAAAAGGAAAAAATTCTTGTGGAGAAAAGCATCTCGGATCTGGGCCTCAATACTTACCAGGTGGTCAATGGTAGATCTGCCTTCTCGAAACCCTTATTGGTATGGATCAAGCAGGCTGTTAGTTTCAAGGAAGTGCACGAGTCGGCGATTTATCGTCTTTCAAAAGGCTTGCATAGGCAGCTTGTCAGTACTATGGGCCTGTCACTTATAACAGAGGATGGATCCTTGCCTTCTTTCAAAATGGGAATGACTATAGCCTCTTTCCAGCTTGAAGGAATGTCGCCGGAAACCTAGATGGCATTGTGGAAGCAAATTAAGTTTTTTTGCGTTTCGAGAGGTAGGTGCTTCAGCAGTTCACCACACAATGAGTTCCCGGGGCAGAAGTGCTGAAGCAGGTTACAAATGCCCGTAGTTCAGCTAGGGAAAAACGTTGGCTGTATGCCTCGAATTTCGTACATTTGGTATCTATTTACTGCTTGTCCACCCTTGCCTTGCAGCGTTGCAACTTTTTAGAGTAATGTTGCTCGAGGTGTGCTCCTAGATGGTTTGCCTGGTCTTCCAAGCTGTCACCGTGTGCGTCCATCAGAGAGAGCGCATATGCTTGTTTTCCTTCCACCCTTCTCACCCTGTTCTAGACCCTGTACCAGACCTTGCTTTTCTACGCGTCCTCCTGCCCTGAAGTTTCTAGTTCTTGCAATTTGTGAGTTTTTCGGCTGTCGATGATTCTCGAAGCAATATCCACGCTTTGTTATGTTATTACATGCTTTTCGACACTCGTTGTTTCACCGACAGACACATAGTTTAACAGATAGTTCACTTGTTTGTGGAATACATTTCTTGGCAGCGTGAATTAAAAAGGGCGTGAAGATTTCCACAGCAGCCACTATGCTTAACACACACAATTCATTCCAGGTTAAAAGAGTATCTTTCCAAAACTGTCCCCAATCGGCTTTTTCGGTGAGCCATTTGGGTATCCGTGAAGGGCATTCTTAAGATGTTGGTGTACTAGATGCTACCAGGATGGTCACTTCCATAAGGATTATATATGGTTTTCCATTGCAGTAGGGGTAGAAGCAATGGAGATGCAATGCTCAGTTCTATGGAGGAGTATTGTTACTTAGGCTGTATATGTAGGCTCTTTCCGAATCAAGAGACAGGCTCCGGAAGAGAAAAAAAACTTTTCAATCAGGTGACCTCGCGCATCACAACGAGGGTCGCCCCATGAACTACTAAGCGCACTAAAGTCCCCTAGGACAAGATAAGTTTCGGAAAGTCTATTTATCAAAGACTGGAATTCATGTTTGTGCAGTTGAAAATGTGGAGGTATGTATATAGAGCAAATGGTGACCAGTTTACTAAAGAGTACCACTCGAACCAACGTTACTAGAACCAGGTCAGTTTCGGAGCTCCCCGTAGGCACGCGCTCTCTGAAGTGGCCGTGGTGGCCGACGCGAGAACTAGTGGCGCTGCTGTGCCATTTTGCTTCAAGCCGCGCGCGTCGTCTGCTGCAGCACGAGTGATTCGCGTTCTCGTCGCAGCTCTCGTCAGTCGTGATAGACGAGATTCGCCATAGACACTTGAGCGGTAAACTCAACCACTTCAAAAACAAAATTTTGTAAAACATCTGTTTCATAATCACCACTAAATGTCAGAAGCCTTTCCAATCAGGAAACTAATTATTATTTATTTCTTTACTTATTCATTTACAAACAGTGCCCAGAACGCTGTTTTCGGGTGGAATCGGCTGTGCCCGAGAAGCTTGTGTTGGGCGCTAGTTCACAATACATTATAAAAATAGAGTGCGTGAAACACAAGACGCCAGAATAGAAGTACACAGGACGAGTTGTTAGTATGTGATCGTCCGTCTATATTGGTGGCTCATCTTAAGCGTAGTTTATTTTGTAATCAGCTGTGCATCTTTTACGTTCTTTCCAGTGTTCGTCGGCCTGCAAAATTTCCCAGCCAAATATCGACTGCGCTATAATAAAAACACTTTTTAGAAATACAGTTTGCTCAAGGTGGCATTTTTTATATTGTGTAGTTATCAGGCATCTTTCTCGCGAGAGAATTCTCTCATGGGAGTATAAAAATTGTAGTTATCATGCCAACCCTCGCGCGAAAGATGGATAAAGTATTAGCCATCTTTCTCGAATAATTTCGTTGGGTTATTGCCGAACACTCGTTACAATAGTGATGTCATAAATGAAAGCCTTAGCAAATGAGGAAGCTCAGCAAGGGTGTTTTCGATTCTCTCATTCGAAACTGCGGAAAGCTTTCGCTCAAGAGCCAGGATCTCCTTGTGTTTCTTCCTTTTTGAGGCAGCCGCACGGGCAAACCTCTTCGAGAGGTTGCGGACCTTTTGTTTTCTGGTTTTCACCACCTTTGGAGGCTTTCTGGCTAGCAGTGGCCTCCGTAGGACAGGCAGAGAAAGCTAGTAGGCCGCTTTGTAAACACTGTACAGTGTTTACGATGAACACTAATGGTTGTGGGCACAGTCTAGAGCTACCACCTCGTTCCACAGTAACAGTTCTTTGTAGTAGCAGCTCTTGGTGCAAGATTTCTGCAGTAGAAAAACACCACACGTCATCCCTGACACGGCATCATCGATTAATTTTGGCTCCTGCACACGCAAGGCAACGAGAAGTTCATCGCTTCATTGAGCGCGAACGGTGTAGCTGACGAGACGTCTGATCTGCCCAGAGATGCGTCGTCGCTAAAATCACTCGACCGACTCCATGACCATGACTTCCCTATTTCATTTTCTGGCATGAGCTCATCCCTAGCACGTGTGTGTGTGTGTGCGTGCGTGTGTGTGTGTGTGTGTGTGTGTGTGTTTGTGTTTGTGTGTGTGTGTTTGTGTGTGTGTGTGTGTGTGTGTGTGTGTTGGCAGACCGGGAAAAAAGCGAGGTAATGTCTTTGGCACTAGCGACCATTTTCCTCGAGGTGGAAGTATTTCATTTCCCATTTATAATGTACTTATGATATTTGACATGATCGTCCACCTCAAAATGTCACTCACATATAGCGGACTTGTGAGTCAGCCGCCCATCCTTGCGGCACAGCATCTGCGCCCATTTTTAACGCGCCAGCGTTAAACAGTTCATTTCGCAGAAATTCTCGCGTCGGCGTCGGTTTCGTTGGTTGTGAGCGAAAAATAATCATCTTGGGCGCAACTAGAAAATAGAGAAAGATGCAAATATAAAAAATTCTGGGTCTGAGGAGGGGTCGAACCCGGCTAGTTTGCGGGGAGCGCCGGAGTTTTACTACACAGGCACGGGTGTGCTTTTTAGAACCTTTTTATTGCGAAATAAAAAATACATATTCATAAAAATCATACTGGTCTACCCGCACCACTTTGACGGTTTAAAAACAGTTCATTTTCACCATTTCATCAAACACCTGCATACGATTTGGAGGTTATATAAACGTTCGATCTATCTTGCGGATATAATACGCATTCAATGAAGTTTCCCGTGCCGATTTTGCTTTAGGATCCATGTGGCTCACGGCCATGCGTTTTATCCAAAGACTGTAAAAGCCCAGTAATCGCGTCATATTCTATGGAACACCACCCTCATTGTGTATTGAAATATAACGCATGCCATGAGGTGTTATCGGCAGATATTTCTTCAGGGTCTTTTGTACCACATCACAAAAGAATATCGGATCCCAGCACTCACACACAGCATGTCCAACCGTTTCCGGTTCGTTACACAGAGTGCAGTTTGTGTCCATGCCAGACATAGCCAGGAGGTAGCACACCAGGCCCGTGCCCCCCCGCCCCGGGAATTTTTTTCGCGATAGCATAGAGAATAACAAATGCCCATTTCAAGGGGGTGCCTTGCCCGAAATGGAGCAGGTGCCCCCCGCCCAATTCCCCCTCGAAAAAAATTTTTGGTTTTGGCTACGCTTTGCTTCACTCGAGTAGATGCGCTGGAAGCAGCAGTACCTTCAACCAGTAGGGGGGCACAACCCAACATCAGCCTCCCAACACTTGTTGAAGGACGCGCTTCTTCATCATTCCGTAAATAAGATGAAATAACAATACCCAATTACGCAACATACACGCGATACCCCCCCGCCCCCCCTCACTCTGCGACGCATTTACTCGACTTCTTCCCGCGGGAACATGCGGGCGGATTTTTTTAAACTCATCGCGATCCCAGGGTGGCTCAAAGAAATGATGATCAATGTCATTTCCGTAGCCGCTTTTGCGGCCTGGGGTACAACAATAAGGTATTGTGTATTGGCGCTCTTGTCACACGTTAGAACTCTTTCGTAAGGGACGACAGTTCACTAAATAATGGCGCGAAGAAACAACCGAGCGCCGAAAACGTGTTGTCGTGTCTAAGCGGCAACACGCGTGTCGCGTAGCGCGGCGTGGTATGTGAAGCAAGATGGAACAGCAGCGCCATTAGTTCACGCGTCAGCCGCTCGTGCCGGCGCGCGCGCGGAGCTGCGAAACTGACCTGGTTCTAGTAACGTTGACTCAAACAGCTACTGCTTCAAGGCATGACCGAAGCGGTAATTGCGTTCATGCAATCCCTTGATTAACTATAATGGCTACACCTTCAGACGACGCCATTGCATCATCACGGTCCTTTAGGAAAATAGTGTTGCTACGGAGGAAGGTATGTGTTTGGATTTTAAGTGTGTTTCTTGTACACAGAGCACTTTTGGCGAACATTTGTATTGGAGTTCTTGGAGATCGTCAAGGTTCCTGAGAAGGCCCCTGACGTTCAATTGTATAATTTGTGCGTTCATCATGAAAGTAAAGTAGTGCTGTGTGTACGAGAAATAAATTTCTGTTGTTTAGAAGGAGATCATAGTTTAGGTAACAGAGCCGTTATCGCGCCCTGTTATCCACGTTTTTGTCTTCTTGGCATGGTCTAAGGAGCTACGCCGATCTTTCAGTACCAGGATTACCGTGGTGTCCATTGCCTCCTGGGAGGCACTGGATGCCCGCACGCGCGGGCCGATGGTTCGGGTTTTGGACCTCGCCTACTGTGACGAGGCATTGGTACCTGACGACCCTTGGGTCGCTGGTACCTGTTCGCAAGCTGGCGGAAAAAACTGGGCTTCTACCGCCAAGGTTGAAGGTGCCACAGCCGACGGCGCACTTTGCACTGGCCGAAGTAGTGGCGGGGGCTTGCGCGACGTTGCCCCCCCCCCCGGCACGCCGCATCACCGTAAGGTGTTTTCTAGAATGATGCGCATCTGTTACGGGCTACCTAAATGTGATGTTTTCTTTCACATTAAGTGTGATAACCTCTTTTTATTTCTTCCAGTTTGGCCAGGAAAGGGAGTATGCTGCATGATCTCCGTCACAGTTGACGTAGTGAGATGTGTTAGTACACTTATCACAGGTGTGTCTTTGGTCTCCACATTTTGCGCAAGTGTCTTGACCTCGGCTGCTCTGCAAGCCGTGGCCAAATCTCTGACATTTGTAACAATATCTAGGGTTCGGAATGTACGGGTCAACGGTGAGTTTGATGTATACCCTGTCTCAATGTGTGTAGGTAATGCACATAGTGCAAATAATAAAATGAGGTGCTTGGTAGGTGTTTCCTTGCCGACGCGTTTAATGATTATTCGGTTAACTTCAGTTACATTCTGTTCTTTCCAACCTTCAAGGAGTTCCTATACGGACAGCCCGAAGAGGCCTTCTTCTGAAACGACTCCGCGTGAGATATTCATCGAGCGGTGAGGCGAAACGAATATTGGGATGCTGCTGAATGCTCTTAGATTGCAAAGTTTCTCAAATTGTTGTCGCTCAGTCAGTTCGAGCAGGAGGTCACCACATGGCATCTTAGTCACCTTGTAACCTGGTCCAAAGGCTTCTGTCAGCGACCTTGAGACAAGAAATCAACAAATAAATCTAGCTTTTTCGCGCAAAGTTTCACAATGAATTACATGGAATTTTGGGAATGATAGGCCAGGGCGGTTGAAACACACTAGTGCTTCGGTGCGCACCCTTTCTTTGAGAGAGACGATCAAGTAGTCGGATAAATGAAGGTGTTCCCATAATAGTTTGTTTGTTTCAGTAACAATGACGGCCAACCACCATAGAGCCTCACTAGGCGACGCTGAAGCGCTTGTATATGACTGCCGACACCAGCCGTACATTGCCACTATTGAGCAACTACACAAGGTTAACCTTCGCCCCCAAGGAATTTGGAAGTAAATAGAAGAAAGAAGATTGGAGGACAGATACAAAGTAGGAGATAAGGACGAAAATCTAGGGAGATAAAGAGGTAGGAAAAGGTGACTGCCGATTTCCCCTAGGTGGGTCAGTCCATGGGTGCCGTCTACGTGAAGCCGGGACCAAATAGGTGTGTCGCCTCTTTCGGGGGGCCTTGAAGGTCCAATCACCCGGCGTTGGCCCAACCCCCCGGATCAACTTTTTCTCGGACACGTCAAAGCCACGCAGGGCTAAGTGTGGGAGAGAGTCGACCCCCCCCCCCCTGTTAGCTTGGGTCTGTGGTGTCGCTACACACCAAACGCATGGTTACGCAGATGCCCCTGCGGGATTTTACTTGATGTAGCTTTTTCTCTCTCAGTGCTGAAGTATGTTGTGTTTCAGCTAAACGTGTGCACCATGGTTGCATAGTCATATATAGTTTTTTCTACTAATTGTACCTGACCTAACTGTGCATCGTTGATCTCTAAAGGTCACGCTTGGTGTGCCTCAAAGCCATGGCTCCTCATCTCCCTGTCTTTGGCTAGCCTGCTTGGGCAGCAGGCACTGCAGCCAGCACCCATGTAAGCCAAGTCATGGAGCACTCTTTTAGTGTTCTGTGCAGGACACAGCATATCCATCTGGCGAGGCACTCATATAAGTAATGATGGTGAGTGTTGGTTGCAATTGTAGGAGCTCGTTGTGTTTGTTGCGTATGATTATTTCCCCTAATGAAGTGCATTTTTGAAAGGTTTTCTTCGTTTGGAATAATAGATGTGAGCAACAAGCACACTCATAATCCACAAGTGTTTGTGTCTTCGAGACTGCTTATTTGCTCCTATACGCTCTATGGTGAGCTTGCTATGTTAGATACCTTTAGAGTTATGAACATTGGCTGTTGTCTTGTAACGCAGCCTAACTTGTGTTCCCTAGGTAACCTATTTGTGGTCAGCTTCTCGCACCTAATGTAAAGTCAGAATAGCAGATACATTATTGGCATATTATGTCTAGCAGAAGTTTCATGGTTTCGTATATAACATTGTAATTTTGCATTTGTATCATAATAACATATATTTCCAGTCTTCACTGTTAGTGTGTGTGTGGAGAGTTCCTTTCTTTTTATTATTTCTGCATACTTGTCTTCGGCTTCTGAAAATACGACATCTGTAAATATGAGCACATATTAAACAACTGTTAACTTTTGAATGTAGCATGGTTGTAACGATGATCTGTATTTTTCTAAGTTCTAGAAGTAACAAAGGATCAGGTGCTCCACTCTCATGTACAGTGTATTACCAACAGATCGCGGAAGACCAACAAGTATAATGAGACTGCCGGAGACTGTGTTCTCCTGCTCAACGTTTACGACAAGCAGAAAGAGCACAATGTGATGTCTGGAGCAGTTTCAATAGTATACGTAGTAAGATTCTGTGCAACTGCAGTTTAACTTCTTAACAGTGCATTTTTCAGCAATTTATTTGCGCTTGAGTAATCAATATGCACTAAATTTTTCATAGAAAATACCAAACCATGACACTATTTTAAAGCACGCTGTTGTGGTAGTGGGCAAATCAATTTGAGCTGAAGTTTTTATCATGCATGTCAATCAAAGTTCCTGCGTTTTTCTACATTTCACCGCCTTAGAAATCAGCATCTATGGTCGGCAATGATAACTGTGTTTGTATTTTTTGTAGTACAGGAAGTAAAGTCATGGATGCGGTATTCTTGTACTTCGTCGATATAGTCCTTCAGTATACACTCATTTGTATAGCACCGATGACGTCATGTGTGTATAGGCTCTGGGAAGTGCTTTTATGTGGAATATTTTATTTGGAAGAAAGAGGATCATCACTACTCCTAGTATATCAAATACTAGGTTTTAGTATCTGTGCAATAATATCCCACCGCCTGTGCGTCTTTCAACTGTCTACTCCTGTGTTTCTACTGTGTAAGCGGAACTTTTTTAATGTACTCTTTGCTCGGATAGGTTCGGTCATAATGTAATAGTGTACTATATGCAAATGACTTGTCATCAATGCACCTTTCGCCATAGTAGAAAAAATTTATTTTAATTTGTATGTAACTCTAAAATATATTTAACTTTATTTTTCTAGGTGCCTCTACCATTTTAGCAATAGAAGTGTACTGGTATACTCTAATATTGAAGCTGGCATATTAAAACTATTCTATTAGTGGAAGTAACATTGTGTTTTAACCATTATTACTATTCTTAGATGAGCTGTGCAAACTCTATGGAAAAGTATTTACAATTTTTGAACTGTGTGAAGGTAAATGTTCTTATGTTCTTTCATTGTGGTCCCTGTTTCAAGTCAATTGCACATAATTATTTCGTAGCTGCATAGTATTAGTTGTGACTTTCCACATATTTGCTGAGAAGCATTGCAGTTGAGGCCAGTAGCAAGACATAAATGCAGTACACTGGAACATCACCTCACACACTTAGTGTACATTCTTCGGCCACCACTGAACTGATTTTTTTTCAAGGAGACAACAGACAGCTGTATGGGAACTGCGCTGAAGTTCAAACTTTGAAGCCATTTTGAGGAGTGTTTTTCGAAAACGAAATGGGGGTCTATAGCTGTCAATATGAACACTGCTTGCACTGAGGAGCATAGCAACTTATAATTGTATTATTGTTGTATTGTCTAGAGTTTCTTTGCGTTGTGACTTCTTTTCAGCCAAAGTGTCCAAACATGCTTTGTTACTGTGTTGTGAATGAGCCGAGGTATGTCAATAAACAGACTAAAGTTGTAGACATGTGCCAAACTTTGATGCACAGCCCTTTTCTTTAGAATGACATTGTCATCGGCTTTCTTCTTGTGTTTCTTTTAAAACTTCTTGTCACTGGGCAGCAGAAGAAATTACACATCAAGCTTTTCTAAGATAATTCGAGAAACACGGAGTTCAGACATAACTGCGCTTGGGAATTTCTCTCGTAATTTACTTGCTCTATATTCAAAATGAGTGTATTAGAATTCCTGTTTTATAGCCGTTCATCTTAATATTTACATCTCAATGTATGTATGTATGTATGTATGTATGTATGTATCTTTTAATTGAAAATTCGTTTTTTAATGATGAGTGAGTTTAGTAGTGATTTGGCTAAATGTTTTTCATTCTTTTTTCTCTGTGTCATTAAACTTTTTAATTTGTTTTTCTGCATAAAAATAAAGGTTACTTTACACAAAATATGTGTATTCAAAGACGTTGTTTCATTTCGCAACGTACAGTCATGAGCAAGAAATTGGGTCTAATGGAACCAACAAGCAAAGATTAGTTTAGAGCATAACTCCTCTACATGGCATATTTTGTACACATTGCGTTCGTCAAATATGTCAATTTCAACATATCAATTTCAGTCAAAATAAGCAAGCTATCATGCGTGGTTGTGTATGTGTGTGATATTTAGGCATATTTTAATACCTGTTGGCAATTATTATTGAGGGCACAAACCTAGTCCAGCCGCATACACGGATTTTTTCTATGCACCTTTCACCTGTACTGGAACTGTTAATAAAAAACGAATTCCGGCTTAAACATTTATTGTAGTAACCAAAAGCAGAGTATCTCTCTATGACGCCAAATTTGCCTGTGTACTGTTCCCCTCTAGACAATTGGGGACCCTCTCAGCAGATCTTGATTAGCTGCTCTAGTTCCTTTTAACCATTGACAGCGGCATTACACTGAAGCGCGCAACATGACAGGTAGCGAGAGAGAAGACACAAACTAATCACTGTGTTCGTGTCTTCTCCATCTGTCCGTGCTCTTTTGCCTTGCTACATGTAGTGATTCCCACGAAATTAGCACAAAAACGTGCCCCGACAAAGGCAGTCAACTTGGCCGCAAGCAATTAGCTCACTGCTTGTCTATATTTTCTTTAAAACATCGTGATGACTGACCGCTGGTCCAATATATGATATTGTTATTTCGGCACTGGGCACTCTTTCGATAACAGAGAATGGAAGGGTAAAATATGAACCCTTAATTATGTAATTTATGAAAGAGCATGACACAGCGCTTTCGGGTCAAAAGGAGAGTGAAAGAAGAGAGTGCGAAAGCCACTTTCTCAAGAAATAAGTGCCCGCCGCCACGCATAAACTCCAGCTGGGCAACCTCTTAAAAATATGGCAGCATATTCATGGGGTGAGTGATGGAGAGTGGGGCGAAGCATCCGTCCGTCAATTCGTTCTTGCTTCCAGCCACCCATGCGACCGTCTGTGTGACCGTCCGTGCGTGCGTCTGTTCGTGCGTCCCCACGGCCATCCGTGCGTCCATCCCTGCGTTCGTCCATGCATCCGCCCCTGCGTCAGTCCATGTTTCCATCCGTCCATGCAGCCATCCATGCGTCCGTCCATGCATATGTCTGTGTGTCCATTCGTCCATCTAGTCAACACTCCAAGTACCACCATCTCGCATATTTTCATCATATATTCCGCATATATAAGCACCGCCATCCAGCGGACATTCCAAGGACTAAACGAGAGGTGGCACACGCCCACTTTCTTACGGCTTGCGCTTCGTGTCTACTTCCCAATTTTAACCACCTCGAGTTCATGGTATATACCAGTTTATGGTTGGAACCTGAACTTGGCAACGTTTAACGCTACAACCTTATCTAGTGAGGGAAGTCTAGCTGTACTATTCGAGGAGCTAGAGGGTATTAAATGGGATATAATAGGGCTCAGTGACGTTAGGAGGATAGATGAAGCCTATACGGTGCTACAGAATGGGCACGTCATTTGCTATCGGGGCTAGGCAGACAGAAGAGAACTGGGAGTGGGGTTCCTAATTCACCGAAACATAGCTGGCAACATAGAGGAATACTATAGCAATAATGAAAGGGTTATAGGTATCATAATTAAACTGAATAAAAGATACAAGGTGAAGGTGATACAGGATTACGCGCCTACATCCAGCCATGATGACGCTTCAGTTGAAAGCTTCTATGAAGACGTGGAATCGGGGCCAATGAGTAAGGTAAAAACACAGTATACTATAGTCATGGGCGACTTTAATGCAAAAGTAGAGAAAAAGCAGGCGGAAAACCAGGCAGTAGGAGATTATGGCATCGGTACTAGAAATGCCAGAGGAGAACTACTAGTAGAATTCGCAGAACGCAATAATTTACGGATTTTGAATACCTTCTACCGAAAACGAGGAACCCGCAAGTGGACATGGAGAAGCCCTAATGGCGAAAATAAGAACGAAATAGGCTTTATAATGAGTGGACACTCAGGAATCGTGCAGGATGTGGAAGTGGTCGGCAAGGTACGATGCAGTGACCACAGAATGGTACGGTCTCGAATTCACCTAGACTTGAAGAAGTAACGACAGAAACTGATACGCAAGAAGCCAATCAATGAGCTAGCACTAAGAGGGAAAGTACAGGAATTCAGAGTGTCACTTCAGAACAGGTACTCGGCTCTTAGTGAGGAAACCAACCTTAGCATAGATACAATGAATGATAATCTGACGAGTATCATTAAGGAGCGTGCAGTGGAAGTTGGAGGCAGGGTAGTTAGACAGGCCAATGGCAAGCTTCCCAGAAAACGAAGAATCTAATTAAGAAGCGTCAAATCATGAAAGTTTCAAGTACAACAGACAAAATAGAACTGGCAGAGCTTTCGAAGTTGATTAATAGGCGTAAAGTATGCGATGCAAGAAGGTATAACATGGAGAGAATTGAACACGCTCTGGAAAACGGAGGAAGCGTCAAAGCAGTGAAGAGAAAACTTGGGAAAGGGGAAAATCGGATGTATGCACTAAGGGACAAATAAAGCATAATAAATACTAATATGAATAGGATAGTTAAAATAGCGGAGGCGTTTTACAGAGATCTGTACAGTAGCCGAGAGAACCACGACCCTAATACTATAAGAACTAGAAATAACCCAGATGACACCCCACCAGTTAAGATAGAAGAAGTCAGGAAAGCTTTGGAGAGCATGCAAAGAGGCGAAGCTGCTGGTGCGGATCAGGTAACGTCAGATCTGCTGAAAGATGC
This sequence comes from Rhipicephalus annulatus, assembly GCA_013436015.1. Lineage (NCBI taxonomy): Eukaryota > Metazoa > Arthropoda > Arachnida > Ixodida > Ixodidae > Rhipicephalus > Rhipicephalus annulatus. The sequence continues at coordinate 450,625 of WOVY01009735.1, read as the reverse complement.
AGGACAGATTGTGTTAGAAAAACTAGCCACCCTGTTTACGAGGTGTCTCCTGACGGGAAGTGTACCAGAATCTTGGAAGAACTCTAACATCATCTTAATACATAAGAAAGGAGATGACAAGGACTTGAAGAATCACAGGCCGATCAGCTTGCTCTCTGTAGTCTACAAACTATTTACAAAGGTAATTGCTAACAGAGTAAAGAAAACATTAGAATTCAATCAATCAAAGGAACAACCGGGATTTCAAACAGGCTACTCAACGATTGACCACATTCATACTATCTATCAGGTAATAGAGAAATGCTCAAAATATAACCATCCACTATACATATCCTTCATAGATTACGAGAAGGCATTTGATTCAGTAGAAATATCAGCCGTCATGACGACACTGCGGAATCGGGGCACAGATGAAGTATATATGAACATTCTGGAAGAAATCTACAGGGGATCAATTGCTACCATATGGCTTCATAAAGAAAGCAACAGAATACCAATCAAGAAGGGTGTAAGGCAGGGGGACACAATCTCCCCAATGCTATTTACCGCGTACTTACAGGAGGTTTTCAGAAGCCTAGAATGGGAACAGTTAGGAATAAGAGTTAATGGAGAGTACCTTAGTAACCTACGCTTCGCCGATAACATTGCATTGCTGAGTAACTCAGGGCACGAATTGCAACTCGTGATTACGGAGTTAGAAAAGGAGAGAACAAAGGTGGGTGTTAAAATTAATCTGCCGAAAACGAAAGTAATGCACAACAACCTCGGAAAAAAGCAGCGCTTCGAGATAGGTACTAGTGCACTTCAAGTTGTAAAAAACTATGTCTACTTAGGGCAGGTAATAACCGCAGAGCCAAACCACGAGATTGAAATAACTAGAAGAATAAAAATGGGGTGGAGCACATTCGGCAAGCACTCTCCAATTATGACAGGTAGATTGCGAATATTCCTCAAGAGGAAGGTATAAACAGCTGTATCTTGCCGGTACTTAGCTACGGAGCAGAAACCTGGAAACTTACAAAAAGGGCACAGCTTAAACTGAGGACGACGCAGCGAGCAATGGAAAGAAAAATGGTAGGTGTAACCTTAAGAGGCAAGAAGAGAGCAGAGTGGATTAGGGGACAAACGGGGGTTAAGGATATCATAGTTGAAATAAAGAAGAGGAAATGGACATGGGCCGGGCATGTAGCGCGTAGACAGGATAACCGCTGGTCATTAAGGATAACTAACTGGATTCCCAGAGAAGGGAAGCGGGTTAGGGGGAGACAGAAGGTTAGGTGGGCAGATGATATTAAGAAGTTTGCGGGTATAAATTGGCAGCAGCAAGCACAGGACCGGGTTAACTGGCGGAACAAGGGAGAGGCCTTTGTCCTGCAGTGGACGTAGTCAGGCTGATGATGATGATGATTATAATGATGATGATGATGAGATAGATAGATAGATAGATAGATAGATAGATAGATAGATAGATAGATAGATAGATAGATAGATAGATAGATAGATAGATAGATAGATAGATAGATAGATAGATAGATAGATAGATAGATAGATAGATAGATAGATAGATAGATAGATAGATAGATAGATAGATAGATGAGTGCTTGCCACTTCAGCATTTACCCTATTGCTAATTTATCATTCATCCTTCGAATGACGCCAAATACAAAACATTCGGGGAAACTTGGTCAAAAATAGAAAAAATATTTTGAATGCATTCGCCCAAGGTTACTAGAATGCAGAAACCACCAAGTGTGACTGTATGACCGTGCCCTATTGTACATTACTGTCGTCATGTCGGGATAGCTGGCTCTACCGTAGGCTACCTTCCCATATTTTCCCAAATGGAAAAATAAAAATATATCGCCGTATGACAACGCTAATCAACTATACCGAATTCACTTTCACTGGTGTCACTTTCACTAAATCAATACTCAGCTTGTTTATATTATCGTTATTTAAGGAAGATTTTCCTCATTAACGCTTAACTCTCCTAAGTACCATTGATACTCACATCTAAAGACAGTCACACTGTCACAGGTCCCGTTAATTAGGGAGGCGATCGCCGGGCTAATTCCAAGGGCCGAAGTATCGGCCCACCAAACTGCACCATGAAAGCGTGGACAATTTCAAAGTGGTCCTGTTTGGCGCGCCAGCGAACGCCGGCTGTGGCCGAAAGAACAAGTCAAAGCCGAGAGTTGATGAACAAAACAAAATTATATTCTCAAGTATGGCAGACCAAAACGATACACAAATATACACGCTCGACAATAGTTGAATACGATATGTCACCAATCAAATAAGGTACTACACAACACAATCAGCCACACTCGAAACAATGGACACAAACAACAATACGCACTACAATGCAATCGCATGCATCGAACATCCAGGACACTTAAAGACTAAAGAGTTCGAAAACTTATTCAGTCCAAAGTCATTGAAACAAAAGTCTGAATGATGCCCTTCCGAGAATCACTCACTCAAAGTCCAGCGCTGTTGTCGTTCCGCTGCCCCCGAGGTTTCTCTTCCAGGAAACCTCGCGTCTTCAATTGGCCGCTCTCGAAGCACCAAACTTCTTCGCCGGTGACACGTTGGCTTCCCACGTGCAGCTGTTGCCACGCGTCTTCGCTCGCTGGCGGTAGACACACACTGCTGCCTGTAGCACGAGTCTTCACCTCTCAGGTGAAAATCCTCTTCTTCTCCTCCTTTGTCACTGAGGACAAAAGGCTTCGCCCACACGGCGGAAAGACCCTACGCACACTTGCGCAAAACTTTCATCTCCTGTCGACGCACACGGGCGCCAACTTTCTTCTTCTCCTCTGTCACTGAGGACAAAAGGCTTCGCCGACAAGGCGGAACACCCTACGCACTCTGGCACAAAATTCTTTCTTCTCCTGCTGTCCCATCTCTGCTGCTCGGTTAAATACCTTCCGCGCTAGATTCCAGGAAATTCTCATCATTTCGTCGGCGCGATACGCATCGAAGGCTGGGGAAAGCGCGAGACGTTTCGAGGACCATCCGCGACAGGTGACGCAACTCTGCATCACCACGCCCCTTTCCCTCGAGAACCTTCCAGGACTTGCTCGGCCGCCGATGTGAGGAGGTTTGTCGGCGAGACTATGCTTCCAAGAGGGGAGGAACGGTGCACCCGGGGAGCCTTTGGATGTTTATTTTCTTCTTTATTATTGACCTTGAGGCGCTTCTCTGCGCTTGGTATCGTTACTGTCGCTGGAATTCGGCGCCGCGCGCTTTTTTGGAGCGCTCATTTGTGACACACACTTCATCTCATTTTCTGTGAGGCTGTCGCTCCCATAAAGCGCTTACTCCAATTTTTTATGCTCTGCAAACATCCGACGCTGCTTTGCGGAAACTTTCCCTGACGTCTGCTGGGCCAGGAAATTGTCTTTAATATCTATCACGTCGATTGCAGGCTTTCGCGGAGACGAAACGAGAATCTCTCTCTCTTCGTCCTTTTTGCGTGTGTGATAACGTATCTTCACTTTAAGATTCGTATACACATCCCATACCTTGTTTTCTCACTCAAACACTGCTGAACGAAATAACTGCACCATGTTTTGTGGAAAGCATTCGCACTGAAACACCTCCCGACGAGTCTCTCTCGTTCTACGTAGACACATACCAAAGCGTAAGCGTATGCACGTTCTCGCATTCCGGCTTTATCAAAATGCTGTGGTGCATGGAACATGCAAAATTGTGCTCACAATTTTATTTGAATAATGCTGTTCTATATTCTGCAGAGTTCGTCCGCAGGCACAAAACCGCTCCTGTGTCTTGTAATAAGATTAATATAAGAAAGCCAACCTTATACGTCTAGCTCCAAAACATCCTTACGTTCACAACTATACCGTGCTCGATTATACCAGATTAGTTGAGTAGCAGCGCAGCTTCAAGGTAACTGGTCCTGTTGCAGAGGCGATGACATTTGGGGCACATTTTGAAACATTGCAAGCATCAATTTTTGTGTGGTTTCGTTGTTGTGGGGCGCCTTGAATGTTGTTCACTTGTACTTGGCAAGATAGTGCATGGATTATTGATTAAGGCCATCGACCAATTTCTTTTTTTAGCTACGGTCATTGATGAAACGCGAGCGCTTGGCTTCGCACAGCACACCCAGACGTCTACTGCAACTCGGAACCGCGTAAGCGCTGTAGCAGACGTCCACGGAAATGAAATTGAGATGCAGCAAATCATTGACTATCGTCGTATACTGTCGATGCTAAACGCTTTGCCTGCTATTTTCCAATTATCGGCACAAACTTCTTTGTTTCCTTGAAGTTTCATCGGCTATCGTGTGTGCTTCTAGCCCTCTTAAGTTTCTGAATAAGTTAAATTTGTACCCGCACTACCGTGATCCCTCGAGATAAGGTTAATCTTGGCTAAGAGAATGCGTAGCCAAGAGAAAGCTTTGTGGATACGGCCCCAGTTTTTTATGTTGCGCGAGCTGCCTAAGGGCCCCTAAACCGCACCATGTTCAAAAGCGAAACAGTTGTTTCTTTCCCACCATCACTAACCTTCTCACAAGCCCTATCTCCTCCTCGCCACTTTTCTTTTTTCAGAAAAGATGTGGAAAGCCTGAACTAAGGATTGCGCCAGTTAGAATTTTCTGTTTTTTGACCAAATGCTGTTATCTCCGTTTGTCCAGTCGCAACAGCTGAAAACGAGGTGCGATCAATTTATCGCGCACTATAGACCCATTCTATGTTTGTAAACGCAAGTAGGCCGATGTCGACATTATGGGTAAAATATTGTGACGTCCGCACGTAACTTCCGCCATAAACACTGAGGGCTGCGATGTGCGCCAACAAACAAGACTAAGTTGTGAGACTCTACTCGCATCCAACCACAATGCAGTTCGTCAGCATACCGTTTTTTTTTCTCAGTGCTTTACTGAGAACACCTCATTCCCCATTGAAAACCCAGCAGAAACCGCGGAAGGCAGAGCGTCTTTTGCCTACAAAGACAGCGCCACCGCATTTTTGTGACGTAAGTCCGGTGCAATTTGTCTATAGTCACACGAGACGAGGCAGAACGGAAACGCGACGGCAGGTTATAGCAGGCCGGGTGGCAATTGACAACAGATATGCCGCGTACGTAGGCCAATCAAGATATTCTTTCATTCTGGTGTCACGTGAACGCTCAGTTGGCGCCACCAATGGTACGGCAAAGATTGGATACCCCGAAAGAAATAACGCGTTCGTGCTTTGTGTTTCAGGGTCTGTTTTAGGAGCCCTTTAAGAATTAATCCCATTTGGTCATTCTGCCACCTGCAAACTGAAGAAATTCACGATTACTCTGATACTCTTTCTATTCTAACTAGTGTTTCAATGCTACCATTGGTGTGTGATACGCAAGAGTAACCAGACCAGTAAATGACTGAAACAGATTTGCCTTACAAGTGCAACGAAATAACGCGCTAGGATTGATTACGCTGCTCATAAACTGACTACCGTGCAACTTCACTACGCAGAAAGTGATACTGATATTTATTTATTTATTTTATTTTTATTTATGAATACTGCAACCCTAACATAGGGTTTTAGCAGGGTGGATACACATTTGCTAAATTAACAAATCGGCAAACAAGTAAATATAAAACAGGTGAGGTATGTACACAAAAAGACAATGGTTTGCAATGAACAGTCATAAGGGCATATAATGAAATCAGCGCTATATTCAAGTTGGTCACGAGTGGGGAATTGCTACAGTGATAGAAATAAAAAGCAGGATCACATATCAGACACTCACTGCTGGAGCTGCGCAGCAAAAAGATTCAAGGAAGACTGGGAAACAACTTCATTATTAAGGTTATTCCATTCGATGATTGTCCTCGGAAAAAATGAATATTTGAACGTGTTATTACGGGTGGAGAATGGGGTTATTGTAAGGGAATGCCTCTGTCTTGTGGCATATCCCGTGGAGAAATTAAGTATGTGTGATAAGTCTAACTTATAATAACCTTTAACTAACTGAAAGAAAAATTTCAATCTTAATACTTTATTCCTTTGTGTAGGTGTTGAAAGATTGGCTTTTGATAATAAACGTGTTATTGAAGTGCGGCCGAAACTGTTATAAATAAATCTAACAGCTCTCTTTTGAATTTTTTCCATTTCGCTAATGTTTTTTCTGGTGTGAGGGTACCAGATTATGGAAGCATAATCTAAAGAAGGTTGAACAATTGCATTAAAAGCAATAAGGCGAACGGCGGGGGTTGAAAGCTTGAGAGCTCGTCTAAGATAAAATAGCTTGTAATTGCACGAGCTTATTACAGTATTAATATGTCTTGTCCAGTTTAGGTCATTCGAAATCCAAAGACCAAGGTACTTGTAGTGTTGTACCTCCTGCAAAAAAACATTATTGGCTGAATATGCAAAATGAAGAGGGGTACGTTTGTGGGAAATTTTCATGAAAACAGTCTTTTTAAAATTAACTGACATCTGCCATTTATCACACCAACGAATGACCTTTTGGAATGCGTCGTTTAAATGAATTTGGTCGGTATGGTTTTCAACTTCCGAGTACAGAATGCAGTCATCCGCATATAACTTGACTTTTACAGGTATATCATGTGATATGTCATTTATAAACAACAAAAAGAAGAGCGGCCCAAGCACGGAGCCTTGGGGCACTCCCGAGTCAACCGGTACTGTACGAGAACAATGTTCATTGAAAGAGACGTATTGTTTTCGATTCAAAAGATAGCCAGAAATCCAGTTTAGAAGCTGGGTATTTTTAAGAATTAAATCAAGTTTGAAGAGTAATTTATTGTGTGAGACCGTATCGAAAGCTTTAGCAAAATCCATAAAAATTGCATCTACCTGTTTTCCGGAATTTATAGATAGCGCAAAATCATGTACTGTTGTTACCAGCTGAGTACAAGTAGAAAATCCTTTCCTAAATCCGTGTTGTGAATCTGACAAAATATTGTGCTTATCTAGGAAGTCTGAAATGTGCTTATGTATTATATGCTCAATGAGTTTACAGGAAGTTGAAATTAATGAGATCAGCCGACAGTTAGTAACAGAATGGGGATCTCCACTCTTATGTAAGGGCTTGACTTTAGCAGTTACCCAGTCATCCGGAACTTGACCATCTTTCAGAGATTTAGAAAAGAGAATTGTTAGGTACTTTGAAACCCATTGTGCGTAGCGCTTTAAGAACTCATTCGGTATTCCATCCGGACCTGAAGATTTCTTAACATCCAGTTTTAAAAGCAGATTAAGAACTCCCTCTTCACTTATGATGATATCCGAAAGGGGTGGGCTTGCCACATCAAATGTTTCCAGGACACCGTTATCCCTCGTAAAAACAGATTTAAAATGATCATTGAAAGCGTTAGAAATAACAAATGAATCACTAGTTTCAACACCATCAATTACAAAAACATCAGTAGTCACAGTATTAGGCGAAATTAAACTCCAGAACCTCTCGGGAGACGAAGACATGAGACTCGGAAGTTGTTGGCCATAATAGCGTTCCTTATCAGACACAACATTTGCTTTCACTTGAGAAGCAAGTTCAGAAATTTTTTGCTGGAGGATACCTACGTCTTTAGAGCACCGTCTTTGATTTTTTAAACGTTTGAGCCGTCTTCGCAACTGCAACGTTTCCCGAGAAATCCAGGGGTTCTTTCCTTTCGATTTTTTTACAATACGAGGAACAAATCTATCAATACACTCATTTATAAGGTCTTTGAAACGCTTCCACAGATAATGAATATCAGCAGTGCAACTCGAAAAAGAATCAAATTCAAATGCTAGTAAATCCAATATTGAGGTGTCATCAGCACGTGAAAAGTTTGGGAACGAGACCACCTTGCAATTTTTCTTTAAAACAACATTAGTAAGCGTAAGTATCACAGCCTGATGATCAGATATTCCAGGGAGAACAGAACAGCTAGCTTGGGCAGAGATTGAGCCACTAATGAAAAAAAGGTCTAGAATTGAACAAGAACTCGCGTGTATTCGAGTGCATTTGTCAACGATTTGCATCAAGTCAAAAGAAAACGCTATATCGATCATTCTTTCACCAATTTTATAGTTAGGTTGTTGCAAAGAGAAAGATGACCAACTAACATGAGGCAAATTAAAATCTCCAGCTAGAATAATCCGATCCTCAGGTTTCACATGGGCGGCGAGGTAGTTGTGTAGTTCATCCAGAACATCCATGGAGGAATTGGGTGGGCGATAAATAGCCCCAATAACGTACCTGGTCTTTCCGTAATATGCTTTGCAAAATATGCCCTCGACGTTACGTATGTCATGCATTTTTGTAATTTGCAATGACTGTCTAAACAGGATCGCCACTCCACCACCTCTACTCCCACGATCTTTACGGTACACACGGTAGCCCCGCGGAACAAATTCACTATCAAGTATGTTATCGTGCAACCATGTTTCGGTTAGGATAGCAATATGGGGACTATAGGCCAGGAGGGTTCCTTCTAATTCTGTGGTTTTGCTAATAACACTTCTACAGTTTAAATTTAGTATTTTCAGCGACGGTACACTGCACATATCCCGTCATTTTTCATTCTTCTTTAGCTTAACACGTGCATTTTTCGATTCATCCCAACTGAACAAGTTCCCATCCACACTCAGTCGATTGTAGAGTAGCTTAACTTTAGCACCGTTTTCTCTCTCTTTTTCGGAACTTTTCCACAGATTTCTGCGTGCCTCACGAACCCTGTATGAAAAATCTTCAGGAAAGGACAATACAGAGCCCTTTAACTTGTGCCTAACCTTCAAAACAGACATCTTCTCACGATAATCAATAAACTTTAGAATAACTGGTCTGTCTTTGTTTTCAACTATGCGTCCAAGCCTGTGGCATCTTTCAACAGTAATTGCCTTTATACCTAATGTATTTTCGAGGATTTCCTCGACATTATCTTGGAGCATCTGAGGTGTTTCCCTAGGGGATTCCTTTAGTCCATAAATGATTAGGTTATTTCTACGGCTCCGATTTTCAAAATCATCAACTTTACCTTCAAGGAATGCTAATTTTTGCTGCATTTGAGTCATAGTATCCTCAAGTTCTTTCACTTGTTGAGGCAATGCAGAAAATTTATTCATGTGACGCTCAATGGCATCCACTCGTTCTGTTAGCGTGCCAAATTTTTCAACTAAATCTTTCTGGTTGGCCTGTACGTTCTCAATAGCTGCTTTCATTGTTTTTTGGCCAGCGAGAAGCTGAGATAGCATTTCCTTTTCCGTAAGAGGACCAGGATTAGCTTCAACGTCACCGCAAACCAACAGATCAACAGGTATAGGTGTGACGCAAGCAAAAAGAAGTTTAAGACACAGTGGGCAAGGCAGCAGCAGCAGGAATCGGTTATCACTTCGATAACAGGGGACAGGAAAGTACCTACTAACCTGTATCGCAAGGCAAAGCGGATTACTGAGCATGTTGCCTTCTCTGCTGCTGACAAGCCCACTGCCATGGTATGAGACTGCCCGAGGATTTAAAGGCTCCGAAGCGATCACGGGAACCGACGTCACTCGGCGCTGATTCCACGTGGACGCTAAGATGAGAAGAGGCGTTGTTTCCTCGATGCAGCAGCGATCGTCCACAGGTGATGATAACCAGGCTTCGCCAGGCCAGCCAGACGAGGGTGACGTCATCATCCCGAGCCAGCCCCGGAAAGACGGTGCATACCGCAGGGCTTTCACCAAGAAGAATCGCCAAGACCTGTATCGCAAGGCAAAGCGGATTACTGAGCATGTTGCCTTCTCTGCTGCTGACAAGCCCACTGCCATGGTATGAGACTGCCCGTGGATTTAAAGGCTCCGAAGCGATCACGGGAACCGACGTCACTCGGCGCTGATTCCACGTGGACGCTAAGATGAGAAGAGGCGTTGTTTCCTCGATGCAGCAGCGATCGTCCACAGGTGATGATAACCAGGCTTCGCCAGGCCAGCCAGACGAGGTGACGTCATCATCCCGAGCCAGCCCCGGAAAGACGGTGCATACCGCAGGGCTTTCACCAAGAAGAATCGCCAAGACCTGTATCGCAAGGCAAAGCGGATTACTGAGCATGTTGCCTTCTCTGCTGCTGACAAGCCCACTGATATGCCATATGCTCGGTCATTGATGAAAGGCATGAAGGCGTTTTTGTTTAGAAACATTACAGACGACAGTGTTTTTCCGGGCATGCATCAAAATGCGTGGCAAATTTTGCAGGGCGGAAAAAATTTTGGCGGGTACTGTATTTTTACATTACCAGACTTTTTTTTATTCACTCCGGTGACGCTGGCCACCAGCTACTCATCAAAATAGTATAGCATACTTAGAGTAAACAACCTGTATCTATTTTTCTTTTATATTTTGTAGATATCAGTCCAGTGGAAACGCGAAGACAGACCAACAAAAAAACGAACACATTCTAATAATGATTCTGCTCCCAAACGGGAGCATAAACTACCGTATTTGAATTCAGTACCTGCCTCCAGCTCGCCTGCAACACTACAGAGTTTATCTTTCCTGACAAGAGTTCTTCGTAGTCAACAACTCACGGATAATGCACCGTGTGTGTCGTCCGTCTTGTCCCACCAATGTGGTTTTATGTTTTGAACTGGTACGGCAACATCTTGGAGAAGTTCATGCGTGATATGCGGCCTGATTCACCGAGCCCCGATGCGGGAGAAGCCAAGTACGGCGTCGCATTGCAGCACGCTCTGGCTAATTAGGCGAACCGCGCTCAAGCTATGCCTGCCACTCGACAAGAAAAAGTAGGCTTTCTATGCGAAGTGAGGGATTTATACACACTCCAGCCAATTACTTTTTCGGGAACACGCATATGTCATACACCGAAGCTGTGACGTCATGATGTCAGGATGACGCCTCGAGGGGAAGGTGAAAGACCGAGAGAGTCACTGAAAATAGCTTGGGAATGCTTCTTGAAGAACTTCCTCGACATACGTGTACGATGGCATTGTTCGCCAAAGACAATCTATGCGCACAGTATCACGTATGTCATTGTTAACTTGCCGTACATGGTTCACGAGATGCTAGATGGACCCCTTAATTGTGCGCCCCATGTATCAATTGTCACTCTAGTGATAATGTGAGCTAAGCGATATCTACGTGACAGAACACTGTACAAGTGCTACAGCGATATACGTTTTTTTTTCTTTTCTTGATACGGAGTGGTTGCAGTCGTCCCTTTTAATTTTTCTTTAGTTTTTAGCTCAAGAAAATCCAGAAGAAAAACAAAACATAATGAGAAATTAAACAAAAAAAGACTGGCAGAAAACACTAACGCGGTCATTGTTTCTAGCTCTGAGAGCTTGAGGAAAGACCCATGCATCACCAAGTTCAGAAAAAAAAGAAAGAAAAAAACGAAACTCATAACAGCTATTGTGGAAAGCCTCGCTTACTAAAGAGGACAGGGGCTTGTGTCAGGAGAGCAATGGCAGACCTCTAAGTTCAATATCCTTAGATTGTCGAGGTGGGAAACTTGAGAGAAAAACACTTAACTTTATATACACTGCCAAACTTATAACATTTATTTTTTTCTTTTCATTGTTTTACGCCAGCTGCCTTGAGAGCCTTCTGTATACAATATAGAGAAGCACTAGAGGTTGAGGCCAGGCACTAACATGGCTGGTATAACGCGGCGCACTTTAAACTAGATGACTGCTTTGCACAGTGAGTGCGCTATACAGGTTCCCAACCTCTAATGCTCTTTATCTGAAGACGCCGGCTGGATCGTCTCGAAGCCGCTCTTCTCTAACGGCACTCGCAATGAACATCTGAAGTGTGGCACCCGACAGGCTCAAGGACCACACAGTGAAAGATGATAAGGTCCTCATGCAGGCTGTGGCCATTCGTTTGCGCAAAGACTCTCAACACTCTGGTCACGGCGCGACGGCCGTCGAGAACACAGGCAGAGCACGTGCTGCGTACGTACACCTTCGCCTACCGACAAAAAAACACACACACACGAAAAAAGCTGCTCTAACGCATGGAAACGAGCGCACGACTGGGGTGTGAAATGTGTTATGTTTTATATGTGCATTACACTTATCTGATAAAATGAACACGCGGCTAAAGAATACTTGATATCCGCATTTTTCTCACCATCTTCTGGCTCGTGGGGACGATCACTCTGCTTGCACTGACTTTTGGCATTGGTCGTTGATGATCTGCTTGCCTGCTCACTTCCCGTGGAAAGTAGCACCGTGTGGTAAGAAGATTAAGAGCTATGTCTTTAATTTACATCGTGCAACAGCTAACACATCAGAGTGATTGATTGATTTTTGGTGTTTAACGTCCCAAAACCACCATATGATTATGAGAAACACCATAGTGAAGGGCTCCAGAAATTTTGACCACCTGGCGTTCTGTAACGTGCACCCAAATCTGAGCACACGGGCCTACGAAAATTCCACCTCCATCAGAAATGCAGCTGCCGCAGCTGGGATTTGATCCCGCGACCTGCCGGTCGGCAGTCGAGTACCTTAGCCAATGGAGCACCGTGGCGGGGTAACACATCAAATTTCTAAAGAAGTCATTAAACTTACTTTCTACTTCAATACGACGTCTGCGTCACGGTGGAATGGGGTCGGAAGTATACTACAGTAAGCAAGATATATTCTGGCAGAAAAAATAACCGTGCGATTATAGGATGAAGTTCGCTCAACTGGAGGCCGAAAGGGGGGTGCCGCGTAGTCACTTCTGCCTCCGAGCACTCAAGGGGATGTCTTGTAAAGACATGGTCTCTCTTGAGATAGTTCAAAGCAAAAACCTTAATCTGTCTTTTTGTGTGTCCCTCGAAATGAATCAGCCATCCGGCCAAAGCTTAAGCACTTCATCAACGCCCAGCCATCTTGATCTAGTGGCAGCGTTCACAGTTGTGAACACTGTCCGTAAAAAGCTAATATTACGCATATCTGAGAAAAAACATCATTATCTAAGTATTAGGTGGTGTGTATTTGTAGAAAAGGCCTAGAATACAATTTTAAAAGTAGTGTTTCTTACCTTGCGCTGACAATGGGACGCTAGGAATGAAATAGCAGGTTTTTCCTATACGCTTCGCTAGGGTGATACGGCGCTGCCACCTAAAAGCGGCTCTGCGTTCTACATAACCTTGGGCTTCCCCAATATTACGGCGAGATGGCATCGATATTTCACGCAGGGCTTCCAGACAGCATGCAATCGTGTTTCGACGTTTTTGCAGCAAAGCACACAGATTAATGACCAGTTTGTTTTTTCTTCTCACACTCACAGCTAGGCTTATTCGAAATAAAGACGACTGGAAGCGAAAAGTGGCACTTTCCATCAGAATAAAACAGCCATCAATCGCTCAGTGAACCCCTGTATAGAACTGCTTGCATCAAATATAGCACTGCAAATGCCTGTGCTTTACATCAGTTAGGGCACGTGAAGAAGTTACAGAATAGGATTGTTTTTACCACGCTTCCTGAAAAAAAAAGGCCTTTATCTAGTGCGTGTATTCGGAAGCCCATGCCACTAAAAGGAACATAACACGGACAATTACTCGGCCAGCACTGCCGGCCTGAAATTTAGTGCGAAAGCTATAGATGCTCCTTGGAAAGTGAAAATTGACAGGTGGCTGTAACACCAGTCATGAATAAAAAAACAGCATTATCACTAATGGCGTCACCTATGAGGTCATCATAATTTGGCTACAATGTAGCGTTACATAATGGTGTCTTGGCTTGGTCTAAGGCAGGCTGAACGCGGAGGGAGTGGAAAATCAGGTATACGGAGCGAAAGGCTTGCAATTCCTCCTATCAGGAGCAGTACAAAACAACACTAGCTGAAATCGTTCGAAAGTGGGCAACGGAGAACAACCAATCGGCTGTACGAAAATAGAACACGACTTTAGCCTACGAGCCATCTCAGGTGAATGCACAAGAATTGCTACGACACTTCGAGTTGGTTTTCTATTATATATATATATATATATATCATCATCATCATCATCATCATCAGCCTGTCTACGTCCACTGCAGGACAAAGGCCTCTCCCATGTTCCGCCAGTTAACCCGGTCCTGTGCTTGCTGTTGCCAACTTATACCCGCAAACTTCTTAATCTTATCTGCCCACCTAACCTTCTGTCTCCCCCTACCCCGCTTCCCTTCTCTGGGAATCCAGTTGGTGACCCTTAATGACCAGCGGTTATCCTGTCTACGTGCTACATGCCCGGCCCATGTCCATTTCCTCTTCTTTATTGCAGCTATGATATCCTTAACTCCCGTTTGTCCCCTAATCCACTCTGCTCTCTTCTTGTCTCTTAAGGTTACACCTACCATTTTTCTTTCCATTGCTCGCTGCGTCGTCCTCAATTTAAGTTGAACCCTCTTTGTGAGTCTCCAGGTTTCTGCTCCGTAGCTAAGTAACGGCAAGATACAGCTGTTATATACCTTCCTCTTGAGGGACAGTGGGAATCTACTTGTCATAATTTGAGAGTGCCTGCCGAATGTGCTCCACCCCATTCTTATTCTTCTAGTTACTTCAATCTCGTGGTTAGGCTCTGCGGTTATTACCTGCCCTAAGTAGACATAGTCTTTTACAACTTCAAGTGCACTATTACCTATCGCAAAGCGCTGCTCCTTTCCGAGGTTGTTGTACACTACTTTCGTTTTCTGCAGATTAATTTTAAGACCCACCTTTCTGCTCTCCTTGTCTACATCCGTAATCATGAGTTGCAATTCGTCCCCTGAGTTACTCAGCAATGCAATGTCATCGGCGAAGCGCAGGTTACTGAGGTACTCTCCATTAACTCTTATCCCTAACTGTTCCCATTCTAGGCTTCTGAAAACGTCCTGTAAGCACGCAGTGAATAGCATTGGGGGATTGTGTCCCCCTGCCTTACACCCTTCTTTATTGGTATTCTGTTGCTTTTTATGAAGCACTATGGTAGCAGTTGATCCCCTGTAGATTTCTTCCAGAATGTTTATATATATTTCATCTGTGCCCCGATTCCGCAGTGTCGTCATGACGGCTGATATTTCTACTGGATCAAATGCCTTCTCGTAATCTATGAAGGATATGTATAGTGGTTGGTTATATTTTGAGCATTTCTCTATTACCTGATAGATAGTATGAATGTGGTCAATCGTTGAGTAGCCTGTTTGAAATCCCGGTTGTTCCTTTGATTGGTTGAATTCTAATGTTTTCTTTACTCTGTTAGCAATTACCTTTGTAAATAGTTTGTAGACTACAGAGAGCAAGCTGATCGGCCTGTGATTCTTCAAGTCCTTGTCATCTCCTTTCTTATGTATTAAGATGATGTTAGAGTTCTTCCAAGATTCTGGTACACTTCCCGTCAGGAGACACCTCGTAAACAGGGTGGCTAGTTTTTCTAACACAATCTGTCCTGCATCTTTCAGCAGATCTGACGTTACCTGATCCGCACCAGCAGCTTCGCCTCTTTGCATGCTCTCCAAAGCTTTTCTGACTTCTTCTATCATTACCGGTGGGGTGTCGTCTGGGTTACTGCTAGTTCTTATAGTATTAAGGTCGTGGTTGTCTCGGCTACTGTACAGATCTCTGTAAAACTCCTCCGCTATTTTAACTATCCTATCCATATTGGTAGTTAATTTGCCTTCTTTGTCCCTTAGTGCATACATCCGCCTTTTGCCTATCCCAAGTTTCCTCTTCACTGCTTTGACGCTTCCTCTGTTTTTCAGAGCGTGCTCAATTCTCTCCATGTTATACCTTCATACATCGCATACTTTACGTCTATTAATCAGCTTCGAAAGCTCTGCCAGTTCTATTTTGTCTGTTGTACTTGACACTTTCATGATTTGACGCTTCTTAATTAGGTTCTTCGTTTCCTGGGAAAGCTTGCCGGTGTCCTGTCTAGCTACCCTGCCTCCAACTTCCACTGCACACTCCGTGATGATACTCGTCAGATTATCATTCATTGTATCTACGCTAAGGTTGGTTTCCTCGCTAAGAGCAGAGTACCTGTTCTGCAGTGACACTCTGAATTCCTGTACTTTCCCTCTCAGTGCTAGCTCATTGATTTGCTTCTTGCGTATCAGTTTCTGTCGTTCCTTCTTCAAGTCTAGGCGGATTCGAGCCCGTACCATTCTATAATCACTGCATCTTACCTTGCCAACCACTTCCACATCCTGCACGACTCCTGGGTGTGCAGTCATTATAAAGTCTATTTCGTTCTTATTTACGCCATTAGGGCTCCTCCATGTCCACTTGCGGTTTTCTCGTTTTCGGTAGAAGGTATTCACAATACGCAGATTATTGCGTTCTGCGAATTCTACTAGTAGCTCTCCTCTGGCGTTTCTAGTGCCGATGCCATAATCTCCTACTGCCTGGTCTCCAGCCTGCTTCTTCCCTACCTTTGCATTAAAGTCGCCCATTACTATAGTATACTGTGTTTTCACCTTACTCATTGCCGATTCCACGTCTTCATAGAAGCTTTCAACTGAAGCGTCATCATGGCTGGATGTAGGCGCGTAAGCCTGTACTACCTTCATTTTGTATCTTTTATTCAGTTTAATTACAATTCCTACCACCCTTTCATTAATGCTATAGTAATCCTCTATGTTGCCAGCTATGTTTCTGTGAATTGGGAACCCTACTCCCAGTTCTCTTCTGTCTGCCAAGCCCCGATAGCAAATGACGTGCCCATTCTGTAGCACAGTATAGGCCTCATCTGTCCTCCTAACCTCTTTCAGCCCTATTATATCCCATTTAATGCCTTCTAGCTCCTCGAATAATACAGCTAGACTTCCCTCACTAGATAACGTTCTAACGTTAAACGTTGCTAAGTTCAAGTTCCAATGGTGGCCTGTCCGTATCCAGAGATTCCTAGCACCCTCTGCTGCTTTGCAGATCTGACCGCCGCCGTGGTCAGTTGCTCCGCAGCTGGTGGGGACTGAGGGCCGTGAGTTAATTGACGAATGCCTACGGGAGGGGGTGGCCAGATACTGCACCAGGGTGGCCAATCCTTCTCTGGTGAGATCATCGGTGCGTACCGGCTTTAAGCCGGTACGATCAGACAGTAGTGGGAATATATATATATATATATATATATATGTATATATATATATATATATATATATATATATATATATATATATATATATATATATATATATATATATATATATATATATATATATGCGTATTCGCGATCGCTATACAAGCTACGCGCTAGTAGCAAATGACACATGTGCATTCCTAGGCGTTCGTGGTTAATATCTTGAACTTTTGCTCAATATGTCTCCTTTATGCAACTGAACATACTCATAAGCTGTAGGTATACCTCAAGCATGTCTATTTTTTTTATCTAGCTTGACTGTCATCACAACTATTAACACATGTCTTGATTGATGTCATAACAAGTTCTTTGACATGCTCAAAGCTTTGCTATTGTGATTTGTGATGATTCTCGCTGTAGAAAATAGCAAAAGTAAACGTTGCGTCTAAAATTCTTCTGCAGAAGTTATCTGCTAGCCATCCTTAAGCAGTAGCTAAGCTACCATGCAGTATATTCGAAGGAGTCAGTGGTTCTAAGTACAACCCACTCGCAATGTTCCTGGTGACTGGCTATCAACATTAACTGTGGGAGTTATAAGCCCCACCACCCCGATATGATTACGAAAGATGGCTTACAAGAGGGTCCCTTTACTTTTGACCCCCTGGGTTTTCTTAAAGCAAACTTTAATCTAACAACATGGAACTCCAGCAACGGACAACTATACACATACTGGTGATCGTAAAAGACCGCCTCCTAAAAATGGGCATCGACAGAGCAATCTTAGAAGAAAGTGAAGTTTGAAAAATACAAATGACAGGGGGCTTCCGAAAAGCGAATTCCCCAAGTTAAATGCTGTGATCATAAATTGTACGGTATGAAGTTTGTGCTCCAGCAGTTAAAATTTTAAAAATTGCATCCTAGAATAGCAATAAAAATTATGACATTTAATTTTGAAGCATTTCTTTGCGAATTTCAGCCACATTCAGCATATCTATCTATCTATCTATCTATCTATCCATCTATCTATCCATCTATCTATCTATCTATCTATCTATCTTGCCGTTTACGCTCCTGGCCGATTCGATCATGGGATCTATACCAGAATTGGTATGACACAACTTTACTGTATGGCGACCATAAGTGACTAGACATAACATGAAAATAATGACACGTATGTCGTGAATGTCATAATTTACATGTATTGGTCTAGCTGCTCTTGCGGTGGTTTTATTCACATAATATATTGCAAAACAGGTATGGTATGACATGGCTGCCCGGCGAACATAAGGGAAAGGCCTTAACGTGGAAATCATGATATCGATGTTATGTATGTCATTGCTACACGCCATGTGCTCACGGTGCCTCTGCGGTGGTCTCACTAGCTTCAAATATACCAGATTTGGTACTACGTGAGGTCAATATATGACGAAGGAATTGACACATCAAAACATGTTAATCATAACAAGCCTGTCATGCCAGAATATGACTACATGCTCCGCTCATGAGGCGTTCGCGGCCGTTTCGCTACCTTCGCATATAGCAAATTTGGTATTACGTGATGCCAGTGGACGACGAAGGAAATGACACATTCAAACATGGTAATCAAGACATGCATGTCATAAAGAACATGACTTCGTGCTACGCTCATAATGAGCTCGCGGCCATTTCGCTAACTTCACATACACAAAAATTGGTGTTACGTGATGTGAATAATTGGCGAAAGTATATGACGGGTCCAAAAATGATAATCATGAAAGGCGTGCCATGTAAGAAGATGAATACATACCATGCTCATGGTGCGCTTGCGGTCGTTTTGCTAGCTTCACATGTACGACATTTGGTATTACGAGACGCGAATGGATGACGAAGATATATCACACATCCACACATGATAATCATAATATGCGTGTGTTGCAAAACATGACCACATTTTACTATGATAGTGATCTCGCCTCCATTTCACTAGCTTCACATGTACCAAATTTTGCATTACTTAACGCGAATGGACGACGAACCCAAATGTCAGGCGTAGTAAACATGATAATCATGACATGGAAGTCATCTGCAGCATAATTTACTTGCCCATGACTTCTGATGTTGGTAATACAAGCGTTAGTGGTGCCGTCGTTGCGCGACTTTACACAACCTACTTGCATCTTATCTGCATACCAGAGTGCACATAACATTTCTATTTTTGTTTACTGGGTACTACATATGTACGCCTCTTAGTGTTCTTTTGACTTTAAAGTGACATATCAACATACATAATTCATGCTTGGCATATCATCGATTCCAATTGTACGTGTGATCTGCCATTTTTTTAGGCAGAAACAGTTATTGTGATAACGCTAACGCGTTTGTTGAAGGACTGTCGTATGATAGCGAAATCAACTTTGATTGATGATACCATGTAGTAAAAGACAGCAAAGTGAAACCATCGACAATACGCTATGTACGCTGAAGGGAAGTATTCACTTATAACCCATGGATTGCTTGGCTTCATTGCCTTCGAGATACATTGGATTCTGTCCGAAAATGAAATGACCTCTTGAGAGTTTTAATTATTTTTCTTTCGTCAAATGTTATGCATTTCAGGTGCTCAGATTTCCAATGATGACATTCTGGACTTGCAACACACGCGTAATCGCTTTTTGAAACAGGGCTGCAAATACACAAGTTATCCTACTAATCCTAAACGTATGACTTCAGAAGCACTAGAAGTAGTGGCCGGCTGAATTATACGCACGTATAAGGTGCTACGTTACGCTTAAAGCGCTTCAGATCCCGACGAAATTTTTTTTTCAGCTGGAAGTTATATGGAATCCCAGTCTATCAAAGTAAAGGGCAGTCAAAAGAATTCAGGATCTGGCTTTTTTTTTTAAACTTAGCTTTGAAAATGTGACGTTTACTTTTTTCTCTCCCCCTTCTTACAGTATATTCATCAATTTTTATCATCAGTACACTTGTGTTGTTGAGTTTTTTAAGCTTGTTTCATTTTTTCGTTGAACCTAACTAGCAGCAGGCGTGTTTTATTGAGCTACCTAAATATTATTTTATTTTTTGGGGTCTATGTGGATATTGCGCTTCAAACGCATGATTCTTTTTCAGAGTCCCTGCGAGTGAGCAACTTATCTTAATGATAATAACTCAGCCCAAACAAGCTGCTAATATGTTGGCGTAGAAATATTATAATGATTTCAGGCATTCTTGGGAAGGATGGTATATTATGTCCAATATCACAGCATTTATTATTATTTGAATGTCGACCCATCATTCTAATTCCTAGCACACTCCTTCGCCGAGTTTTTAGTTGAGTTTTCATCTCGGTCTGTGTTTACTAAACCTATTTCGGTCTGTATTTACGAAACCTATCACAGCCTCTTATTTGCCTGTGAAATTTATATCTGTATTTATTGACAAAAAGACCTGCATGAGTTTTACGACTATACTGTCGTAAAGTGCTCAATGCTGTTTGATTATCTGAGTCAAAGCAGATAGGATGTCACATCACTGAGCCTGCTGTTCTTAGAATATAGATCTACAGTTGTAAATATTTTGCCCGTACTGAAAATTTAACTTGCGCGTAACTCTGTAATGTGGCATTTTCTACAAAAACGAAAAATAAAGGTAGGAGGAAATGTCAAGGTGCGCTTCAAAAGCATGCCTTATTCCAAGAAACACCAACTGTTGTCGTCATAAAGGACAATCATGGGAGTAGTTAGGCTACAAAATTTCATGGCCCGCATGTGTTCTTTGATCTGTCTGTCACACACAAAAAAAACAAATAGGTGCCCGCATGTGTTCTTTGATCTGTCTGTCACACACAAAAAAACAAATGGGTGCATTGCGCGTAAATACACACGATCATCAGTGCATGAATTTGCCTGCTTATTTCGAAATACTGCAGGTTATGACAGACCAAGCAATGAAGATTGCAAGAAAGAAACGTTACAAATTGACAGAATTTATATAATAACCGTACAATAATAGTAGCGATCAATAAAACCAAGGACCAAGCGCAGCTGTAAGTGCGTGAGCATCAATGATATACACGGGTAACTCAACCCTTCTATACAGCCCAGGGCAAAAGATCTGTTTATGAATGTTTGTTCTCAAAAAAATGGGATTACCCAGTTATTTTGTGCAAGGCGAGCTTGTGAGCTTCTAAGCGGTGTCGGGTAGTCAGGGGTTATGGCTAATTTTGCCGACTAACAAGTTAAGAAGAAACATAAAACATAACTTTTAGCGTCTGCACCTTATTTATCTGCCAAGATGGTTAGCCATGTTTCATTTCAGCATCTCCAATGAATGTTACAAAACACCACAACAACCACAAAATTATGACGAGCTGGTATTGTATGACAAGCCACTGCGCTAATAGCGAGGCAGGGACGAAACCCAGAATGACGAGCGTTTTCCATAGAGCAAAACATAAAAAATTAAGAGTGTTCACGCTGGCCAAAAGCGGCTGCGCTACGCAGCTTCAAGACGAACGGATGAGGCAATACATCACTTGTTGCTTGCAAGAAAACGCGCCTCCTAGTTATCTTTGCTAGTGCATTATACGTCGAGGCGTTTTGTGACTGCGATTTTGGTTGTGTACAATGCGGCCTTATGGCTCTGAACCCATGTTTGTGAACTGCGATTAAATGGTGCAATATCGTCGGTCGGGGTTCGGCATGAATCGAATGCGAGAGAAGTGCACATGGCGTCGGCATGACGGCAACGTTTTCATACACCATGTTTATGGATACAAATTCAATGTAAAGTACGGAAAGCAGCAGGGATACGGGATTAAGATGTGCCATAATGTGCCGAGCGTGCGTCGCGTTCTTGCCTTGATTCGTCGGCCTCTCGGCCTGGTTGCTGCCAGGTACGAACGCCATAATTATTTTGTAGAGTGCATATCCCATTCTTCATTGAAGCTTTAAACTAACATTTCTTGCATGGTGCTGTTCGGCGCAGAAAGCTTTTTTGTGCTCTTCACTTCACGTATTATTTTCAAGCATTGCTCCACACGAAAAAAAAAACAGGAATGTTGCGCAGCCGGTCTCATAAAAATTGTTTTTTCTTTTGCTCAAGATTATGAGTCGCCACTCGCGTTGTTAGCGGTTCTTTGTGCCGGTACATGTATTAGAATTCACTGCATGCGTGATATTTTGTGAAAGTACAGTTATGCACTTCTGTGCACCTTTAACGCCACATATTGTTATAAGTGGCGTTCGCAAATCGCTTACAGCTCTAACGACCGCGGTAGGAGAAAAGTGGTGAATCAAGAAAAATGTTTGTTAGCTGAAACTAGGAGGTAATCATTGAGTAAACACTCATGTCTCGTTAACAGCTTGCATGGTACCTAATTGCTTTGTTTTTTTCTTTTTTTTTGTTTTGCTACAACAAGTGCTAGTGACTTTTTCGGAAATGGCGATGTGGCTGTGTAGGAGAATATTTTTGCGTTAGTGGGAATCAAAACGTAACCAATATTTTTCTTTTCTTTTTTTTCAGTTCATAACAAAGTGAAATGCTGCGGATACTATTGTGTCAGGTTGGCTCAATTTAGATCCATACTAACATAACATACGAACATGGCTAAATTTAGATCCATTACTAACATTTTCTCAGGCCCAAAGTTAAATGCGCGACTGCACACTACTGCGAGAGGGGCCACAGCAAAAGAAACGCCGCTCCTTCTGTATGTCGCAGAAAGTTTTGTGTAGCGAACATTTTCTTCTCTTGCAATAGTCATCACCTTGAAATTGCGTTCAATAACATATTTGTCGCAGTAGCACACTCTCTCCTCGATAACAATGTGTTTATGAAGAGAAATGTTGGATAGAGTACAAATGAAACTGCAGTAACTTTGCAGATGAGTAGGAACAGTTTTTCTGCATGCTCTAGATAGTATCTGTCTGCATGCGTCTGTGAGTAAATAAGTAAATAATGAACACCATTCACCCCAATTCTTTCAAAACTTTGTTGGTTCATTAAATTTTGGTTTATTGATCAACCACATGTTTAAAAGCGCACACTCTGGTTTTTTAGTGGAAGAAATGGCTCGCAGATTGATCTCCAAAGCCTGTAAAGCGTAATACATTACTTAAACCAGCGCTTTTTTTTGCGCAAAAAGAAGAATAAAGATGTTAAGCATGTAACACTCGCCGCGAACCTTTTACCAAGGAGACGATGATGGAAATAGATTCGCAGCCTCTCGTACGCGCGCTCGCTCGGGCAGAACGAGTGACGTCACGGGGGCAGTGAGCAGGCCTGAAAATGTTTTTCACGTGGCATTGCATGCAGCTGTGTTATCGCATGTGCATCTTTCATGCGAAGAAGACGGCCAACTCTTTTCATCAATGCTTCAGCCACGCTCGTACCTAGCGCTCATGCGCTATTAATACAGTCGGCGAGAACGCTTCTTAACAGCACTGTGAAAACGGCAGAATCGAAGCGCATGCCTGCTAACACGCATAATATGGTATTTACACTTACAAGTCTTTTTTTTTATTAATCTTGCTGCAATAATTGTAGCTTAGTTATTTATGAGGCTCAATAGTTGGTGTAAGTCGTAGGTAAAATGCATTGATTGATACGTGAGGTTTAACGTTCCGAAAACACCGTATGATTATGAGAGACGCCATAGTTAAGGTCCCCGGAAATTTCGACCAACTGGGGATCTTTAGGTGACCCCGTTGATAAAATGCAGTTGTGGTCAACTTTGCTAGAGTGCCTTGCTTTTCTTTATATTTTCTAGATAGCCCCACCGCGATGGGCTAGTGGCTAGGGTACTCGACTGGTGACCCACAGGTCACGAGATCGAATCACAGCTTTGGCGGTTGCATTTCCGATGGAGGCGCAAATGTTGCAGACCCATGTGCTCAGATTTGGGCGCACGTTAAAGAACCCCAGGTGGTTGAAATTTCCGGAGCCCCCCCACTACGGCGTCTCTCATGATCATATGGTGGTCTTTGGGACGTTAAACCCCATATGTCAATCAATTTCCTAGATAGCACCACCTTTCCTGCACGCTTGTTTTCTAATGTAAACATGGCTAGCATGATTTATTGGGTCAGTGTGCAGCCACAAACGCGCTGTTTAGTTATGCAAAGAAAATATGATTTGATTGATATGTGGGTTTAACGTCTCAAAACCACAATATGTTTAGAGACGCCGTAGTGGTGGGCTCCGAAAACTTCGACCACCTGGGGTTCTTTAACATGCAGCCAAATCTGAGCACACGGGCCTATATCATTTTCAGCTCCATCTGAAATGCAGCCGCCGCAGCCGTGATTCGACCTCTTGACCCGTGGGTCAGCAGCCGAGTACTTAAGCCTCTAGACCCCCGTGGCGAGGCTCCAAGGAAAATAGCCAATAATCATAATATGACATTAAAATATACACTCAACAATCGAAATGATCCTGCCAAGAATATTTTTGTGCCCATAACTTTCTAAGCGCGTTTACGATGTGAGCAAACAAATCCAAAATCAGCTGCAAGCTGCCGGAGATTTTTCAGAGCAACAAGAGTATGTGGAGTGCCCCGCCTCCATGGCCTTGATTCCACTGTGAAGATCACTTATCGCCGAGTGTATTGTGTAGAACATGCGATGCGAGGGCCGATGTTATCGATTTCGTCTTTAGATGGAGCGCGACGCCGACAGCGATGGCGAAAACCCACCAATAGTTTCACGTAGTCGCTATCGCAGTAAAGTACTATTTGAGCACGAATGCAGCCCAAGCGCTCCGCGTGGTCATCGAGTGTTTTATTTCAGAGTGACGCCGAAGCTAGCAACTATTTTGCATATTTAAAGAACTCTACGGTCACGGTTAAATTTAGCGTATGCTTCTTTCACGTTTTTACTTCAAGCAACATGCGTCTTTTTGTCTGCACAATTTTATTGAGTGTTTGCCACCCGTATGTTTTCTTCTCCACTTTTAGTTTAGCAGCCATGAAATGGGGAGCTCGCCAAATTTCTGTGGCATATATGTTTAAGATCGAAGTACTTACTAGCAAACTGTAAGAAGTTTGGCCATTTCTGTTTTCGTATCTATAAATCTAGTTGCTTACATCCAGAGGCTCGCGTGATCGTCTCCTTTACTTAACACACAAAAACACGTTGTATAGAAGGGATTTAGTTTACGAAGAACTTGATTCATTATATAAACATGGTCAGTGCATAAACAGGCTGAGCCTTGCAGGGGTGTCTGCGCAAGCAGGCGTTTGGTGTGTAGCGACAACACGGAGCCGAGCTAACGGGGGGAAGGGGAGGGGTTCGACTCCCTCTAACGCCTAGCCGTGCGTGGTTTGCCGTGTCCGGGGAAAAGGAGATCCTGGGGGTTGAGCCGACGCTGGGTGATTAGATCTTTAAGGCCCCCTGGCAGAGGCAACACACCCCTTTGGCCCCGACTTCAGGTAGACGGCACCCGTGGACTGACCCACCCAGGGGAAATCGGCCGTCGCCTTTTCCTATCTCTCTCTCTCTCTCTCCCTACATCTTCGTCTTTCTCACTTTTTCATCTTTCCTCTCTGCTTCACCGTTCTGTTTACTTCCAATCTTCTCGGCGGCAAGGGTTAACCCTGGGCAAATAGCCCACCTTGGCCTAGGCGCATTGGGTTATAGCAATGTTGTACAGCTGACGTCTGCAAGCTTTCAGCATCCACAAACTCGCTGCGTCCCCTCATTGGGCTCCATGGTGGGTGGCCACCAACGCTGCTCAACAATATACAATTAGCATGCATAAAGCTTTTCCTTTGATTAGTGATCGTGCTTCTTCAAAGCGCGTACGCACTGAAGACATCAAATTTTCAACCAGCCAAGACAAATCTTTACTCCATTCCATACACTACGAGAAAACTAACAAACAAGCCAGAACTGTATCCGCCTTCATAGTAGCTAAGTGGTTAACCGAAACTTTCGTTGTCCGGTACAAGGTTACCAAAATTGCCAGCGGAGATATACTGCTTGAGATACGAAGAAAAGACCAATTTGAAAAGCTGAACTCTAACAACTTTTGGTGACACACCAACTAGTATTACACCACACATGGCTATGAACTCGGCTCGCGGGGTAGTATTCGACGGAAATTTGCTTGACCTGGCCGAAGCTGAACTTCTTGAAGGATGGAAGAGCCAGAACGTGACCAACATACAGCGTATTATGATAAAAAGAGAAAAGTAGGAAACACCAACTAAACACCTACTACTGAAATTTGCTTCGAATGATCTGCCGGAAACCATTTAAACCGGGTATACAAAGGTTTCCGTGAGGTCGTACATTTCTAAGCCCCGCCATTGCTTCCAATGACAGAGATATGGCCACGGCTCGCAAAGCTGTCGTGGCCGGCAAGCTTGTGCTCTGTGCGGAGTCGTGGGCCACGCGTTCGCCAACTGCAAAACCGCGGCACACTGTGTGAACTGTGGCGGGAATCGTGCCGCATACTCACGGTCCTGTTAATTTCGGAAAAAAAGAAATAGAGGTAATTACAATAAAGGTAAAAGAAAACATCATATATAAAGAAGCAAGAAGAAGGGTCTCGCCATTTTATGGCCCCACATATGCTGATGCGGTGCGTCAGGGGGCCGCGTCCCACCAGCCCTCGCCACTCCTTCGGCCTGCGCAGGGCGAGCCATCAGCTGTGGCGCCTGCCCCCAAGGCGGTAGTAGTTGAGTCTACTCCACCTACTATTGAACAGAGACCAGAGACTCCAAGGTCCTCAGGTTTCAAGGCCTCACCTCACCAGGCGAGGCCCATGCTTGGAACAACCAGCCAGCACGTGTGGGCATCCAGTGCCGCCGAGGAGGCAAATTATACGGCGGCACCCCTGGTGATGAAAGAACGGCGCGGCTCTTCGGAGCGCGCCAAGAGAACTAAAAAACGCATAACGGGGCCTGATGACAGCCCTGTTACTTGAGCTCAAACTTAGCGGTTAAACAAGTGACTCCCTTAACGTACACACATGTCTACTTTACTTCCAATGTGGAAACACAAAAATATACACTGGAACGTCAGAGGACTGCTTAAAAACCTCGACAATGTCCAAGAGCTCTTCGACACTCACCAAAAGTGTTGTGTGTACAGGAAACACATTCAACATCCTCCAATACAAATTGCCTACGTGCTTATGTTACATACCGAAAGGACCGAGGTGATACTGTGGCGTCATCTGGTGGCGAGGCCATTATGCTTAATTAATGAGTAGCGTGTACACACTCACTTACCACTCCAGATATCCCTTGAGGTAATGGCTGTCCGAGCAGTACTTCTAAACAAACTCTTCACTGTCTACTCTCTGTAAATACCTGCGCACCACTGTCTTGAAAGACATGAACTCCAGTCTTTAATAAACGAACTACCTGAACCTTATCTGCTCGTTGGGGACCTAAAAGCACATAGCGGTGTGTGGGGCAATTCTCATTGTGATGCACGATTTGATTGATTGATATGTGGCGTTTAATGTCCCAAAACCACCACATGATTATGAGAGATGCCGTAGTGGAGTGCTCTCGAAATTTCGACCACCTGAGGTTCTTTAACGTGCACCCAAATCTGAGCACACGGGCCTACAATATTTCCGCCTCCATCGGAAGTGCAGCCGCTGCAGCCGGGATTCGATCGGGCGACATGCGGGTCAGCAGTCGAGAACCTTAGCCACTAGACCACCACGACGGGGCCTGTGATGCACTACGTCGTCTCAATGAACAGTTTCTCTTCTGTTCCGGTGCCTGTCTGTTGAATAGGAAAGAGCCAAGATACTATAACGTCGCCAACAAAGTTTACTCGTCTATAGACCTCAGCATCGTATGTCCTTCACTTCTACCCCTACTGAAATAGAAAATCATAAATAATCCATATGGAAGTGAACGATTTCCAGTAGTGTTGAGTACACCAACATCATATAAATGTCCTCAACATGTTCCCAAATGGCTGTTAAACAAAGCTGACGGGAACAGTTTCTCAACACTACTTGTTTAGGTTGGACCAACATATGTAGGTTAGACAGAGATGAAGCTGTGCCGTACTTCACAGTTTTAGTTACTGACGCAGCCGCCTAGTTCATACTGCAAACATCTGGAATACCCGCAAGTGACGTCGTGTCCCATGGTGTAACACTGAGGGTCGAAATGCGCGAAAGCAGTAGCACAGGGCATGTAGGTTGCTTCGGAATTCAGCGACAGCCGACAATCTTGACAGCTTTAAGAAAACCAAGTCTCAAGGCAGGAAAACACGTCGGCAGGCGAGAATAGAAAGCTGGCAGAAGTTATTATCAAGGATCAATTCATATACACAAGAGGCTTAAGTCTGGAACGTGGTCGGTAAAATAGCAGGAAGACAAGTACCCTCACTCTCACTCGTAAACACACATGATGACAGCTTGGAAGATCACGCGAACTTCCTAGGCGCACACTTTGTATAGGTGTCCAGCTCGTCACACGATACTGACAATTTCAAAAATATAAAACAAGAATCGAAAAGCAGAAACTAGAACACAAGTGTACAAAAAACGAGGCAGGCAACCAAGCTTTTAGCTTAGCTGAGCTCCAAACATTACTAAACTCCTGCAGTAACTCCGAACCGGGTTCCGACCGTGTGCTGCATGAAATGCTAAAAAACCTCCTAATTGAAACGCAAAAAATTTTACTTTGTTTGTACGATGCTATTTGTTTTTCTGGCACTATCCGTGCTTCGTGAAAAGAGGCTATCAATATTCTCATTTTGAAAGAGGGCAAGAACCCTTCTTAAGTTTCGAATAGGCAGCTTGTAAATCGCGATTGCACTTACAAGCTGCTTGTGCCAACTTTTCGAAAAATTGATAAACTAACGGCTTGCACATTTTCTAAACAAACGATTTGCTCTACCGATTCCAGTGTAGATATCGAGAGGGTAGATCCAGCACCGACTACCTTGTTCGTATCAAGGCACGGATCAGAGACGCTTTCGTCTACAAACAATACTTTATTTCTGTGTTCCTTGATATCAAAAAAGCTTGTGATAAAGCACGGCGCTTTGGAATATTAAGAGACCTGTCCCACCTTGGCGTGCGCGGCAGAATGTTTACTATATTTGAAAGTTACTTGTCAAACCGGAAATTCCGTGTCTGAATGGACAGCGTTTTTTTCCAAAACGATCGTTCAAGAAGCAGGAGTGTGACTAAGCGGTGTACTTAGTTGTACACTTTTTATTATCAGAATGAATCTCTTGCGCTTGTCCATCCCTCGCAATATGTGTTATTGCACGTATGTCGACAACGTCCAGCTTGGTTTCAAGTCTTGTAATCATGTCATGTGTGAGCAACAGGCTCAGCTTGGTTTGAATGAAGTCTCCAATTGGGCAGAAGAATACGGGTTCCGACAGAATGCACAGAAAAGCACGTGTGCCTTGTTTTCCAGGAAGGGGGGCATTCATTCCGAACCCGATGTTGAACTGCACGGCCAACGTCTTTCTGGTATTACTGAACAAAAGTTCAGTAATAACAGAACGTTCAGTTGTTATTACTGGCATAAGCTTGGACGCCAAGCTAATCTTCATATCACACATCAGGTATCTAAAAAACAAGTGCATAAAACCCATGAATCTTCTAAAAGTGTTGTCGTGCACTAAGGGGGGAAGTGACAAGGGGTGTCTGATCAATTTGTATACAAGCCTCATACGTACTCGCCTAGACTATGGGGCAATAGCATATCAGTCTGCGACACCTACTGCCCTTAAAATGCTTGACCCTGTTCATCATCCAGGCATCCGCCTCTCTACGGGTGCTTTTCGCACTAGCCCCGTGGAGAGCCTGTACGTGTATCGAACAAATGGTTGCTCTACCTACAGAGATGTTACATGTCTTTTAAATATTATCTTAATGTGAACGTTGAAAATGAACATCTTTCACATTCTACAATTATTGACATGTCAAGCCTTGCCATGTTTGAAAAACGGCCTTCTATGAGACAGCCCTCCTCACTCCGTGTCAAGAGGCCTAGCGAAGGAAACCGGTGTACCACTCGAACACCGTTTAATGGCTCCCGCGGTATGCCTGCCACCGTGGCAGTGGCCGGCGATAGATTGCGATGTGTCTTTCTTAGAGGTTACGAAGCACGCGCCAATTGCGCAGATTGAGACACACTTCCTAGAACTACAACATAAATACACATGTCCTGAGTTCTTTGCGGATGCTTCAAAGTCCAACACTTTTGTCTCGTACGCAGCCATTGGCCCATCCTTTTCGGAAGCCGGTGTCTTGCACTCTGATACAAGCCTTTTGACTGGCGAAGCTTGATACTTGCGGCCGTTAAACACATTAAAAATAAAACTACAGAAGGCAATAATATATACAGATTGCTTAACTCTATTAAAAGCTTTGAAGACTCTTAAAAAGCACAAAAATGCTGTCCATGTCTCGCTTTATTCACTCATATGCCCGGTACTCTCATCGAAGCAGCATTTTTGTAGTCTCTTGGTTGCCAGGACACCGCAAACTACAAGGCAATGTTCTCGTGGACCAGCTAGCTGGATCCACCAAGAAAACCGCTACCAATAAATTAATACCAATTCCTGCACTAAACTTGAAACATTTTCTAAAACGAAAGCTCAGGGGTTATTGGCAGAGCACATTGGGCATACACATAGGTTATAAAGTGCATGTCATCAAACCGCAAATTGGTCATTAGCCGCCAGTATCAAAATTACGCCACACAGAAGTAATACTTACAAGGTTACGAACAGGACATACATACACTACACATTTATTTCTTTTGTCTGCTGGCGATCCACTTTTGTGTGATAGATGTGGAGAAGTACTCACTCTATTACGCTACCGACTACAGATACCACTTGACCCTGCAATGTTTGTTAGTATAGAACCGCTTTTCACACACAAATCATTGTTGGCTTATTTGAGAGACATCCGTACCTTTGACGTCACATACCCGGGCATTCCGGAGAAGTCTCTGCTGTGGTGGCTACGCTGAACAAAGCACTTGCCTCGTAGCCCTTGGACGGAGTGGGTGGACGATCGAGGCACTAGTGCTTATGCCATCCATGTCAACCATAGTTTTTATTAACAAAAGCTATCGTGATCCATTAACACCACACAATTTTCACGGCATTCTTCTTGAAAAAACTTGGACCATAGGAATGGTGGATTACACCATCCACCATTTTGGTGGATTATGGTGCTGGAAATGTTGGTGGCACATGGTGTATGGTGGCATTTGGTGGAGCGGATGGTGAACGGCACGTTCCAGCCGGCAATGCTGGTGCGTGAAGCAGCGTCAGAACCACCGTGACCAGCTGCCCCTAATAAATATTAAAAATAATTGTATAAAGAACAATGTAGGAAGCACCCATAAAAAAAGGTGCGACAGCACGGAATGAAACCTGCCACTTTCGGATTTGAAGCTGAGCACATTAACCACTGCGCCACGTCGAGAGTTGGCAGCATTAGTGTTATAGAATTAGTCAACTCACAAAATCACTGTTTAACTTAAGTTTTGTTGGTAATTTACTTGAAATGGACAGGATCTGCACCTGCTACTAAAGTTTGCACATTTGATAAACACGAACAACTGCTGCCTGTAACGATTGATACTGCGATAGGGCAACAGCGCTATGTTTTTGTTACAAGTTACAACCGCAAGAGAAAAAATTCAACTCAGTGGACTGGGGAGCAGGTAGAGTTTATCGGCGATTACTGCCAAGTTTAATATCCGTTTCTCGCTCCTTCCAAATGGCAATATCTGCTCAGGACTTATGACGCTTCTGTGATCATTTGATAGATACGCCCAAGCAATTGATTGTAATGTTTTTCGCGCAACGCACAGTGCTGTCGTGCCAGCGCACCGCTGTTGCTCTGTCGTTAGGAACAGCTACATAGTGGCTTCTGCAAAACGAATGTAGTGCGCCAGAAACATTATGATATCATATTGATTCAGTAAGCATATGAACTGACGTGTCTATGTTCTCACACAAGAGCCAGCAAAGTGCCGGCGAGTGCGACCGGCGGCTGTCGGTGAGGGGAGGCGTGCCTTTGGTGGAAGTGCTGCAAGCGCGTCGCATCGATGTTTGTCGCTTCTTGCGCGGACACCATACACAATAAAAAAGTCTTCATTTAAGTTAAAGGATACCGCAGCTGTGATGTATTGTCATTTTACTCATCAAAATCATGTGTTCTGAAACCCAGAAGTGCTGATCACACTTGTGAGGGCTCGGTCAGTATGACTAACCTTTGGTGGAAATCATGGTGGTAGAACAGAAGCGTGAAGGTCAAATTCACTGGGGCTCACCTCTACGCATGTCGAAAGAGAAAGTTTATGCATATTTACACGCACTTTGTTAACTTAAAGGTACGGCTCAAACAAAATAGTGTGCAAGAATTACCAGAGTCGCGTTTCTAGCGTGGCGACATCAAGTGACCAATGTGTTCTGCTTTAACATTGAAAACGGCAAGTGCGAACTGGAGCCCTTTATTTGTCGACAACTGCTCGCTGATGTAAAATATGTATTGTCATGTTCACAGTGACTACTCTGGTCTTATAAACATCACAATAAAGAAACACATTGCGGATGTCAAACTGATGTAAGTACGTGCGCGAAATATAAACATATTCCTGGCCGCATATTGTACGCTCCACAAAAATTGAAGTGATGTTGACACCACAGGAATAAAAAAAGTAAACGTGCTAGAAAGCGTAATGAGCAGCATTTTGACCGAAAACATATGTTGTTTTCACTTATTGTTTCGACTATGTCTTCCTGTAACTGCCCACTTGCTTGGACCTAAAGGCCTGCAGTATGTAGTAATAATAAAGAAATATATCTCTGCACATGCAAAAATGAAACATAACAAATAATTGATTTCACATACTGTCATGTGCTTTTTTATCATGCCACCATCATCAACCAAGATTCCATTACGCCACCGTCATTCACATTGCTCACCAAGCCTTCCACCAAACACGTTTTGCCTCTCCACCATCAGCCGGCATTTTTCACCATCACCACCATTGACTCACCACCAACACCATCTGCCACCATTTTTTTCACTCTAACCTCCATCAGCCGACATTTTCCACCGTCACCACCATTGGCTCGCCAACACTTCCACCATCAGTGTGGCATGTAGATATGATGTTACATGACACGCATGTCATGATTTTCATGTTAGGGTTTGTCGCCTTTGTTCGCCATGCAATCATGTCAGACCATTCTAGTTTTGCAACATGTCATGTGAGCGAAACCACCGCAAGAGCTACAGGACCATGAAATGTAAATCATGACATTTAGGACATATCATGATCTTCAAGTTATGACTAGTCAAATATGTTCTTCATACAGTCATGTTATACCATACTAAGTTTGGTATTGATGCCATTATCGAAACGGCCAGGAGAGCTTATAGCCGTAGGCGGCTAGATAGATAGATAGATAGATAGATAGATAGATAGATAGATAGATAGATAGATAGATAGATAGATAGATAGATAGATAGATAGATAGATAGATAGATAGATAGATAGATAGATAGATAGATAGATAGATAGATAGATAGATAGATAGATAGATAGATAGATAGATAGATAGATAGATAGATAGATAGATAGATAGATAGATAGATAGATAGATAGATAGATAGATAGATAGATAGATAGATAGATAGATAGATAGATAGATAGATAGACGTGTGCCTTTCCTCATACAGTCATGTTATACCATACTAAGTTTGGTATTGATGCCATTATCGAAACGGCCAGGAGAGCTAATAGCCGTAGGCGGCTAGATAGATAGATAGATAGATAGATAGATAGATAGATAGATAGATAGATAGATAGATAGATAGATAGATAGATAGATAGATAGATAGATAGATAGATAGATAGATAGATAGATAGATAGATAGATAGATAGATAGATAGATAGATAGATAGATAGATAGATAGATAGATAGATAGATAGATAGATAGATAGATAGATAGATAGATAGATAGATAGATAGATAGATAGATAGATAGATAGATAGATAGATAGATAGATAGATAGATAGATACTCTCAAAGATGCCGAAATTCGCTGAGAAATGCTTCACATTTAAAAATTGAACAGAGATTCATTATCAAGAGATGGTGTGAATAATGTGTGACGAGGCCGTCAATTATATTGCCCCCTATTCGGGTAGATTTCTTAAATTGCCAGTCACTAAAAGATTGTTTTTTTTATTTTAACATTTTTCGTCATCACATGTCTAGTTCCATTAGTATATGTGTGTGTGTGTGGGCGTTCCTCAATAAATCTGAGTCGACAGTCTACAATTTGTACGTGCGCTGCCCCGCCGCGGTGGTCCAGTTGTGATGATGCTCGACTCCTTACCCAAAGACCAAGGGATCGAACCGCGGCTTCGGTGGCTGTATTTTTGACGGAGGCGAACATGTTCGAGACCTGCGTACTTATATTCGGGTTCACGTTAAAGAACCCCAAGTGGATTAAATTCCCGAGCCCTCCACTACGGCCTCTCTGCTAATAATATCGTGGTTTTGGGGCCTTCAGCTCCAGATCTTATTAGTATGTGTACATGTGCACGCTTCTTTTCTGTGTCGGTATGTTTTCGTGACATTTATAGATGGTAGCGTGGTAACTCACCCAGCAGGGCACCCCTCTGAAGAACGTCAGTGAGTGGCGACACGACATAGACGCCAGCTGTGACGGAAGGACAAAGCGTCGGAAAATAGCAGTAGCGACTTGTGGTGACAGGTGAGTGAAGCCCGCAGAACATAAATAGAATTTTTCAGAAGCCATGCCGTCGGCAGGGAAGGGCAGATCTAGCTGGTAAACTCTTTCAGAGCTGTGAATTCCCGCTGAGTGCTTTGAAAGAAAGTCTATGCTCCGAATGAGGTTGTGCGGACACTGTTCAAGCGAATTAAATAAAGCAGTGGCGCAGTGGCCACCAACGGTAACACGTTCTGTACACATTCCAACAACAGGAGCAGTGACCACATCGGTGACTCATACTGTGCTCGTCGCGGTGGGTGTTGCAACCTTTCGTAGCCTTAGGACAGCCGTGCTCATCACCGAAATCTGTGCTCCTGTGTAGACAAGAGGTCTGACATGAAAGTTGTCAAGGTTTCCGCATTTAGGCAGGGTCGGGAGAGGACCTGAAGGCCGGGTCGCAGTTGCGTCGTCAACTCCGGACCTGCGACACCTATAGTTTCCCGAAATAAAGTGGCCGGTTGTGGACCAAGAGCCGTCATTGAGAGGTGAACGTGAAGGATGAACTTACAGAGACGGGATTGATGTTTCGAATCGGCGTATAGGGTGCGAACGTGTGTACCTCACTAAGGAGATACGTTTTTCTTTCTTAGTTTCATCGCTACACTGAATTCTCTTAGCGGTTTTTTTTCCATTTTGTGGCGTTTTTTTTTCAGGAAATTCAGCACCGTCTATTAAGCACCATTGCTGAAATTCTCCAGGGGTGTTTCAGCTAACCCAATATCATTGGGGGCAAAAGTGCAAGCGCTCACAGTTTCTTCACTTTATGCCTTCTAAAAGATCCCAAGGACATCGTTTTACGTACTCCATACGGCTCCTCACTCATAGTTCAAGCACACCACAGCTATGATTAGACGTGCATGGTTTTCTTTGCTTTTACCGACGTGTGTTTTTCTGTTCGAGCTCCATTGACGGTGCTGATGTTGAAGACGTAATTGCAGCACACTGTTAGAGCATGTAGCAGTAAAAGGCGTGTTAAGAAAACGGCACATGTGTGCTCTTGCTCCCGCGGCTTGACTTTGCCATAAACACATAGAACGGCCAATTGCAGTTTTGAAGTAGCTGTTATCTCTTTCTTTTGTTATGTGGGGGTTGTTTTTGCCCGCGATTGTGGCAAATCTCCCGCCTACGCGACTTGGTTGGTCGGCGTTTACTGACGTACAGCTGAGCATCTCACATCTGCATTCTTAATATTTCTACCAAAGGTGTGCCTAAATAGATTGGTCCTCGAGAAATTATAGAAAAGGTTCGAATTATCCCCTTCTTGACCAGATGAATTTTCATTGATTTACGTACAACGTACGGAAAAGAAGCCTTAGCGATGGGCAAATCACTGCAGACGTGATATCGCTGGTCGAACAACTAAAGAAACTAAAGTACGTGGAAGACACAGACGCAAGCGAGGAGGACACACAACAATTTTGCATGTGTCATTTTCATTTTTAAGCCATCTGGCAAGCAAACGTACAAAGTAGCTCAACTTTCAGACGGATGGAATGCCTCCGAGCATCATGGCTATTATTATTGTGCGAAAAAAAAAAAACTTCAAAAAGTACAAAATTGCAATAGAGCAGCGTAACTGCCCTACGCACAAAAGGAAAACTCCTGCGCTTTAAACGTACGGCGGACAAACTCACTTGAGCAGGAATATTGATGGAGGAAATTAACTGCTCAACACTTGAAAAAGAAACCACAAACATGACACCCAAACATATGGCAATTTGTCTTTGACATGTTCGTGTCTTCGTTTTGGTGTCCCCTTCAAGTGTTGCGCCCTTATTTTCCTGCTTATAATCAACCACCTCGCCTGTCAAGACGTCTTAAGCAAAAATCTTGTATTCTACTTTCAGTATCTTGGGTGTGCACAACTCGTAAGTACTTATTTTCTTATTTTGAGAAGTTGCCATTAGGTTGTGCCGTTCAAAAACGCCACAAAGATGGAAGGTGTGCGCTCTCTCGCTCTCTATAGTGACAGCATGCCTGTTCTTACACGAACACTGAAGCGCGTTTACGGTCCCCTTCACAAGCCTGCTGCGAGAAAATGAAATTCCTTTTGATGAAAGTTTATTCACGAATACAACTCAATAAGATTGAAGCATTGCAATTAATTTAAAGTGGGAAAGAGTAAAATTTAAAAATGTGTTAGATTGGTTTATGTTACTACTCTAAGGTGTATGAAGTTCTTGTCTAGAGAGAGTCAAATAATAAATTAAAGAAACTCTAGCAGACAACGAGAAAGCAATCTACTGTACTGCTTCGCCTAGGAAATAGGCGACCTTTCAATTTCGGCAGAGATGGTCAAATTTCATTGAATGTGAAATGCTAAGGGCCCGTGCGCTCTGTGGTGTTAGTGAACGTTAAATAACGCCACATAGTCTAAATTTTCAGAGCACTCCGCTAAGGCGTGCCTAATGACTATGCCATTCTTCTGGCACATTATCCTCCATATATTATTTAAGTTGGCGTTTTCCATGCTACATAATCTTTGTGTAGCTAATTGCTGTGTCTCACAGTCAAATGAAACCAAAGTTTTGGAAAAGTGCACCGCATTGCAGTTTGTTGTAGTGCGGTCACACCCCATATAACTTGCCGGATGGCGTACGTCCAAGGCAGGTGAATGCATCGAAGAATGATTAGGCATCAGCAACATGACGTGACATGCATTGCGTACATGCATTTTGGGAAATTCATAACGTTCGTGCAATAAAATATAG
Organism: Rhipicephalus annulatus; assembly: GCA_013436015.1. Classification (NCBI taxonomy): domain Eukaryota; kingdom Metazoa; phylum Arthropoda; class Arachnida; order Ixodida; family Ixodidae; genus Rhipicephalus; species Rhipicephalus annulatus. Next base: position 413,178 of record WOVY01009735.1, on the reverse strand, counting down.
CTTACAGATTCGCACAAATAACATGAATACCAAACATGAATTGGAGCAGTGGCACGACTGCGGCACTACACTTCAAGACATGGCATGCATAGTATGACAACACGTTCTATGAATACATGGCGTCCCATATGACATAATATCAATAACATGCATATACTTCGTGTGAGGATCATCCACACGAATCATTTATTACCTGTGAATACTCTTCATCAAAGCTTAGGCCGGAGCAGCGGGGCTCCGACCTTTACCCAGCACCTCTACCACCTGCGAGACAACGTTTAGGCCAGACGACTTTTTTCATGGACCCTTGTGTCTGAGCACGGCTGCTCAGACACTTACAGATGAGAAAATATAGTGTATGAATTCAAAAACTAACGATTTGCGCAATAATACACTTTATTGGTTTCCAGTAAAATTTCACCTACGGAGACCATGCTTACATGTGGTACGCATTCTTTCCATGTCATGCTTGCATGCATGACGTTCAACATGAAAACGATATTTAGGGTCAACAAAACATACTCCTGATACTGTCGTTCGTCTTTTTGTAGCAATTTAGGAACCTACTGAAGACGAATGTCCACCAACGAACAAATCTATGCCTCCTGCTGTGCACAGAGCACATGTGCGTAACGCTTGTCATGCCCTCTCTGAGATTTTGAAGAACAACTCAATGAAATACATAGGGCTGCCCTTTCCCCATGAATTTGAAGTTTCATCTGAATATGCTCTGACAATGACAACGAAAAAGCAGGTCAACACAAGAGGCGCAGCTAAACGACGTGACTTGAACTAAATGTCATCATTTTAGCTGCGTCATTGTCGGAGTAACAGTGGCAGCCGCACTATCGGCTATTATTTACATATTTATGACCATAGACGTCCGATGAATACTTCATTATAGGAGGGGTCTGGCATTTTCACTGCAATGCCTCCACTCTTTCTCTCGCGCTTCTCGACTCACATCCAGTGAAGCCCTTACAATCAAAATTATATGCAAAGCGAAGACGGGTTACAAGGGGAGAGGGTTGGAGTGCGTAATCTCCTGTGCGCAAGCCTATGAATTTATGAAGATATATCTTCCGGTCACTGAGTTCTCTGGTTCTCTTCTATTGTAGCCGTATCTTTACGTCTTACCTCCTTTCATCATTATATTGTTCAACATGATTCTCAGGGCGAATCCTTCAAAAAACCTTCATCTGAGTGCGCAGTCGGAAAGCAGAACTTTTTTGTGCTTTCAGTTTTACTGACAAGGCATACATGGCACTTGACTCACGTAACTTATCATAACGTGTGCCTTTCGTTTACCGCTAAGCCAGAAATTCATTCCGCTAAGGCAATGATTATTGACAAAGGTGATTTTCTCTGCAGCCATTATAGCAAGCCGCTGCCGCCGTGGTCAGAGCAAGTAGATTTCCGTTACGTGTACCCGATCACATACCGCCAGCTGCGTTTAACGAGTGGCATGTCCCGTTCCTTTCAAATGCTCCGACAGGTGTCACTACGTGCACCCCGCTTGTCTGCAAGCGGTGCTCCTGTGATGTCATGGAATCTCAACATCGAACAATAGGCAAACCTCGCAGTGCCACCACGCAACGTTTTACTGTGTGCTCCACTGCGAAGGCAAGAACAGACAAAGAAAGGACAATTAAAGTATCATAGCATGGACTGCAACAAACGTATGTGAGTTCATCCTTCAAAAACTCAGATTGGAACGAAAGTTTTTTCATCTTTTTCGCAGGTGATATTTGCCATTGGAGAGCCTTCATGAATGAAATGTTCAACATCGAAAGATATCGGCTGTCGTTCACTTTACAAACATTATGGTGTAGAGCGCTATTTTTATGAAATCTTTAGGAAATTAATTTTTTACGGCTATCTCATGTTTTACCTAAATGTTTTATGTATTCTTGCCCCGCCACGGTGGTCTAGTGGCTAAGGTACTCGGCTGCTGACCCGCAGGTCGCGGGATAAAATCCCGGCTGTGGCGGCTGCATTTCCGATGCAGGCGGAAATGTTGTAGGCCCGTGTGCTCAGATTTGGGTGCACGTTAAAGAACCCCAGGTGGTCAAAATTTCCGGAGCCCTCCACTACGGCGTCTCTCATAATCATATGGTGGTTTTGGGACGTTAAACCCCACAAATCAATCAATCAATCAATTTATGTATTCTTCATACATTTCATTCAAATTGGCTGTATGCTATAAACTAACAGCGGCATTCACTGATGTGTCCATAATTATGATCGGATGTCATATTCTGTTATTGACTGTTCAAATTGTAATATTTCTTTCGTATATCTAGGCCTTCCATAGCACATTGATCATGCTGAAGCATTCACACACCCACAGATTCCTTTTCGTCTCTCTCTTTTTGAAAATAAATATACTTAAAGGGGCCATGACACCCGATTTTCCACCTTTATCTGTGTTATGTGGGTTAACCCTTGAACATTCTCAAATAAGCTGGTTAAATTTATGCGCATTTGATTGAGCACCTAGTTTATAGATAAGGCTGAGAGTCGTGCAACACTGGCGCATTCGCAAGCCGTGACGTAACAATATGCTGGCTGGCTGTAAGGATGTCCGCATTCCTAGGAGCGATATTGCTGTCGTGGTCAGCTGAACGTGAAATTGAGATAGTAGAGCCTTTTCCTGCTTGCCATTGAAATAAACAATTTAGAGCTGGCAAAAGACGATGATTCCGCTCCGTCCCGCACATGGCGTCACAAGCACCATGGATAAAGAGCAGTTATCAGTGGGGAGCGGAAATTATACCCGGTGATTTAGAGCACCTGCTTTGCATTGAAATATTTTTCACTGCCAATTTTTCCTATCTACGTAGGCATAACTGACCCACCGCCTCTACTTTTCGCTGAAAACCAAAAATTGCTGTGCGACCGCGAAACGGCTACTTTCATACTTTCAAGCTACCTTAAAGATAAACGATGAGTTGGTTTAGATTGTTAGATTGCAATCTGAGAACCCTAATTTCGCATCTCTCACTCTCGTAACGTCCTTATTAGCAGCGAAAGTTAAGACTAAAGTTTGATTTTCTTATCTCGTGCCAAATTTTTTGCGCATGACATCAATACATTCAGTATGTATTTTTTATGTATTTCGAGACATTGGCTTGATATAACTTCTGAAATTTCGTATGCTAGGTCTATAGAACCCACAAATGATAATGTACTTCATCTTTATCAATTAGAAGCTACGTAAAAACCTGCAGGCGCCTTCAAAGTTTCTGAGGTCATGGTGTTTGGTGCGAGCATCTCAAGGTGGAATCTCCAACCACATTTTGTTTGCACGCGTTTTCTCGCTTACGAAGCGTCGTGTCAAGGTAAGAGTGGAGTTGTCAGGATTATGAGATTACGCGAAAAAATTGTTTTGTTCTTTCGGCGTTTGTTTCAGGAGAGGTTGATGCCTAGGTGGGAAGCAGGCAACTTTTGATATTTTTCCTTCGTGAAATCAACAATTACATTAGTAGGCAAACGAATAAATGAACGATCATAACTGCTCTTAGTATTCCAATGCATATGCTCACGCAACAGGAACATTTTCCCTACCGAAATATCCTCACGAAATACAACACTTCATCAAGAAGATTACGCAGTGGATAAAGGCATGCAAATTGTCTCTTGACTGTTGCACTGTCTCTTATTTTCGTAGAAGCAAACGCTACTAAAACACATACTTTAAAAACATGTAAACAAGAGTAGATGCTAATATTTAACATGACCAATTGTGTTTATGTAATTCTTTAAACTGTGTTGGGAATTATCTGGGCTGCACCAGCCGCTTCCGCAATAAGGCAAAGCTTCAACTACATCTATATACAGTATAGAGTTTTAGGCGCAAACACTGGCTTTATCTCTGGTCAAATTTCCTGCTTTATTTTGTGTGTGTTTTTGCTTTTCCATGCATATAAAACTTTAAAGTATGGGACTTAATTTCCTACTCCTCGGCTAGTTTTTACACTAGCCAAGGAGGGAAAGTGTTTCAGGTTCCGAATGGGTGCCTATAGATGACTCGACTGCTCGGTGGCAGCGTGAAGGAAGAGCCGTAGTTCGGTGAAGAGAAGCTTTATTGCAGCACTCAGGTGTCTGCCCGGGTCCAATCCCGAACCCCCCCCTCTCCTCTTACCACACTCAAGCACAATCTTTTCAACTCTCGGTCAAACAGGTGTCCAAGAAAGCCAATCCTACGAGGGGGCTGATATAATCACCACCAATCGCATGAACACTTTCATGATGGACACGTCATTATGAACAAGCACGTCAAAGTATGCAACCACACTCCCTTCCATATCAGCCGGTGTATTGACTGACGTCCGATGGTAGCTATACTAAGGATCGAGCTTCGTCAGCTCGCGCACTAAAGGTCGCTTCGCAGGAGCATTCCTAAACTCGGTGAGCACACCGTCAGGCCCTGTGCGCGGACAATGTGTGCCTGCGACAGCGAGGCGCCCCGCTATCCGAACAACACGCGTAAATGACGTATCGCGAGTGGGACAAGTTCGCCCGCATGTCGTAACTTTGTCGCAGTCAGCCCAGTGGTCACATTCGTGCGGCATTTTCAATTGGCTCACGTGCCTTTCAAACAATGAGCTTAAACTCAGACTACCGCGTTTGGCCTGGTTCTTTCTTGCAATATGCGCTTCTGGGTAAGCTTTTCTCTTCTTGTCTCAATATGGGGGCGACTTAGACGGATGTGCTCGTGACCCGTGTGAACGAGAATGTCTCCTTTCGTTCCCATGCGGTAGTCTTCCACGTTCCCCTTCGCGAAACAGATCGGCGTCGTTAGTTTGCGGGCCGGGAACTCGCTCCGCGCTCTGCAGCAGCGGCATAACTTGCGTCATACAACAACACACCACTCTGCATACCTCTTACACTCTAAAGAAAATTACCCGAAAAAGGAGAAACGGAGCCCAATAGGCGCGCGCGATGAATTGAGAGACCATTGAGAAGAAACCATAGAGGGATGCGTGCCACGTGCAAAACACTTTGTCTCAATATGGATGAACCGCGCGGGATAGGTGGGCCGTGCGCCAACTGTTGTCAAGGGCACTAGTCGTCGTCCTCTTTCGTGTCTTCGTCTTCCCCCTTATTTTGCTGGTGACGGTTGGCTTTCCGTAGCACTGGGAGAGCTCGACGATCTATAAATTGCGCCGCGGCACTTTGTGCGTACGTTTGGATGAGCGCGCACTGCTGCTTGTGCGTTTCTCTACACCCATGAAGTCTGGAGGTCTCGACACGTCGCCACGCCGCGCTGTATATCCCTGGCTTAGTCAAGGTGGTCATGACCAACTCACGGCACCAACGGTTGGGAAACAAGGCCAACATGGAGGCCGAGAAGACAGCAGGCCTATCGGATACACTATTTCAGTCTGACTCAGAGCAGAAATCAGGGCTGGATTTTTTTTTTTTCACAAGTAGGGGATCATTCTCTATTCTGCCGTACTTATCGGGTGTGCGATGCGGATCGCGCTAGCCGGCAACGGGCTAAGTCGTTTTGTATGTCGCACGACGAAATGCACAGCGAATAATGGCTTCGGCGTCTGTAGTTCGGCTGTGCTTTTTGACCGCTCGGAAATGGGCTGCCATTGCCCTCGGCCGCCCAGACGTTCGCTTATCGAGTGCTCACCTGTCTTCGCCGCCAGGATGAGCTCCGGGCGTACGATATTGTGGGGAGACCTCGTCACTGTTTTGCGAGTCGTCCAAAACACATTGCGGTAGCTTGTAACGATCTCGGTTGTAGTATGTCGCGCGTTGTAAGTGCACCGGCGTCGGAATCGACTCTGTGAAAATCGGTCGCCATTACAGTTGGTTTCTGCGTCAATCGGTCGCAAGCACCTCGGCGCCTGGCGTTGGCGGCGGACTCGCGTTTGCTCGCTGCAGTCGCTCGAGTTTGTGGAAGCGGGCCGCATTACCATCCTTTTTTTCGGCGCTCGCTCCAAACCAACTCGGCGCTGTTCGTGGCGGCGGCCCAGCGTACGGTTGCTCTCTTGTTCGAGGTTTGCTGGCGGCAGGCGCTCCGCGTGCGACACCATGTTTGGTCTCGCGTTCGATTGCTCGAGCTGAACGTCGGCGCTCGCTTAAGCTCGCCGCCTCTCTGGCGGCACGGGGGTTCGCAGCGCCTCGGAGTTATTACTGTGGCTACCCCACTTGAGCAGTTGCGCTACGGGTATCGAAATGCGTCTTTGACAATGTGTGACATTATGGTTAAAATATTTGCATACCCTATTTTACTCGTATGTTTTTATCTCACCTTGCACGTATTTGTCATGTCCATGCATAATCATCCTCTGTCACGTGTGAATGGCTATATTTACAATCTTATTGTGCATCCGTGGGCAAACACCGTGCAGAAGGCTGTGGCTGTACGCTGGCGTCTGCAATGCCTGTCATTTATCGTTTTTGTCGGAGGAGCTTTAGAAAGACTAAGAGATGTGAAGGCAATGTTATTTGCGTGTCATATTTTACACGTATGTTTTGCATCAACTTGCACGTACTTGTCATGTGCGTGCATCCTCATCTTCTGCCACATCTGACCAACTATTCTCAGTATCCTATTATATAGCCATCCGTACGCAACATGCAGAAGGCTGTGTGCGCTGGCGTCTGCTATGCGTGTCATCTTCGCTTCCGCCTAAGGAGCTTCACAAGGACTGTACAAGATGTGACAACAAGGCTGTACTTGTACGTTTCACCACAAATTTTTATAAAGAATGAAGAAACTTCATGTGTTTAGAGAAAAATAATACATTTGAATGTCTCGCTTGTGTCTTTCGCTGTTGCAGTGACTAAGAAAGCAGTGACGCGCAGGTGGCTAAATCATTTTTGCGTGTTCATTTCCGCACCATTTCTTTGTCACTGCGCACAAAAACTGGCAAAAAAGTATTAGGCCTGGCGGAGAGTAAATATAAAAACAATATTTGATTTGAGGATAAAAGTTCATCTGATCGGAGTACTTGAGTAGACGAACCGTTCATCCGGCGAGGTGCAACTGTGTGGACAAACGGTTGCCCGGTAAGGTGCACATGTCGGGACTAACGGTTGCTCGTGAAGGCGTAAATGTAAGAACTGAATGTTAGTCTCTTGAGCTGGTTTGTGTGGACAAACTCTGAGACCCGGTGCCATTAGTCCCTGAAGGAATTATTGGTTGTGGCAGCCCCATTAGTCCCCAAAACGACGAACCACACACTCTTTTGCCTTAGTGTGTACTAACTGTGGGTAAACGTATTATTAAAAAGGGCTGTTATGTCCTTGTGAAGCCTGTTTTATTTTTATATTACAATAATTGAAGTGCTTATACAGTCGGTGTAGAGGAGTTAGCAAAGGTTTCAAAATTAATGCAGAAATCCGTACTCTTTGCAGCCATAAAATGGCACGGAAGGAAAGAAGGAAAGAGAAGCGCTTGTGGTGTACCACTGTTCTCGTCCGTGTCTTTTTGGCGCTACATTTACGCTGCAATGGATAAAAGCTGGCATTAAAAAAACACAGGCACGGTTTGTGGGCCCGAGCCGACGTTTTGACAAAGGAGCATCTTCTTCGAGGCATACTCTATAGGTTGTATTCACGTGACTTCAGGTTTACGGGCGCGGAAGCGATAAGTGCGCCAGCAGTGCCCGCAACCACGAGGCTACCATTTTGAAGGCCACCATGCCGGCGGCCGGCGGCATACAGGCAGTACTGCCTGGCGGTTCCAACAAGTACACACAAGTTACTGCGGGCGTGTTGCTTTTCTTTTATGTTTACTTGACTTTCAAAAGTATGAGATTCACCATTCGTGAAGCTGCTTAAGCTATGGGCGATGCGTGCTCGGCTTGCTTGAGCGTGTATGCCGAGAAATTGGACACCGATGCTAAACAGCGATACACAGACAAAGTGGCTCTCTGCAGTGTGCGTTGACCCACTTATTTTTACGAGCGAGGAGGCCGCATTTGACATCGCACTCGTATCAAAGGTGAAACCCTGAGACATAAATGATCGCTTGGTGCATATACGTTTTGTGACGCATAAACCACTCAAACCCAAAAAGCCTTTCAATGGTTGTCCTATGGGTTGGCCCACAAACCCTTGCTGAAAAGTCACGGTTTCTGCGTTGCTGTGCACGCAGAGGTAAGATAATCTCAAAGAATATTCTATCTGTAAGCGCCAAAGTTGACTCTACTTATTAATTTCATACTATCTGTAAGCGGCAAAGTTGACTCTACTCATTATTTTAATACTAGTGTGACGTACGAATGTAGTTGAATTTGTGAGTTTAACAGCACTTACAAACTTGCACGTGAAAGCATCATTACACGGGGCACATTCGACTGGCGTAGAGTGCACACAAGACTATAATTTCTGCGTGCATGGCTAACCCAAAGCTTTGATCCATCAAATGAAAAGTATCTTGAGCGTTAAATTATTCACCAGACTAAGGGTACAGGCCACCTGGGCTTTGACGCAAGTCTATTTAGTCAGGTCACTTTAGTGAGAAAAACAAAAGCGTGTGTCTCTCGTTTAAAGGGTCCCCAAAACGCTTTTTTTACATGCCGTTTTTTTATTTGACCACTTATTGTGCCAATATTTCACACAATAATTCAATTGAAACACCCAATAATAACGGAGCTACGAGTACTAAATGAGTACCCTGCTCCTCTGCTTCGCCTTTTACATTTAACTGCCCTCAACTCTTCCGTCGAGCGCTCGGGGATAAGCTACGCCTTCAAAGGGCCTGCGTGTGCGTGCGTGCGAGCGTGCGTGTGTGTGTGTGTGTGTGTGTGTGTGTGTGTGTGTGTGTGTGTGTGTGTGTGTGTGTGTGCGTGTGTGTGTGTGTGTGTGCGTGTGTGCGTGTGTGTGTGTGTGCGTGTGTGTGTGTGTGCGTGTGTGTGTGTGTGTGCGTGTGTGCGTGTGTGTGTGTGTGTGCGTGTGTGTGTGTGTGTGTGTGTGTGTGTGTGTGTGTGTGTGTGTGTGTGTGTGTGTGTGTGTGTGTGTGTGTGTGTGTGTGTGTTGAACACTTAGCGGTTGAAGGGTGCACTAGGGGCTCGATTTTTATGCCACGTTCAACCCAGGCGAAGTTTAAGGGTCCCCTCACGTTTCTACATTTTAACTTGAAATAAACTGCAAGCTGTCTGTGCTTTCAACTTTGCATCAATAATTTCCGCATTCATTTTCTTTAAGGTTGACCTGTTTTACGCAGGTTTTTTTTTTCTAGTGGATTGTTATGCAATATTTTACTCTAAAATAGTTGTTCTTTGCGCATAAATTTTAAGAGAGCAATATTTAAGGCCTGGCCATGGCATCTACAAAATATGATGATAATCGCAGACTATTTCATTAGTCAACAATTTAAAAGTAGAGGCACGATTACCAAACAGAAGCTATATGTAAAATAATTGGTTGAGCGTTTCTTTCCAAGACTCTCCCAAACAACAAACGAGGGACAGTTCCCAAATATTCCCATCTAGTCGTTCTGTCAGCTTTGCGATGCCATCTTAAGCAAATAAGCTCTTTTTTGGCTGGCTCCCATAGCACACAGACGCGAAAGTAAGATGTAGCTCTCTCGCTCGATTAACACAGCGGCTCTCTGTGTGCTGCCAGCTGTAGCACACAGGTAAAAATAACATTTCATGGCACTTCACAAAATAAAATCATGGCTGCATTGTTGCCCGACTGCCAGGAAAGCAGTTTCTACAGTCAAATGTGGCTCCCTCGCTCGATTCACCCAGTGGCTCTCTGTGTGCTGGCAGCCGTATAACCCACACGTCAAAATAACATTTAACGGCAATTTCCACAAATCAGTCATGGTTGCATGGCTGCCCAACTGCCAAGAAGGTTTGTTACATCGCAGTTGCCCAGAAGACTTCAGCTGCGTCGTCGCTATGGTTACATTCTCTCTGCTTCACCAAGCTTTCGACATTGCTTCAATGCAATGTAGCTCTCTTGCTCGATTCACACAGTGGCTCTCTGTGTGCTGACAGTCAGAGCACACACACACGTTAAAATAGATTAGATGCCACTTTGACGGTAAGCTTTTGATGCTTTGCTAGGTATTGGTGATTACCCGCTAAGGTGGTTTAGTTGTTATGGTACTGAACTGATAACCAGAAGAACGCTAGATCGAATCCTGGCCAAGTGGCTGCATTTTCAGTGGAGGCGAAAACGACTGAGGACCTGTACTTAGATTTTGGTGCATGTTGAAGAACACCATGTGACCGAAATTCTCGGTATCACTGTTTTGGGATGTTGAACCCAAGCTAACATCAAGAGAACAAATTCATGTCACTGATTCGCGGTTGATGATGTTGAAAAGTGTGTGTGCCTCTGAGCAATAAGCTCCTCTTTATATGGCAGGCCACATGTGAGGGACATATAGCACGGCTTTGGTGCCTTATTGCTTGTAAAGCTCTCCTTGTGTTATGAGAGTTCGTGGAGGTCCATGACATGCCCCAACAGCTCTTCAACATATCCTGCATGGTGAAGAAAGACAAAGTCGCTATAATACCGCGCACATGACAAGATAAAAGTAATTACTGCATTTACTTGATAGTAGGAAAACGTTTATGAATAGTATAAATCCAAATTTGGAGGGGAGGGGTCGTGGGATTATAAAAAATTTATCTATTGCAGCTGGTGACGGCCACTAACATGAGAAGCACACATGCTGTGGCATAGTTATAACATTATATTTTCCTTCAGGCTGTTTTTTGCATAAATTTATTGCACGGTTGTTTAAAAGAAGTTTTTATTTTTAAATGTTACCTTGCCGTTGTTTGCTCTTTGGAGTGCCACAGATTGTTAGAAGCACGTCTTTTAAATTAAAAGCCAAAACTCCTTACCAGATGCGCACTCCCTTTTTGAACTGTCATCAATAGGTACGCTAGCTGAGAGCTCCTCTACAGTGGTGACATTGCAGAAAGTAGCGGTTACCTTTTAGTCTCCTTATATGAAATTATTGAAATCTAGCTGATACAGAAGCCAAGGAAGATATAGACGATGTTACTTGTACTCATCTATTGAAATAGAAAATTAAAGAAAAGTTGTGACCCTTGCTAGGCGATGGCTACCCCTTTCCACTTGATTTTTTTAGAAATAGAAAGGAGGAAAAAACAAATTAGCATATACACATTTATAGATAATCATACATAGGTGAGTTCAGAAGCGCTCATATGGGCAGAATAACCATACAGCCGCCAGGCTCACTTTTACCTATAGTCCGCTCAATAGTGTTCCCGAATTTTTGTTTCTTCGAAAGATTGTCGCAGCACTTCTATTGCTTTGTCATTTCTTTTATTTTATTTATTTTGTTTTATTGGTACACTATGATTAATTGTAAGATAAGCGTGAAAAAAAGACGGGAAGACAACCATGTACCAGTGGTAATCAAACCTACAACCCTCAGATTACATGCCCAGTCGTTTTCCCTATTTTAAGCTAGAAGTGTCAGTCAGTGCTGCCTGTTGCCACTGCGGTGAGCGTGGGACACTCCATTTTTGCCTGTAGACGTCATGTATCTGGCGATGTTCTCACGAGCTGACAACTGACCAATATTTCCTGGCATGCAACCTAAAAGCATTACGTCTGCCTGAACGAGACCCTCGCTTAGAATAAAAAAGGGTAAATTTATGAACTTGTTTTCTTTGTTAGACAATAATAATGCGAACTGACTCACAGTTACGCCAAGGAAAGAATAGGCGATGCTAATAAAGTAATTGTAATGTAACTGGGAAGATGTAATTGCCTCAATGATTATGTTGCCTGTGGCAAATGCTGTGTTGCTCAGCATGTGGGGGGAGAAAAAAAATTAAGAAAAAGGCATTGCACAAGGCGACAGATAGTGTGTAGAAAAAGCAAGACCCACCAATGCGCAGCTTTTTTTGGCCCCTTTTTCTAATAGCAGATAGCATTCAGTTTTCCTTCAACTGACACGAATAAAGTAATACATTTTAGTGTCGTTGAGCCTCATAGACGGCCCTTCTTGCATTTCTTCCAAAAAATCTAGTGATCAGTGGTAATACCAGGCAACTTTCGAGAGGAGTTGCTGAGGTCAATCGGTAGAGTGAGCGCTGGAATATCAAATAGTTGTCAGCATTCACGAATCTACAGCCATTATTTCACCTGTAAAGATAATACTACATTTTTATTGCTTATGGTATTGAGTACCTTAATTCCTCTAAATATTTCTTACTCTTTACTGATTCTCAGTGCACTGGAAAAAATTCAAGTGGCCTATATTTGTGATGTCTTTGCCATAAAATATTTCACTTATATTCGTTTATTTGGCCCTAAGGTCCCAAGAACGGAAATTATCTAGGAGGGGGATACAATAAAGAGTACAACGAATAAAGAAAACCAAATAAAGAAGGAAACAAGCATGAAAAAAGACAAAAATTGATATAACAAGCAAAAATATTGCAAACACAGTGAAAAAATGAAAATACAGTTCAGTACTACAAGGTTTAGTAGAACAAAATAAGCGATCAATGAACATATGACAGAGTCCAATCTTGCAAAAAATATACAAAGAATAATGCAAACTTCAAATTCGACAATTCAGCTAGTAAGACACGACTGCTCACTCAGTTAAAATAGTAGGACTGGCTGGAAACCAGTTAATTCTTCATTATTTACAATGTTGCGCAAAATTTCATTCCACTCATTTATTGATAAAACCAAAGGACAGTGTAAATATTTTACTGTGCGACCGAATTGTGGACGTACCTTGTGATCGTCATTACATCGGGCTGAAATGTTTGAGGCTGGATGAATGAATTTTTGTGAAAAGGGACTGTTGCTAAAGCAGATTCTACGAAAAAAAAGATAATCTGGAATACTTTCTGCGAGTCATGAGTGGCAATATACCAAGAGTTTTTTTTTATTGATGATACACAGTGTAAACGTGAGTATGAGGAAGCAATGAACCCAGCATGTTTCTTTTGAATTGACTCAAGCATGTCAGAAAGATATGCTTGATGCGGATGCCATATGTTAGAAGCATACTCTAAGGATGGTTTGATGAGTGAATTGAATGCCTGAAGTTTAGGGTGTGAAGTAGCCAGACGTAGGCAGTGTTTTGAAAGACAAAGCTGACGAAATGCTTTGCTGGTATTCAATTCTACGTGCTTGTTCCACTGAAGATTGTAATTCAGAATGACACCTAAGTATTTATTGGGCAATACTGTTTCAACAGAATAGTTGTTGATGAGGTAAACATTCGACAATAAATTGATATCTCGACCGAATTTAACATGTCTGGATTTTTATAAGTTAATTTTCATTTGCCATTCGCTGCGCCATAGGAAAAACGTCGGTAAATTAGACTCCAGGAATATTGTTCTGGTTGCCTATTTCTTTATATATTACGTAGTCATCAGCCACAAGTCGTACGGTACACTTCATGTTAACTGATATATTGTTGATATAGATGAGAAATAACAGCGGCCCTAAAATTTACCCTTGTGGAACGCACGACTTGACCTGCTGCGTCTGTTGAGATATGTAGGAGTCAATTTTCACACACTGAAGCCTGTTACAAAGCCTCCACTGGAATGTATTTCATCTAGCCGTAGACTACGCAGTTTTGATAGAAGACGTTGACGAAGAACGTGAATAAATGCTTTAAAAATCAACAAAAATTGCATCAAATAAAAATGTCCTATTGATAGAGTTGTGTAAATCAATGACTAGCTCAAGCTGCTGAGAGATACAATATTTATGTTTCTGAAAACCGAGTTGGTTTTCAAAAAGTAGCTTATTGAACTTAAAGTGAGACATTGTGTGGCTGTATAAGATATGTTCGAATGCCTTACAACATATTGATGTCAGAGGAGAAGGACGGTAATTGGTAGCAATGTGCTGGTCTCCAGAATTAAAGCAATTATTAACATTTGTGATTATATAGTCATCAAGAAGGCACCCAGAATTCAGTGACTGTTAAAATACTAGAGATAAGGGGTAGGATGATTTTATTGACAACCGCTTCAAAAGCTTTGCGCTGATATCATTCGAACCTGGCCAAGTTTTGCACGGTAGTCGCTCTATAGCACGTGCTACGCCAGTTTCTGTTCTTACGATAGACTGAAACTCGTGCTAAATTACATCCAGTGGAGGCATCGATGATTGCAGTGGCGATTAGTCGGAAAAAAAACCGAAGCAAAATCTGCTTGAAAATTTCGGTGGACTCTTCTACCGACTGTAAGTTACCACTTTCACAGTTGTGTTGGACGCTAAATTGCTATACTCTAGAGTTGATAACCCTCCAAAATTTTGCAGGGTCGGTCCTCAATAGATTGGGTAGATTTCAGTCAAAGTATTTGTTTTTAGCATCATTTATTGTGTATATTGCTAACTTCGACAGCTCTTTGTATATTATCCAGTCAAAATCATTTTTTTTTATTTAGAAGCTTGTCTAAACGCCCGTTTATTTTTATTAGTCGCTCAGTTCACGTCCCGAGAGAACCAAGGATCCTTTGATTTGAACGAGAAAATTGATTTTGACACGCAGTGCTTCCAGTTCTTTAAGAAAGTCTTTAAAAAAGGACCAGTTGTTGTTAACTGATTGATTGGCTAAATTGTAAAGGTAACCAGCAAGAAATTTCGCAAACATTTTGTTCATTTTTGGTAATGTCTGCGAGAGCATAGATGAAAACAGTTTTGGTTGCTTTGTTTTCCTGAGACGCGCGCTTTCGTATTCAGTGTGGTTAGTCAGTATTATATCAAGAATATTGTCCCCTTGAGTGGTTTCTTTTACCAATTGTGACTAGTTATGAATGTGCCCCGTATGAAGAAAGTGAATCAGTTCTTGGCGATTACTGTTATCCAGAACTGAAGACACCGGCCAGTCAATGAAAGGATAATTGGAATTGCCAGGCAAGAGCAGTAAAGCATTAGGGAACTCAACTGTAATTTGTTGAACGGCTTCATTAAACAGATTCACAAACTCGAGCTGGCTCTCAGGAGGTCGGTAGCATGAACCAGTAAAACAGTGCACATGGCTCTGACTCGTAATGACCCAAATCATTTCAAGCGGCGAGTCAATAGGAATGAAAGATAGTTGAAACTGTTTTTAACAGCAATAACCACGTGCTCGCCCCGCGACAGCATCCGGTCTTTGCGAAAAACAGCGAATGTATGTGGCAGCGATAGTTCATTATCTTCAATGTGCTAAGTGAGCAACGTTTCAGTGCTGCTGAGGATATCAGCATCGCATGTTTGAATCACCATTTTTATGGCATCAACCTTCTTGAGTAGGCTTCGAAAGTTTGCCAGCAACAATGTCTCTTTTTGCGCAGTTGGCCTGTAGTTAGCCACTTTGGCTGGTCATTTTTGCGAAGATTGGCGTCCTTCAGGTGCGACAACGACAAAATCAGTTGAAGAGAGGTATCGGTAGATGCTATTTCGCATGAGTAGAGTGTTAAAGTGGAGCGAAAGAGCGAGAAATAAGAAATGTAGGAAAGGTAGGGAGGTTTTCTAGACTATGTGTCCAGTTTGTTACCCTACACAAGAGGAGGGGGAGAGGGCAGTAAAAAAACGCATGGAGCGCAAAACGCTCGCTTTCTTTGAGGTGTTGTTTGACGAAGATCTCGAAGCTTTTTACGGGCTAGCTGTATCTCAGGCAAAAAGTCTTCTTCCAATCGTACTCTTCTTGACGCTAGGTTTTTTAGCTTGAAGGTATCACGTAGAACTTTAGTTTTTGATTTGTAATTCAGAAACTTACTGATAATGGGGGGGGGGGGGACCGCTTTGGCGTTGACCAATCCTATGGGCACGTTAAATGTCTCCAAGTTTCACGTTAAGGTGAGCGGAGAAGAATGCTTTCACAATGCTCTCAGTCATTTCATAGCTTTCGTTTTCTGATTCAGGAAGGCCTTTAACAAGCAAGTTGCTTCTGCGCATTTTGTTCATCCCTTCTACAATATCTCCTAGTTCTTCATTACCTTTGGCTACGCTCTTCTTCAATTATTTTACTGAGTTGCTCATACCCTCACAGTCTAATTATATTCGAGCAAAACCACCCAACATGCTCTCATTGACTGATACCCAAGCTTCAATGCCTGCTACGTCATGTTGAACTTTTTTCAATAGTTACATGGTTTTAGTGTGGCATACGTTAACTAAGGAGAGAACATCATCAATCGTAGGACCAGGATTAGCCTCCACATCTCCGGCACAAATCAAAAGCAAAGCAAAAGATACAGACAGTAACAAACAGGGTCTCGGGCATAATAGACGGACGAGTTTTGCTTCGCAGCTGAAGAGACTAGTACAAGCGCTTTCGGGCAGACTACGGGCCTGTAATGAGCCGATCCGCGCGTGATACGTGGTAACATCAACCTCCATCAAGCATGAATATTAAATATAATGTTCACAATTGGTGGAGCTCAACTGTGCACAAGGGACAGTTGCGTGCTAGATGCGATAAGGAGGAAAAGCGCTGCTAGAGTGCTTGTAGCTCTTAGCAGTCAAAATGCAAGGTGAATACCTGAATTTTCTGTGCTTATTCTTACATTATCCTGTAGCAGGAATGCTAACGCAGCTTAATTTAACCAATGCAAAGACCCTTTAGCTGCATCTCTTCACTACTAGCTGAGAAAACGTAATTGGCACAGTTTTTTTATTATTAGCCGAAAATGCGGCACAAGTATGCTGTCGCAAAACAGTCACTACATAAACTAAATGCAGGATTGCTTAGACGTCTTACATAAATCAGCTGACAATGTCCTAAACAAAGTAAGTTTATGTATTAGCACACAAATAATGTGGAAAGAGTGTCGCGTGAAATTATTTTGCTGTTTCTTTGCGCCCTCTACGCAACTGCTTTGATAGGGTGTAGCCGATTGTACATGCTGAGCAAAATGCAGTTGTAACATGTGTCAGGAGCCCCTTCTTATTTGGTAAACATCTGATAACATGTGCAACATGTGCAACATGTGTTCGTAATAAAAAAAGCGTTCCACACGAACACCCCTGCGCTTTTATGTTAAATGAGCCTTACTGATTTCAGCCACGACTTTCGGCAGGGCTGCGTTCTAGTTGGGCATAGGTTTCAGCATAATTGCTGTGCTAGTCTTGGAGCTGGGCCTAAGCTCACTCACTACAGGGCAACGTGGTCTCCCTTGCTTTTTTTCATCTCGCTAGAGGTTGTGGCGGCATCTAAAACACTGCTGTATTATAGATGATCCTGATTTCAAATGAGCACCAACATTATTTGTTCCTATAGTCAAAAAATGCTCTTGTCTAGCTAATGTCGAAAAAGAGGCTTTTTTATGGCTAATTATACAGTTGAACTTCTTTATAAAATACATTCATACAAGACACACTCATATAAGAGACAAAGTGGCATAATAGAAACCAATGTGCCAACTTTAATATAGGGGTGATAAGAAAACATACATGGTTCTTCAATTGCTCCCCAGTGCATCTCTCTTATAGAGGTGTTCAACGCGGCCTGTGGCCTTATGGGTGCCCCAGAGGCCTGCCACAACTTCCTTGGAATTTCGATTGAGGGGTGTGTTCTACCGAAAATGAATAATGAAAATATGGGGTTTTCGAGGGCCTCAACAGGTGGGCCACTCCCGAAAAACATTCTGGCTTCGGGCCTGCTTTCACTTGTACAAACTCTTATGTACACCCGCCCATTTTTTTAACCCGGACACGCGAGCCTCGACCACCGAGCTGATCAGTGCCACAGAGCGGAGCGCGGCGTTGACATGAATGAGAATATGTGCATGCGCGCTTTGAGCAGTTCGGGGCAGCTGTTGTCTGGTAGGCTTTTGCGGGAAACGGACACCATGCCCGCTTTTCACGAGCACCGCTGCCATCATTCTTTCTTGTTCTGCGGTTTACACAGCGCTTTTCTGGGGCAAAAAGATATTTGTCACTGCAACCCGAGCTGATTAGAAACTACCGTCTTCTAATAAATAGCATGGGCGCTTTGTCACTATCTTACAAAAAACGAATTTACTGCTTTTCTTGAGAGCAAACAAAAAGGGAAAACAAAGCATCAATAAAGATGCCCTTGCTGGAAGTGGTGCCAGTGCCATGGCGCATTCAAGAGCTTTATCGTTTCACCTGCTTGACAAAATGGAGACTTCTTGTAGCAGCTTGCTTGTCTTTCAGTACCTGCTCAAGGCTCCACCAGCCTGAACAACAGCTGCCATGCGTCATGGAAGAGAGTCGTACAGCGCTTGTATTAGGTCGCGGTCCATTTTCAAGAGGTCCCATTCTGCTTGAACTTTGCGCCATTGTTCGTCGAAGCCCGCATTCTGAAGGCCCTTTCTTGAAGGTTACTTTTCGTTATGCCCCACGCGTTTTCAATAATATTCATATCCGCTACCAGTGCGGGCCAGTCAGCAACCATGACCCAGAGTTTGTCAAAGTGGTTTTTGACAGCGCAAAACGTGCGCATGGGGGACCAATCCTGATGCAATATAAAACAGCCATCAGGGAAAGGACGTCAAGGACATCAGGCAGGAGCTGCTGTTTTATGATGCTTAAGTAGGAGTCCGCACAAAATCGGCCCTCTATTCAGTGTAGTGGTCCAATACCATCTTTCGTGACTGCCCCCAAAACGTTGACACTTCTGCGTACACTGCCTCTTACTTGCTGAACGTATTGGGGGGGCAGGGGCATACCTACAAATGTGGAAAACAATTAGTTAATTTTAAACTGCCATAATTTATATCCCGAACATACTGTGAAAGTAGCAATAACAAAAAAGATTTGCAGTGAAACGGGGTTTATTGGCGTAAGTAGTACTTGCACAGCAGGTCTATTGATAGAGAAAGCGGGTGGCAGCAACCAACCCAGGAATCACAGTGCCCGGGGCAACATTCGCGCTCGGCTCCTGTAGCTAAAAGCGTGACCCACTGCGGCATATAATCTTCCTCTTTACAGTACCTCGGCGACGAAGACGAGCCATCCTGGCAAGTCAAGGTGAAGAGAGCAGGAGTGGGTCGTGATAGGGCTTGAGACGACTCACGTGGACAGTCTCACGACCCAAGCATCGCCTGTCTGTAGATGGCGTGACCAGCTCAATCACGTATGTGACATGAGATCGACGTCAACGACGCAATAAGGACCATGAAACTTGGAGCAAACTTAGAGTACAGACCTGGGGAGGGGAAGGGCAGTCGGAGCCAGACGAGCGAGCCCACGGCCAAAGTCTGGACTTACTGGTCGCGGTCGTGGCGGTTTTTTTCGAGTGCTTGCTTGTCCGAGAGGAACGATCGGGCTAACTGACGACACTCTTCAGCGTGGTGCACGATTTCAGAAAGACGGTTAAACTCTGAGACGTCGTGACGATACGGCAAAATGGTGTCAAGGGTGGAGCATAGCTCACGCCCATATAGAAGAAAAAAAAGGCGAGAAGCCTGTGGTTGACTGCATCGCGGTGTTGTACGCATAAGTCACAAATGGGAAAATGATATCTAAGTTTGATTGCTCGGAATCTACATACATGGCGAACGTTTGAAGCGCTCAGTTAGACCGTTGGTCTGTGGGTGGTAGGCTGTAGAGGTGCGGTGAACCGTGTGGCATGCCCGAAAGAGTTGTTGTACAACTTCGGATAAAAAGACACGCCCTCGATCACTTAGTAGTTCAAGTGGTGCCCCATGACGCAGTACGAAGCATCGCAAGACGAAATTGACAACGTCACCTGCACCAGCCGTAGGTAATGGAGCTGTTTCAGCATACCTCTTCATATGGTCGATGGCGACAATGATCCATTGATTTCCAGCGGCAGTGTACGAAAGGGCACCATATATATAGATCGATTCCAACGCGGTCGAAAGGGCGCACCGGACACGGTAGAGGCTGTAATAATCTGAGTGAATGGGCCGCTCGCTTTCGTCGTTGGCATAATGTACAGGACCGAATTTATTTTTGTTCAAATATGTACATACTATGCCAGTAGTAACGCTGGTGGATCCGGTGATATGTTTTTAACACATCAGCGTGAGCATGTTGTGAGTCGGCATGAAAATACGCACAGACGTCTGATCGCATGTGGCGTGGTATAACCAAGAGCCATTTACGATCATCGGCGTGATAGTTTCTGCGGTATAGTTGAGCGTCCCGTATCTCGAAATGTGTGGCTTGGCGGCGAAGAACGCGTAGGTACGCAGACGTTGAGGAGTCGGAAAGAAAGTTAAGGAGAGATTTTATCCATAGGCCTTTCCGCTGTTTAGACGACATGCTTGAGACGGAAATGGGAGCGATGGGGAAGTTGGCATCTGAATGCAGGTCTGCGCTGGATCTCACTGGTGATAGTGAGAGGGCGTCCGCATCAGTGTTTTCGTCCTGAGCGGTAGACGACATGAATCTTGGATTTTCGTAGGCCAAGAGCCAACGTCCAACGCGACCTTAAGGACCTTTTAGCGGCGCCAACCAACAAAGTGCGTGGTGGTTTGTTTCAACGTCGAAACTCTGTCCGTACAAGTAGGGACGAAACTTGCTTAACGCCCAAACGATTGCGAGGCATTCTGTTTCAGTTACTGAATAGTTCATTTCCGCTTTCGTGAGTGTGCGGCTTGCATATGCGACGACGTACTCTGGAATGCCAGGCTTTCGTTGTGCGAGTACTGCTCCAAGACCAACGCCACTGGTGTCTGTGTGCACTTCAGTTGGGACATTTGGGTCGTAATGGCATAAAATGGGTGGTGACGTAAGTAGGCGGCGCAGTGTAAGGAAGGCTTCGTCATATGCCGGCGTCCAGTTAGAAAGATTAGCTGGACCGTTCCGTAGTTGCGTAAGTAGGGCTATTATTGATGCAAAGTTGTGGACGAAACGGCGAAAACACGAGCACAAGCCAAAGTTCTTTGAGTGAAGTCGGCTTCGGAAAGTCGGCTACGGCTCGAAGTTTATCCGGGTCGGGGCAAATTCCATCCTTTGACACAACATGACCAAGTATAGTAAGTTGGTGAGCCCCGAAGCGGCACTTCTTTAGGTTAAGCTTGAGGTTTGCCTTAGTAAGGCACTGAAGAATTGTGCGCAGACGATCGACGTGGGTAGGGAAATCAGGAGCGAATACGATAACATCATCAAGGTAACATAAGCATATCTGCCATTTAAGGCCACGTAAAATGCTGTCCATCATTCGTTCAAACGATACAGGTGCATTGCACAGACCGAATGGCATAATCGTGAATTCGTATAGGCCATCCGGCGTAACGAACGCTGTTTTGGGATGATCACACTCTGCCATCGGAACCTGCCAATAACCTGAACGTAAGTCAAGTGAAGAAAAGAATTCGGCACCTTGTAGGCAATCGATAGCGTCGTCGATGCGGGGAAGAGGGTATACAACTTTCCATGTAATTTTGTTCAGTCGCTTGTAGTCGACACAAAATCTAATCGAACCGTCTTTTTAGGGGCGAAGCTTCTTATAGCGGCACATTTTCGTCCCTCGTAAACGTAGTAGTAGTGTGTAACCAGTCTCACTTTTTGACCTCCATGGTGGTGCCGGTGGGATATTTCTTCTGTGCGTTGTTGAACCATAAAAAATTCGCCGCGTGCGCGTTAAATAAAAGCCGGATTCTCCTGTCTCTCATTCCCCCTTAGCAGCCATTGGCCTGTACATTGAGCACTATCTGACAAGAGAGGGTTGCTACGTTATACTCGCTGGTCGTAACCTCCTTGGTTTTAGAAAAGTTTAGCGAGCGTTGGGCCACAGTGCCATGAATACAGTGAACTAGTATATACTATGAACTCGAGGTGGTTAAAGGTGGGAAGTAGACACGATGCGCAAGCCGTAAGAAAGTGTGCGTGTGCCTCCTCTAGTTCAGTCCTTGGAATGTCTGTTGGATGGCAGTGCTTCTATATGAGGAATATATGACGAAAAGATGCGAGATGGTGGTACTTGGAATGTTGAATAGGTGGACGAACGGACACATAGACAGATACATAGACGGACGCACGGAGGGCTGCACGTACGGATGGAAGCATGGATGAACGCACGAGTGGATGCATGGACGAACGCAGGGACGGACGCACAGATGGTCGTGCAGACGCACGAACAGACGCACGCACGGATGGGTGGATAGACGCACGGGCGGTCACACAGACGCACGCATGGACGGACAGAAGCAAAAACTAATGGACGGACGGATGCTTCGCCCCACTCTCCATCATTCACTCCATGGATATGCTGCCATTTTTTTCTTCACTAGCACAACAGGTGAAGACTAGGGGCTAGAAGTTGGCTTGATGACACCGCGCTAAATTATACCGTCCACCTGCTCTGCAATTACTTTGTTCCTTGGGTGATACGCGGTAGGGGCGCTGCCGCAAAAAAGGGTGCGTTCTAGTGTAGATTGTGTGAACGACGGTGTTACTTTGACTCAGTGCCTTTTCAGGAAAGTTAAAGTAATCTGTAAATTCATGCAGAAGGGTTATTAGCTGGTCTCGTTGATCCGGAGGAAGCTTGCTGCTGATGAAACGATTGAAGATATCCGAGGAGTAGTCAACCCGCGTAAAAAGAGGAGTAACAGCGTTCAGTTGAAGTTGCTGGTCAGCGTCGTCGGACTTAATAGGCACAATAACGTTGTCGTCAACAGGAAGAACATATCCCAGTATTTCGTGATTTCTTAAGGTGAAAGGGCATGAGCTAGGATTGCAAACGACAATTCCGGAAGTATCTTGGTGAGGTGGCAGAACGGCGTACGGTAGAGACGTACCGTGGCGGCGACTGAAAACGTCAGATGGGGAGAACACAACAGTAGGGCCGGACAATTCAGTGCGATTGATGGGGGCAACGATCACACTAAGAGGAGGAACATCAATTTCGGAAGCAACAAGAAACTTGCCAAGGTGGGTGCGCTCATTGTCGGTAGACGGCGCATCAGAAAACACGGAAAATTCCACCTGCGCACGAGCGCAGGCAATTACGGCGTGGTGGCGCGACAAAAACCCCATTTAAGTATCACATCTTGGGAAGAAGTGGTCAACACGAGAAATTCGACGTGGTACAGGACGTCCTGAATGATTACTCTCGCCGTACATGGTCCGACTGGTCGAATTGGTTGCGCGCTCACAGTATTCAGCAAAACGTCGGAAGGCGGCGTCGTTACTTTTCGTATCGAACTGCACAGTTTTTGACTCATCCCAGATACGGCGACACCTTTGTCAACAAGCGCAAGAGTTCCTGGACTTTCAACAAACACTTCCAGAACGTTTGTGGGGGACGGGCGAGGACGGGGCCACGACGGGCGGGCTACAAGGCCACGATTTCGCGGCTCGTGCCTCCGGAGCTGCGGCAGTCAGTTTTTCGTCTCTACGGGGTTCGGTCAGCAACGCCGAGGGGACGGAGAATGGTAGCGGCATGGTGACGATGAGGGACGGGGACCGAATGGTCGGCAGTCAGCAGTAGGGTGGTGGTCTAGTTCGCTTGGTGACGGGTCGCGTGCCACTGATTGTCGGTCGCATTGACGGGGCAGTTCTCTTTGCGCATTGTACGGGGCCCGGAAAGAATAGTCAGAGTACCCCGGAGCTGCAGCCGGGCCCATTGCGAAGCGCCGGCGACAGAAGCGTGCCACGTGTCCTGGATATCCGCAGGCGCAACATATCGGGCGATTGTCAACTGTGCGCCAAGGGTTTCTTTTATAGCGCTGTTCTGTAGCTGAAAATGGCGTCGTTGCTACTTGTACAGGCTGGAGAGTCGGCCCAAGCGAAGGTAGTGGCGGAGTAGCAGCAACAGCAGCGTAAGTCAATGGCGCGGTGACGGGTGCTGTCTGAGAGACGGACGGCAGTGCCTCAGAGATCTGCGCCTGTATTACCTGCCTGATGGCAGGCGCGAGAGGCTCAGAAGAGGGTTCCGTTGCCGGTAGATTCGACAGGCACGAAAGTGTTCGGACCATGTCCTCGCGCACATATTCTTTTTATTTCCGACATTATTGTGTTGTGGTCTCCTCCAAGGTCAATGCCGCAGGAGTTTCATCGGTAGCCGCTGGCCGCCGACACTTTGTTTGCGCAACTCCTCGAAGCTTTGGCAAAGAGTGGCGAGTTCGGACCCGGTGCGTGGGCCTTTGCCCAGCAGCATCTGGAAGACATCATCGTCTATTCCCTTCAAGATGTGTTTGCTCTTGTCGGCTTCAATCATCGAATGGTCAAGGCGCTTGCACAAGACGAGCACATCCTCGATGTAGCTTGTGAAGCATTCCCCCTTAAGCTGTGCGCGTCCCCGTAGGCGCTGTTCGGCCCGAAGCTTGCGTATTTCGGGGCGACCGAACACATCGGTAATGCGTACCTTAAAAGCACCCCATGTGGCGAATTCCGAGTGGTGGTTGTTAAAGCAGAGACTCGCTATCTTTTTTTTCAAGTAGAAGGGTACATATTCAAGTAGAAGGGTACAAGAAGAAGGGTACTTATTCGAAGGGTAATCCGACTTGTTGCTTGCGCCTACCTTTTCAAATGCCGACAGCCAATTTTCTACGTCTTGCTCATCGGTACCATCGAAAAAAGATGCATCGCGCACGCGTAGCGCAGTGGGTATGATGACCATAGGAGGCTGGGTTGTATCTTGCTGGGTGTTTTCTTCAGCCATTTCTGGGATAGCAGGTAGTTTCCTGTTGCGGAGTTCCAGGTTGAGTTACCCACGACCTCCAGCACTCCGAAACGGGGTTTATTGGCGTAAGTAGTACTTGAACAGCAGGTCTATTGATGCGGAAAGCGGGCGGCCGCAACCAACCCAGGAATCACAGTCTTGTCTTGTCGCCTAGGATATCTTGGCTCATACCCACAAGGGGGATTGGCCACACTGTACCTTACAATAGATATTTTTTGTACAACGCTTGCTAAAAAGAGAAAAATTAGATAAGAACAATTATAATGTTCTTTTGAAAAAACGTGAAAAGTGAAGATGAAATCGATAAACCAGAATATATAAAGCAAGTTAACAAGAATGAGGAAGGGGGACAAAGAATTGGATATATCTGGCAGTACCACTAGCAGCGTATCCTTCCGGTTGCCAGAATGAGTTTATGTAGCGCTGACAGAATAGCACTGTGGCCCACACCCAACTGACTGGCTCCAAACGATAATAGGGTGGATGTATTGACTGGCAATCTGAGCATACCAATCGGTCTTTCAAGAATTATTCGGCGCAGTGAGGCGAAGCGGCGGCATGTGAGGAGAAAGTGATCTATTGTTTCCGGTTCATTGCAAACTGCACATAGGTTAGTTAATGAAAATTCTGATTTGTGGAGATGAAAGTTTAACCGAGGAACTCTACAGCGAAAGCTTGTGAGGGTCACCTCACATTGACAGGAAAGGCATTTTGCGGTGTTCCATGTGAATTGCAAGTGCCGAAATCTTCAGATTGTAGGAGCGATGTTTCGTTGATTTTTAAGTTTAACAGGCGTTTCAATCGTTCGGCAGTAATAAAAGGAAACTGTGGAGCTACTAGCACCACCGAGAAATTTAAAGATACCGAAGCGAGAGAATCAGCCATTTCCTTTAGTACAATTCCAGCATGCCCGGAGACCCAAATAAACCGAACTTCTGATAGGTTATACGGTACGAGAGACCAAAATATCCTGAGAATAGGAGACTGCTTTGCGGACGTTAGATGTGTACATAGAGACAAAGCATCCGAAATATTAATAGCTTTTGATTGCTGATAATTTAGTTTTTGAAGAGCCAATGTAATGGCCAAAAATTCTGCGAGATAAATTGGTGTGAAGTCAGACAAACGGAGCGCGAAAGACCAATTAAGCTTATGAGAAAAAATATCTACTCCAGCTTTCTAATGATTATGCGTTGCATCCGTCGAAATTACTACGTAATTGCGAAAATAACTGAGATGGTCTTGAAGGAGGCCTTCCAGAACATGCTTTAAAAGTAACTTGGCATTTTTCAGAAAGATATTATCGAAAATTAAGTCAACTGGCACTGAGCGTAGGGTTTGGGTAGTTAAATGCTGAAGGGAAACGTGAAGATTTGATAACAGAGACTCGACGAAAATGACTTGGGGCCTTTGATAACGAAACCACGGGCGCTTAAAAAAACTGGATATTTGATGAAAACTGTCTGTGAACAGAAGAGGGGCACATCGTAAAGTTTTAAAAATGTTTGCACAGTAAGCTGTCGAAATGTAGGATCAAGTGGAATGATTCGAGCTTCCAAATAAAGCACGCTATTCGCGACACACTTAGGCAGCCCGAGACATAGCCGCAGAGCTTGCCTTTCTAGCAATATAAGAGGTCTGAATTTTTACTCGGCACTTGCGGAAAACAGACCGCAACCAAACTCCATAATTAGGCCTACGTAAAGTTTGTATATCATAAGTAACGTATCCCTGCGCATCCCTGACTTCTTATTGCAAAACAAGCGTAGCAATCCTAGGGCGCTTTCTGCTTTACGGGTGTTTCTATTTGTTGCTGCCAATTTAAATTGTCCACGTAAACAATGCCAAGATATTTTAGCGCTTTTACTTGTGAAATGCGATCATTTCGATAATGCAGTGAAAGAAATACGGGAACGGACAGAGGGAATAGAAGCAGTGCACATTTGCTAACAATAAGTGAAAAAGACATCCCGCCAAGCTATACCTCAAGCTCACTCAAATATGACTGTAATATTTGATACAAACTCTTTATATCTCGGGATGACGAGAAAAAAGCAATATCATTGGCGTAGACGTAAAGAGGAACATTTTTATGAACGGGAATGAATGGTAATAAGATATTAAATATAAGAGGTGACAGGACAGATCCTTGCGGAACACCTCTTGTTTGCTTATATGAGGCAGAAGTAATTCCCTCGTGGCAACAAAAGAATTGTCTCTCAAAGAGAAACTCCTGAAACCAAGATACAATGTACTTGGGCACCTCACAGTCCACTAGTCTTGAAATTAATGTACTGTGTTCCACACTATCATAGGCTTTTGCAATATCTAACGTGACTAATGCAGAAAGCTCACCAGATATTTTTGCAAGGCGAATTCGGCTTTCCAAATCAACATGAGCCGACCATATAGAGCACCCCTGTCTAAATCCTACTTGCCTTGGTGAAAGAATGTCCTGACGAGCGATGAATTCACTGAGCCTTCTATGAAGAATTCTTTCAATTATTTTAACTAGGTTTGAACTAAGCGTAATTGGTCGAATGCTATCCAGGACATATCCAAGGCTTGGATTTTTTCGCAGCAACACAACTTTAGCAATTTTCTATGCGCTTGGAATCCATGTGTGCTGTAAGGAGCAGTTAACAATATTCAATAGCTCATTGGGATGGGAAATAACTATCAATGTAATCATAGAGTTTGTAATCTGATCTGGACCGGAAGCCGCTTGATTTACAGTTGGTATGATATTTGCCAGTTCCGCCGTTGCGACTTCCCGAAACCGTGCTCAGGGCATTAGCTCGCGCTCGGCTCCTCTCACTAAAAGCGTGACCCACTGCGGTACATTATCTTCTTCCTCTCTACAGCAGTAATAATACTGCGAAAGCAGAAATGGCCCGAACTGGCCTCATATATTTACATTAGGAAGAAACAAACTTTGTCAGGCGTTTTCTGCATAATCTACGGTGTTGTTCCCAGTGCGTGCAGACTGAAGACTCGTCGGTAAAAACGACGTTTTGCCAGCCATCTATGGTCCTGTGAAGATGAGCCTAGACAAAAGACAGCCTTTTTGCGCTTGCTGTGTCAGAAAGAAGCGGCATTAGGGCTGCACATCGGCTATTAAGACTGCCTTCCAAGAGCCGTTTTCTGACCTACTCTTCGCTGACACCCAGGCCTTATCTCTATCTCGTTTATCAATCACGCCTTTCAGCAAATAGAACAAAGGATGGTCGTTCTTTGGAAGACGGTCGTTTTTAATCAGCTCGGCTAGCAGTGACAGATATCTTTATGCCTCAGAAAAGCGATGTGTGAACAACAAAAAAGAAAATGACGACAGCGGCGCTCATAAAAAGCGGGCGTGGTGTCTGGTTCCTGGAAAAGCCTAGCAGGTAACAGCTGCTCAGAACTACTCAAAGCACGCATGTGCATATTCTCGTTCATTTCAACACCACGCTCAAATCTGTGGCGCTGATCAGGTTGTCGGTCGACGCTCGCGTGTTCAGGTTAAAAAAATGGGTGGGCGTACACCAATACAAATCTGCAGGTTACTCTGTAATGCATGGAATTGTCTCGGCAGTTTTCTCGGGGGAATGGAACTGCCTTTTCACTTTCGTAAAGTTTTGAAACACGCAGGTAGGAAACAAATGTGGGACCCTCAAGCTTCGCCTTTAAGAGTTGAACGCGCTCGAGAAATCCGGCCCCTAATGCGCCCTTTACCGCTAAGGGCATGCTTATTATTATGTTTTGTTACACACACACGCGCACAAAAACACGCGCGCGCACAAGCGCGACGTATTTATAGTAATGCAGTGACTGTGCAGTGTGGCCACTTCCCTCTGCTAGAACGGTGCTCTGCTGTAGTCGAGACTCGTTCTTCCCGATGTCCCACAGATTGCAGACAGACACGCACACACACACACGGGCGCGCAAGTGGTACATACAGGTTCTTGATTTAAAGCAAAAGACGCATGGCCTCCAAGATGCACACGCGTGCTTGCCATCTCGGAGGCCATATAGAGTCTCGCAATGCCTCATAGATGGCAAGCGAGACTCTATAGCGCTGACAGAATAGCACTGTGGCCCACACCCAACTGACTGGCTCCAAACGATAATAGGGTGGATGTATTGACTGGCAATCTGAGCATACCAATCGGTCTTTCAAGAATTATTCGGCGCAGTGAGGCGAAGCGGCGGCATGTGAGGAGAAAGTGATCTATTGTTTCCGGTTCATTGCATGCCTCATAGATGACAGCAAATTATCTAGCGTTTCCTGTTTGCTTGATCAAAGCCTCTGAAAGGCATGATGTATTTTCCGCTTGATGAACATAGTGGTCTATTTTTAGAGCTGTTTGAGAGCTCCTTTGTGTTTTTAGCGGCGATGGCTGCACCAACCCGGCCTTTTCGATGCATTTTGATGGCCTTTCAAATGCCCCTACAAATCGCCGAATGGGCTCGTTTTCTTCATGGCACCTGTGGAATAAAATGCGTTAAGGAAACTCCTTCCACTACATGGCCTATATGTTGTGTTTTTTTTTTTTTCGCAGCTGCTGCAAGTAACATCGTGGCTTTGTGGGAGGACTCCTGCTTGCCACGCGAATGGCCTGGGCTCGTATCTCAATGGGAGCGAAAGCTTTATTCCTTATTCCATTTGCTTTTTCTCGATTTTTCACTCACGGACGATTTTTCGCTCACAACCAATAGTGCTGACGCGAACGGCGTAATTTCTGCGACAGGAGTTCTCTAACGCTGTCGCGTTACAATGAGCATGTACTGCAGAATGAACCATTTGTGTTCTGGCAAAGAAGCGTGAACTCTCACGACCTACTACTCTGAGGTAAAACGTTTAAGGGAACTAAGGGGCTCACCTTACTTTGGTCCAAACATGAAAGGCCAGACAGAATCCCCGAAAATAACTATCTCAAGTGGCGGTTTCAGTACGCGAACTAGTTGGTGACTGCATGCCCGTCACATGTTAAAGACCACTGAATAGCTGAGCATCTGACATGGTCAGAGTTAAACTTGTAATACCTGCTTGTAAGTTAAGCTTGTTATGCCTGCAAAAACTCTCGCTGAATGAGGCAAGTATGCGAGCTCAACTTCGACAGCTGACTTTTTTCCCTGAGCAAGGAAAGACCCGTCTATTTAGACATATGTTTCAGCAGCTGGCTTTTCTTATTTAGCAGGGAAATATTCAATCATTTGGACAGAGGTTTCAGAAGCAGGACTTTCTTTCTCAGCGGGGTAAGATTCAACCATTCAGGCAAGTGTTGAGCTGCCACGAAGCCTGAAACCTGCTGGGAGCTGTGGAACTGAAGCAAGATCGGCTGAAGCTGCTACTGCTGTTTCGTGTGATGAAGCAACACACTGTTTCTGCACTGCAGCTTCTGTGGTGAAGGCAGCTGCTGTCTGTGTATTGGGCGAAACGAGCACCTCCAGGGTCATGTTCACCTGCGTGTCTGGAATGGTTATAATACACTCAAAGAAACAAATTTTCTTAGATTAGTGTCGTGCCCAATCGTTCCACCATCACGCAATGTTTCCTGCTAGTCTTCTTTGTTTAGAAGCATAGGTGTGAATCCTATAACTGAA
This sequence comes from Rhipicephalus annulatus, assembly GCA_013436015.1. Classification (NCBI taxonomy): domain Eukaryota; kingdom Metazoa; phylum Arthropoda; class Arachnida; order Ixodida; family Ixodidae; genus Rhipicephalus; species Rhipicephalus annulatus. The sequence continues at coordinate 383,042 of WOVY01009735.1, read as the reverse complement.
CAGCTACTGTACATTTTATGCCTCATGCGTGCCTTTTTCAACCTTTAGGTCAACTTACCAACGGACTGGCATTCCATTGTATTCCGAGTTGCCACTGTACTCGTGGTTGCCTTGCGCACAGTTTTTTGTGTGGTTGTCTGGATATGAGGTGGTGATAATAAATATACTATGTTACACCTTCACTTTTGCTAAAGTGTATATTTTATACATCGCACTGTCTTTGTGGCCATGTGGTAGTAAATTCACTCGATATAAAATAGGTTGTGTTTGTTTCAAACAGCACGCTTAAGAATATTGAAAAGATTCTTTTTACGATAACTTCCTTGGTGCCAAGTTTTGATTAAAAAAAACAGTAAATCTTTTCTCACCTGCAAGCTAAGAGCTGTGGAAATAGAGCTACCTTCTCCAGGATCAGCTTGTTGCACAGTGTGTGACTGCATAAGAAAGATAATCCTGAGTTACTTTCCATTATACGTCGCAAATATTTGCAACACGTATACATTCCACTCTAACTTTTGTGCAGTGCCAATAAACATTAATACAGCAGGAAGGTTTAACCTGGCTGGCAGAAAGTTCCAAGATTTCGCCACACTCTCTGACACTTTTCAGCGGCAGTGTGTGATGCTGAAAAACATAAAAATTTCTTTTTCAACAACCACATTATATCACAATGGTTTTAAGTGTTTTTTTTGCATCTCTGTACAAACATTTTATTGAGAATGAGTTTATGTACATAGCATGAATTGCTTATGTGCGTGTCCTAAAAACACGCTGCCAAGAAATCTTAAATAACACTAAGAGAGGCCTGAGAGTCTACTGTATTGGTATGAAAACTACTTCGGCATTATTAGTTTTTTTTTTAATTTCGGATGGAATAAGCTTACTAACTCTGCGTGCCCTTTTACTAATAAGCAGTTTTTTTTCTTTTATCAACTAAGTTCTCCTTGTTAGATGTGAAGCCAACATTTCAATGCATTGCTGTGATTTGGTGCCCATGCACTATAACGCAAACAAATCGAGTATAGCAGTTATATAAATAAATAATTAGGAGCCACTGTGCTACAAATATTTCAAGCCTTGTTTATTTTTTCGCATGATATGTCACAACGTAAAACATCATGCACCTAATCGGCCCCGTAGGTAGCCATAATATTGTTGAATGAATTTCTACTAAAACAGTGAATTAATTAAACCAGCCTTCAATTGGCACATTTTTTCTTGCAAGGCTGCCTTCACGCATACATGAAAGTGCATTCACACCAGCAAATATATTAATAAATAAAGTACAAAAACATATGCACTACAATTGAAGTAGAAGCTTCAACGCACTTTGGATGCTGGCACTGCGAGACGATATTGTAGCCTGCCATGCTACTCTTTTCGACATATATACAACACGAGCGATTGAGCCATACCCTAGCCCTGCCGTTGAACACGTGTTTCGCTATAGCGGGGTTTATTTGAGCTCATCGTATACACCAGAACACAGCAAGCTCAGTGCTTTCTGCCATAATGAAAAGTGTGTGGCGCCATCTGTTGCAAATGTGGCGAAGCAACACTCTCAACGGCCAAGCGAGCAGGCGCTCAGCAAATCAAACGCGAAACTTCCCAATCCGAGTACGACTGTAAGCATGTTTCGCGCTCTTTCTTTGCTGGAATTTCGTGCTGATTTCATGTGAAACGTCGAGGAGACCTTCCTCGACAGTCCGGAATGTCTGCAGCACGTGGATTGCAGACTGTGGAAGCAACTTCATCAGGTACGTATTATCCGACTACCGAAAGAAACACGAACAGCGGGAAGCGTTACCTGCAGCGTGCCTTGGCTGTGACAGGGCAGAATTTGTGCTGTAAGCCGGCGTCAACGTAGCGCTAGAATCTGGCTCCAACTTACGCTCACGCACCGCATGCGTGTGAATTTCCAGTCCTGCCGGGCACTCAGAAAACACACGCGTTGCAAAAGTGCCAGCCAGAACGAGATTTTAAAACTCTTAGGTGACGCCGGCTGAAACCACATATAGATTCACCTAGTGACAGTGAATGCATGTCGCTGTTCGACCGAACCGAAAGCCATAATTTCCGCGCCGTTCACGTCTCTTTGAATTGTGATAGTAGGTCGTTACAGTTGTTCTAAATATGCGTGGTGCGTTGATCCACACGTGAGTCGTAATACGTATATCCTATTATTCACATGCGGCCTGCGAAAGAGCACGGCAATAGTTTTGTGCCGCATACTACAGGCATACTGCACGCTAGTCAGTGCTGTAAAGCGGAAAAGCTGGAGTCCACTTGAATAAATGCACTAAGTATACTTTCTCGTACACCTTAAAGGGCTCGTAATTTTTTCTGTCGATTGCGATTGTATCATAAAGCGGCGGAGCTGGGCGTTTTTCATTGTGGACGGAAATCTGTGTGATCGCAAAACACCGCACAGGCACGATTCCCACGATGCGCTGTGAACTTCACAGGCAGTGTTCAGCAATCTTTTCCCCTTGTGCTGGTTGTTCTCGCATCAGATGACAACACAGTGGTACCCAGATGACATTTTATAAGCGGGCGCAGCGCGAACAGGCGCGTTTTCGTTTTGTAAACTCCCAAAGCCACTGCTTGCCATGCTCGCGAGGCGCACCTTGGCAGTTATAAGCAAGTTATGGCGTCTCTGTGAGCGAGGGTATACCGCCGAAGGCACCTGGGTGCGAGATTGGTGTGCTCTTGTCTATAGGTAACATGCATGCCGCACACTTTAACATGGATTTCCTAGCTGGTCCTACGACGTATACACTTGTCCAGTCGTTTCGAAATAATAGTTTTAGATTCTAAGCAGCCTGGGATTTTAAAATCGGTTCTGGAAATCGTGAACCGGTGAAAGTATTTCAGCTTTCATATAACTGTTGCGAAGTTGGCCACATTGCATTGAAGAGACAGAGTCATTATAGTTATAATTAACGAGGCTACATAAAATTTTCTGGACGCACACGTGCGAACCACGCTTTCAGTGCGTGGCGCACGATCTAAATCGACCGTGAACTTAGGTTTTGACCGGGAAGGAACAAAGACGGCATTGCATCGGCTTTGAGGGGATGCCTCTTCATATCAATGCCCAATTGCAGCATAAGCACAGAATGACGTTTGTAGTCTTCGAGCTTAGAGTGGCGACCGCATACGCTTAAATCCCGCCGCCGATTCGATACGGGCAGTCCGATGCGCTGCATTCCTTCGGTGCGCCTGCTCTTTCCCAGGCACACGGTGTTGCATCTTCACTTGCCGCCATTCACTGGACTTGCAGCCCACAACACGGCAAGGGCGATTCATGGTGTCACAACAGCCACGTGATACTCACTGGTCGCGCAGCTCACGTCATTATGAAGCGTGTGAAATCCAAGCAGACAACGTTCGCCGTGTGCCGGAAATCCCAAAGCTTAGTTGCAAACTGCAATCGCGATCCCTTTATTTGTGAAATTTTTAAGCAAAATAAATTATAAGGTGTTTTACAGATTACGAACAGCATTTGTTTCCTGTTTATTAGAAAAGAAATATCTGTGCCACGCAATCCACAGCCAATCGGATCAGCTGGAAACAATGACGTCAATGGGGCAGAGCATGGCGTTTGGTGCATGGGCGGTTGAAAACGCTTCTGGCCGAGTCGCAGCAATTTGCAGCGACCTGGAGCAATTTGCAGCTTCAAATTTTTGTAATTATTTACTACGTTGACGCAGAGAGCTCATATTTGTCTCTAAATTACCCTTGGGACTCGATCTACCGGCCCAGTGGTTTGTAAAAAATTGTAAAAATTGTTTCAGGGTCCGTTTAAGCTCTCGGTTTACAGCGCATGTAATAATATGGATAGTCTAAAGTTGAGTACTCTGCTGTGTTGTGCCTTCGCAGACGTCTCTGCCAGATCGTTGAAACTGACAGTACTTACTCTGTTGTTGCAATTTCTTTGTTTTCGTGTTCACTCACGTCTGAATTATCCAAAGCAGTCAGAATCTGAACTCAACTGAGTATCCATTCGAAAGTAAACTTCTCTCAGGCACTCCCCCAACAGCCTTGTTGAAGTTAGCCTGGCAAAAACGGCTGAATTATTTGTCTGGACGCTTCGCCGCAACCTCCAGTGTACGGCTACATTTACTGCGAATAACGTTCGGCAAGGAATAACATTTGACCAGTTTAGCATTTTAGGTCACCTAACCTTTTGATTTTGTGCATGGCTGCATACAAATACGGCACAACCAAACAATATAAAGAATGATGGGTGACAAAAAAAAACGCTCAACTTTATTATCACGCAGAGGCACACACAGTGTACATGGCCCTATAGTCATGGCGGCCGCAACTAGTGCTTTTTTCGCATTACTCGCTTGCTGTGTGGATATGCCAAGGCGTAGGCTGCGGGAGTGCGGGGCTGCTCGGAGGTGAATGCCACCTGTATATGAAATGCAGCTAGTCGTTGCGCTCTTTGTAGTCACGCCCGTACACTCTTAATCTTGTTCTACATAGGTTCCAGATAAAGCGGTCGTTAACCGGAACAGAGGTAGCTGGTATATGGATGAGAGTGGTTGGCTGAGGGTTATCTCAAACAGTAGCTGTTTTTTTCTTTAATTTTGTTTACTTAAGTGGTGTCCGATATATTCAATCGAGCCCAGTGATTTGTTCCAGTTACCAAGTGGTGTGCTTTTATGGTTGTTCCACTTACAGTGGCAATGCAATGCCGTATCTGCATCGCATGTTCCTGATAGCATAAAGAACCAGTTTATACAGCTTGGGCGCGTCGGGGAGGAGGTCCTTCCCACGAATCTCTTCCTTGATTTCGAAATGTTCAACGGGAGAAAGCAGGCTCGGCGCGGGGCTACCGTTCGCAAAATTGCGACTGCAGAACCTCCACGTCTCTCGGCAGTGGATCTTCCTGCAAGCTGAAGAAAGCACTTCCGTGCACTCGCACTAACACTGTCTTCACTGGCGAGCGTTGCGGTGGCTACGGAGTTGACAAGTGGTGCATAGGCTTACAAGTAGTAGCATGCGCCCTTTTCTTCGCTCGTGAACGTGTGTGCTTTTCCCAAGCTTTTTTCTTGTTTCTAGGTGGTTCTAGAGGCTCTGGGACCATCGTTAACAGGTTTGCTTTTGAAGTCCCGGACTATTGATTCTGCGGTGGCTTCCCACAGGTGAGTGACGGGCATTTATACTGCTTATGCATTAGCGGTACGGCAGAGGTCGTCCTTGCGCAATTTTTATCGCTTGCTCTGAGTTTTGTCTGTGCTGTCCTGCTTGAATTTTTATGCGACCACAACCAAATGAAGAGAGCTTGGGCGTGCATGAACTAGCAAGTTGAATACGTAAGCACCTGTCAGCAGCATACTTAGTGTGCCTGGCAGAGCTGTTATGTAAAATCTGCCAAAAATTATAGACGTGATAGAATGCTCGTAACGAAAATAGCACTGTACCAGCTTGATGTGTTTATGGCCCATATGAGTGTGTTAGAACAATTCACGATGACCTTTCAAAAGTGTTGTTTGCACGACTGGCTCGCTTCGCTAGCCTTTTCAGTTTACGACGAACTAGTTTGCCGATTGCACCACGCGAAGTCACCTTACGTTTCCTTATTTTAGCATCTTTGACAACAGGGTGGGGTGAAGTGGTGTCACCTTATGTTTCCGTATTTTAACGTCTGCGAACCCAGGATGGTGTTCAATGTGGTGTTTAGTGCGTCATGGGGTATCTTTGTTGTGCGCAATGCAGTGTCGTGTAATGTGAATTCTTCAAAAAACATTTGCACTAATTTATCTTTCAAATCACTTTTATATTGTGCCGCTTTCAATACCATTAGATTTTATATGTCAAGTACTGAGCATTCTTATATGAATATGTGCTGCTTCTGTACTGTTGACGTAATAATGAATAAGTAGTAATAATTCCAACTTAAGTTCATTTTTGTTTCCAGTGACTGGCTTCGAGATTGACGACACGCTTGTTATTGGACACCTCGATAATGGCCCACAGCTTGATCTTACCATAGAAAAAAGGCTCATTACCGTCCGTTTCCTCCACGCGCGTCAAAAAAGTCCCACATTGATTTTGTTAAGGTGAGGGGAATGGCGTGGTTCCCATTTATTTTCTACTTCTAAAATGGTGTACAGCAGTACAACAAGTGCGTGTGTCTGCGTGTACATGTATGTGTGTGCGCGTGTGTGTGTGTGCTCGTGTGTGTGTGTAGGTGGGGGTACGGAATGTTATAATCTGCATGCGTATTTCAACATATATCATGGGATCTATTAGCTTCCAGCTAATTGGATCTTCAAAGGCACCAAAACTGCCACAAAATATAATTAAAATGTTTTAAACGCTCCCTTACAAGCATCCATGAGTAAGCGCATTTTAGAATTAAATTACATCATATGAAGATAAGGTCATTCTCGTTTTGCTGTTTTAACACCTAATTGTTTAAACGTTTTTTCCTCAGTTTGAAGATATGGAATGTGGTCTAGAACTGCCAAATCTCGATGTCACACATGCAAACATGTCTTCCGGCGTCAAAAGATTGTGGTGAAGGCCCCTTAAACCACCTAGTGAACCTCATAGGATAACAGTTCTCGACCTAAGCTCCGGCAACAGAACCAACTACTACTATGCCCCGCCGCGGTGGTCTAGTGGCTAAAGTACTCGGCTGCTGACCCGCAGGTCACGGGTTCGAATCCCAGCTGCGGCGGCTGCATTTCCGATGGAGGCGGAAATGTTGTAGGCCCGTGTGCTCAGATTCAAGTGCACGTTAAAGAACCCCAGGTGGGCGAAATTTCCGGAGCCCTCCACTACGGCGTCTCTCATAATCAAATGGTGGTTTTGGGACGTTAAACCCCATATAGCCATCAAACCAACTACTACTACATTAAGCTCCACAGGTCAGGTAGCTACGTAAGCACTGACGTTTCGCGATACTAACTCCGTAGTTTTGCTAAGTATGTCAAAGAATAGCAGCTAGGTGGCATCACTAATAGTAGAACTGTACCGTTAGTATCATCTTGATGAACATCTTACGTCAAGCGCCAATTTATCTTTTTGTCACATGTTTTTCTCAGTTAACAATTGACACTTCGCACGTGTGCGAGTTTAATACCTGATAAAACCTAATACTGCGTGGAAATACCTGTTTTACTTGATACTTATTCTGGATCTTCTCTTTATTTCTCATGTATTGATGTTGTTGGTACACAAATTTCATTCCGTATTTCTATGCACTATGACTTATTATTTGTGTGTTGTTTGGGATTGCCTTCTTTATCTATATATACTGTACTTGTTTTCACGTAACCATGTGTGAGAAAGTGTTCTGTGAAATAAATTGTTGAAAATATTTTTTCTTCTTTGTTTTACTGCCAGCCGAAATGGCAGGTGGCTTTCTGAGCATTAGTGTTTCTCTATGAGTAGCATTTTGCCTTCAGATCATGCACACACAAAGCAATAGCAACAGCTGTTACAGTTGTATCTTCACACTTGCAATGTAAGGTTGAGGTTTTGTCCCCTTCTGACCAAACCTCTTCCGACCAATTCCTACTTGGCTTGTCTTGATAAGTGGTGTAGCTACGCTGGAATCATACTTGCAGGATGTTTTCAACGAAGATGCCGAAAAAGCACCCAATCGCGATAACAAGGGTGCACTAATTAGAATCCAAGTAGGGTAATCCTGCCAAGCTGTCTTATAATTTCAATTAACGTCATTAGCTTGTTGCTTTAAACAACTTTGTGCTCATAAAGATAAGCCCTGATTCTTCACCTAAGCTCCTTAATCACGTCTCTTGTGAACTATAAGGACAGAAAACAAAGATTACTTGGGCATTGAGGAGGAAGCCGCCTATTTCTCCTGTGAAGAAAAAGTCTGGCATCATTAGCTTCAACAAAAATGGTACGAAAAATCACATGGTCTCAAGCACAAACCTGGATGCTGAGAACCGGAAATACAGCGGAGTGGGGTTGGGTTCGACTTTTTTATGTATGTTCCTGCGCGTAAATGTATTGGTATATGCACATACATATCGTAAAAAAATTATTATAATCTACCAAGAAAATCAAAGTAATTAAAAGAGCATATCATGATAGACTATGACTGAAATTAATTTAATTATTTTTTATAGATCCCATAAAGCGAGATAACTTAGAAGTGAACGTGCGTTTACATCGTCGAGTGACTCATTGAAGCCAATAATACTTGATTTCTAGTTATTCTTAACATGTAGTTGCAAGTGGGACAGAAAAAAAAGGAATTACGTTTACGTTCGAGGTGACGCTACAGCTAAAGACTTTCAGTCGTACGCGGTTCTATACTTTCCTTCTTCCTTTCTAGCCGTGACCTTTCCTTGGACGCTTTGTAGCTGTATTTCGTGGCACCGTCATTGCACTACGTAGTCCCCATAAAAGCTTGAGGCGCTCATGGAAACGCGCGCCTGCTACAAAACGAGGGCAGTAATCAGACGAAGAGGTAAACGTCATCAGAGAAAAGAAAGAAACTATGTAAAAAAGACTTATCTTGCAAGCAATACGACGAAATGTAGTGAAAGGGAAGAGGGACGGGTTCTCTATCCACTCAGTAGCGATTCACGGCTTTATGAGTTCGATTCCAGGCTGACGAGCCCGCTCCTCCTCCGGACACTTCTCCAGATTCGCCTCCGGCCTATCTTCTTCATCTCGGCTCTTTCCTTACGGCCGTGGTCGTTCGAGCCGAGTGCGTGAACTGAAATAGATGACTGGGGCGTGTTCCCGATGGCCGTTAGCGTCGCCGAGCATCGAATTGAAGACCCTGCCCTTCCAAATGTAATGCGTGCTATGAAAAAAAAACAGAAAAACGCACACTCTTCCTTTCAGTTGTTCACTAACAGCGGCTATCACCGAATTTGAAGCAGATCGATTGTAGCTAAGGTTTTGAGGAAATAAAGCTGAGGCACTATGAAACCGGGGCTCAGAACAACCTTCTCTAAAAAATAGGATGTAAAGAATGCATGTCCACGTGCGCAGTGATAGAAAAGTGTCAGGTACATGAACCACTTCGAATAGGACATGACAGGCTTTCGAAAGAAAGAACTGAAATATTACTTTGGAACACACGTCGCATTTGCTTGGCTAATCACTCAATAATTTTACTGATTCGCCTTTCAACCTTTCAATTACTGTGAAGAAAGAGCAAAGTAATAGTAAACAAGAAGAGACGGGAATGTCTTTTTTAAGACACATCAATAGGTCCACACATTGGCACATAGCCGTAGGTTAAACAGGCAATTTTAGCTTCGGTCACTTTTATGTAGAGTTGGCAGAACGTTCTTGTAAAAACAAAGTGATCTGAAATAAAATGTCGTTCAGTGGAGCAGCATCACCTTGTCTATGGGACCATTGTTATAGCAGAAATTTCGTGAGCAGTAAATTACTATTCATGTTGAATTCCCATGGCAAATCGCGAGTACTCAGCCAGATCACGAATAGAGCACGCAGCTCAAAGCACTATCACTCTCGTCAAAACTTCCGTTGGATTGCATTCGCTTCGGTAGGAGCAGTTGGCACACGAAAATCTCGCGAGGTGCAGCCAGGGCACAGGGAGTCTGCATTATGTCAGCGTCGCGTGCGTTTTCTTTCCGCAGACTTTGGGGCCACTCCGTTATTGCTCATTGAGGGACACGTCACTCAAGCAGAGAATCTTGCACTGAGTGCCTCTCCTACACGTCGTGACCGACGAAAGTGCCCGAAGATCTAGAAGAAAACAGCATCTCGGAAAAGAAGGCTCTTTATTCCACACCACTGTCACCAGAGTTGAACGGTATCTCACTGTCCATACATCGCCGAACGGCTTTCTCGACGAAGCTAATCACTTTAGGCTTCTTTGAAGATAGTGGAAAGATCACGTCAGATGTCTGTTCATACACAGCAACCTCATACTCACGGAGCCCGAAAAGTCCTCACTGGAATCGGAAGTTGTTGCGTCTGAGTCAGAACTGCTACTGGCCGCTATAGAGCACCCGAAAATATGAAGAACGAGCGTGTTATTTTGTCCAGTGTGTCATGTCTTTGCGGGAATATTTGTGAGGTAAACAGTTTTTTCAGGTGACGTCAGGATGTGCTCGATTGGTCCATATATTAGGAATAGCGGTCATGAATTCTCTCCTATGCTCTGCTTTGCCATGCAGCGAGCCACCCGGTCTTCCTTGCATTACATGACTATCAGGCGGGATAAACTTGATTTCACTTCGTTTTCTGCCTTTGCGATTTGGCACGTGAAGGCAGAGCAGCGTCTAGTCGAAAAGCGCAAAATTCTGACTAGCTTGTCGCATAGGGCTGGCGTTGAAAGCATTTTATGAAGAAATAAGGGGCAAGGAGGAGATAGCCCATGTAGGAAAGGTAATAAAGGTGACAAAAAAAAACAACTGTCTCACCTATGATCTTCGTGTGGGGCCCATTAACAGCATAAAAAGCGCAAGGTGCGAAGCGTTTTTCTTGTCGTGCATGGCCGCACGCAACTGTAAACATTCGGCCACATCCGGAAGAAAGGCGGGTACATAAAATATGTCATGCGAATTTCCGGTCAAATCATCAGATTTCTGTGGAACGAGAATTCTAGCTCCATAGAGTGATTCAAAATCCGTGGCTACTTCCAGTCTGTTACTGGAACGTGATTGTTTCACACAGAGCGAAACATTTTGATCTAGATCTGCCGTTGGAATTAACCATTAGACATACAAAAACAGGAAAGCCCATCTTCAAGCTGGGCAAATGAATGCGTAGGTACAGCCTTCAATGATCACGCATTTTAGTTGTAATGTCATGCTGAAGGAGCTATCTTTCAGGTAGTGCCACGTGTGCCCCCTATTGACGGTTCGCCGTGTCATTGGTTAACTAGTACAAAAGCTTTTTTCTTCTATTGTATAGGTAAAACATCTTGCTTACGTGTGAACCTGAAATTATAATCTACGCTCGTAAGTTTCATATCACTTGTTTTTATGTCCAGATGCCTAACTTTTTTTAATAATATGAACCCCTCGCAACTACCTCACCTTTCCATCATTGTAACTTGTAAGAGAAAGACGTGCACGTAACATCAAGTCTAAGGCTGTTTTTATTATGCAAAGAACAAAATACGAGAAATTCCATCCCGGTGTACGTAAGTAAGGTACGCCAAAAATTGGGCAGATCCCACGTACCTGGGAATCTACGTTATGCGAAGCATGCGTGGAAAGGTGACCGTGTTGAAATTTTTTTATTGAGCGACACGTCATTATATGACTAAATATGTGTACAAATGTTGCATGCGCCGGCATATGTTGAAAAGTTGCAGATGTTTATACAACCAGTTTGCACTTGCGCAACGATGTCAACTGCAACATGCGTATTAGCAACCCTAGAAGCTAATATGAAGCGCTGATGCTCGCGAAGATGCTGGCCCTGGACACTGCTACATAAATCAACTTCAGCGCATGGCACCTAACCACAATTGGCGTTAACACGATGTGACGGCTGTATCAAGGGAGTAGATATGTAATTTTATTAAATTATGTAGGCATCAGTGCAACCACTACTGATGTATTACGAAAATTAGCATCTATATGAAAAGTATTTCCGACACATGGCGAAGCTCTGTGGTAAAATGCTTCATTGCCACGCAGAATGTTTCGGTTCAATTCCAGCCGGAACACTGATATTTATCTTTGCATTGGTCGGGTCGACGCTAATGATCTTGGGTATATGTTAACGTTCGCGCATTAAAATTGCCAATGTGTGTTCTTAACGTTTATGGGTAGACACTGAGTGTCAATCACCTCTTGCAGATACTCGCCCGTGGGTATTTGCCACTGTCAAGCGGGAAGCGTTTGACGACGTTTGTTAAAGGATTGTGACGTTAGGCAGGCCTTTACCAGCACATCATATTTGTCAAACCGTCTTACCCTTCCATGCTGATTTCAGTTCATGCCAAGTTAAGGAGGTGACCACGAGAGCAGCCAAACGTAATCGGCTAGATAGATATGTAGATACATTCAAAGTCACCAAATTTCGGTAAGAAATGCGTCACAATTAGAAGTGAAGTTACAGCAGCTGAAGTGTCCAGACAAAGAATATAGCATAAGTTAAGCGCTTCACTCAAGTGGATATGATATCTTCGCAGGAAATGGTTATATATGCATCTAACATAAAGAAAGCTCTTGTGTGTGTTGCTTTTTTTTCTCCCTCACAGGAAAGTTGCAACCTAAAACTATTGCACGTTATTGTCAAACATCTGTTTAAAATATCAAATTTTCGACATGAAGGGTGCTAATCTTTTAATACTATGGTGCACTCATAGTTATTCGCAAAGGCACACTGTAAGCGCAAAAAAGAAACGACACTTCATGGTCATGAGTATGTAGCCTGTCATGAAAGAAAAGAGAATGATACTAACCATGAATAATTTCCAAGTTGTGAGCATAGAACGGCTAGAATGTTTTGGCTACACTCACCAAACGCTACACGCAGCAATACGCCATAGAGGTATTTCAATATGATGCTGAGTCGAGGTTGCAGTAACCGGGTGTAACTGTTTGTGTACCTAGCCTTTGTTCAGGGTAGAGCGTTCATCGGTCTGTATTGGAGTTTTTGAGCAATCGAAGATACTTAATCGTGAGGCTATGGAAAAATATTTATTCTAAGTGGCTTTGCCATTATAAATGTGGTGCCGGCAGAGAACTATCTGTTTTCTTTAAGAACATTTTTGCATAGCATTAAAATATGGCATTTATTGTGAAACCTAAACAAGTGCATTTTCCCGTAATAAAAGAATAGCGTTTCATGAAAGCGTCCCGCTTTGCGCTTAGACTAAGAATCATGGTCGTCGATTTTCCCGCAGTCTTTTTTTTTCCTTGTCGTCTGTGTATGTGGTTGGCATGTTACACTTCCGTTTGTTTGTTTGTTCGTTTGCCTGTTTCTTTTTTTTTGTTAGCTCCGAAATCGAGCACTTTTTCATGCAGCACTAATGAGTGCATGTTCTTTTGTTCATGTAGCTGTATTGCACCACCAAACCAGAAAGAAAATATACTTGCGTCCAAACAAACAATGGCGGTGGCCAGATCTGCGCAACACGCTGGAACCAAAGGGAACCTCAAAGCACTGGTTCCTATATTCGGCAAGAAGTTTACCAAAAATTGCATTTATTTATTTTATTTATTTATTTATTTATTTATTTATCAAGTAGTTCCAGGCCGCCTGATAAAGTATTGATCGCAGTAACTTATAGTGACCCGGACTTTTGGTAGGCGTTTGGTTGGCCTGAGGAATTGACGCCATGCTCTAGTTCTAGTTCCATCAGATGATGTCACTTTAAACTAAACAAAACAAAAACTTTGATCGAGGAAGAGGCAGTTATTGAGGTCACAAAAATCGAAATGCTGTCTCAAGATTCTTTGCTTATATATTAGTGAATGGGTGTTATAATATGGTAGGAGTATTCTATAAAGATATATCTAATCGCGTAGGTCTGAATGAATTGAAGAACTTTAGTGAGACCAGATTAGTGGGCTGAAAGATACCGCGTGTAAGCTGAAAGGTAGCTCATGTCCTGTTTTTTTTTTTGTCCCTATCCGAGCATTTGTACCAATCAAGTTAACTTCGTCTGAGTAGCAATTAGCTCAGCAGCAAACGTTGCTAAGCAAATGCGGGAATGGGCGAATGCATCACGATTATAAGTATACTACAAAATAGTTGCACATGAACGGGCTCGCACATCTCTCTCTCTCTCTCTCTCTCTCTCTCTCTCTCTCTCTCTCTCTCTCTCTCTCTCTCTGGGCGTATGTGAGGGCATGTGCAACACTTGTGTGTCAAGTTTGAAAATGAACATGAGGTGTTGGACCTAACAGTGCGTTTCCATCCAGCGTTCGTGGGGCTATATTCTGGCAGCCTCTCGACTAAATTAGCAAGTTCAGCCAGTTCCAAAAACCCATTGCTGCGTATACAGTGGGCGTGATGTCCCCGCAAACACGTGTAATAGCCGTTTTTATACTGTACAGAGACGCACTTAGTGCACACGCAACAAACGTTGGTAATTATGAAAATCGCCTTTAACTTTGTGGTGGCTTAGAAGGGTGAGAGCTTGGGCTAGTTGGTATGACATGATGATAGTTATAGCGCGAGAACAGAACGACAACACAAAGAGAAGAATGACCTTGTCCTTCGTGTCCTTCTTGTCTCTGTGTCATCGTTCTTTTCTCGCGCTATAACTGTCGTTTTGTGGTGGCCTCACGGACGCGAAGCGGTTGTCTAACGTCCTCTTTCATTATTGTCCATCGTTGAAATATTATCGCATTGAGTGCGGAAAACAATTGTGATAGCGCAAATAAAAGCGTTGTTGTTTGTTCCTGGAAGACGTACTGCTAGCTTCAGTCTGACAATTTCCAGCAGAGCTCCCACCCCTCATGACTTCTCCGCTGTCTGACTTCGGCTTCATTTTGAGCACTTGGCGTAACGGAATATAAATCGCTGAGAGACACCTTCCCTAAGAATCCAATAATTCTTCTTTGTAAGAACCAAATCTGAGAGTTAAGGTTAGCGTTAGAAGTAACAACAATCCCCATTTAGGATGAAAATTATTGGAGCATCGGCCATCGACTGCATCTAAGTGCCGAAAAGATCGCGTCGTTCGATGGGGAAACCGATGCTACATGCACGTTTTTTGTGCCCAGTTAGGCGCTGATCGCGCTGTGGTGGACATCCATAAACGTCTTCTCGTAAAGATCGTTAGTCTGCTTAACCACGCGGTTGTTTATGGATTGGTCAAGGGTGTGTCACGAATCACTGGCACAGCAACGTCCATAACATTGTTGCACTGGTGTGGTGCCGATGCAAGTTGTGCTTATATTTCTTTTTTTATCTCTTTTACGTTCAAAACTGTGTAGCTGGACAGTTTTAAACCCCCTCATTTCAAAACAATGGCGCGTTCCTGAGCCTCGCGTGTCATGGTCAGCAGTCATATATCAGCACGTGTCACGACTGAGCTTGATTAGAGGCGTGCTAAGGGATATTGTCAGTGACAATAGTTTGCGGGAGGTATCATCGGTATGCACGGTCCAGAGAACTCAGAAGGTTTTGTTAGTACAGGTACGTGAAGTTCGAAGATGTGGAAACACATTTGGATGATCTCTTGTTGGCAAAAGTAAACTGTTTGACGGCTGATGAAAAATATATTGTGAATAAAGGGCGGGAAATGAGAGACGTCTTAGGCAGGGCAGAAAATGTCTGAACAACGTAAAAAAAAGCGCTTATTTAAAGTGAAATGTGAGACATTTGCGTTATCATTACACTGAGAGATGCTCGGGCACTGCAAAAGTTTGCCGCAGTTATCATCGCGATATTCTTCAGAATAAGAGTGGTCAACAGCGCTGCCAATGCTGGTGCGGGCTTATAAGCACCTCGATAGCGTACAGATACACAAAAGAAGACCTGCAGGAAACTTACAGGTTTGTAAAACTGCGCCCGGCGTCTGTAAATTCTGGTTTCTCAGTGGTAGGCAACACTTCTCATGAACCACAAGGCGTCTGAACTGGCGTTACGATCTAAAACTTGCTCTACTCTTACAAGCCACACTCTAACAAGAACAGAAGCAAATTATTCGGTAACTGAGAAAGAATGCCTAGCGATCATCTGGGCTATTCCAAATTTCGGCCTTATCTGTACGGCCACCCTTTCGATGTCGCTACCGATCACCACGCGCTCTGCTGGTCATCCTCCCTCAAGGATCCTTCCGGACGCTTGGCACGATGGGCTTTACGGCTCCAAGAGTACGACATCCGCGTCATTTATCACTCAGGCCAATAGCATGTCAATGCAGATGCTCTTTCGCGTTCGCCCATTTCTGCTGATATTGCGAGTGTCTTCATCCAAGAAAACTTACTTCCACTATCAGGACCCATCGACATGGGTGCGCAGCAGCGCAAAGATTCGTGAATTGCGTCTCTGAAGAATTACCTATCTGAAACACTCACCCACCCACCATCTCGAACGCTACACCGACAAGCCTCCCACTTTGCCATCCGTGATGGAATACTTTATCGCCGCAACCACCACCCTGACAGCCGCAAATGGCTACTCGTCATACCCAGGCATCTCCGTGCCAGAATATTTGCTGCTTTGCATGCTGATCCAGTGTGTGAACATGCCGGTTTGTTTAAAACCTACGCCAGGCTACGCTTTCGGTTTTACTGGCACGGCATGCACACATTCGTTCAAAAGTACATTCGATCTTGCACAGAGTGCCAACGCCGCAACCACGATCCTAGCCATCCTACTGCCTCAATGCCACCGTTATCATGCCCAGTACGACCATTCGACCAGGGTTCGAATAGACCTTTATGGTCCTCTGCCATATACATCAGCAGGGAATCACTGGATTATTGTAGCGATCGACCATCTCACAAGGTATGCAGAAGTGGCCGCTCTACCAGCCGCGACAGCACGTGACGTTGCATCTTTCCTGCTCCAGCGTTTTGCTCTGCGTCACGGCGCTCCGCGTGAACTTTTGAGCAACCGAGGCCGCGTCTTTCTCGCGGATGTTATTCAAGTACTTCTTACTGAATGCCATGTGATTCACCGTCGTACTACCACATATCGCCCACAAACAAACGGCTTGACCGAACGTTTCAACCGCACTCTTGGCGACAAGCTTTCCATGTATGTCGCCTCCGACCACACCAACTGGTATCTTATTCTTCCCTACGTAACGTACGCTTACAACACGGCACCTCAAGCGACAACAGGCTTTTCTCCCTTCTTTTCACTTTATGGTCGAGAGCCATCATCTCCAATCGACACCATTCTCCCCTACCAACCCGAATCATCTGAAGGCACACCAGTTTCTGAAGCTGCTTGGTATGCGGAAGAATGTCGGCAATTAGCTCGCACTCTTGCAACACAAGAACAAGGGCTACAGAAATTTCGTCACGATGATGGACGGTCCCACTACCAGTTTTCGCCCAACTCTCTTGTTTGGCTGTGGGTGCCTCCCACTGCTGCTCCTGGTACCGATATAAAGTTTGTCAGCAGGTACCATGGGCCTTGTTTCGTCATATAGCGAACTTCCCCTGTTAACTACCTCATCGAACCCCTCGCGCCTACTCCGGACCTGCGTCGCCGAGGCCACGAAATTGTACACGTGGATAGTCGCAAACCGTATCACGAACCCGCCGTCCTCACGACACCTTAGAAAACCTACTTGGCTCCGTCTTCAGCGGGTGGGAAATATGTAATGAAGAAGTAGTGGGTCATGCATAGCTGGACAAACACATCGTCAGTGCTTAGCACGAGACGCTCGGCCCAGACGTTGTCACTGCTTTCGCTGGTTAGGCCTATGCTCCTACCTGGTCTGAAATTACAGTTCTGACTGTCTCAGTTCTTTATTATAGTATATATATATATATATATATATATATATATATATATATATATATATATATATATATTATGAAGTCTTGGTAGTCTTGGCTGCGTCAGTGTTTATTTGAGGAAAAACCTTGCGAAACGAACGGGACGGGCAGAGCGAGTACACAGACGATGACGATGATATGATGACCCAGAGTGGCGATGAGGACAAAGAGACAAGCGTATGATGGTGATTGTGATCATCCAGGTATGAGGACGATGTAAGTAACAAATGCCCACAATAATTCCCCCCACTTGGAAGCGGACACCCTAGCCGCCGTAAGTCAAAGTGACGGGGAACGTCGCGTGAAAGGTTTCATTCGACAAACGTGGACAATCTCTGTGCTGCGGACACTAAGCAGTACACGAGGAGCCCAATGACGCAGGATTATGGCATGAAGAATAAAGTCTGCAACTTCCACAGCTGAGCCTGTGATAACAGAGGAAGTCACAGCGTAGCATGTCAGGTGGTCCACGGTGGTCACTATCCATCGTTTGCCAGCAGGTGTGACAGGGAGAGGCCCGTAAAAGTCAACACCTACAACCTCGAACGGCATCGAAGGGCACGGAAGTGGCTGTAGAGGTCCAGCAGGTGCAGACGTGGGGAGTTTACGATGCTGGCATGGGTAGCAAGAACTGACGTTCCGTGCTACACTAGCAGAAAGGCCATGTCAGTAATAACGACGTCGAAAGCGCGGTCAAGAGTTTTTTTTTTAAACCAAGCTTTTATTTCACATCATGATGAGGTAAGTGTTCACCGTCGAATAAACATGCTCCTGGACCTATTTTTTCGGGAGGGGGGGGGGCGTAGCTGAGAAGGCCTGCACAGGAACAATCAGCCCGACCACTGAACGGCTACAAGGGTCGTTAGCCTCTTATTGGCCGAGTCCACTCACGCAGGGTGAATCTATTCTCTGTCGATGAACCCCTTAATTGGCGCCTCATGAAGTGTGAGCGTTCAGAGCTGGCAAGTGTAAAGTGCCAACCACTGGCACGCGTTCGCTCGCGTCTACGCGTCAAAAGCGTCAAATGCGCCTCTCGGCGTCGGCTTCGGAGGGGCATACGCGAGCAGGCGCGAGGGATCAAGCCGGGCTTGATATTTCGCCTCGCGTACGCTACGTCACCACGCGTACAGCGGCGCCAACCAACCAGAGGCCGCGCGCCAGCCAACCAGAGGCCGCGATGACTCCGAATGCTGTGCCTAATGGCCGCCGCTTCGAAGGCACAGCCGAGTGCTGAAAGCAAGCATGAAAACTACTCCAAACGTTCCTGAATGACCGCTTCGTAATCTAGAACGACAACGAAACGACGAATGACTGCGAGTGCTACCAGCGTGACGCGGTTTCGTGCCGAGTTCGAGCGACGCCGACAAATCCACAAAATGCCGGCACCGGTCCCGAGTGCGATCGTCGGCCGAGCGAAAACATCGCACAGACTACTGGAGCATGTCGGTGTTCTTGTGCTTTGATTTGTGATTTTCTGTGCTAAAAATAAGTGTGAACAGACTTCGGAGGTTCGAAGCTTTGAGCGTGAGCCCTCGCCTACCGCGGAGGCAATTCAGAGCGGTGTCATCTGGATCCAGCGTAGGCCTCTACCGTCTAGTTCGTATGAACCAACACATGCGAGGAACATCGGCTGAGAAAGATCTACGGTAGTTTCCGTCGCAACATAGACACCGTATACGACGCCCAAAACATTGCGTAGTGCACACTGAGGAGTTTTTATCTACACTGTGTTTGTTTTCAACATCGGTATTCATCATCGCCGAAAGGGAACCTCGCACTAGCCAGCACATTTTGGTGATGTGAAATCGTACGTACTTATATAAGTGTATTCGCGAATTGTATGACGCTGAAACATTCGTTGGCTTCGGTGCAAATCGTTTTCGTGTGTTGCCAAGCGTGCTCTGGTTGGTATCAGTGTGATGTGATTTCGTGACGGGTACCAGCGACGCTGACACATTCAGCTGTCAGCAGTCTCATGTCCATTCATATCCAAGATAGAAACTAGAGCGTGCGTTGCTGTGGTGATCGAAAAAGAAAGTTGCATGATTAAGTGCTGCTGGTATTGCCTGCTATTTCACTTCTCGCTTGTTCTGCTTCTCGGCCACGCTCAGTTGCACATACATTGTTTGGAGGCATTCTAACATACACATTCTTAATTTATAGTTCATTCTGATACTCATAGCTGTAGGCATACGATGGTGCTTCTCTGTCGTTTTACAGTTCATTATAATATAACACGCGTTTTGTTTACAGCTAGACAGATAACTGAAAACCTTGTGAGAAGCGCCTGATTTGAAATTAGCTGCACGATGACACAATAGTAGGAAGAGAAGGTCACCACATGTATGCACAGAAAAAATGAAGGTGCACTAGTACTGTACTGCACTTTGTATAGAAGAAATGCAAAAAATACCTCATGTGACTTATGAGATCTTTCAGAACTGCGCATGTATTTATCTGTTCCTCTAGACTGTGATGAGCTGAAGATATTATTAGATGGTTTCAAACATTGAATCTTTGTATGTGTTTCCAAGGACTGCTTCATTTCTTTTCAGGTCTTTAGTATACACATTAACTTGGACTATATATGCATGCACTTAAGCACATTCAGTTAGGCTATGTTAAGAAACTTGCCAAAACTTCTGTATGGTGCTCTGGTGCAATCCTATGACCGGTATCTGTCCGATCAAAAATTTTGGGCATGCTTTATTGCATTCTAGGGTATTTTGGCTATTTATGACATGTGAAAGCCACAGTGCTTGGCTGCCGTCTCAAAACCAATTTCTGTCTCATCAAGAAGTGTCAGATGCACTTTGTAGATGTTAAAAGATATTGAAACTAGCAGCAAAGTGCAGAAACCTCCAACAGAGCACTGATCTGCAATGACAGTCCAGCCTAGAAGTCATTTGTAGTGCTCTCCAACACGTTCAAATAAAGTTGTCGAACACTGGAATGATCTACTTGGCTTTGTTCGTGATACCAGTGTGTCTGACTTTTTGGAGGCACTTGTATCATATTAATGTTCTGTTTCTCTCATTTCTTATTGGGGTGCACTCAGGGGGTAGTGATATTTGTTTACGTTGACACACTTACTGTGATATCACTGTTTAAATGCTTTCATTTCATATATATGTACACCACTTCTGCAGTAGCCTCACATTGGGCTGCCGTATTTGAAAATAAATAAATATACCATCTGAAAGTGTTCCACGCTGTGCTTTGTTCCAATCTGATTACTATCTGTTGCATCATGAAGTGTCAGGTGTGTTTTATTGCATTGGAGAACATTTTGACTGCCTGCCATACAGGGTTCAGTTCCAGTATTATGACCGATATCTGTGACTTCATGAAGAGTTGGGTACAGTTTGTCGTTTAACAGAATACTTTAACTATAGACAACATCCAGAAGTATTCCATACAGGGTTCAGTTGCAGTCCTATGCCCAATATCTGTCTTATCATGAGGTTTCAAGTACAGTTAATTGCGTTAAAGCATGTTTTTACCACAAAAAATGCCCAAAGGCATTATATGTAATGCTTGGTTCCATTCCTATGACCAGTATCTGTTGTATCATTAAGAGCGAGGTGCGGTTCATTGCATTAGAGGATATTTCCGATACGCTTATTATTAGAAAGCCCTCTGCACAGTGTACAATTACAGTCTCATGACCTAAATCCGTCACATCATGAAGAGTAGGTGTGGGTTGTTGCATTGGAGAACATTTTGGTTGCAGACAACATTCGAAAGCCTTCTATACAGGGTTCAGTTCCAATATTATGACCGATATCTGTGACTTCATGAACAGTTGGGTGCGGCTTGTCACTTTAGAGAATACTTTGACTAAAGACAACGTCCAGAAATCTTTCATACAGGGTTCAGTTCCAATATTATGACCTATATCTGTGACTTCATAAACAGGTGTGTGTCGTTTGTCGTTTTAGAGAATACTTTGACTAAAGACAACGTTCAGAAGTCTTGCATTAGGGCTTCAGTTCTAAGATTATGACCGATATCTGCGACTTCATAAACAGTTGGATGTCGTTTGTCGTTTTAGAGAATACATTGACTAAAGACAACGTTCAGAAGTCTTGCATTAGGGCTTCAGTTCTAATATTATGACCGATATCTGTGACTTCATAAACAGTTGGATGTCGTTTGTCGTTTTAGAGAATACATTGACTAAAGACAATGCCCAGAGGTCTTGCATTAAGGTTTCAGTTCTAGTATTATGACCGATATCTGGGACTTAATAAACATTTCGGTGTCGTTTGTCGTTTTAGAGAATACTTTGACTAAAGACAACGTTCAGAAGTCTTGCATTAGGGCTTCAGTTCCAATATTATGACCTATATCTGTGACTTCATAAACAGGTGGGTGTCGTTTGTCGTTTTAGAGAATACTTTGACTAAAGACAACGTCAAGAAGTCTTCTATCAAGGATTCAGTTCTAATACTATGACCGATATATGTGACTTCATGAACAGTTGGGTGTCGTTTTAGAGAATACTTTGACTAAAGACAACGTCCAGAAGTCTTCCATACAGGGTTCACTTCCAATATTATGACCGCTATCTGTGACTTCATGAACAGTTGGGTGTCGTCTGTCGTTTTAGAGAATACTTTGACTAAAGACAACGTCCAGAAATCTTGCATTAAGGTTTCAGTACTAATATTATGGCCGATATCTGTGACTTCATGAACAGTTGGGTGTCGTCTGTCGTTTTAGAGAATACTTTGATTAAAGACAACGTTCAGAAGTCTTGCATTAGGGCTTCAGTTCTAATATTATGACCGATATCTGTGACTTCATAAACAGTTGGATGTCGTTTGTCGTTTTAGAGAATACATTGACTAAAGACAACGCCCAGAGGTCTTGCATTAAGGTTTCAGTTCTAATATTATGACCGATATCTGGGACTTAATAAACATTTCGGTGTCGTTTGTCGTTTTAGAGAATACTTTGACTAAAGACAACGTCCAGAAATCTTTCATACAGGGTTCAGTTCCAATATTATGACCTATATCTGTGACTTCATAAACAGTTGGATGTCGTTTGTCGTTTTAGAGAATACATTGACTAAAGACAACGTTCAGAAGTCTTGCATTAGGGCTTCAGTTCCAATATTATGACCTATATCTGTGACTTCATAAACAGGTGGGTGTCGTTTGTCGTTTTAGAGAATACTTTGACTAAAGACAACGTCAAGAAGTCTTCTATCAAGGATTCAGTTCTAATACTATGACCGATATATGTGACTTCATGAACAGTTGGGTGTCGTTTTAGAGAATACTTTGACTAAAGACAACGTCCAGAAGTCTTCCATACAGGGTTCACTTCCAATATTATGACCGCTATCTGTGACTTCATGAACAGTTGGGTGTCGTCTGTCGTTTTAGAGAATACTTTGACTAAAGACAACGTCCAGAAATCTTGCATTAAGGTTTCAGTACTAATATTATGGCCGATATCTGTGACTTCATGAACAGTTGGGTGTCGTCTGTCGTTTTAGAGAATACATTAATTAAAGACAACGTCCAGCAGTCTTCCATAGAGGGTTCAGTTCCAATAATATGATGATATCTGTGACTTCATGAATAGTTGGGTGTCGTTTGTCGTGTTAGAGAATACTTTGACTAAAGACAACGTCCAGAAGTCTTGCATTAAGGTTTCAGTTCTAATATTATGACCGATATCTGTGACTTCATGAACAGTTGGGTGTCATTTGTCGTTTTAGAGAATACTTTGACTAAAGACAACGCCCAGAAGTCTTCCATACAGGGGTCAGTTGCAATAATATGACCGATATCTGTCACATCATGAAGTGTCAGGCACAGTTAGTTGCATTAGAGCACATTTCGACTATGAAAAATGCCCGAAGGCATTCTACGCAGTATTTGGTTCCTATCTTATGGCCAATATCAGTTGTATCAATAAGAACCAGGTGCGCTTTGTTGCATTACAATATATTTTGAACATGCACATCAGCCGAAAGCCTGCTACTCTGGCCTCAATTGTAGTCTTATGAGTGACTTAAATCTGTCAGATCATGAAGTTGCAGGCATGACTATTAAGTTGACTGTTATAAAATATGTTGGTAAATATACTGAAGGTACCAGCATATGCAAGATATTGTTAGTAACTTTGGTAGTGCAGGTATAGAAACCCGGTGGTTTGTAAACCTGATCAGGAGGGCAGCCACGCCTCATTCACCGCAGAGAGGAGGGGGGGCGGGAGAGCTCAATGTCAACTCCATATATTAGCATAATAGGGAGGGGGTGCTAAGTTAGCCCTGGGGAGGGGCACTGGAACAAACTTTTGCCTCCCCCCCCCTTCCTTAAGGAGAACCCTGCACACGCCTATTATGGACGTACAGCATGCTAGACGCGAATGTTCATTCGCGGGAGCGGCGCACGCACCGATGTTGATTTCTGGTACATACCGCTGTAGTTACTTTGGGCACTGAAATGTCAATTACTTCTAAAATAGTCTAAACTGTGGTGGTTGAAGCACTATCAAGTTGTTAACGTGTTCTCATATCCTCTGAAACATACATTCCCGCTCCAGTTGAGAACGTGCCGTTCTGTGCTGAACTTGGACAGTTCTAAGCCAAAAGATCAAGCAACATTGTGCATCGGCCTTGGACGCGTGGGCGTCAACGTGGTCGACGCGTGCCAGTAGTTGCACGCCCTTTTCCTCCACAGGCGCGACTAGACGCTTTTGACGCGTAGGCGCAAGCATACGCGTGCCAGTGGTTGGCACTTAACGCATGCACTAGGAGCTCACGATGCTGCCTGCCAAGTTTAAAATCACCACGCACCCGGAAAGATGTTAAATGTCAGAATTAACGAGACTTGTCCTTCATCTCTTACGGGTATGAGTATGTGTGCACACTCTAACATGGAAGGGGTGACGTACAACAAAGAATGCTCCTGCGTACGGCACAATTGTACGTTGAACTGCGAAAATTATACGAGGCAATATTGTAATATGTGTAATCTCTTGCTTGCTTCAATAGGAAACTAAAAGTTGATAAAAATGTCTAAAACTTACAAACGGCATGTGTGCGTGTTTTTTTTTTGGGGGGGGGGGGGGGGGGGGGTTAAAGCAAGATGCCCAACTAAACTTCCTCCATTTTGTTTTTGTTCATGTTCTCGCCATTCCCGCGTCTACCGGCGTCAGCCCAAAGAAAAACTGGGCGTGTTTTTGCCCTATTTTATCTTACAGCATTTCCAGTTGCGCGGCGCTGTGTATCGTGGTAAAGATACATAATCTATGTCAGCCTCTTCAAATGTGCGCTCATAGAGAAATTTATTCCACAGAAGCCGGCTGTACACTAGAGAGAACGCATCAATGACACGACACCACTTGTGTGCATGACGTGGCTCGGGCATGTCATCCGTGAGGTGCGTAGGCAGATATTCTTTCAAGGGAGGGGGGAGGGACCTTTATTTGAAGTGGAGGCCAGGAGAGCAAGTGTGGTCAGTGTCGTTTTGTTCGTTATATACCATGACAAAAAAGTTTCGGAGGGAAGAGGGGGGGGGGCAGAATTTGGTGTGACCTCTCCCTGGTTACGCCACTGTCATGCGCACGTAACAATTGCGTGCGCAAGACATGTTGATGCGAGTACGTTGTGTGATCTTCAAGCTCCGAGTTGATCCGATACCGAGGGAAGGCAATCAATTAGGCTCGTGAAGTCTACATGGTGTGAGTATAAAAGGTCACCTCCTCACGTCATGCATTCGCGGCTCGTAATGAACCAATCAAAAATTATTATGCTACAAAACTTTTTGCTGGACACGCAACCATATCCACTGTCTAACTAAAATTTGTTTTGTGACTTGTTGAAGCGCCCTTAAAGAAGTAAACCTAAAGTAAGGGAAAAGCCACGTGCACATCGAATAATAATAAACTAATATTATTAATATTATTATTGTTGTTATTATCAATATTATTATTGCTATTAGTAGTAACAGCAGTAGTAGTAACTTTATTACCTTCTGTATACTTTCCCTGCCGCGTCAGTTAACGCTTTCGCAGTCGTTCTTCATCTCCTCATGGAGGCCCCTCCTGCTCCCTGCTCTGCGCCACACCAACGTCTTCAAAGAGATACTTCAACTGCTTTGGAACACTAGACTAGAAAATGAGCTGTAAAACCCGCTCTCCACGCACTCGGCACCGTTTACCACTCTCTTCTGCTTCCGCTCTGTTCTTTCTACCTCTATTTTTTTTTCTTCCCGTTGAGCTGTATTCACTGGAAAGTGTCCCCTTTAGAAATAGCACCTGTCCTTCACCTCCTCCCCCTCCTGCCACCACTCAGGCTATCTCCGTGCGGTGGCGTAAGGTGGCCGGCAAGTGTCATTCCATTGCTGCTAGTGGTTTCTTTCTGGAAGTTTGTTGAACTAGAGCGCTGGGTTGCACCCTATAGGAAGCCAGCGCTGTTCAGGTGTTGCGCCTTCCCTTTTGCAATCTCACCAAAAATTCACATGATGTGGCGAACTGGTGGGATGGCTGAGAACCAGCTATTAGGACAGAACCGCCACGAGGTGCACTACGGACACGTTTTAACGTGCACTCGTACATGCCGCGCGCGCTGAAACGCATGGTGAATGCCATGCAGCACTACCCCCAGCTTTGCCCAGTGTGGATCGTGTTGTAGGTAAATTGAAACGCGTAAGACCAGTGAACAATTGGAAACTTCACTGAAAGCTGCGACGCTGTGGGCAAGCAGCGATGCCAGGGATTATTCTCCGCTCCGGTTTCAGTGAAGTGGTGGGCGCGGTCACATAACTTCATGAAACTGTTGCCGATAGAACGGACGCTGTACGATGTGATGTACGTCTATGACGCGGAAGAAACATTGAGACCTTTCGACGTAGTGCCAATGATTGTGTAACTTACAGGTATCTTGAAGTCGAGCTTGAAAAACTCGACGTAGTTTGCAGGTTGCTCGTTGTACGCCCACTTTGAAGTAAGACTAGTAGTTTCTCAGGCAGCGCTGAGGTAGCATTCAGAGCAGGGACAGCTATTTCGAGTGATAACATCACAGTTACGAGCCTGTAGTCGCACCTCTTGCACTATATATAGCATGCTATTTTTTTAAAAAAGAGGAACGGCGTTACGCGAAGCAAGCCTATAGAGCATCTAGTTCTCACTACACTTAAGTAGCCGCTACTACTTTTTGGCTCATGAATATTAACTAATCAATTTAATTACACTTGTAACTAGAGAAATAAATAAATAAAGCACTTGCCGAATTATCAAAAGGCCGACGAGGCAGGTGTGTACCTGTGGAAATGACATCTGTCTGTGCTACATGCAGAAAAGTATTATTTGCATGAAATTTTATTTCTGTGAACAAAGAAAGCCCGGGAAATGTGGCAAATAATACGCGACTGTGCTCACACCCACATTAGCGTTCCTCGATGCACGTGCCCCTTCGAGGGTGGAACCACTTTTGAAGACGTTAGTGCCGCCTTCCAATCAATCGGCGGACGCCATTCGGCTCCCCCCGTCTCGTCGCGGCTCGTTAAAAGAAACACGTGCGTGGCGTTTTCTCGGGCGAGATGCTTGATTGTTCCGTGCCGCAGTGCATAAACCACTCGTGAAATGACTACAGAATGTTCATATTTCCGAAATATCCGAAAAGGCGATTATTGTGGCTTGTAAAAATCAAGCGCGAGAAGTGGAAACCCGTGAACTCTTCATGTTTAGGCAGCGTAATTTATGCCATTTCGGCATTTCGAGAGTTATAACTTTAGGTTCTGTCCCACGGGCACTTTTAATCGCAATGAAGCTTGATGTGATTGACTCTCTTACACCAGCTGCAGAACGGTGCCAATCAATGTTGAGAAGTTTGATGACGATCGGGCTTAATTGCGATCACTGGTGCACCGGATGCAATACACGTGCATTTGCATGCTGTGTATATGCGTACTTAACTCGTTCATTGTTGTACGAAGATGTGTGCCTACGTTGTGCGCTTGTTGCTGCGGGCGCCTTCAACTATTTCTCATAGGGGCAGAGCGCTTTGCGCCGTGGGTCGTATGTCGCGTTTCGTCGTAGTCGTGGTAGTCGTAGTAGCCAGTTGCACTGCATTGCATGTCAATTAAAACAGTGTCACAGCATATCCATGGAGTGAAAATGATGAGTGGGGCTAAGCATCCGTCAGTCCGTCTGTGCTTACGCACGTCCGTCCTTTCGTCCGTCTGTTCGTCCATCCCTGCATTAGTTCGTGCGTCCATCCATCCGTTCGTGCGTCTGTTCGTTCATGCGTCCATCCGTGCATCTATGAGTCCGTTTATATGTCCAACCTTTTGTTCGTCCGCGCGTCGGTCTATCTGTGCGTCCGTCCGTGCGCCTGTTCCTAACGCCTACGACATGAAATGCGCTTTAAGCTTGTATGCGCCAGCCAGTTTTTGCACATGCCGGTGAACTCTAGTTAATAAAATAATGACTCACAGTACCTGGCTTACATGATTTCCTAAGACAAAAAAGAATGTCGTGGAGATGCTGAAGAGGAAATTGATGATAGGGAAACTTTTCTTTGAACCATTGACTTCAACAGAAGGCAGAATTTCGCACCATATAGGTGGATTTCTAGTGTAAGGAATCTTGAAGAAAACGGATTATGGGCAGTGCCGGGCTGTAATGAAGGGCTCGGCGAGCTGTGAAAACGCATGTTTAACTGCACTGAAGGAGTATGTTGAGGGTGGCGAGAATTTCTGTTATCTGAGTGGGGAGGTTATGAGCTCGTTTATATCTTGTGAAGAGGACTTGAAATCAATCACATCCTGAGCATACAATCTCTTTACTCTGATGTCTCCCCTCAAAGCTGTAACTGAATATTCAAACAAGAGGGCGAAGTTCACCGTGCAGGCATGCCTGAAATAGAATAATTTTCTGGAAAAAATGTTGATGTCAAGTTATGCACGAGAAAAGCTGCGTATTTACCAGCGTCAGCTTGAAACAACGAGAACCAGTAGGAAAGTGGAAGCAAGACATGCGCTGCGGTTAACTTGCAGTGAGTCATAACACTTGTTTTTGAAGTATATTAAAGCTATCGTCCAAGGAAAGTTGTGGAATGTGAGATTTCTGTATAATAATTGCAATTTGCTTGTTCATTGTTGTAAAGCCGTGTGGTCGCTTCATTTTAGCGATATCAGTGAATTCTTCAGAAATTGCCAATTTACCATATATTCTTATACAAAACACACTAAACCTAGTTTGACAGTCAATGTCTGCGTGTGAGCTATGAATTATAACCATGAGAGCCACATGTACATCATCAAATAGTATGATATGTTTTCAACAATTTTTGCCAATCTGCTGTTTGCAGTAAAGTATAAGAGACGAAAACAACGTACAATCTACTGTGCGTTGCAAGATGTGGTCTGTAAGTGAGGTAGGTATTGAATAATTCAAAAACCATATATGAAACTAGGGTACACAACCACAGTTTTAGGGGTGAAGCTTCTAAAACCGTGGGTTTGTTCATGCATGTCTGTTACCGCTTCGTAACCACCTAGTTCTATGACTCACTCAACATGTGGTGCTAGTGTGATTGACAGACAGACGGATGGACGAAACCAAGAACATAGGGACGAACGCACGCTTAGCCCCACTCATGATGAATGATGATGAGTTGAACGAAGCGGTCGTCCGTCCGTGCTATGCTGTGCTCCGTGAATATGGTGGACAGACGGACAGACGGACGCATGAACGGACGCACGGACAGAATCACGGAAGCATGAATAAACGCTTCGCTGCACACATCATAATTCACTCCATGGATATGCGGTGATTTTTTCTCTTTTTTCTCGGCAGCGCGTATTTTTAGTCCTTTTTTTCTAGCCAGCTGGCAAGTGGCTACTGTTTTTACAATTTTGTGGAATGCACACCCCACCCAGATACATTCAATGGTCATGTGACTTAGGTGTGCGTGTTTCACAACTTTAACCTATATAAATAGTTAGCGACTAGTCAAAAAGACGCTAATTGAAGGTGTTAACTCGGCTTGCGTCTACAGTATTTTTTCTGCTGTGAGCAACTCAAGCTGCTAATTTCACTTTAGAAATGAAGACTACAGACTTGATATCTAAGGCCTTCACGCTCCTGATGAAAAAAACATTATATTTCTCACATGTTGTTTGAGTATCACACGTTTTTACGCAACGAACTCTGTATGCAGCCGCGCAACACTCATTGGCTCGCCGTCGCGGCTATAGGTGGCAATCGGAGAGGGCATCGTAATGGCGCACTCTGTAGCAGACGATGTGGTTATCTCCACCTCCTAAAGTGGCGGATGAGGCGCGAGCATCGAGAAACCCTAACATGCAAAAGAAAGCAGCACCCTCAAATAATCTTAGTAGAAGCAACCACTTTGCCTCTTCTCTATTGCCAGAGACAGTGTAATTTCACATTGGCAAAGGTACAGGTTGGCTGCCAGCAACATATGACAGTTTTGCAGCGATTCCTTCCGCTTGACTACATGTACGTCACCATTATTATTCATGCCTCATGATGAACTGTTCGCAACCGGATGACTGTTCTCATTCTAGTGATTAGAGCTTGATGGTGTAAGATCAAGGTGGTGCATTTCTCCGCGGATCGAAAGTGGCAGAGAGTGAGATCCCTAGTTTTTTTCTACACTTTCTTTATTGTAACTGCCTATCTCAAAGTCAGCTTCTTTGAAGGCGCTTCATTTTTAATAAGGCAGTGGTCTAGACAACTTTTATTTTTCGTATTTTTCGCAGGCTTTCTTTATTAGGAGAAAAAATGAGTACGCTATTAGTACGTTGTTTATGTAAGGTAGCTGGGACAAATGTTACTTCAACATGCACACAACTGCCTCATTAATATTTTCATAATTTTACAAATGTTTTAGTTAAAATATTATTAAGAATAAATAAATAATTATCAATAACAAAAACCTTAGAAGTGGCCACTACACTGCAATGGGAACAATATACACCGTAGCTTTGCTTGGCATAATGCTGTTCCTTTTTTTTTAAATCGTGCTGCGTGATAATTTGGACGCCCTTATAATAATGAAGCTGCTTCGCTACGCGCTTTTCTTTATGGTGCGTTCAAATGAACCTACAAAATGCTCGTGTCACAGTCTTCAAAATAAGCTTTTGAAGCTGACGGTGAATTGTGAAATGAATGTCCAAGGCAACATACACATGAAAGTCTAGTGTGAAATGAAGATTAGTGGTGTTAGTGGAAATGCAAACATGTCGAAGATCTCGTGCTATAATGAAGTTGACTTGCCATTGTCTGCAGACCACTCGAAAGCTTGCGGTCGACCATCGTCTAAGCCTCGTACACAAAAAAAAAGGAATGGCTTTGAACAACCTGGTGGTAATTGACTTTGTGGTGGTTCCTTGGTAGGCATGCAGTGTGTGGTCAGTAATGCAATATACGTAGATCATCAGAGTTTTTCCAGCAGTTATTGTCTTGTGACCGGTCTGCCACCGGGCTTGTGACAGTCAGGTATAATATATCGTATTTACTCGAATCTAACACAAGGTTGTTCTTTTTTCTATCAGATGTTTTTTCTAAAGTCAACCCTCACGTTTCAAGTACCCCAGTTCTATTTTTTCTTCGCAGGCATAATGAAACGTCACTCCTCGCGTCAAAACTGTGGTCGTGTTACAATACAATACATACGGTGTTTGTAATATACCGCGCGATGTTCACCCAACCTAAGTTTTCATGTGTTTTCTTTAAAGTTTTCAAGGCAAGTTTGAAATAAAGGACTTGTAATATTTTCCAGACCACCAACCCATGTGCGTTTGGAGTGAACTATGCATGCTCTGAATTATTTTTCCTGATATTGAAACAATTTTATGGTTGTGGCATTTGTAAATACAACAATAACGGCAGTCTTGAAGCTTATTTTCATCGTCTGATCATTGCGCGTGGCTGCATGGTTCACGTTAGTATTTGTTTGGACGTCCTAATGCTTCCGGCCGCACTCGACAGGGTGGCGCTTCATGTACGCGGTAACTCCATAGCCGGTTGCCCATAGGGTTTCCAAATGTTACTTTTGCGCGGTAACATGAATAACGGCCTCAAACGCGAAATTCGGATTAAATGGAGTAAAGGCACTGATTCTTGCTTTGCACGTTAGTAAACGTATCATCTAATTTTCATTTCTTATGACTATGCTCGAATGCTTGATTGCCACGTATGCTTATTGGTGTCTCTTATCGACCACCTAATAGTCTCAGCTCGTTCAATTAAAACTTCTATGTATGTTTGCAAACTCTAAAGAAAGCCTATCCTGACTCTCCTATAGTCCACTACGGTGATTTCAACTTTCCTTTGATCAACTGGTCTAATCATGCAGTCACGTTGTTAAGAAATATCATCGAAAAGGATTTCCTGAACACATGCCTCACGTTCGGTCTATCTTATCGACCTACCTTCTACAACACATGCCGACATCTGTTCCTCATTAACTTATCTTCCTCCAATGAGTGGCCACTGTGTTTTTCATGGTACCTTGTCTAGCTTTCTATTATCAGAACCAAGAAAACATTAAAAGCTTTCACGTACGACAAAAGTGACCACGCTTCTGTGACTGATGAACTTCCTGTCTTTGCTGATGCATTCGAAAAATCATTATCACTCGCGCTTCATTGAAACTAACTAGCCAATGTTTAAAATTGACGTATTACGTCTAACCACAAAGTATGTTCCCACCATTATTCTTAAAGAACGAGCACAATTCCCTTAGTTTACCAGTAGAGTAAAAAAACTTAACAACAAGAAAAATATTATTCACATCTGCTAAGTGTTGCAATTCTAACACTGCTTGAGCGAGGTACTTCACTGTAGCTAAGAATTATGCAACTTCAAGCTATCACGCCAAAAGTAGCATCTACGGTACCACGCTTGCTTCTCTGCTGCACAAAAATCCTCAACGGTTTTGGAAAACTATTAAACCCGAAGAAACGGAAGGTATTTCGTTAGTCGATTCTAATGGTTGTCCCATTGACAAAGAGAATATCACAATTTTATTACATTTTGCTCTGTTCTTACCCATGAAACCACTCAGACGCTTCCTTCATTTCTGCTCTATGCGCATTCACCCATGATTTGTATTACCTTTAACCCATAATCATATCTCATAATCTCATAATCTTACGGTAGTTTTGGGACGTTAAACCCCACATACCAATCAACCTTTAACCCAAGCTGCATTGTTCATATTATAGACAACTTCAAAAAGTCATCAGAAGCTAGAACTGATGGTATCAATACCAAGGTGCTCAAAAACACCACACGTGTAACTAGTGCCATATTATCACTAATATTTCTATATTCACTTGATTCAGGTTCAGTCCCAGAAGACTGGCAAATCGAAAAAATCGTCCCTGTGTTCAAGAAAGGTAATCGGTCATCTCCTAACTATTACCGTACTATATCCATTATTAGTGTCTGTTGAAAAATTATGGAGCTTATAGTGTACTCTGAAGTAGTGCACTTTTTTCTTTACTAATAATTTTTTTCATGGTAATGACTACGGTTTTCGTCCCGGTGATTTTAGCAAAACCAAACTAGCTATTTTTTTGCATGAAATTCACTCGCACCTTGATAATAATATTTTCATTGATGCTATATTTTTTACTTCAAAAAAGCATTTGAAAAGGCTTCCTATCAATAATTACTTTCATGCTTTTCATTGTTACTTTCATTACTCTTCATTGTTAAACTTTCATGCCTGAACTTAGATCCCTCCGTGCTTAACTGGATTCGTAAATTCCTAACTCATTGCCGGCAGCTTGTTGTCGCTAACTCCTAAAAATCTCCCCTCTGTCACATTCACTCTGGCGTTCCACAAGGTACTGTACTCGGCCCCCTCCTCTTTTCTATTTACATTAACGACCTGCCATGTAACACTATTTCCAATATTAGACTATTCGCTGATGATTACGTGTTGTATTACCCTGTAAATAATGTCTCACATTCTTTCATTATACAGTAAGATCTTAACACTATACAGAATGATGTCAGGAATGGTTAATATTTCAAAATATTAGGAAACTTCTCTAATTACTTTTTATCGACGTAAAAATACATAGTTAGCCCTTACACCTACACAACTACCTCGTAGCAGCTACCAAAACTATTAAATATTCAAGTGTTCGTGTGTTATCTGATCTGACATGGACATTACACATCATCACCATCACCAACTCAGCTAATCGAGATCTTGCATACCTTCGCGGCAACCTTGATTCAGCAGCTGCTACTAAACTAATAGCTTATAAAACACTCATGCGGCTGAAAATTGTGTATGAATATGATATTTTTAATCCACATCCAGCTAACCTATTCACTATGCTCGAATTCATCCAGAACCATGCTTCCATATTCACTGTCTCAAATTACTCGACTAGCATGATTGTGTCAGCACTCAAATCTCCGTTTAATCTTCCTCATCTTGCCTCTCACCGTAAAGTTTCACGCTCGGGCCGGTACGTAAGTTCTTTCATTTCTTGCCACCAGATAATGTGTACATCAGGCCTGCAAATCGATTCTAACATTGCGCCATTCTCACCCTAACGCCGCATATTCCGTATTCCGTAAAACAAAAGCCTTCCAGAAGTAATTTTTTCCTTCAGACAGCGCGAAACTAGAACGGGTTTCACGCCCACATCGTCATATCATCTCAGTTCGCTCAATTTAAAACCTCTGTAAAAAGCCAGATTTTATTTGTAATTATGATCTACTTCTGTTTCTCTACGTTGTTGTTAGTGCGGCTTTGCTTTATTTTCGTTTCGTCTATGACGTTTTTTTTTTTTTGCCCACCGTTCACGTAATGTCCCTCGGGACCCTTGAGGTACTAATAAACAAAGACAAAAAAAGGTATTCATAGGCGCATTTAGAATCTTACGTACAAACGTCTGAAATAGGCATTTATCGGCAGTATAAAAGCCCATCTTAAACTTTGAGTCGTGCAGATATATCCAAGTGACACAATAGAAACGTAAAATAAAATAGGCATTTGCCTCAAATCTGGTCTCTAGTTATCACTTATTTGCTGCTATGTAAATCAGGAATGCTTCACCTCATAGTACGAAAGGTTGAATTTTTTACAGCAGACTGAACGTTCAGCTCCTGGGAATAATTATTATTTTTTTTCAATGACTATCTTTATTCAATTGATATGTGGGGTTCAACGTCTCAAAACCACCATTTGAGAGATGCCGTATATGCTCCAAAAATTTCGACCGCCTGAGGTTCCTTAACGTGCACTCAAATCTAAGCAAAAGGACATACAGCATTTTTACCTACATCGAAAATGCAGCTGCCGCAGTCGGGAATAGATCCCGCGACCTACGGGTCGGCAGCCGAGTACCTTAGCCACTAGACCACCACGGCTGGGCTTCGCTGACTATCTGTGTAAAGAAGCTCTGCTAAGGAATTGACGGCAGCCTGGTTTTTTCCTCCTATTTATTCTTAGCACATAACCAGTTAGTTATATCTGAAACTGTTTCAGAGCCACGCCGCGGTGGTCTAGTGGCTAACGTACTCGGCTGATGACCCGCAGGTCGCGGGAGCGAATCGCGGCTGCGGCGGCTACATTTTAGATTAAGGCGAAAATGCTGTAGGCTCGTGTGCTCAGATTTGGGTGTACTCTAAAGAACCCCAAGTGGTCGAAATTTCCGGAGCCCTCCACTACGGCGTCTCTCATATACCCATAGTGATTTTGGGACTTTCAAACTCACATATCAATGAATCAAACAATTGTTTCAGGCTAATTGTATACTCCAGTAATATATCTATCACGAACGCCAACAACAGCCCCCTTTTCACAAGATATTATTTTCTGGAGATTGTTCAGCCAAATTAAAAGTCAAGTCAGAAGCTGAATCAGACGTGTCGTGTAAGAAACGATATTGCTTGGTGCTCGCCCTACAATAAAAAAAAACCAAAACATCAGGAGCACAAGTGAAGCTTGGCGTGTACGTGTTTGACGTACTATTTCTCTCGCTTCGTTCTCTTTCTTTCTCTCCTTTTCTTTTACTCTTCTTCTTTCGCATTGCTGAATATTTCTTGCTAACTGTTCCTTCATGCCTGGAATTGAACCTTCATCTGCCTGCTTACCAGCGCAACACTTTAGTTGCCACAGGCAACAGCGACAGTCATGCGTTTATCTCCAGGTAGCAAAGAAATGTGGCAGCGTGAAATGAATGACGAGAAATGAATGATGAAGTTAGGACAGGTAGATGATAATACATTGCCGATAGGTTGCGAAAAATCTAAAGACCTTCATCCTGCCCGGTAACAAGCAGGAAGGCCACAAGTGCTCCTATAATCGCAATTGTGCTGCTGTCAGTGACCAAACACAATCTCGTCGGCTAACGGTCTACAATAAAATTGTGCAATCGAGGAGATCTGTTTCCGACTGTCTGGTGCATATGCCCTGATAGGCGCAAATATGATTTTCAAGTGTTATGGGTAACCGAATGTGACCACAATCAGGACCTCTGTGAATGCACCCGATAAACAGCGCATAATATCTTATGAAGGCAACACCAAGCAATGTACTGTTATCGCTAGTGAGAAAAAAGAAAAATCACAGTGCGTTCGCACCACGAGTATATCTAGGTTAGCTACCCTGCACTAGAATCGTAACGAAATTGAGACGAAAGGGGGGGGGGGTACTGTAAGCATCACTTTATTTCGCCATTTATTTGTTCTTTTTACCAATCATCCATAAAAAAAGTTTCGGAACCATGTACCTACAATGAGCATAGCATATGCATAATATTACGACAAAAATGATAATTCGGTGTGTAATATCATGACATAGTTAGGAAAAAAACCTATTTGATCAGCTTAAAAAAATTCTTCTAGCTGCTTTTTACTAGCAAATATCAGAACAGCGTAGTCGCACAACAAAAGTGCTTGAAGAAACAAAAAATAACTAAGCGCTGGCAGTTGTAACGATACACTCAGAAAGTTTTTCTGAGATCTGTTGACGGGACAAATAAGCGGGTGTGAATAAGAAAGTAATAAGTTTACACGCGTAGCAACAAAGATGAGACGAATATATATCTAGCAACTGAGTGGTAGCAACATAAAAGCAACATAAAAGCAGCTGTCGCAACCGCAAATATATGGACGATAGTTTTCCCATCTAAATGAAACTCGAGCCACAGACGCCAAGATTTACCTGCCAGGCCTGAACTTCCGCTGTCAGGCACAAAGCGTAATTGCCTTTTGGGAATATATGTAAACCGAAAGGAAGTAGCACAGATCGTACCCGCAGTGGCGTAAAGCCTTCTAAGGTGGAGAGCCATACAAAAACAAAATAGGAAAAGGAGTAAAAAAAGCAGACACCAACACGGGAAGGTGGAGAAGCTTGAATTATTGTTTTGCCAACAGTTAGTTGGTGGACAATTGAGGTAGAAAAAAACAATTCAGCAATCGTAGTCTTTTCGGGCTTGCAAACTTAGTTATATTGTTTCGTTTACACGTGGAAATAACGATTTTTTCCGGCCATTTTCACTAAATTGTCAGGCTATGGATTGACGTGGTGGACCCAATTTCTTATGTACAGCAGCCGAATATGCTTTTTGCCATGTATTGGGTGCACGATAAGGAACATCATGTTGTAAAACCAAGCTGGCGCTAAGGAGTACGATCCCCCTAAGGTCTCATAAGTTTATTAACGCATTTATCCCAGAGTTAGGAACACAATAACGGCTGGCTGGTACTTCATTTTACTAATCTTTCTCGCGTAACAACTTGTTTTCATCATGGGGACACTGATAGCTTCCTTGAATGTCTGATTGGGCGCTGATATTTTGAGAAACGCCTGTTAGGTAAGAGAGCGAACAGGTTCAATATTTTGGCTTGAATGGTTACCGTGTCACAGTTGGCCAGACGAATAATGTGGGCTTGAATGATTAGTGTGTCACAACTGTGGTAGGATCATTTCTGCCGCTTTTGCTGTGACGCGTATATTAAAACACCATTGCGGAACCTGTTTGTTATTTGCGTATGTTTGCCTTTTACCAAACTGCTGTGACAATCACCGATTAGACAAACAACACTGAGGCAAATTCGTGAAAATTAGATAAGTGTCGCCCTTCTCCTGCTCTTTTTTCTTTCTTTTTTTTTCTTCGCCGACCTCTGTGACGATTTTGCTTTCGTTTCACGCTTCCCGATGGTATTTCACCTTTCCCATGGTAGGTCATTTCATACTGATAGACTGTTTTCACCGAAAAGAGGAGCATAGCCTACAACCGGTGCATTTTCTCCACTCTCTCTCCCTACCGGTTGTTCGGCTACTGCCGCTGGTGTGCGGGCATTGCCGTGTTGTGTGTGGCCGCCATTTAAAAAGTCAATTTGTTTGCTTTTGATGGAGAGAGAGAGGAGGGGTGCGCTTAAGCAGTTGTGCCAACGAAATTTGGAATATAGGACGAGAACAGGATGGCGGGCTACCACGGCACTGTGTTTGGCTGCCAGAACGAATATATAATCAACAGCACCAAAGGCTGGCAGCCGAGACATGCGAGGTGCAACTTTCTAGGAGATCACTTTACTTTGTCACAAGCCTCCTTTTCCGACAAATATTTTATTATATTGGGTATGTGTCTTTGCGACCCTTTCTTCCATAAACCAGCTTGGGGGTCTGCTTGGGTGATGGTACACTTGATCATCTGCAGCAGAAAGAAGGAATGCTGAAGCTGGCGGATAATGCGAGAAATATCTTTGCCGAAAAATTTGCTCTTTTATAATGAACATCCCTCATTTTTATGCCACAGCACGTGAGTTACGTTGCTTGCGGCTACCGAAATCTAACCGAGCGCAATTTTCAGATTATGGAATGAGTACTTCCCGAATTGCGTGGCCGAAAATCACGCATGACGTAAATGTCATTTAGCTGAAGAATGTGCTTTTAGCGTTTTTTCGACGCCACGTCATTTCTGGACTTGTCAATTTTGTGACGATAACTAAGAAAGTTTATGACAACCACGCTTTTTTTCGCGGCAACCTTAGTGTCCTCAATAGTGGACTACAATCGTTAGACCCAGGTCGTTACCTGAACTTTAATCTACTCATCTTCAGCTTTACTGTCAGCCTTACCTGGATTAATGTTTACACACATGTCTACTCACACGAATTCCAAAGCAGTATAGTTCATATACCATTCCTCTCTTTATTGATCGAGACATCAGTTACGTAGGGCAGTTCCTTGGCATAGTGCTAGCAACTTTTCCAGGTAGGTTGTCTAACATATCTTTGTCACTCATAAAAAACTAGACCCTTTCTGGTGTTCAACTGCTTGTTAGTCATGTTAATCGAAGAGCCTTCCTGTCACGGTGTACACGAGTGTGTACGCGAACTTCAAAGACATGTCACGCGCCACCTGGTTTTTCCAGAATGTCTGAAACGCAATGTTCAGATTCTGGCAGGCTTTCTGATTAGACAACTAGCGATTATTTAGTTTCATTGGGCTGCGCATTGCTACAGAGGATGACTTCGCTGCAAGCACAACCATTGTCGACGATCGTTTGACGTGCTGCGTTCAAGGACCAACGTGATATATTTTTTCGCAGTCGCAATGCATACAACAAAAAAAAAAGCTGTGAATGCATTCCGGGCCCAATTGTTGATTCTTTTTATCCAAGTACTGAGCTGACTGGTGGCAAAATATATAGATAATTAGATAAATAGTCACACACTCATTATTTATTACTGAAACTCACACAAAACAACATATATCTTCATTTCATTTCTTGGAATATAATACTGAGTGCCTTCGAATTTCTCCATGCGAGTTTCACCCGTTTCTGACAGTCCATCTTAATTCGTTACTAAAAGGGATATCAAAGGGTCCGAAGAGAGCACCAATTACATAAATATTGGAGCTAAATAGCATTGATACTATTCTCGCAAAGGCTAATTCTAGGCTACTAGACTCATCAGTCAAATCAACTGGACTCACTCAGACTCAGATGACGCCATGAGCCCTAGTCTGAGTGAGTCCGCAAGAGTAATATTTTGGTGAGTAGGAGTATGGGCGCCTGCGGTCGAAGAAATGTTACATGGGTGGGAGTCCGAGTGAGTCCAAGAAGCAATGTATGTTTTTTTTGATTGAATCTGCCCCTTTTTGCTGACTTACGCTGGAACATATGTGCTTGTCATGATACTTCTTTAAATAAAAAAGTGACAACAATGTTACCAACAAATTGGTAGATCTCACGTATAGCGAGAATCTATGATACGCGAAGTACGAATAGGATAGTTTGAATGGTCACAATAAAAACAGCACAACGTTACGAGGCAGACGTAAATTATGCCGTACATGACCTCCACGTCATCATAATCATGTTTGCGCCTGAACTTTGCGCTCAGCCATCCATTGAAGTCAGGTCATACCAAATTCGGTGTTTGTGAAGCTAGCGAAACAGCCGCGAGAGCACTATGAGCGTAGCAAGTAGTCATGTTTCTACATGACACACATGTCATGATTATCATGTTTGCACCAGTCATGCACCTTCGTCATCAATTCACCTCACGTAATAAAAAATTGGTATATTTGAAGGTAGTGAAATGGCCACCGCCGCGAGTGCATTATGAGAGTGGCATGTCATGCTTTTACATGACATCCATGTCGTGAATATCTTGTTTGCACCAGTCATACACCTTCGTGATTCATTCACGCCAGGTAATACAAAACTTTGTTTATGTGAAGTTAGCGAAACGGCCGCGAGCGCATCATGAGCACGGCATGTAGTCATGTTCTTACATGAAACGCATGTCATAATTTTCTCGTGAGGGCCTGTCACTTATGTTCACCACGCAGTCATGTCATACCATGCCAGTTTTGCGATATGTCAGGTGAAGGAAACCAATGGAAG
The DNA here is from genome assembly GCA_013436015.1 of Rhipicephalus annulatus. Classification (NCBI taxonomy): domain Eukaryota; kingdom Metazoa; phylum Arthropoda; class Arachnida; order Ixodida; family Ixodidae; genus Rhipicephalus; species Rhipicephalus annulatus. Next base: position 342,751 of record WOVY01009735.1, on the reverse strand, counting down.
ATCACCAAGACGATCACAAGTAACTTTTGACATTCATGATATATATATATATGATATTTATGTTATGATTAGTCACTTATGCTCGTCATACAGCCATGTTATGCCATATCAATTTTGTTATAGGTCCGAGAACCCAAACGGCCAGGAGAGCTAAAAGTCTTAGGCGGCTAGATAGATAGATAGATAGATAGATAGATAGATAGATAGATAGATAGATAGATAGATAGATAGATAGATAGATAGATAGATAGATAGATAGATAGATAGATAGACAGACAGACAGACAGACAGACAGACAGACAGACAGACAGACAGACAGACAGACAGACAGACAGACAGACAGACAGACAGACAGACAGACAGACAGACAGATAGATAGATAGATAGATAGATAGATAGATAGATAGATAGATAGATAGATAGATAGATAGATAGATAGATAGATAGATAGATAGATAGATAGATAGATAGATAGATAGATAGATAGATAGATAGATGGATGGATGGATGGATGGATGGATGGATGGATGGATGGATGGATGGATGGATGGATGGATGGATGGATGGATGGATGGATGGATGGATGGATGGATGGATGGATGGATGGATGGATGGATGGATGGATAGATAGGATGGATAGATAGATAGATAGATAGATAGATAGATAGATAGATAGATAGATAGATAGATAGATAGATAGATAGATAGATAGATAGATAGATAGATAGATAGATAGATAGATAGATAGATAGATAGATAGATAGATAGATAGATAGATAGATAGATAGATAGATAGATAGATAGATAGATAGATAGATAGATAGATAGATAGATAGATAGATAGATAGATAGATAGATAGATAGATAGATAGATAGATAGATACGGTCCAACTAGCCGAAGATTGCTCAGAAATGCTTCGCATTATAACGGGCGCACGTTCGGCCTATCTTCAATGGCGGCTGCTTGCGCTGAAGCGAACTTACGCCATGCCGTGCTTCCAGATGTGCAAGACGTTTACTTTATTTTTGTGTGTCTCCTGCGCGGCAGTTCTAGCTTATGGATCCGCCATACATGTGTTTGTTATCCTGCCGAACTATCAGGGACAAGCTTTTGACTACGACGACGACACGAATCAACGCAGGCATCGGTGTTAGTGCTTCATTAGTTCCATAAATTTTGTATCGCAAAGTTATGAGCGTAACCAGGTGATATGTTGGCGAATATAGAGTCACGTTAAACTCAATGACTCACGGCAAAAAACCCGAGAGTCAATTTAAACACCAATGCGCACACTAGTTGTACAGCTGCACTATGACGTACGTATTCGCTTGTCTCCATTTACGTTTCCACGATTACTTAGAGAGTCGTTCGAAAACACAACGCTAGTGCATAATATACGAACAGTACGAGGCAAGCTATAACAAGACATACTAACCAATAACATATTTACACCTGCTACCTTTGGAATGTACGGAAATTTTCTTAACCTTATGACCTTCTGTCTATTGTTGGCACCACTGCGGGAATGTCTCGTTTGTCGCCGCAGCTTTCGGTTTCAGCCATTTTGAAGTTAACAGCTTCCCGAATATTTACTAGCGCCTTTACACTCGCGAAGCGTTGCTGTGTTTCAGCCATGTACCACAAAGACAGCAATTTTCTACGTACCGAGTGCATACGCTGCAGGCACTGCCGCACATCTCCAAACTCCCACATGGGGGCGAAAAATGGCAAACGCTATACGGTGCTGTAGCGAAAGCAAATGGCAGCCTCCTAGTGAAATCAGTCAACACCCCGACGCGTAGTTCATTCAATATGACTTTTAATGGAATGGCACGTATTTTAGTTTTTATTTATTTATTCATTTATTTATTTGATTTCTTTTATTAATACCTTAAATGCTCTGTGAGGGGTATTACATGAAAGGTGGGTATAACTATTACATGATGGTTTATATAGATGCCCTGAAGGATGTATGACTGGAGTGGTGCACCATGTCGGCAGTAATACAATTTCTGTCTTTTGCAGTCTAAACGAAAAATGAGTTCATGTGACTGGTAGTGCGGGCTGCCGGGGAATAAACTGCATTAGGGTGGTCATGACGGCATGAAGAACGATGAAAGGGTTCGATATTAGCCTGTTCACGTAAAACGTGATAGAACTTATGAAAAACGCATGATCTGACAGTTTTGCGGCACTACGCAAGGCTTTGAAGATGGTGACATGATTTGAGTTCGGTGACACTGGTGTGATAGGAATAGTCCGAAAGAATAAACCTAGCCGCGCAATTTTGTATGAATTCTAGCGCGGATGACAGGTTAGTTTGATGTGGGTTCCAAACTGAGCAAGCATATTCAAGTTTAGGCCGAACAAGTGTAAAGGATGTTAGTAGATTTACCGGGGGAGGAACAATTAAGGCGCAGGTTACAACGCAAATAGCCAAGCGTGGGATTAGCCAAGTTTGTGATGTCAGAGATATGAACGGGCCAAGAAAGGTTTTTGCGTAAGTGAAAACCAAGGTACTTATATGATGAAACTGCGCTTATTTCAGAGCCACCTATCGTGTATACAGTAAAAATGAATGATTGACGACGATGAAGCGTTAGAAGGGATGTTTTGCTTGCGTTTAAAGATATTAGTGATTTGTTAAACCAGGATTATATGAGCGAAAGTTCAGACTGTAGAGTCTGTCAACGCTGTTAAGTATAGGACGATAAATTACGCAGTCATCAGCAAATGAACAAATTTTAGAAGAACAGCCGTTAGGTAAGTCGTTAATGTATAGTAGAAAAAGCAACGTTGCATATGGACATAGTGATAAAATTAGAAATTTTAAAACACACACACACAAACTAACACGTGGACTCATATATGTTGATTCAAAACACATGATACGATTGGGTTCAGCACAATTTTTGCCAAGATTTGTTGCAGGTGGAAAAAGAAAGCGTACGTGAGTATGGTACTTCACACTTCAGCGTGGCTCAGGTAGAGCATTTATGCCTTCATCTGGCAAGAATGTACACCAGAGAGCACAGATTTTTTTTAGTGAGGAGTCGCAAATAGGGAAAAAAAAGGGGCGGGGGCACTTGTAAACAAATTTATTTGTGACCTAAACCTGTTATCTGGAATAAACCAGACAGTGTGAACTACGGGCCAGTGGGCCTCATAAACGTGCGGCTGTAAATGTGTTGTTGTTTTTTCCTCACTGTCTTTGTTTTATGTCTCACCATTTCACCTGGAGTAGCATCCTAGGCTAGACGCGGGGCTTAGCTCTGCACCGTTGTAGTCAATCTATCTATCTATCTATATCTATCTATCTATTTATCTATCTATCTATCTATCTATCACTAGACCACCTCTACGGCGTTCCTCATAATCATATCGTTTTTCTGCGATATATAACGCGAACAACTACGAGAACAACAGCTCTTACCCGTGAAACACAGTTACGCGTTCTGTCATTAGCTTTAGAGATCAGAACGCTTCATATGCACACTACCTTAGATAAAGAGTGAAAAAGGAGTAATTTTAAAAGAGGTAGAGCAGGGTGAGGAGCAAGGCCTTTATTAGGCAGGAAAATAATGACCGTTCCGGCTGGGCCTCTCAGTACAGGTGTCTAGTGGCTCATGCGGCTCACTGAGCTTGGTCCAGGAGGGTACTCTTGTCCTCCCTTGCGAGCAGTATTTCTCACTGCGGAATTAAATCACCTCTCTTAGTAGGGTTGAGTTGGCGTGTCTTGGCACAGCTTCACACTCCCATGCTGTGTTGGTTTATTTGCTTATTTATTATTTATTTTGAATACCTCGGAGGCCCAAGTGGAGATATCACATGTGGGGTGGGTATTAATTACAGAAAAAAGTGACTCGTGGGCACTTGAATTCATGAGGGTCAGAATGACAATACATCTAGCCTTGTCCTTTTTTATGTGTTGTAAAGAAAGCCTATAGCAGCATTATATCACTGCGTTCGCGGCCCATCACACGGCTTCTTTTCACGTCTCGCGGGCCTTCTTTACAACGTAGAAGGAATAACAGCAAGAGACGAATCGTACAGGAAACAATGTAGTCACCGGTTTCTGAAAGTGTTCTACATCTCAGTGTTCATATTTTGAGTTTCCTGCTAATAATTATAAAACAGGTAATCATGATTTTAAAAAACCAAAAAAAGACTGGAGCGCGGAATCAAACCTGGGACCTCCACTTCGTGAATGCGAGGCGTTAACCACTGGGCAACCGAAAGGTGCCTCCTTTAACGGTCAAACGGCAAGCTATTTATATCTACCGCTGCTAGTGCACATCTAGGGGGTGGGGGGGACTACCATGTTTTCAGCATTATCAGTAAGATGGCGCAATGAGCGAACGGTGGCTCTCATCTCTCACGCGTACTTTGTCTCACGGAGAGGAGGGCAGAGGAAGGGAGTGGAGTGGAGTGGACGATCGCTCACGCGCCTTTATCTCCCCGTGGGAAGGATCATACGTCTCGGTTGACATTGGGCTTGCACTGGAATGATTCTGTTGTAGTTGATTGATTGATATGTGGGGTTTAACGTCCCAAAACCACCATATGATTATGAGAGACGCTGTAGTGGAGGGCTCCGGAAATTTTGATCACCTGAGGTTCTTCAACGTGCACCCAAATCTGAACACACGGGCCTACAACGTTTCCGCCTCCATCGGAAACGCAGTTGCCGCAGCCCCGATTAGAACCCGCGACCTGCGGGTCAGCAGCCGAGTACCTTAGCAACTAGACCACCGCGACAGGGCAATTCTGTGGTAGTTACGGGGTGCACAAAGGTCACATCAATTGTTGCACAGCCGCTGTTTGCGAAAAAGGCGTGCTTTTGAGACACAGTGAATTAACAACTGAAACCATTATCCGCGTTCATCTGTACTTGTGAGAACGTTTCGCGTGTCATTTGTGCGTGAGAAACGCGGGGCACGTTTCGATCTTCTTGCCATTCTGCGCGTGACCTTTCAATTTGTTGTTATCACGTTCATTGCTTCGCGTTTGCGTCAAAGATGTTACTTCTTTTTTAGAAAACGCATACTTATCAAAACCTCACGACAATAACGCACCGGTCGCTTTCACTCAGGAACTTGAGAAAGTTTATATAGCGGTTTTCTTGCCCACGGTTCGAGAGGAACGGGTAAAAACTTCGCAGCTCACCACGCTGCTCGATCAGTTTAAATTTTTCCTTTGAAGTTTCACCATAAATTTCCCGAATGACCTTAAAACAAATGAGAATTATATCAATTTATACGAACTACAACCTTCGCATAAAAACTGTCTGCAATTTACTGAGTTAAACAGGTAGTTGACGAGTGTTCGTTGATTAGTTATCTTAATGTTTTTCTATCTGCGGCAAAGTGCTACCGCTTCGACGTAGAGTTCGCGAAAACTGCAGGAGCCTAACTACCAAAAAATTAAAATGAAACAAATCTGTCACCCAAAAAACGCACCCAGTCTAAAACACTATAACGAGATTTCTTGCCTGAGATGACTCCCACATGGGGTCGTTTTGCAAAAGAGTTTGAAGCACCAGGGTGGCTTTGTGGCAGAGTACTGGAACGACGCAAAGAGGACACATGTTCGAATTCCATCCGATTCCGTATTTTTTTCTCATTTTATTTTCCCATCTAGCGCGAGAGTGGTTACGGAGACTGGTAGCGGACAACTGCACCACCAAAATAGGTTCTCCTCTCCTAACACCTCTCGTTGTAAAAAAAGTGGCAAAGTACAAAACCCTTGTCATTCTGTCTGTTCGGCGCAAGCTGCAGTGGTAATAGCCAGCCGCACGCAGAGAGTCTGAATTAACTCTACAAGGCTTTCAGCTTCACTTTAAACATATGTGCATTTACGCGGTGCTTTGGCTCGCCGAGTTGCCGGCTATCTTGTGTAGGTTTATACACATAAATGCTGCTTATTCGTGTTACCTCGCAGGCATGCAGCGTGTGACCTAAACAAATACAAAGCAAAATACTCGGTAGGTTGCAAATGAAGTGAGCTCACATGTGCGTAGGCATAAACAAGGGTCAAAAAAAGATGAGCACAAACGTGACACGCCAAGCAAATAATTAAGTGTGATGCCTGCACCCACTTTGGGCACACTCTCGAGAAAAACGGTAACTGTGGCACCATCCGTGCAATCGGTAGCACTAAGTGAGAGTTCTGTCCTACGTTTGAGGTAATTTTTAATGATTTTTCGGTGTTTTAGTTTATCACAACGAGCACGGAAAGTAATTTAAACCTGGTGTAAATGCACTATGATGGTGCAAAAAACGTGCAAAACACGAGCGTGCCTGTCTGTCGCATTTCTTCTTCTGTCTTCGCGCCATTCACATTAAGTTCTAATGTACGAACGCGCCTAGCTTGATATGCTTCTTCAATTTCTTTCGGATACATCGGACCCTGTTTTTACTTCATTGCTCTCGCGTTTACCGCCTTGCTTATCCAGCCTAGGTGGAGCTGACACCAAGGCCAAATTGCCTGCAGCCCAGACAAATACCCTTCTCCTGAAGTCTAGACAGTCCACACCAAATATTGTGCATCGTTTTAAATTGTGTTATTGTATTGTAAAAACTTCGTCGTTTCAAACTTGCCACATGAGAGATGCCCCTAAAACTAAATGGTCAGCACAAAAACCGGTGTGTACATGCCTACATTAGGAACTCTCTTTCTGTGCACATTTTAAAAGAAATCTCTTTCGGGCGATGACTGTCTGGACGATTTCCCGAACTGGTGAACATCAAAGGGCCGAAAATACATCTGAAGAGCCTTGCCGTTGCCCTGGAGGAATTCAGGTATAATCGATTCTCACGCTTCATCGCGTGCGTGTAGGATCGCTTCTTGGTATTTTTAACTGAAAAAAAGGCGTCGCGGTTTTCAACTTATCACGCTCACTACCTCTTCATTGTTTTTTTTCTATCTTTGTCCTAAATAGATCACAGTATCGTAAGACTTCGTGCCTCTGTTCTTTATCTTTTTGCGTCCCTGACCCACGCGTGTAGATACTTCACCGCTTTCTGCGTAGAGGGGCAGGAGATTTGGGCTACCAATATCGACTCTCGGTGATATGCGAATGCGAATGTCGCCTGAAGACACCCATTTCGCAAGCCTTCGTCTTAATGAAGTAACGGTTCGAGAGAAACTGCGCAAGATCACCGGGTTATTGCGCGTGCGCTTTTTTACATACGGTGCCAAGGTTCATCACTTTCGAGATTGATCATTACTGATGCTAGACTGTCTTGCCGATATACCTCTTTGATGAGCCTTGAGCAGTGTGAAATGGCAAAAAAGGTGTCTCTCCTTTGATGTTTCCAAGGGCAGTGAATATGATAGCTGCTACATAGTGCAAATGCTTTCAGATTTTGACACAGTTGTTTTGAAGCCTTTACAACAACCTTATTTCAGGCTATTTCGCCGAGAAAAACGATGAACTCTTCTTTGACTGAAATATTGACTGATGAGTTGAAAAGCCTTTGAAGAACTGCAATTGAATGTGCGAGGCAGCCAGTGCTTCAGGACTGACAATATTTGCAGGCGAGCTTCACAAGCATGCATGTGCTGCCAGTGTGGTTTTATATGCCGGAGAAAGACGAAAAAAAGTGCTGATATTGAGCCTGAAGGTGCATGAACTCATAGAAAAGATAAGTTAAAGTCGTAAAACCTTTATCGAAGTGGCCTTTTTTCTCTTGAGGTTTGGGTCACTCGTTGCAATGCGCTTGCGCTGTTCTAACGTGTCCTACAAAGCAAGGCGATAGAATCTGAGCCCACTTAAAAGATACACTGTATGTTCGCACTTTATATTTAGACTACCAGTATATCCAGGTGATCTACGCTAATTGTATGTTCTGCAGATGCTCACCAGAGAAGCAGCAGGCCATCTTACTGGGCTAGCTTTGTCCTCCGCTGTTTATTCCTAACCGATATTTGCCTAACTCGGTGGCCATTGTTTGGTGTTTGGTGAGTTTCGCCGAAGCTTTCATTGATTGATTGATTGATTGATTGATTGATTGATTGATTGATTGATATGGTTTAACGTTCCAAAACTACCATATGATTATGAGAGACGCTGTAGTGAAGGGCTCCGGATATTTGGACCACCTGGGGTTCTTTAACGTGCACCCAAATCTGAGCGCACGGGCCTACAACATTTCCGCCTCCATCGGAAATGCAGCCGCCGCAGCCGGGATTCGAATCCGCGCCCTGCGGGTCAGCAGCCGAGTACCTTAGCCACTAGACCACCGCGGCGGGGCATCACTCGACACCGTACCGCAACAATATGAAAATCGAGAGGACGTTTACTCATGCCTCATTGGCGTTGTATTTGTGATACGCTTTAGAAATGAGGCACACGCATTGTCGCAATGCTTCTACACGAAAGTCTGAACTATTAAAGATGGCTAGCAGGCGCAATCTTTGCAATCAAGAGACAATGGACTAGCTGTAGCTTGTTTTTGGACATTGTCAGTTATTAGCACAACAGTTCGTGTAATCATCATAAGAACGCCCACAAAAATATTAATCTTATGCAAAACACCATCAAAATAATAAACGAAGATCTGCCGTTGCTTCTTGCTAGATATATTCGTCTTTATACTTGATCCTCTAGTTGAAACGGGCTAACAAGAACATTTCGCGCGGAATCTGTCACATCTTGCTGTCGGAGACATGCAAACGGGTTCGTTTTTACATGAACTGCTTGCAGACTGTGAACCCCTCTGAACTGCTTTTACCCAGTATCCAAAAGTGACTTCTGAAATAGTGGCGACTGACGTCTCAGACTGCCGTCATCCTTTGGGGCAACTTCGTCTTCGTCATTCGACTGCCAGGAAGCATTCATCAGTATCCAGGACAAGGTAAAGATGTCAGGGTACACTCGGAGATGCCTCAATCCCGAAGAACGTGGTTGGTGTTTTCAGGCTTGGGCCTAAAGTTTTTGAGCCTGATCTGGATAATGCAGAATTAGCTCGGTCAGAACAGCTTCTGATAAAGCAATGACAGATGAAGGCGACCGGTGTATCAGAGATGGAATTTACTGCCTGCCTCACCGGGTTAAAAGAGGCAACACTGTTGGGCTCCACTTAGCCGTTGCTGTCTTTCGTAAAGCCATAGCCTGAAGCTGCTGTGGTCTGATAAAGGAGGATTTGACATGACGTCACGTGGTCTGTACGAAGCAAAGACAAACGCGGCCATTAACGGCAACTTCTACGAAGTGAAAAGGTGAAAACAAGGACTGTTAATCGTCGCGCCTTTTAGCGCACTTTTCTACTCAACATGTTGCTATCGCATTCACTGCTTCACTCTTTCAGTGAAACACATTTTTCTCAAAATTCAAGATAGAAATTTATCTTCTCCCTAACTTTCGAATCTACCATCAAACCCCCCCCTTACCCCTCTCCCCCCCCCCCCAGGCGATGCCGCCACTGCTCATTTGATGAACCCCGCGCCGATCACGAGCCGCCGCCAGGGGTAGAAATGGCGGCGCACACCCGCTGAGAATTGCAGCAGTGGCACACAAGTCTACTCTGGACACAGTCGGCCGAAGACAGGCTTTGCACTATAGACGTCAGACTGGAGTTTTGCGGACACACAGTGCCACCTGTAGACGCATGCAGTTTTGAGTAGTGCAAAGTTTGACTCCCGTGCGCAGTTCGCTAGGCAACCAGGTACAACTACAGCACACGAAATAACGATTAAGCTAAATATTAGATTTGTTTGTGCATTAAACACTTCGAAAAAGAGCTACGAATTTCTCTCCGCTTGTCGGAAGCGTCAACGAACCTCCGTAAAGTGCTTGCTGGTTCACTCGCTAGAACGACGGCGAAAACAAGAGCAGACGCAACAGCTCCAGGCTCTACAAAAAAAAAACACCAGTCGACGTTACTGTTGCGTTGTGAATTGCAAGGACGCAAAGCACTTCAGTTATGCTGCTTTCCGCAGCTTTCGCGAAGCAGAATGGCGAGAGCGCTATATACGGGCAGACGCGAACGAGTTGGGTGAGTGAATTACTCGCGTTCTCAACAGCCGGTCGCATGAGAAAGTGCGATAATGTAGGTGATATGATAATGCGCCCGATCATTACCACGGTTGATTATGAAGCTTAATTCAGAGCATCTGACCGCGGTGCGCGCCATGCAACAACAGTAGGCTGGTGACGTGCGCGATAAACATGGCACACTCTGCGACCACCAATAATCTGAAGTGATCGCCACCACACAGAAAAACGCACGTAGGGCTTTGAAGGCTCTAAGTTGTGGCTTTACCTAGAAATTGCGAGCATGTACGTCAACACAAAAATTGGAAAGTGATCGCGAGCACAATCACGTTTTTCTTGCCGTTGGTCTCTGTGATTGTCGGAGCTATCTCGGAAGTCCTGGTTTTGCCTTTCATTGTACATCAATAAAGTGTACAAGCATGTATCCCCGTTTATAATATACAGAAACGAACGACAACTGTCAACTTAACATTCTAGCAAGAGTTCTATGCACAGAAAGCGAGTGATAGACAGGGAAAGCAACTACAAAGACAAAAATCGTCAGGGCCATTCATGCCGGATAAAGCGAGCTTCGTACCACTGATCTTCAGATAGATTGCTTGTGCATGTACTCGCTTTTGCGTTATGTGTATGCCGAAGTTGAACACGTTTACGCGGTACATAACACACGTCGGAGTACTTGCTTCGAAGTCAATGTCATGCGATGCTCGCTTGCACTTAAATTGCAGCACAAATACCGAAAGATCTTTTGCCTTGTACCCGCAGTTCGCTTTGATAAGCTTTTTACTTTTCTGAAGCGAGGTTGGATTGACGGAAAAAGCTTCAAAGGTTCATGATTTTCAAAAAACTGCTCTTCAAGAGCGACCAAACAGGAGGGCCTATGCACGTTCTCTTGCGGGCGGCTCTCTTTGCACTACCCAGTTATGAGTGGCGCGTCGATGGGGACGATAGTAGTGGCGTTTTTTTCAGCACCGCCTGAACAGTGTCTGACGTCCATACATAGGAGGTGACACATGATCTCTCCCTTGGTGGGAGTGGCTTGCTCTTTCTTTTCCTTTCTACTTTTTTACAGCGAAAGCTGTATATGGCTAGGAGACCCAAGAATCTGTGTGGCAGCGGTGTCACGAAATGTCTCCATTGGCTGTGACACAAGCTCTGCTTAATTGGATGTTGAATGATTGTGTTCCGTTGAGGAAGCAATTCCATGTTCCTGAAAGGGCAAGTAATGACAGCGTAATGAGCTTTCAAACCATTTGCACGTTGAACGTTCAGTCCCGTGTCACAGCGATTGTGATACTCTCTAATGGCCTACTACTGCGGCAAATCAGTTAGACATGCTGGATGCATGTGACCTCGGAGTGCCGTTCAGTTCATACGTCGATTCCAATTCGTGCAGTTTTCTGTAGCACCCACAAGATTTCGGAAGCGTCCTTCATGACGGTAAGGGAGCTGAAATATGCTCTTTCAAACCGCGGCAAATGCTCAGATGGCGAGCTTCTATGGTTTTATTGATATGTGGGGTTTAACGTCCCAAAACCAACATATGATTATGAGAGACGCCGTAGTGGAGGGCTCCGGAAATTTCGACCACCTGGGGTTCTCCGTGCACCCAAATTTGAGCACACGGGCCTAAAACATTTTCGCCTCCATCAGAAATGCAGCCGCCGCAGCCAGCATACGAACCCGCGACCTGCGGGTCAGTAGCCGAGTACCTTAGCCACTAGACCACCGCGGCGGGGCAGCTTCCATGGTTTCAGAAAGTATCTTGGTCTCATGTACATTTCGCTATGCTGACGACTCTATCCGGTGAAAGACGCGTGGTGTGCCAGTTATATCTGTTTCTATGCTAGCAAATCGGCTGATCCTCCTCCGGGCGCCATCTTGAAACGTACAGCGCGCCACATATAATTCGGGGTCATAGCGAATATTGAAACAGCATGAGAGAAATCTTTGCTGAGTAAAATTCTTCACGAGGAGGGATCGGAACCCATGAACCCTTGATCCGTAGGCATGTGTCCTAACCACTCGATTATTCAGGCACGCTGGCGGAGCATGGCATAGCCTTGCATAGTATTGTGTAGCAAGGGTGTGGTAAACGAAGTGAGCGTGAGGAGGAGAGATGTGATTGTGAAGGGGAGGGGAAAGAGGAGCACTGAGGGTTAAACACAGCACTTGAAGAATGAGAAAGACAGAAATAGAAAGAAATGCAGAAAGAGAAAAAAAAGAGACAAAGAGAGGAGATGAACGGAAAAGAGCGATAGAATTGAAGTGACAGATAAAGGTGAATGAAGGTGTGAAAGACGAAGAATATAGAAAGACCGTTTAAGAGAACAAAATAAATACAAGTGAAACGTGAAGGAAAGACCGCAAAAACAGAAGAAAAAACCTAAAAATGAAGCAAGAATATTTGCAAAACTTATCATAGTAGCAAAAACCAGAACTAGATACAAGCTCATGATCTCCGCTGTCCTAGCCCTAGACACAGAAAAACTGGTCGAAGCATTCAAGAGGGGCGAAGATTGATTGATAGATATATATGTAAGGTTTAAGGTCCCAAAAACCACCATATACCATATATTATGAGAGACGCCGTAGTGGAGGGCTCCGGAAATTTTGTCCACCTGGGGTTCTTTAACGTGCACCCAAATCTGAACACACGGCCCTAAAACATTTCCGCCTTCATCAGAAATGCAGCCGCCACAGCCGGGATACAATCTCGCAACCTGTGGGTCAGCAGCCGAGTACCTTAGCCACTAGACCACCACGGTGGGGCGATATGGCGTTGGTGGTACGATGAAAACGACGAGTGGTATGAAGATGAGTGCCACCAGATTTATCGGCCTGTGTAAATTAAACTGGTCTGCCAGTAACACTCCGTCGGTAATTAATTTTTCATTGCAGAAAGCTTGCACTGTGTCGCGCAAAGCTTCGCACCATAAAGATCATCGGCCATCAAAGAAAACCCATTTACAACCATGCAACACCTACTCATAACATAGAAAAACGTACTTACATTCCCTGAAAACGCAGCAAATGTTTGCTACAACCAATAAATACATATAATCAACCAACGTTAGCTTAAAAACTTTCACCAGTTTTGCTGTGCAAAACTTTGCGTCAAACATAGCGCTAACTTTCCGCATTTTTTTTTTATTTCAGCAAGTCAGTGGCGTAGGGTTGTGCGAAAAAGGATTATCCTTATCGTGAACTGGTCCGCGCTCGCTTTGTCTTTTCCAGCTTAAGACAAGATGGGCGCCCATTTATTCAATGAAAATGCAAAAACTTCAATGGGTGTACTCGCTAGGTGACTAAAAATTATGTAACATCACGCTAGCCTCATAACGGTACTGAAATCATGTAACACAACGTAACAGCCTGTCACGTGAATCAAAAATCACGTAAGATCATCGTAACATTTAATCCGATAACTAAAATGCTGTAACATCACGTGACTATTCACGTGAATAAAGTACGTGCAACATTACCTAACCATAATATTGTGACGCAGCAAAGGACGACGCAGTTGTCTATAAGGAAAACAAGTTTATTGGAGCGAACTTGTGCTCCCCTAACAATTGAAAGAATACACAGGCGGCGAAGCAGCGGTCGGCAAAACGACGTGCACGCTAGTGAGCGTCGGCGATCGAATGTCGCGGCATCGGCGGTGCGGGAATTTATATCCCTCGGCGCGAGCGTTTCTCGAATAGTCGAATTGTATCGAGAACGCTGTGATAGCGTTTCTTCGAAACGCTGTTTGTTCAGAACGCTCGAAGCGTTGTTCGATAGCGTTTGTTCGAAACGCTGTGAAAACAGTGATAGCACAGGCCGGCGCAGCCAGGCCGAAAAAAACAAAACACAAATAAACAAACCCAATGCATGGTTCGCGGCATTACCCCCCTCTAAGAGTGCATCGACCCAATGCTAACATAAGGGACAGTCCAAACAAATTAAAATAAAAGTTCGTCATCGTCCATAGAAAGGTTTTAAGCGAACCACATGGACGACTTCGGGCCGCGTGCGTCGTCGTGATGTACGGAAGTCACCATCGGGGATCACTTCGTACGTTAGTTCGCCAACACGTCGTAGAATCCGGTAGGGTCCGAAATAGCGTCGTAGAAGTTTGTCACTGAGTTCACGTCGTCGAATGGGAGTCCAAACCCACACACGATATCCAGGATGGTACTCGGCGTCTCGGCGTCGGAGATTGTAGCATCCGGCATCCACCAGTTGCTGGTCCGTTATACCAACTCGAGCGATCTGGCGGGCCTCCTCCGCACGTTGGAGGTATCCTTGGACGTCGGTGTTGAGGTCGTCGTCTTCTACGTGCGGAAGCATAACGTCGAGCATCGTAGTCGGCCGTCTTCCGTAGACGAGCTCGAACGGTGTCATCTGCGTGGTTTCTTGGGTAGCCGTGTTGTACGCAAACGTGACGTACGGGAGGACTTCGTCCCACGTCTTATGTTCAACGTCGACGTACATAGACAGCATATCCGCGATTGTCTTATTCAGCCGTTCCGTTAGTCCGTTCGTTTGGGGGTGGTACGCCGTCGTTCTTCGGTGATCCGTGTTGCTGTAGCGTAAGATTCTTTGCATGAGCTCCGCAGTGAAGGTCGTTCCGCGGTCCGTGATTAGGACCTCGGGGGCTCCATGTCGCAGCACAACTTGGTTAATAAAGAACTTTGCAACTACTTGTGCAGTTCTCCTCGGAAGAGTGGTGGTCTTTGCGTAGCGCGTCATGTAGTCTGTCGCTACGACAATCCATTTGTTCGCGGATCGGGATGTAAGGAACGGGCCCAGAAGGTCCATTCCGATCTGTTGGAAGGGACTCATTGGGACGGCGATCGGTTGCAAAAGTCCGGCGGGTCTCGTCGGTGGTGTATTTCGTCGCTGGCAGTCACGGCAGCTCCGGACGTAGTGGGTGACAGCGGATGTAAGGCGGGCCAGAAGTATTTCACCTTGATTTTTGTAATCGTGCGAGCTGTTCCGAGATGTCTGGAAGACGGGTCGTCGTGGCATGCTTCCAAAATTTCGTCACGAAGGTCTGCGGGGATGACAAGTAGATAATTCGTTCTCGTTCCGGGGTTGAAATTCTTCTTCACTAGGATGGAGTTTTTGAGGCTGAACGCTGGTAAGTTGCGCTTGAACGCCCTTGGCACGGCGACGTTGGATCCTTCGAGGTAGTCGATCATGGCGCGGAGGTCAGGTTCGGCACGCTGCTGGGCGGCTAGGTCGCTCTCTGTCATGACTCCGAAGAACGCGCTGTCTTCATTGGAGTCCTGTGGTGGTGGATCGACGGGGGCGCGGGACAGGCAGTCGGCGTCAGAGTGTTTCCTGCCGGATTTGTAGAATATTGTAACGTCAAACTCTTGCAGGCGCAAGCTCCACCGCCCAAGACGGCCAGAGGGGTCCTTCAAATTAGCGAGCCAACACAGCGCATGATGGTCTGTCACAACCTTAAACGGTCTACCATAGACGTATGGGCGAAATTTTGAAATGGCCCATATGATAGCCAGGCACTCTTTCTCGGAGGCAGAGTAGTTTCTCTCCTCCTTCGACAGACCACGGCTTGCATAGGCGATTACCTTTTCGTAACCGCTTTGCTTTTAGACGAGGACGGCACCCAAACTGATATCAGTGGCGTCCGTGTGCATTTCCGTTTTGGCGTTTTCGTCGAAATGAGCGAGCACGGGCGGGTTTTGCAGGCGTTGTTGCAGCTCGCAGAATGCCTTTTCTTTGTCGTTTTCCCAGCTGAAAGGGGTGCTTTCTTATGTTAGGCGCGTGAGTGGCTCTGCAATGCGTGCGAAGTTTGCGACGAAGCGCCGGTAGTATGCGCACAGTCCGACAAACCTTCGCACACCTTTCTTATCTTTCGGCCTTGGGAAGTTCGCAATGGCTGATGTTTTTGCCGGGTCAGGTAGGACTCCCGCGGCGTTCACGACGTGACCCAAGAACTTGAGTTCCTCGTACGCGAAACGGCACTTTTCAGGCTTCAGCGTTAACCCCGACGTACGAATGGCGTACGAATCCCGACGTACCGACGTACGAATCGAGTACAGATTCCAACCTTGTGAGGTGTTCGTCGAAAGTCCGGGCGAATACGACAACGTCGTCGAGGTATACGAGGCAAGTGTGCCACTTCAGGCCTGCGAGCACAGTGTCCATGACTCTCTGAAACGTTGCGGGCGCCGTGCACAGCCCAAACGGCATCACCTTGAACTCGTATAGACCGTCCGGGGTTATAAATGCAGTCTTCTCTCGGTCTCTCTCGTCCACTTCAATTTGCCAGTAGCCGGTCTTCAGATCCATGGATGAGAAGTACTTGGCGTGGCAGAGGTGGTCGAGGGCGTCGCCGATTCATGGCAGGGGGTACACGTCCTTTTTGGTGATTTTGTTTAGTCTCCGGTAGTCAACACAGAATCTTAAAGTGCCATCTTTTTTCTTCACGAGTACAACCGGCGCAGCCCACGGACTTTTCGATGGCTGTATTATGTCGTCGCTGAGCATGTCATCTACTTGAGCCCGGATGGCTTCGCGCTCGTGTGAAGAAACGCGGTACGGTGACTGTCTGGTAGGTCGGGCTCAATCTTCGGTTATTATCCGGTGCTTCGCCAAAGGTGTCTGACGTAACTTCGAGTTCGAGGAAAAACAATCGCTGTAGCGACGGAGTACCTCCAGTAATTTGTCCCGATTTTCTTGCGACAGTGCCGGGTTCACGTCGAAAGGATGTGACAGCCTGGAAGCATCTGTGCGTGCGCGTTCAAAGGTGGCGACTGCGATCACTTGACTCGCTTCTTGCGTTTCTTCGAGGAACGCAATTGCTGCGCCCTTGTTTAGATGCTGGTACTCCTCGGTGAAATTGGTGACCAAAACGTGGGATCTGCGTTGCTTAAACCGCGCAATGCCTCTTGCGACAGACACACCGCGGTCTAGAAGCAACCTTTGGTCAGTCTCCACGATAGCGTCGACGTCAGGAGCGGCACCTTCACAATAGACGGCGATCATCAAGCTTGCGCGGGGTGGCAGGATGACGTGATCGTCGGCAATCCTTACAGCAGCATGGTGTCCGAGGTTCGGCTGCGGCGTCGTGGAGTGATCGGAAGAAAACGTTATCGACCTGGTCTGCAGATCAATTATTGCGCCATTGTCCGTCAAAAAGTCCATTCTGAGAATTACGTCGCTGGAGCAGTTAGGCAAAATAACGAACTCCGCAGGGTACGTAGTGCCGTCTATGGTGACGCGCGATGTGCACATTCCACTTGGGGTCACGAGGTGGCCTCCTGCTGTGCGTATGTGCGGACCGTCCCATCTGGTCGTAACTTTCTTTAGCTTGGACGCAAATGACCCGCTCATGACCGAGTAGTCGGCTCCCGTGTCAATAAGGGCGACTACGTCAAGGCCGTCGATGCACAACTGGACGTCGGATGCCGCTTTCCTCGAATTTCGGGTGCGTCGGGGCGTCGTATCGCGGCTTGCGCGTGTTGATGGTCGGGCACTATGCGTCGTCATCGTCGTCTTCTCAGCGACAGGCTTCGTAATTTTGGGTACGCGTCGCGCAGCGTAGCTGTCGTCGTTTTCGGGGGTCTCGTCAGGGTGTCGTCAGGTCATCGGGATGAGGGTGTGTCGTGAATCACGGTCTTGCGTCGTTGGGGGGTTTTCATTTTTTTGTCGTTGTGCAACTTCACCTCCAGAAGTTGCTGCTTTTAGTTTCCCTCTCGTGGGCTGGGGGACATTCCACGGGCGAAGTCAGCATTGCTGCGACGGTTGGGGGATTGGTACGGGTAGGGCGACGGCGAACGGTTGAAACGGGATGGTCCACAGCTGGTGTTCGATAGGTATTCTTCCAGCCCAGCCTCTTGTACGGGCAGCGGCGGTAGACGTGGTCGGCCTCTCCGCAGTGGTAGCACAGCGGACGATTATCTGGCGTTCGCCACACCTCGGTCTTCCTGGGCGCCTGATTTCGGTTTACAGGGGGTCGGGCGGGCGACATTGGGCGGCGGTACGGTGGGGCCTCTTGATAACGGGTTAGGACGGGTCGGGGTCGACGAGCAGCAGCGGAGTAGGTCATAGCTTGTGGTTCGTAAGATGCTTCCGACGGCGTAGAATTCCCCAGTGCTTGCTGAACCTCCTCGCGGATGACGTCAGTGAGGGAGGCGACTTGGGGCTGCGGCGTTGCTGGGAACAATTTCCTCAGTTCCTCGCGAACGACGGCGCGGATGGTCTCCCGCAAGTCTTCCGTCGCCAATCCAGGGGCGTTTACTGGGTTCACCGAAAGGGTGTTGAGTGTTCTATCGTATTGCCGCGAACGCATATCCAGGGCCCTTCGATCATCGAAGCCTCGGTGACGAACTCAGCGACGGTCTTAGGGGGGTTGGGGATGAGTCCAGCGAAGAGCTCTTGTTTAACTCCCCGCATCAGAAAGCACACCTTCTTCTCTTCTGCCATTTCGGGGTCAGCTCTCCGGAACAGCATCTTCATCTCCTCAGCGAACAGTACAACACATTCGTTAGGGTGTTGCATTCGCGTCTCCAACAAAAGGGCGGCTCGTTCTTTCCGCACAACCGTAGCGAATGTTTTGAGGAATTCGTTCTTAAAGACAGTCCAGTCGGTTAGGGAGCCTTCATGGTTCTCAAACCACGTTCTAGCTGCATCCTCCAAATAGAAGAAGACATGACGAAACGTTTCTTCGTCATCCCACCTGTTAAAGATGCGGACCCGGAAGAGTGGCTTCTCCAGCCACTCTTCCGGGTCTTCACTAGGAGATCCTCGGAATGATGGGGGCTCACGAGGTTGTTGCAGAACGACGGGAGGGTTGGTAGCGCTGGTCATGGTGCCTGCGTTGATCATCGTCGTTTTTACGTCTTCTTTCCTCCTTTTATCCGGGAGCAGTCCAAACTCTGGCTGAAGGCCTTGCTGTCGGCGGCTGACTCGGGTTGGGCGTGCTTGTCGTGTTGGGCTTGCTTGTCGGCTTGGCAATGGCTTAGGGTTCATGTACCCCGCACCTCCACTAGATGTGACGCAGCAAAGGACGACGCAGTTGTCTATAAGGAAAACAAGTTTATTGGAGCGAACTTGTGCTCCCCTAAAAACTGAAAGAATACACAGGCGGCGAAGCAGCGGTCGGCAAAACGACGTGCACGCTAGTGAGCGTCGGCGATCGAATGTCGCGGCATCGGCGGTGCGGGAATTTATATCCCTCGGCGCGAGCGTTTCTCGAATAGTTGAATTGTATCGAGAACGCTGTGATAGCGTTTGTTCGAAACGCTGTTTGTTCGGAACGCTCGAAGCGTTGTTCGATAGCGTTTGTTCGAAACGCTGTGATAGCGTTTGTTCGAAACGCTGGGAAAACAGTGATAGCACAGGCCGGCGCAGCCAGGCCGAAAAAAACAAAACACAAATAAACAAACCCAATGTATGGTTCGCGGCAATATTATGATCTAACACAGCCATCCAAAGAAAGCATAGGGGTTGTTATATCGGTATTGCGAAGTGAATGTGACGAAAGAAAAACTGACGGAAAGATAACTTGCCGTTGGCAGGGGCCCAGCTTGTGACCTTAGAATTACTCGTCCGAAGCTCCACCAACTGAGCTACCACGGCAGCTATACGCGCGTTCACATTATGGGGTGCATATAGGTGCAATAAACCTGGGAGTGTCAGTCAGTGCCACCAGTAGCCATGACGGCGAGCGTGCAACCTTCTTTATTTGTCTGTTTGGCGTCACGCAGCACGTAATTTTAGAACGAGCTGGCAACTCCCTCGTATACTACCTCAAATAATCCAATCTGCCATAGTTACACCCTCGCTATGAATGAATAAAAGAACTGTATACTTAAGGGCTCGTTTTCTTTTTTAGACCCAATATCATTGAGACCTAACAGACAATTACACCAAGGAAAGTATGGGGAATGTTACTTGATGCAATTGTCATGTAAGTGTGAAGAAAGCAAAATGGGTGAAAAGATATTTTGCCGTGGGCAGGCACCGATCCTTCAGGGTCTTGTTCTGGCAGACTTGGTGTCTTCAGGTAGTATACAAGGTATTATTGGTCAGCTGTCATCTCGTAATAAGTTCACGTCCTACATGACGCTAAACAGGCTGATAAATGGTGTTTCACATTCACCGTCCCCGCTACAGGCGGCACTGACTAACCCTCCCCTGTTTAACTCACATGATTACCCCATAAAGTGGACGTGGAGATAGTCACTCTTCTAGCTCAATTGCTAGAGCATCGGACGCGTTATCGAAGGTCGCAGGTAGCGCCAGTTATTTTTTCGTCTACTTTTCTTTCTTCACACTTACACTATAATTACCACGTTTAACATCCCCTATATTTTGCCTGGCAAGATTGCCGGTAAAATCTCAATAATATTGTGTGTAACAAAAAAAGTATACCCCTTTATTGTAGACTTCTTTTCTTCATTACGTAACCAGTCGCGTGACGAAGACTCTCTAAATTATGCAACTTTTCACGTCACTAAAATCGCCCCTCATTTAACAGTTAGGGACGTTGTATGTCGCCGATATAAACCCAGTAGCTACTCACGTGACTGAAAGCCTGATAAATTACGTGCATGTTCCCGATAGAAAAACGTAACAGCTAGTGACATTTCTGAAATTACAACATCACGTCACAGTTAATCACGTGACATGTTTTTTACCGAATGATCGAAACAACTAGACATGCCACTAAAATCTTGTGACCTTAGGTAACAGCCTGCCACGTGACATCTTCCCGCCAAAAAAATGTAGCAGCTGGTCACATGACTAAAATCGCGCAACATCAGGTAACCAGTAGCATGGCATGTTGCCGCCAAGATAACGTAAAACCTATAGCCACGTTACGTGTTCGCGCCACCACCACGTGACAGGTGTGGTGTGTTGGGAACCGACCGAAATAAGACTTGCCACGCTTCAAACTGCTAGCAAAAACTTAGCGTCTGTATAAAACGCTTGATATTGCTAGATAAACTTAGCGAGGTTAAACATGAGCTTTACTGATGGTTCCAGCTCTGCGCCACTACTATAAGCTGCGCACTTTATTTACTGAGGATTTCCTCCAGCGCAGTATATAGGAAAGTTGAGTCATCACCAGCGGTGAGGACGATGAACGATTTGCGATGATAAACAAGTACGGAAAACAAACTGCCTCACAAATAGCCACAAAGCACTTATGCCAAACTTAATGCAAGAAAATCTCTTCTTAATATTTATTAATACGTCATTGGGGACAACTTCTAGTGACCTGTTCGCAATGACAAGAGCTGTGTCAGTTGTTGTTCAGGACGTAAGACTAATTATTTTAAATACCACACCAATGTATGATCCAGCATATAAATGTGACACGCCGTCTGTTATGTATTTCATGTAATATTTTGTTTGTCATAATAGTACGCATGATTTATGGCTACGCACAACACTTTAAAAAAATTGCGGACACTAAAGCTTCACCTTTGGAAATTGAACGCGATATCGACATCTTGTTACTGGTCTAAATTTCCGGAGCCCTCCACTACGGCGTCTCTCATAATCATATAGTGGTTTTGGGACGTTAAACCCCACATATCAATCAATCCTGTTACTTGTGAGTACTTCAAACACTTTGTGCATCAAACCTTTTCGCATTCGCTACGGCTCACTGCGTGGTCTTGAGGGAATAGGCGCAGTCGCGTGTGTGGCTTTTGTAGTGGTGTACCGGTTTTCAACCACCGAGCCTCTCTGATAATCACAAATTCTAACGCCTGTAGGCAATGGACGCTTGTGCCACGCAATATTACGGCAATATTCCATGTTGCATTGTGAAGCACGTGCACAAAACGCGCGTGTTTGGGAAGCACGAAAGCTACTTTCGCTGCATTTCCAAGCAGAGGAAGTTCTTTTCACTGTTCTCACAAACTTCTGCAGTGGCTTCCACTTCTGGACGCTTGTGTGTTTGCCTGACGGATTAAGTGTGTTATGCGTAGTTCACAATTACTGGTATGATTTCTTGCATTGAAGAGAAGGAAGCAGAGGCATGGCCGTGTGGTAAAACATCCGCTTGCCGTGCAAGCAACCCGGGTTCGATCATTCTTTGGACCCAAACAACTCTGGTTTGGTCCCCACTCGGTCCAGAAATATCTACTATTCATTTTATTGGCATTGTTCTCAATTTTCTGGTCGGCTTCAGCGTCAACCAACGATGCCGAAGCCGACGCAGACGCCATAATTTCTGCGAAAAGAGCTCTTTAAGCTATCGTGTTAAAACTGCCACACCACGAAATCGGCCCCACCTAAGCTTACGGGAGAGGATATCACGATAAATAAAATGACGTGCTCTCTTATTATAAATGGGTGTTTTAAACAATTTTGTTATCGATTTATGCGTGGTTGTTGACTGCGAGTTCAAACCGTTAAACCACAACTGTACGTGTGGGAAGAAGTTTCTAAATGTCATTCTGGCGTTTTGTTTTAAGTGATAATGAGAACTAACACATATTATTACCAGAGAAAGTAATGAGAATGTTACTTATAAAGTAGTTGTAATAAAAATGTGAAGAAAGAAAAGTGGACGGAAAGATAACTGGCCACCGGCAAGCTGCGAATCGGTGACCTTAGTATGACGCTTTCAATGCTCTACCACTCAGCTACGGTGGCACTCATCCTCCTGTCCATTTTATAGTGTAAATATGTGCATTTAAGCGTGGAAGCTTCAGTCATTGCCACATGTTGCCCTTACGGTGAATGTGGAACACTATTTTGGCGTGTTCGGAATCACATCAAACGTGATTCCATTCACACTGATAGTTACATTACAATTACTTCTATAAACATTGTGTATACTTTTTCTGGCATTATTACGTGTTAGTGTTTGTGAATTTTAAGTCGAACAAACGAAAACGAGTCTTGAAATATACAATTTCGCTGTTAAAACATGGTAACAATAAAGTAACCCAACAATTCTCAGAGCTATACATTTTTGTCAAGCGCATTTAATCAAAACAGTACTATAACAAAACTGAAAATGAATGGGGCGCTAAGGTATCTATCTTAGTATTTCTTCGCAAAGCCTTGCTATTTTCGTAGATATCAGGCCAAAATAACGCTTAAGAGCAGAATTGGTTAAGTATTTCATGTAATATATTACGTAAGATTTTGGTATTGCCATTCATTATCAACTGTAACTTCACTGACCGATGTCATTGTTTGTGGTCAATTCTTCAATAACATTAGAGGAGTTTATTTATGCGAACACGGATGCGTTCTTCAAGGTTTTTACAGCAAGCTTGATAAATATTCTTCATCTTTTGATGCAGTGAATTGAAGAAAAATCTCATAGATATGGTGTTCAATGCATGAGTTTTAACGTCCAAGAACACATGAAACGATAACAGACACCATAGCGCAGGATTTCTATATATCCGCCCACCTGGGGTTCCTTTAGCGTGCGCTCATACTGCGTCTAACATGACTCTCTGGCATTTGATTTCCATGGAAATTCTACTACCATGGCTGGTATTGAACTCACCTATTTGTTCAGAAGCCGGGTATTTATTGTCTAATATCCGGGGTCGACGTCCAGAAAACGAAATATGATTATGAAAGACACCGTAGTGCAGGATGGCGGAAACTGTGACCATCTGCTTTCCTTCAGCATGCCATCAAGACGCACAGTACACGAGCCTTTACACGAGCCTTTACCTTTTAGTGTATAAGACTAAATGAAAAGATGAATTTTCAGGTACACTCCTAACCAAGTCCTCCCTAAATGCTATCTCCACCACATTAAGTTTGGCCTGATTAAGAGTAGAGCTTAACTGCGATATTGATTACACTCTGAACTTCTTTGACCGTTTGCTCAGATAATTTATTTTTAAGGGTATCGGCCTAGGATATTTCTCTTTCGGTAACACACACACGATAGGCGCCATATTTTTTGTTATGTTGCATGTGCTTTGGTTTTAAATGCGAAGCATTTCTTAGAGAACTTCAGCGACTTTGACCGTGTGTGTCCATCTAGCTGCCTATGACTTTCGCTCCCTTGGCAGTTTCGGTAACGGGATCTTTGCCTAAATTGGTATGGCATAACATGACTGCATGACGAGCATAAATGAACAGTCATAATTCGAAAATCATGTCATTTAGGTCTTAAATGTCATGACATACATTTCATGGTATTGTTGCTCTCGTGGTAGATTCGTTCACATTACATATTGCAAAACTGGTATGGTATGACGTGACTGAATGGCGAACGTAAGTGATAGGTTCCAACGTGGAAATCATGATCATGACATGCATGTCATGTAAGTCGACTACACTCATGGTGCGGTCGCGGTTGTTTGACCAGCTTCACATAACCAAACTTGGTATTACGTGATGCGAATGGATGACGACGGCCTATGACTGGCGCAAACATAATAACCATGGCATATTTGTCATGTAAGAACATGACTACATGTTACGCTCATGGTACGCTTGCGGCTGTTTTGATAGATTCACATATACCAAATTTGGTATTACGTGACGTGAATGGACCACGAACATAAATGCTATGCGCAAAAATTGATTGATTGATATGTGGGGTTTAACGTCCCAAAACCACTCTATGATTATGAGAGACGCCGTAGTGGAGGGCTCCGGAAATTTAGACCCCCTGGGGTTCTTTAACGTGCACCCAAATCTGAGCACACGGGCCTACAACATTTCCGCCTCCATCGGAAATGCAGCCGCCGCAGCCGGGATTCGAACCCGCGCCCTGCGGGTCAGCAGCCGAGTGCCTTAGCCACTAGACCACCGCGGCGGGGCCTATGCGCAAAAATAATAATCATGAAATGGAAGTCATGTACGGCATAATTTAGGTCCGCCTCGTAACGTTGTGCTGACTTTAAAGTGACATATAAACCTTCCTCACTTGTGCTTTGCCTATCATCTATTCCCACTGTACGTGGGATCTGCCATTTTTTGTGCTGCAGTGGGTATTTTAAGGACTTTTTCATCACATAGAGTCAGTGGTCTTTGTGGTCATTTTCTTCGCAACTTGCATTCGTAATACTTGAGCAAATAGACTTTGACAGGTAGGCTTCCCTTCGCAACCTAGGTTGTTATTTACGCGTATGAATTGTATTCTTACAATAAAAATATTCATGCACCGTATGTATATCGTGATCATGCCACGTTGAACAAAATTTGCTTCGCTGGAGGCATTACCTATAAATCGAACCGGTCAAACATGCAATCGATCAAAATATCGCTGCCGTTGACGGTCATCGTTTCAGAATATCATGAAAAATGCGTAAAAAGGGTCACTGACATCGGCTCTTACAGATTCAGCATGAATGCTATAATAATATTATCAGGAATTTACGTCCCAAAATCACAATATAATTATGAGAGATGCCGTAGTGGAGGGCTCCAGAAATTTTGACCATCTGGTGTTCTATAACATTCACTTACCTCGCAGAAGACATCGACCTCTACCAATTCGCCTCCATCAAAATGCAACCGCCACAGCCGGGGTCGAACTCACGACTTTCGGATCAGCATCCAAGCACCCTATACACCGAGGTGCACTCCAGCATGAATGTTACGGATATTAGAGTTCGCTAGTATGGGGACGTTCGTGGGCGTTGTAGCTGTCGTAAAACGCGCAGGGATCTGTGTCATGATGTGCAAATGTATAGGACGGTGTAGCTTATGACAACATCTTCCTATATGGTAGACCAGACGTCAATGGTGGGTCTATGTAGCACCGCTATTGTAATATTTATCTTCAGCTCAAAGAACTGGTTTTCGCTCTGCTACTGTTATTTTTGTAAAGAGGTCGACAGCCTTTTGATTTAATTCAGGGAATACAAATACAGTGCCACCCCACCATTTCTAGTATTTGTATACTTGTAAATTTGGAAACAGAAACGAAGACGTGTCATGGTAAGTCTAACTTGTTTTTTTTTTTAAGACGAGGTCTTCAAGATATCTCTGATTCAGTCTTAGCAGCGGCGCGGTTATTGCCCCGGAATGAAGAATACATGTTTCACCGCCTCCTCCAACAACGCGCGGGGCATTCTATTTATGCTATGCCCCACCCTCCAATCTTAGAAAACTCATCTTGAGCAGTCTGTAAATGTCACTTCGTTTTCGAATTTTCCTAGATGCAGTAATTTCCCATGCAGCTTATAGAACTTCTGGTGCTCATTTCAGGCGATAGCCAAGTCGTGTATGCTGTGTAAAACATTGTTGGCACAAACTTGAAAGAAGGTGAAAGAAGAGACGCGGAAAAGCGCTTCTCTTCTTTTGTGTTCTTTTAAGTTCGCGCCAACGATGTTTTACACTGCTGTACACCAACTAGACTGACAGCATACGTTACCGAAATCATGTATGGTTTTGTACTGTGGAGGCAGAGGCACTCGCTTAGACACGTGAGGCTCTTCACATGCGACGATTGCTTCGTGACTAGAACTTCATTAGGTGATTTGAATATCATTATTTTTTCTGGGCACTTGGTAAATGGCATACACTTGAAACAATTCCGACCCGGCTTTACTCTTGTCACGCATCTTTTGGATTTTAGGCGACGCACAGTAGTAGCTGCTGCTGCAGCTCGGCAGTTACATTGCCTAGCTGCCGACCCCAAAGGCGCGCGTTCGATACAGGACGCGGTGGTTGCATTTCGATGGATAAAAATGGTAGAGGGTCATGCGCAGTGTTTCAGTCGACGGTAAAGAAGGCCAGTTTAACGTAACAACGAACCGGTGGCCAGTAAAACATCATGTTTCGTGGACGATTTTTTCAATTGAATATTAGTTGCTCTGCTTTATATATCATTTCAGCTTGGCAAGTTTACTCTTAGTGTATGCGCAGTATTTTCTACAAAGTAGTGTGCTCTTCGTTGAGCACCCTTAATTATTTTTCTCTTTCCAACAACTCAAATGTTTTACTCAAGTACACTATAGTTTCCATACAAGTTTCCATACAAGTTTGCCTCGGTGAGGCAAATTTCATTCGTTTTTTTTTATGAAAGTTAGTAGCTATTTAGCTCTCGAACAGTGAGCGATGCAGGTTTCCGGGGAGCAAGGCGAAAACAAATGAGGCAGTATAACGCACCAGAAGGGCACGCAAGATGTCTTTAGAGATGTGCTTGAAGCTGCCGAAGTCCTGCTGCCTGTATCCGTCTTTGTTGTGAGAAACCAATGCAGTAATAACTATTTCGAAGAACCCTACTGCAGCGTTCCTAGCAGCTTATGCCGGATACGTTGGGCCAGAAATAAAAAAAAAGGTTCACGAAGAAGGAACACTAACACTCGATGTGTTTATTGTTCCTTCTTTGTAGTTTTCTTTTCTATTTTAGCGCTGTTTTGACTGCGTAGATTGAACCAACTAGCCCCTCAAGACGTCATGATCACATCGTAACCTTATTTAGTTACCCTTGCCATTTAGTTATCTCAAAACACTGCCCTCTAACGTGCTTCAAGAACAAAATCAGTAAAGAGAAGATTCAATAGAAGGGTACACTGTGGCTTACTGGTTCTACACAGGCTTTTGGCTGTTTTTGTTATGACAGTTCGGCGTTAACGTGCATCCATTCCGCAAAAAATTTGGACAACGCACTGCTCGGCTGCAGCCTGTCACGCGAACTGTGACATCGAAAGTGCACCACTAGAGTTTCGAGTGCTAAGTTTTATAGCCAAGTGTAGCTGTCTGTGACGTCGCGATAACTAATGCTTGAGAACAAGCTGGGCCATGGCAGCAGTAACCAGAAGTCCCGACATGTCGCAGTTGTGTCTCGCTCTGTTCAAACACTGGCATCCTAGCACACAAGATTGTTTCTGCAGAGCACAGCATATACGACGCGGCAATGTTCTGACGGCCTCTGCTTCGCTGTCAATGGCACAGAACTCGAAACAAATATGAACGTTTTAGGATGTTTCATGCCACTTTCTCCTTGCTTGCAATAATGTTTACTCTTTGTTACATTATGTAACACAATTGGTTAAATTTTGCCAGTTAGTTTTGTAATTTCTATTTGTATAAAGGAACTGTTTAACTTTCTTCACTACGCTTGCGAATAGTCTTTAACGAGTGCAGCTCAAAGATAGGCCAATACTCTCAGGACAGCATAGAACGACGTAGTCAATCTACATGTGCGTGACAGCGTAAATTGGCGCCATTCGATAGGCTGCTCATACGAACGTCTCCATCGCGACTGTCAAGGCTGTCTCAGAGAGTGCATATACGAAATCTGTGATAACAGGTGTGTGCGCAAAGATCGTAATATACTTCCTGCCTCGCATTGCTGTGATACTCGCGCTGCGAAGTTGAGCTCCACATAGGCTCATGTTGCTCATACGCTTTCAATATCATGAATAAATACGTACACATTTCTTTGCATACATTTTGTCTGCAACTTACAATTGGTTTTTCAAGGGAATACATGTGCCTATAGACACAGATTCTTATTCTGGCTTAAGAATATTATCATACACCAGGTGACACAGAGACACCAGCGCTTTCTGGGCGCCCGCGTTTGTCCTGCTCTCAAGATAATATTTCGATAAGTAGAGGCTCTGTGAACTTCGTTCCAGTAGTAATTAAGTTCGGTGCGATTAAAGTTTCAGGTCCTATGTAATTGATTAGTCTCAAAGGAACATTGTTCATTTTTCCTAGCAAGGGCATCCTCTCTTCCTCATTGGTTGTTGTCAGTGTGCCCGAACGTATTCGTTGTGCTTACTTGGTCGTCAAAGCAACCCACCACAGCAACTCATACGAAAAAAAAACTGAACAGCACAAACTACCTTTTGGGAATAGCTTCGTTCCTGGCTCAGTTCTTCTCATTCATCAAAATCCGTATCAAATAATTAAAATATCAGAGGTTTAACGTCCCAAAACCACGACATGATTATGAGAAACGCCGTAGGGGAGAGCTCCAGAAATTGCGACCATCTAGGATTCTTTAACATGCACTGACGTCACAAAGTACATGGGCCTTTACCATTTAGCCTCCATCGAAATACGACCACCACGGTGGGATTGAAACCGCAATATCCGGGTCAGGAGCCGAACACCCTAGCCACTAATACAGCGAGGTGCTCCCGATATGAACTTAGTTCCAATGCTCATTACAAGGGCGTCATTTCGTGTTTTACTTTTATATTGAGTACACTGCTTAGTGAATTCGGATGTCCGCGAAAGTTTTAATAGATCATCAGGAACGCCAAATCTGCGAAAGCCTGCACAAGCGGCAGGCATGCGGAAACGCGCGAGTGAGTATTGTGTCTGAGTCCGCTTGCGGGATGCGACGCCCCGACTTTTCTGCAAATGTGTCGACTACTTCATCTCGCTCTAAGAAAGAAAGAAAGAAGGAAAAAGAAAGAAACAAACAAACAAAGGAAGAAAAAAGAAACAAAGAAAGATAGAAAGAAAGAAAAAAGGAAAAAGAAAGAAGAAAGAAAGAAAGAAGGAAAGAAAGAAAGAAAGAAAGAAAAAAAGAAAAAAGAAGAAAGAAAGAAAGAAAGAAAGAAAGAAAGAAGAAGAAAGAAAGAAAGAAAGAAAGAAAGAAAGAAAGAAAGAAAGAAAGAAAGAAAGAAAGAAAGAAAGAACTGCTGATATAAGGATCGTTTAGTGCTCGGACTTCGAAGCTATTATTATAGCCGCTTCGTATAAGCGGGCAAGCCAGCCGACCACGCTTCCTTTATTTCTCCCAGGCTTTATTTTATTACTTTTGTCATGCCTATTATCATCTTCCCTGCTTCGTTTCTACGTGAGCCTGCTTGCTGGCTTTCCTGGCCACTCTAGTGGGCTGACAGGCAGCCAAAGCAGCCAACTGATCCGCCACCACAGGGTCGTTATCCTCGCACAAGATTAATTTCCAACAGACGCGCACGTCAGGACGGTTTATCGCAACACACGACGGCTCGGCAGCAGCGCTGCGCAATGGTGACTAAAGAATAATAATTAACGGCAGCCATAGAAGCGAGCGACTGAGAGAGAGAGAGGGCACAATGTTAACACGACTGGAATAGCAGACTGTACAGCGCTCGGGCGAAGGGGAATATATAGTGCACCAGATATTGAAGAAGGATCATCATTCGTGAAGCATCGTTAGACAAAGGAAGTTATTAAAGTGACTGGGAAAGCAAATAGAGACGAAATAGGAGCATACGGTTGTTTTGCAATTGACGAAACCTTGATGACTGCTATCACTGAGCGTCGGCCATGGTTAGAATTCAATGGAATGCTTGTGAGATTTTATTTCACGTTTTTTTAGGTTCGTACACAGCTTAACTTTTGCAGCCGGGAACAGTCGTTACGAAACATATATTTTCGTGGTTCAGCGAAACAGCCATAGATTAAATGTTACGCAAATCTAAGAAGTTTTTTACCTCTCGTAGTCTGCGCTCTACTTGAGTTACGGTGTTTTTGGCTGATACGCTGTGCTCAAGAAATGCTTGGCGAGATGAAGCGAAGTGTTTTGAATTAAGCTTCAATAGTGTGAAAAAATTAGATTGGGGTCATCCCTTGTGTGAGTTGACTCAGCCATTTGAAACGGTGGGGAGGATGTGAAACTCCAAGAGGGCGCTGCTGCAAGCTCAGCACTAGATATTAGCGGAGTCTTCGATTGTCCCACAAAGCTTCGATAGGTAATATGTTTTGCCCACATGTGCTCTTGTCCCATTTATTTTTTCTTTATAACACACTTGTGAGACATTGTTTCATCCCGACAGCAAGTACTTCAAGTTTTATCCGTTTGTTACAAAGTATTATTGACAGTGCTACTTTGGTTTGTTCTATCACGGCAATCTCTTCCTATATCACACGTGCTTCAGGCAAGTTTGTTGCATTTTCTGTGGTGTCTCATTGCTTTACGCGGGCTAGACGCACAGGCTTTGGCGGCACGGTTTACTTCCCTGGTATACTTCAAATCCTAAGGAGGTTTGCGAAAGTTTCCTGCCATAACAAATAACATAAACGAACTTCGAAAAGTTAATATTGGAAAGGGTAGAAAGGCAGGTGTAATCAATGTCTGCACTACTTCTAGTTTATTTTTGTTTTGTTTTTTCACTGTAAAGCTCAGTTTCGATCACGGCTGCGGCAGTCATATTTCTATGGAAGCGAAGTGATAGAAGCTTGTGTACTGCGTGACGTGCGTGCTCGTTATATATTGACACATGATCGGAATTTCCGGAGCCCTTCACCTGATCCGCTAAAGCATCCTCAATTTCTGCGTCGGTGCACTTGAGCAGTTCATTGTCAGATATCACACTTCGCGTGGCAATGAGAGATCGGTGAGCTGTTACACGAACTTCATGTTGTCCGATTTTTCCAAGGTGTCTGATTTTCTCACTTTGTTGTTTGTTTTCCACTTCTATGAGGAGATCTCCTGAGTTCATTTTTTGCACTGTAATTGCTTCCAATGCATTCTTTGATTGCTTTTGCGATCGGAATCTTAGTCTCTGTCAATGACGTTACAACAAAAAATTTTTGTCATCGCTCTCTTTAGTCAGTAGGTTTCTATTCGCTTCGGTGCGACCCCTTTTACGGGACCTATTATTGTAGAAAGGGGGGTACTTTTTTCCATAGAAAAGCATGATCATTCGGTAGCTATGCTGGCCACACACCAAGGAGTCGAACAAGGAGAACGTATACACACGCTAGCCATACATTGCTACTATAACCCTATGATCCCGACCAAGGTAGGTCAGTCTCCTAGGGTTAACCCTAGCCGCCAGGAAATCCCGAAGTAAACAAAAAAAGAGAAGACGACCGGACAGGTAAGAAGTGAGAGATAAAGACGAAGATGTAGAAAGGGAGAGATAGAAAAAGGCAACTGCCGATTTCCCCTGGGTGAGTCAGCCTAGGGTCTACGTGAAGCCGGGGCCGAAGAGGTGTGTTGCCTGTGCAGGAGAACCTTAAAGGTCCAATCACACTGCGTCGGCTCAACACCAAGGGTCCCCTTTGACCCGAACACGGCAAAGCCACGCACGGCTAGGCGTGGGAAGGAGTCGAAACTCCCCCGTTAGCTCGGGTCCGTGGTGTCGCTACACACCAAACGCCTGCATAACCAGACGCCCCTGCCGGGGTTAACTGAATAAATTTCCTCTAATGTCTCGATGTCATCAGCATACAAGAGAAAACAAGAGGAACAAATTGAAGAGAAACGTCGTTAACATATATTAAAATTACATTGAGCCTAATACCAACCCTCGAGGGACCCCGCAAGTAACTTTGTACAAAAAAGACGTTTAGACATTTACAGCAACATAACAGGGTCTATTGAGCAGGTAGCTGTAGAAGAGATTCACAACAGGCGAGTCAACATCATAGTTTAAAAGTTCATCAACACCATAGTTAGCAAAAACATTCAGTGGCTGACCACATCAAAAGCCTTGCTCAGGTCTTAGGCAACCTGTCCTCTCTGAGAGATAGGTGGGGTGATTTGTGTCATGAAACTAGCATGATTTGTGATAGTTAAGCGGCCAGAGAGAAACCCGTGTTTATTAAGAATCAATTATTTGTTCACGCTAACGTACAATATATTGTGAAGAGCCCGCTCAAAGATCTTTAATGTGGCGCACAGTAGAGAAATTGAGCGATAAATAAAAACATCAGCTTTGGAGCCCGATATAAATACTGGGAAAACACGTGCAGTTTTTCACATGCTGTGAAATGGTGGAGCGTTCAGACAGTTAATAAATATTGTAGTCAGTACTGGGGCAAATATACTAGCATAAGCCTTTAGTATGGCCGAAGGGGTGCCACCTGGTCCACACGATAAGGAAGGTTTTAAGTGCCTGATGTATGAACAGAAGAGCTTTTTATCCAGTGACAGACCACTGGATGTGCCAATTGCCTTGTGCTGGTGCCCTATATGAGTCCTAGGATCTGAGGTCTTATAAACTAATCAAAAATAGGTGGCGAATCAGTCAGCTAGAGCATTTACTTCGACACCACCCGAGTCTAGTAGCCGGAAAGGCTCCTCATTTTTGCTTGACCACTTTTGTGCATAATTACAAAAGTCAGCTGGCCTGTCAGAAGTGTTTTTTTTTCTAATAATGCAATATATTGTTACTAATAACGTTTTTATTAACCTATATGCGATGCACAGAGCTCGGTGAGCAAGATGGGGCCAGTTCATCAACAACCAGCAACCGTCGTCGTCTTTCTCTTTCATGCTGCTAGGCTGCGGCGGCAGTTCTATATCATAACCCTAAGGTGTTAGAAGCACCGTCTCAATGCTTGGATTGCATGATTGCGGTGGTAGCAGGGTGATAAAGTTTGAGCCGAGCTATGTGCACGATGTCTCTCGAAGCTGACGATGATAACGTTGGATCGGCTGGAACAATTTCTTATGTAACGTCAGTCACTTGGCGAACGACACGTATGGTCTAGTGTAGCGTGACAGCAGTTTTTGAGAAAGACCTACACGCCGAGTAGGGGATAGAGAAGGACTAGGAAACGCGGAGAAATGTGCACGTTTTGATTCTGAGAATTCTACAGCTGTCTTTGGTGCTCCTGTGAGGCCTGTAAACGGATGCGGGCGAGTTGGCGTGCATGGTCGGCTTGTGTGATGGCTTTGCTGGCATATTCAGTGACCGAAGGCAGCAAGGTGTCAAAGGGTAGGGCGGGTTCTTGGCCGTATAGAAGGCAGAATGGCGAATAGCCGGCAGTATCGTCACGTGACGAAATAAATGTGAACGCCACATATGGCAAATGAATGTCCCAGTCCTGGTGATCAGCCACTACGCTTTTAGTTAGAAAGCATGTCGTTTATAGCCCCGTTGAGGCGCTACGTAAAACTGTTCATTTGCTGATGGTACGAAGTGGCAAACTTGTGCTTGGTGGAGCAAGAGCGCAATATTTCGTCAACGACAGCTCAGAAGAAGGCCTGACCTTGGTCAGTGAGGAGCTGACGTGGAGCTCCATGTATTAAAATGATATCTTAAACCAGAAAGTCCGCCACATCGGTTGCGCAACTCGTCTGAAGTGCTCGCGTGATAGCGTACCGTGTCGCCTGGCCAGTGACGACCGCACTCCATTTGTTGCCCGAGCTGGCGATAGGAAATGGGTGAAGCAGGTCGAGGCCAACTCGAAAAAAGGGTTCAGAGTGAATGTCAATCGACTGAAAGAATCGATCTTGTAGGGAAGATGGCTTTTTGCGGGGCTGGCAGGGCTCACAAGCGGCGACGTAGCCTCGGACCAATCGGGCAAAACCAGCTGCCCCCCCCCAAAAAAAACGACGATTTACACGGTAGTATGTGCGAGAAACGCCCAAGTGGCCCGCTAAAGGAGTGTCATGAAGTGGGTTAAGAACAGTCGCACGAAGATCCGCTGTTATGACGGGGAGTAAGTCATACCCATATAGATCAAGGTTGCGGTGATACAGAATCCCGTATTTGACCAGGAACATTTGCAGAGACGCGTCGTGAGGCATTGACTCAAGCTTGTCAATGATGGCTCGCAGAAAAGTATCCCGACGTTGTCCGTGGGCAAGGTTCAGTGGCTGGGCCACCGACAAAACGTCCGGAAATGTTTCATTATGGGCGGATTCTTCCGCAGGGTAACAGAATAAACAATACTCATCTTCATGCAACCGCCCTGTTTTTATACCTTAAGGTGAATGTGTATTCATGTAAGCGTAGGGCCCAACGAGTGAGGCGTCCTGTGGGATCCTTGAGTCAGGCTAGCCTTGACATTGGAGAGATTCGAAATGCAACCGGACTGAACTCTGACTTTATAAGTTATAAGGGAATAGTTGCAATGCTACTTATTCTTAAATTGAAAAGTTCTGTAGGCCCTGATAAGATTGCAAACATGTTTCCCTATCGGTATGCCGAATCCATAGCTAAATTTCTAGTTGTTATATTCGGTCTTTTTTTTATGAAGGTGTTGTCCCCGCGAAGTGGCGTAATGCACGCTCAGTTCCTGTTTTTAAAGCTGGCGGTTGAGCATCGTTACTAGCTATGCCCCTATTTCTCTTCTCAAGTCATGCAGCAAACTCGTGGAGCATATTATTTACAACTATCTGGCCGACTTTCTACATTCCCGCAATATTTTAACACCCTTCCAGCACGGTTTCCGTAAGGGCCTATCTACTACCACTCAACTCGTTTCTATTGTGCATACCTTTTCTTCAGTTCTCGACAAGTCCAGCCAAGTTGACGCTGTTTTCTTAGATCTAAGCAAAGACTTCGACAGGGTTTCGCATTCAGGTCTTCTCTATAAACTTAATACACCCTATGCCCCGCATCTTCTAATAAAGTGGATTGCGTCATATCTTGAACATCGAAAACAGTTTGTTGATGTCGGTGGTCACTTTTCAGAT
Organism: Rhipicephalus annulatus; assembly: GCA_013436015.1. Lineage (NCBI taxonomy): Eukaryota > Metazoa > Arthropoda > Arachnida > Ixodida > Ixodidae > Rhipicephalus > Rhipicephalus annulatus. The sequence continues at coordinate 307,465 of WOVY01009735.1, read as the reverse complement.
CTTGGATTTATTTATTTATTTATTTATTTGTTTATTTATTTATTTATTTATTTATTTATTATTTATTTATTTATTTGTTTGTTTATTTATTTATTTATTTATTTATTTATTTATTTATTTATTTATTTATTTATTTATTTATTTATTATATCTCAAATGCCCCAGCTGGGTGTTACATGAGGGGCAGGCTGTGGTACAAATTTCTTTCGATGTGGGTTTTGAACAGAACTGGGCTTGTGTGGTGCACGACGTCAGGTGGAAGATCATTCTAATCTTTTGCTGTTTGAACAAAGAACGAGCGAAGGTGGGCAGTTGTGCGGGTATGCGCAGGATAAACAGTGTTGCGGTGGCTAGTACTAGAAGAGATTTGATGTGTGGGCAAGATACCGGATGCGTCAGACAATGAATGAAAGAGTTTGTGAAAAAAAGTTAGTCTAGCGGCCTTGCGTCGCAATTCTAGATTCAGAAGTTGGGCTTTGTCTTATTAGTGACACTTGAGTGATATGAATATTCAGAGTAAATGAACCTTGCTGCGCTATTCTGAATAGATTCCAACATTTTAGATAGATTAGATTGGTGCGGGTCCCAGATGGCACAAGCGTAGTCGAGTTTCGGGCGTACTAATGTGAGGTAGGCTAAACGTTTTACAGGAGGAGGGACAGGGCGTAAGTTTTGTCTGAGGTAGCCAAGAACTTTATTTGTTTCGTTATTTATGTTTATTATGTGGAGTGTCCAGTTAAGATCAGGAGTTATGTATATACCTAAATACCTATAGGAGTCCACGGGGGACAACTTAGAGCCGAAAATAAAATGTTTCCTTCGGTGAAAAGAAATTACAGACGTTTTGTTAATGTTTAGAGTCATTAGCCAAGTTCTGCACCACGTTTCAATTGTTAATAGGTCGTTTTGGAGAATGCAGGAGTCATTAGGGTCATGATAAGTTCATAAATGACACAGTCATCTGCGAATAAACGGATGCTTGACGAGATATTATTAGGGAGGTCGTTTATAAAAAATTAAGAACAGGAGGGGACCGAGGACTGCACTCTGGGGTACACCTAAGACTACTTGACGACGGAATTATGATACCTGGTTGGCACAAACAAACGGTTCACGGTTTAAAAGAAAATTTTGGATCTAGTTTAAAACGGCAGGGTCAAAGTTTAAGCACGAAAGTTTTAGAAAGAGGCGTTTATGGGGTCCCTTATCAAATGCTTTTTCGAAATCTAGAAATGGAGCGTCAAGAGGAATATTATGATCAAGACATGTGCTGATATTGTTAATAAAAAGCGCGAGTTGGGTGTCGCATGAGAGGCCTTTCTGAAAACCGTGCTGACTGGGGTGGAAAAAATTTACAGACGAAAGAAATTCTATGGTTTGAGAGTAGATAATATGTTCCATAAGCTTACAGCATATGCATGTTAGTGATATTGGACAGTAGCTGGAAGGAGAGGATAGCGGACCTTTCTTGGGAATCGGAATGATCTTGCCGACCTTCCAGTCGCTTGGCACCACTATCGCTGAAAAATATGAGGCAGTATAACAGCAGACAAATGTTTAGTGTTTATCAGAACTTTACAATTCGTGCAGTCAATTGCAGCTGATGAGGTCACTTTTAATGACTGGATCACTTTAATGATCAAAGATGATGGTAGGCATAACAGGGAAATCATGAGTGGAAGCACAAGGAACTATATCCTCGGGTTCATTGGTAAAGACAGAACAAAATGTAGAATGTGACAAAGGACTCAGGAATTGTAATATTTTGTGGATCGCATAACGAAATAGGTTTCACGTGAGTTAGGTTAATGACCTTCCAGAACTGTTTGGGGTTAGTGCGTATCATGTCTGCGAGGGTAGACGTGAACTTTCGCTTAGCATTTGAAATCATAGATTCGTAAAGCTTTTCAGTATTACGATATTTGTCCCATGCTTGATTGGAATTCGATGCCTTAGCCGAGCAGAAATGCCTCTTCTTTTTGTTGTTAAGGCGTTTTAAAGCATTGTTGTACCACGGAGAAGTAAGACGTTCTGTAACGGTGAAGGTAGAAATACAGGTGTTTATTAATTGTTGAATTTTCTCTTTGAAAGTCATCCAGTTTTCGTCAACAGACTGTTTCCAAAAATCTATGAGAAACCAATCGTAAACAGAGGTAAGTTCGTTATTCATACGTTCATAATCGGCTTTGTTGTATAGTGTTATTCTTTTCTTAATTTTGGTGGGGTTCGGCAAGTTGTATAGGAAACTGACATGAATGGCTGAGTGATCACTTAGGCTGGTTAGATTAGAAACCGACGAAATTTTATCAGGTTCGGTCGTTAGGAGTAAATCTAGCAGGCTTGTTGAATTATGGGTTGTTCGTGTAGGGAATGTTATCACTTGGGATAAATTGAACGTTATCCCGGTTGCGGCGGCTTCATTTCCGATGGAGGCGGAAATGTTGTAGGCCCGTGTACTCAGATTTGGGTGCACGTTAAAGAACCCCAGGTGGTCGAAATTTCCGGAGCCCTCTACTACGGCGTCTCTCATAATCATATGGTGGTTTGGGGACGTTAAACCTCACATATCAATCAATAAATTGAACGTTAGGCACACATCTACAAAGTCACTTTCAATATTACTTTTTGAAGTCGTTAAGGCTAAGTTGGGCCAAGTTATTGAGGGGAAAGTGAACTCTCCGAGTAGCAAGAGAGAGGAACCAACCGAGTCTGAAGTTGCCAGTTGGAGAGCATCATAGAAGTTTCCAATAAATGAGGAATTGGAGTCAGGGGGGGGGGGGCGGTAGCAAACGCCAATTGTAATGGGTGGAGCGGCAGCTTTGCTGCAGATTAAGATAACTTCGAGGCAAGAAGGAATGTCTCTTTAGCATATTCGCGAGCACTAAAGGATACTAAGTCTTCGTTCTTCAATGTAACCTTGCCGAATATCCTGAAGACTAACCCTAAACGTTTTTGGAGTATAATGAAACCACTTAGCACCAGTAAAGTATCATTGGTTACACCCACCGGCGATCCTGTTCCCGACCATCTTTGTTCTTCTGTGCTAAATGATACATTCATTAAGTCGTTTTCTTCATCTAATTATACCCAACGTCCTGAGCTTCAGTCGTACAATCATTTTGCGATGGATCCCGTCACGTTTGACTCGCATGGCATCATCACGATTATCGACAACCTGAAACTAACGTCTTCTCACGGTATTGATGGAATTAATAGTAAATTTTTAAAGAATACCAAAGAATACAGTTTTATCATCCTTAAATGCATATTTTCACAATCGTAACATGATGGTGTACTACCTGAAGACTGGAGAACTGCTGCGATTATTCCAGTACATAAAGGCGGTGATAAACATAGTCCATCTAACTATCGTCCTATATCTCTCACATGTGTACCATGCAAAATAATGGAACATATAATATTTTCTCATCTTGTTAATTTTTTAGAGGATAATAGCTTTTTCTCTTCAAATCAGCATGGCTTTCGAAAGATGTTTTTGTGATACTCAACTAATTTCTTTTACTAATGATTTGCATTTATCTTTGGACTCTGCTTCTTTAACTGACTGTATATTTCTTGACTTTGCTAAAGCGTTTGATAAAGTTAACCATTCCCTGCTCTTACATAAACTAAGTGTTCTAAAAATTGACCCTGCAGTTTTTAACTGGATTCGTGCATTTCTTTCTTCTCGTGTTTAATTTGTCAGCACTAACGATGTTATTCTTCCACTGCACCGGTTGATTCTGGGGTTCCTCAAGAATCAGTACTTGGCCCCCTGCTATTCCTAATCTATATAAATGACTTACCTTCTACTATTACTTCTAATATTTGTTTGTTCGCTGACGACTGTGTGATTTACCGTAAAATATCTAATGACAATGATATTCATTCTCTGCAGGCTGATCTCAATAACATACTTCATTGGTGTCATATTTGGAAAATGGAGCTAAACATTCAAAAATGCAAGTCTATGAGGATTTCTCGGTCGAGTACAACTTGTCCAACTTACTTTCTTCACAGTCACCTCCTTGAAACTGTAACATCTTACCGGTACCTCGGCGTCCACATAACTAACACTTTGTCCTGGAAATTACATACAGAACTTATAGCGTCCAAAGCTAATAAAACACTGGGTTACCTTCGCGGAAACTTCTTTCTTGCTCCATCATCACTAAAGTTATTACTATATACCACATACGTCCGTCCTCAAATGGAATACGCTTCATCTGTTTGGGACTCCGGTCAGGTAACATTATCACACATGTTGGAATCCATTCAAAATCGTGCAGCTCGTTTCATTTTGGCTAACTACCATCGTTCAACTAGTGTCACTCAAATGAAGGCATCTCTAAACCTCATCCCGCTAGTTACCCGCCGAAAGCGCACTCGCATTTGTCTGTTTCATAAAATATTCTGTCATAATCCGAAACTCCGTTCCCGTTTAATCCAAGCTGCTCCCTTCATTTCTCTTCGCCGTAATCACCAACAAAAAGTCACAGTCCCCCATTGCAACACAGTAACATATGCCCAATCATATCTCCCAAGAACTTGTAATGAATGGAATTACCTGCCTGCCTCAATAACAAGCATCAATGAACCCATTCAATTTAAGAATGTCCTTAAAACAATGATTACCTAATTATCCCCTGTATGTTTGCTGAACAGTTTATTTGTATTGCTTTGTGCCTTCACCATGTAATAAAAATAAAATTAGTGTTATCATTTCCTTTATTATGATGTGAGTTGTTAGGAGTAATAATCTTTGTACCCCAATTAGTGACAACGTTTTTATGCCTTTGCTTTGTATTCCTTGTTTTTTTTTCATTTCTGGGCATGCCCTTCCCCTCTAAAATGTACTGTGTACCCTGAGGGTAAAATAAATAAATAAATAAATGTCTACTGCGCAGCATTGCAAACTGTAGTGAGCAGCGATTAAGACACACCCCCCCCCCCCGTTTGTTTTGGCGATCGCAGCGTAAAAAATCAAAATCAGCAAATATAGTAAGCAACTCCGAGTCGAAGATAGATGAATTCAGCCATGTTTCGGTTAGTACTACTAATTTACACTCAGTAGCCTGGATGAGACTGTGCAGGGAGTCACATTTAGGCAATAGGCTTCTAATGTTAGTATAAATAAGTGAAAGAGTTTTCCGATTGAACACGGGCTCTAGTGGGTAGCTATGGTGCACGTGGGAGTACCGTTTGTGTAGTTGAGTCAAAAATATAAGTCACTACGTCAATTGTTAATTTGCGGTATGCGAGCTTATAAGGTCAGGACTTGGCTTTGCCAAATTCGATCAGTCGTTTGTGTGTCAGACGGGTGTTGGGGGAGTAATCTTGTGAAATGTTGTGCGTAGTATTTTTTTAGTTCTTTTGCGTTCCATAGAGTACGGTATTTATCTTCTAAATGCGTGAATTTTACAATTATGGGCCTATCTTTGCTAGGATGGGATGTTCGCAGTCGGTGTGCGCGTTCAATATCGCATGGGTTAAGGCGTCAGGTTGAGGGCAGTCTTACAGTTATCTATGAATAAAGCCTCCAATTGGGCCCACGTTTCTCGTCCGGAATCTTTGTGTCCATAAAAGATAAGATTATTTCGCCGGGCTTTATCGTTGAAATCGTCCACACTGCAAGCTAGTTCAGCGATTTGTTCAGAATTTTGTACAGCGATGTAACGGATTTTTTCGACGTATGCTTCAAAGGTGGCTGCGTTCGCACAGTCTGCTTCAATTTTAGCAAGCCTTTGGTTCATGTTCTCAAAAGTTTTATCATACTGGGACAGTGTAGATTGAATGCATTTTATTTCTTTTAGGAGGGATAATCGAACTTCATCAAGGGCAGACAACACGTCACCAGCTGTTTGGGTGGAGGATGAAAGGGTAGTAGGACCTCGGTTTTCTGTGGAGGATGAACGGGTAGCAGGGCCTGGGTTTTCTTTTATGTCTCCGGAGAGCAGCAACAGGTTTAGTACGCAGTAGCAGTAATGATAAAGGGCACCGTAGCAATACCATGGGCTCGGCAACACTATCAACGTATAATGCCGTGTAGGCTTGGCAAATATGGAGTAGCGGTTCATTACGTGCATGAAAAACAGGCGTCACAGGTGCGCGTTTGCCATCGATACGTTGTTGCCAAGCCCACTGGAGGGGCCACGAGTGACGCTGGTGCTTTTATAGTAGCGGTGTGGTGCCGGTGTTGGGCCAGTGACGTGGGAACCACGTGACTTTGGGGAGTGCAGAAGGTGGGGTAGAACTGGCGGCAATTTGGCGATGCAGCGGTCTTGAAGGGGGCTGTCAGTGAAGGGCAGTAGTGGCAAGTCGATTGGGCGCTGTGGTCGCCGGTGCAGCGAGACCAAGATTTCGTCGGTACCGTGAGGCTCCGTGCAGAAGACTGTCGGAACACCTGCCCAGGCGACAATCTGCATGAAAAACAGGCGTCGCAGGTGAGCGTTCACCATCGATACGTTGTTGCCGAGCCCACTCATCAGATCACTTAACTCCGGAGTGCCTCAGGGAGGTGTCCTGGGGCCTTTATTATTTCTGTTATATATAAACGACATAACCTCTTGTGTGCACGAAAGTGTTGGTATTCGTTTATTTGCGGACGACTGTCTTTTGTTCAGAGCTGTTGAATCAACTAATGACTAAATTACCCTCAACGACAGCGTCAATTCAATATCTAACTGGTGCGACATTTGGGGAATGAAACTAAACCAAAAACGGTGTACATGCGCATAACTAATGAAAAATGTCCTCTTACGTTTAATTACTCTGTAAAGGGAGTCAAAACTTCTCAGACCAATAGCTTTAAATATCTCGGCTTAACATTTACAAATAATCTAGCCTAGTCAATGCATATCGACAAAATCTGTGCATCAACTCGGCATAAGCTCGGCCTTTTACGACACAATCTGAAAAAATCCCCCTCCCATGTTAAACTTTTTGCATATAACACGCTAATCAGGCCTCGTCTTGAATACGCGTGTATTGTTTGGGACCCGTACACTAAAGAAGACATTAACAAACTTGAAAAAATTCAGAGGCTGGCTGTAAGGTTCATATATAATTGTTACAGCCGGCATGACTCGCCTACCTCTTTTATGCAAAGAAACAACATCATGACCTTACAGAGCCGCCGAAAAATAAGAAGATTAAAATTTCTTTATCAGCTTTGGAACCTTAAACTTGCACTCGACCCCGCTCCTTATCTAAACCTTTTGTCCCATAGACCCACCAGGAACTTTCACCCTTGTAAATTCACCTCGATTTTTGCACGCACAAACAATTTGAAACATTCCTGTTTCCCACGCACCATAAGTGATTGGAATGCCTTACCATCTGATACCTTCTTATCAAACATTGTTCCTCAGTTGTTCAACCAGCTCGTAGAATAAATTTGTAATGGTGCCTTTATCCTGTGATTGGTTTTTCCATATCTAGTTGTGTAATAATCTGAGCTACGTTGCTGTGTATGATCATTGCTGCCGTGATTCACTGTTTTTGGTCTTTACCTTCTTATGTGCCATATGTCTCAAATATGCACTGATTAGTCCTGTCCTTTCTCTGGTGTAATCTTCGATTGTTCATTGCTTATTTCTTTTTGCTCTTAATTTGTATTTCTCTTTTTTCTCTCTTTTTTACCTTGTTTGTTACTGGTTTTGCATCATTGTTATACCAACAAACCCCCTCTGCTGGGGCCGCCCAAGGCCTGCACTATTGTATAAAGAAATAAATACAAATAAAAAATACTGCCGTCTAGTTTATAACATCTTGCGTCTTCTCATCATCAGTTACAAGTACCACCATCTAGTGAACACTGCAAAAACTAAACGGGAGGTGACTACATACAAGGTACGGTACCACCATCTAGTGAACACTGCAACAACTAAATGAGAGGTGGCTACATACAGGGGACGCACAGCCCACGCCTTAAGAAGCTTGGTCCCTAAGAATTCATCTATGTTCTCAATTAGTCATATGCCCTGATCGTTTATTTTTGATGGCCAATCCTCCTCAAATCTTGAAGATATAGCAAGTGACTTTAAGAGTTACTTAAAATATGCTTTTTTTTACCAATAACGGCATCACTCCTTCCCTTTGGGTGCGCAGCAAACTACCCGCTCTACCTAATCTTCAGTTATGCTCCTCTGGAGTACATAACCTTATATGAAATTTTGAGGTTTTGAAATGATGTGACCCAGACGGTGTTCCAAATATGTTTCTAAAGCGGTATTAATGAGAATGGTTTTCTGACTATAATACTGTTATATTTTTTAATCATTAATTTCTGCAGCAATTCCCCAAAACTGTGAAAATTAGCGAATTTCATATCCATATTTAGGTCCGGATACAAGCAATCAATACCAAGTTATAGGTTATAAATTTGCTTGCTACCAGCTCTCAATTTTTGAGCACATATCAACAAATACATTATAAAATATGCCTAAATGCACACAATATACTTTCTTTCTCATAGCATGTATTTCATGCTGGCTATTCTACTGTCGCACATTTGCTTCACTTTACGCACAGCATTGCTTCTTCCCTTAAAAACAGAAGGCACATTGATGCCATTTTTTATTTATTATTCCAAGGTCTTTGGCATGGTTTTCCATGCCAAATTATTAGCCTCTTCACAACTTTTAGGTGACAAGCTAGTTGACTGAATAACAGATCACTTGCTGCTGCGCCCGTAATTTGTTACGTTTAACCGGGCGAGGACATCTGACGTACATATCATATCAGAAAAGAGCCTCAAGACTCAATGCTTTGGCCGTTTTCATTTATCATGTATATAAGTGACAGAGGCTGAATTATCGGTGATACTGAAATTAAACTTGAAATCTAAACAGACGACTGCATTATCTGTAGAACCATCTCTAATATTCACGATCAGGATGCGCTTATCTTTCTTTTTAGCAGTTTTGTAATAGGAGGGAAACAAGGCAAACTTTGAGAGGACTGTAATCCTGATATTTTCAAATAAGAAACAGCCTCCATTTTCCATATAATAATGACAGTGTAAGTTTCGTAGGTGTTGTGAAGTTTAAATATATTGGTGTAATGTTCAGAGCAAACTTAAAATGGCACACACACGTTGAAACAATCCGTAACAAGCTACTCAGGAACTCTGGTGTCTCCTACGCACGTTAGTTAAGTAACTGTACAACAGAATGCTGACTGACAGCCATAAGGTTTTGGTCAGACTCGAATATGTCTTGTTTGTTTGGTCGTTTACCACAAACATGACTATCTATGTTAGAATCTGATTTGAAAAAGCAATACTGCTTATGCTACGTCACTATGACCAGTGTTTGTCGCCTACTTCGCATGCGCATGTTTTAATGCAGCAGCCGCTCTCGAACATCGACGCACTTGCAATCATGTCATCTCATATAAAAATAAGACAGTTCACACTGGTTAGAGTGTTCTAGCACCCATATAATTTATTGCATCTTCTGCACATCATACCCGGTGATTTTAACCTCTAAATACTGTGCCCGTTAGACCAATACATAATTGTTTGCGTTTTTGGGTGCTCTGCTTGTTTCGTTTTGTTTTTTTTTTCTGCAGAACGTACATTTTGGGCACCAGCTTGTTGGGTTTATGCGCAAACTCGGTGAAAAAAATAGAAAAAAGAATTGCGTAAACTTGTATTTTGTTGAAATATATTTTAAAGGTGCTCGGCGTTTATATTTGCACCTGATATGCCACATAAATTGAGACAGCATTATTTGTAAATAAATAACAGTAAGGCATGCTGCTAACACGTCAACTGCGTCGCCTTTTTGGGGAAGCCGATTTTTGTTTCAAAGCTCAGGGGACTTTCCCCACGAACTCTTGAATCATAATGCGACCTCCCCCCGCCCCCGCCGTGGACGCACTGCCACCGCCGGCAATTTAGGCACAGGTCTATATTGAAGCGCATTAGTAGGTTCTGCTATACGCCACAGGCCTGTTCATGGAGCCAGTTGGCTCGCAGAGTTGGTTAATTGGCTTCTCCAAATCTGCCAGCGGAATAAAGCTATTCTTGATTTGTAATTCTTAACTACTCAGCCCACATGCGGCATGCTGTCGCAGCTTTGCGGTAGACTGAATGAACAAAGGAAAAATGCTTGAGATGACGCTGGTCAGCAAAGCAGCCTCGACTCTAAGCGATCCAGTTGTGAGAAGACTCTATGGTGTAATTACGGTACCTTCGCTTCGAGGATCCCAAGCAATTCCGGCAGCGATTTTTGGAATAAGTGGACGATGTGCCGCTCCTCCAGGTCGTACACTTCTCTGCACATGGCGAAGAGTGACGAATAGACTAGGACTGTTAAGAGATGCGCACCCGCACCCTTCCAAGATGAACGTAAGAGTCATCAAGTACCACTTTTCTTTATTTTACACATACAAGAAAAATGACAACAAACAGCGAAAGATCATACAATAATCTCTTCATTAAGACCACGCTACGGGGAACAATTTCAACCAGTGAAGGCCTTATCAAAGAGCAGCTGCAACAGAATGCGAGACTTTGGCGTGCTAAAACATGCCACTTGATTGTAAGGTTAGCGCTATAATGCAAAATTAGTCGTAAAATTTCACCAGCTGGAGCTCCTTAAGGCTATATAGTTGGTCTAAATTTCAGGGGTACTACATCTCACAGCCCCATCATTAAGAGGCATTATACAGTGAAGGTCTCCTGGTGTTCTTTAACGTGCACTGACACCGCACAGCCCATGAGCCTCTAACATTCCACCTGCATAGAAATTTGCGGCTGGAATCGACCCCGGGTCTTTTAAGACAGCAGCAGAGCACCACAACGCCTTCGTACGCAGCAGCAAAATTCCAAAGCCCTTAAGATGGCACAGCTAGTTGGACGGCCTAAATAGCCTAGTTTCAGGTGGTATAAATATGCAGGAGCCTCCGGAGAGAGTTCGACAACCGAAGTGCGGAATAGTTCAAGATAGCTCTCAAAAGTAGCCATTCACCATTGCTGAGACTAAAATGCTAGCATCTCTGATTGCTCTAAATGATTCTTGAAAACCTTGAATTTCATACAATAATAGCTAGAGAGGAATCTTGCGCTGCGATCTTGTACCTCTATTGGAATTATGGGAAGTACAGGCTTCGGTTGGATAGGGTTAGCTAGCGAACTGTCTATACAAACTTTTTTCTACAGTTTCAGCACGGGTAGTGGGGTGCGATGAAAAGCACTGAAGCAGCGCCTTTGTTGTTCAAAGAAGCTGAAGACCACTCGGTCGGAAGTATGCTGCGACCTTGGAGCTTTGTGATTCGCATTTTACAGTTTAAACGAAGCGTCGTCTACTCACCGCCCCGCCGCGGTGGTCTAGTGGCTAAGGCACTCGGCTGCTGACCCGCAGGTCGCGGGTTCGGATCCCGGCTGCGGCGGCTGCATTTCCGATGGAGGCGGAAATGTTGTAGGCCCGTGTGCTCAGATTTGGGCGCACGTTAAAGAACCCCAGGTGGTCGAAATTTCCGGAGCCCTCCACTACGGCGTCTCTCATAATCATAGAGTGGTTTTGGGACGTTAAACCCCACATATCAATCAATCAATCTACTCACCCCTACGCATATAGCTGTAGCGTCTCATGCCAGTGCAGGACATTGCATCGAGTTCATGTTTTTTCACGAGCTCGTCTTGCCTAAACTTGCTTTAAATTGACTGCAAAACGATGGCAAAGCTAAGAAGACGCACCGTCATGCTCCACTAACTCTACTTCACAACGAAATCAAAGGTGCTTTGGAGGCAGACCGCTTCGACAGACGCACCTCGCATCGCAGAAGATGGAAGGTTAGGTGTTTCTCACTTAATACTGTACTATTATTTTCATAAATAAATAGTGTAGATAATATGTACTTTCGAGAGAAAAACAAGCATGTTTGTTTTCAAGTGTTGTGAAAAATTATTCATTAAATCTTGATGTCGAATCTGGAACGCCATGGCAGAGCAATACGCATCCCGGTGGTTAAATTTGCTTAGGTTTAAGTTTTGCCGCCTTGTCACAAAATCTTTTTGCAATAAAGTTTCCGTACGAACTAATGAAAAAATCTATATTAAATAAAGTTTCACATCACTTTGTTTTACACTCGAAAAAGAATTGTCGCGAATCTCAAGAACGTAATCCAACTGAAGCGAATCCGAAGCCTGTACTTCCCATGATTCCCATGGGGGGTACACAGGCGCCGCTGAAGGCTACTGCGTAGACATTTTAGTGCCAGGTTCCCCTCTAGGTATTATTGTATGAAACTCTATGCTTTAAAAGAACATAACCTATAACACATGCCTTCTCGGTATGACCTCCGAAATTAGGAGGCTCTCCAATGTTAATCTTGGAGGCGGAATGCTGGGTCGTATGTCATTAAAACTACAGGGAGGTGCACACAGCACATACTCTGGAGCTCCTTAAAGGTTTCTATAAAGAAAACTACAGAAGTTCCTAGCCATGTGGCTTTGCCAAAATCGCATCAGTGGCATATACTCACTCCTAACAAGTTTAGCCGAAGTAAAACTCAATTCGCCTTTTGCATGTCTTTTGATTCCCCAGTCTGACAAACAAAAAGCATGAACCAATAAGTGCATGTAACATCTCTACACCCCTTTTGCATAATATCAAGGCATGGTTTTCACCTAACAACAATGTTGCAGCATACATTGAAGGTCACCAACACCTTTGCAGAGCCCAAGATACCACTGATAACATCTGTTGATCCAATGGCACAGCTCGAGCTTGCATGGGGCAATCGTAAAATGGCTGTCACAGTGATTGCTCAGTTTAGCTCAACATCTAAATCACGAAAGCAGATTTATGATATTCGACACTATGATGCAACAGGCCACCTGTTGCAACGTCTGGTGTTCATTTATAATTGATTCAGGAAATAAAACTAAGGCTGCGAGTCTTGCTTTTATAAAGAGAATTAAATTTCATGAAAGGCTCGAATACCATTTCACCTTGCATAATAAACTTGCCCCATAAAGGCCAAGTTTCAAGTTTGAAGCAGTGCATCCCCAGTATAAGGAATATGCCAACGGAAACAGACAGATATCATGTACAACAATAATTCACGGGCCTTATCACAGCAAAGGTGTCTACATAATTGTATACACCGTATTACGTAATTGGGCTTGTAATTAGTAATTCATAAGACCATGAAATTCCCAGTCCATTAAGTAAGCATTTTATACCATGTGTGCTGTTGACATCGTCAAATAATTAAAGGATTATCGTACCTCGCAAATATGTGTTAATGTTAGTGAAATTTCCGAGTGGGATTCGTCATCCGAAGCTGCAACGTTTTCGCTACAAACGTAAACAAACGGACATTAAAATGTCCAACACTTTAGTGTAAACATTGAAGCGTAAGGTGTTGGAGCTCGCTAATACGTTTGCTATACTGCCAAGCAGAAATTGAAGTCCAACCTTTCAATAGGCAAAACTAGGGATTCCTATGTAATGGTCGGAGTAAAAACGATTTTTTTCCGTTTTTGTATATATTAAAATGTCTGGTAACAATGTTCATGTAAAACACTTCGGTGTGTGTCTTGTTATGGCAAACATTACAGTATAAACATTCATTACGTTTGGAAGCCGCTAGGAGATGCACTGTGCAATGTTATCAACAGCGCAGTTCTTACAATTGTCATGAAAGTACCCAGGGTGGGAGTCCTATTCCGATTCCCGAAACTGTAGAGTTAATTGTATGTGCTAATGTTAGTGAAATCTCCGAGTGGGATTCATCATCCAAAGCTGCAGCGTTTTCGCTGCAAACGTAAACAAACGGACATTAAAATGTCCAACATTTTAGTGTAAACATTGAACCGTAAGGTGTTGGGGCTCGCTAATACGTTTGCTATACTGCCAAGCAGAAATTGAAGTCCAACCTTTCAATAGGCAAAACTAGAGATTCTTATGTAATGGTCGGAGTAAAAACATTTTTTTTAATTTTTGTACATGTTAAAATGTCTGGTAACAATGTTCATGTAAAACACTGCGGTGCGTGTCTCGTTATGGCAAACATTACATAAACATTCATTAGGTTTGGCAGCCGCTTAGGAGATGCACTGCGCAATGCTATCAACAGCGCAGTTCTTACAATTGTCATGAAAGTACCCAGAGTGGAAGTCCTATTCTGATTCCCGAAATTGTAGAGTTAATTGTTCAAGGACCTACACTATCAGTAGCTGGCGCTGTAGCGGCAGCATTGCACATTTATGTACAACATTACAAAACGCAACCGCATCAAAAAAGGGCTTTTTACCACTATTTCTGCAACGTCTGCCTTTCATGAACAGCACTCTTTCACGACACGTGACAGCAATATATAATAACCACTACAAACAAATGACACAACAATGGTAGGTACATTCCCTGTACAGTGAAGCCAAATCAGAAGTATAGGTAGATAGGGTTACATAACCTTAACGTCGCCCATTGCTTTCGAAGAACCCAGTCCATTCAAGAATCGTATTTTGCCGCTGTAATCTTGAAGTAAGTCGGGCAACCACGCTTGTTTTTTAACACAGATATTGATGTATGTATGCTGCACCGAAAACCAAACAAGATTGGTCAATCTTGGAATCCAGGACACCGGTCCACTGACTGTTCAAACTGCGCAAAACACCATTGCTACTGGTGGCTAACGGAAAGGTGCACGGTCCTCATAAGTGATGCAGCTGGTCTATTTCTTCAGCTTTAACTGGTGGCACTGCACTTGCTTGTTGGGGGAATTAGAATGAGGTGTGTTAACGTGAAATGGCTCTCGTTCTATCAACGATTCTACACAATAATGCAGAAAAATTGAAGGCGACAATTTCACGTCTGACACAGGTCTCCTTTCGCAATACTTTAAACACAAAAAAAGACTACAATTCACTGCCAATTGAGAATGTTTCTAATTTACGTTAGTGTCTGCGGAGATGAAAAGGTCTTGAACAAAGCAGGCCCATGAAGCTGAAGGAGCACTGACACAAACTTTCGGAGGTAAGATAATACTTGAAACAGATTTGTGTGGAGACATGCACAAAATCTACAAAATATCAAGGGCAGATATACCTTAGACCACATTTAAAATCAATTATAATGTCCACGCCGCGCGATTGAGTGAGACTTGGGGCTTCTGGTGGCACCGACATCAACACAAGGGCAATGTAAACAAACCTACATCACGAGGTTGTGTTGGCTGGTTGCTGGCACGCACCTTGCGCTTTTGCTACCTTTGATTTCCTCCTCCGTTTCTGCAGCTTCGCGTGTGCTGACTGTGTTATGGCCTTCATGGCGGCGCCCACGTCACAGTTTTGCCTGGTCACGTGGCCAATTGTGTTTACCTTGCCCTCGGAACTGCTCCTGCCTAGTTCAGTGCTCTTTTGAAGGGAAACTGAGACTGCGAGATCTAAAAACGTCTTTTAATAAATAACGGTCTTGCACTCGCGCAAACAAGGTTTCCAGCCGTGATAAGTGGGCCATAAGCTACATATTTCCACAACAAAAAATGGCAAAGGGCAAAATTTTTGCCGCTGTTTCAAATAGTGGTTTCACCTTTTTCAACGTAGCAAGAATATTGCCGAGTTGCAGAAGGCCAGACCACTTGTCAAAACATTGGCTCTAGCGACACCCCTTTTCAAGCATCTTTCATCTTGTTCGTGTTGCAGTACTTGCTGTTTGGCTAGTCAGTTCATATTTTGTACTTACCATAGACATTTTATCACTTAGCGCGAAATGTCGCAAGATAGGAGTAAACAGGAGTAATGTGATTACACTGCTCCTCTTCCCCTTTGTTTGTGCCTTGTTTGGCATAGTGTGAGAAGCCGCATCAAGTGACCAAACATTAGAACACTTTGAGAGATTGATTGATTGATTGATTGATTGATTGATTGATTGATTGATTGATTGATTGATTGATTGATTGATTGATTTATATGTGAAGTTTTACGTCCCAAAACCGCCATCTGATTAAGACAGACGCCGTAGTGCAGGGCTCCAGAAAGTTTGACCACCTGGGGTTCTGTTACGTGCACCGAAATCTGAGCACGCGAGCCGACAACACTTTCGCCTCCATCGAAAACACTTAATGGGAGTACCCGAATGACCTCTAATCTTCCCCAGCCACCTTGCAGATTACTTACACAGCAGGTAGTTAATGTTTTAGTATAGATGTCACCCCACCAAATGTTTCTTAAAACACTATAGCAATAGAGACCTACGCTGGGCGGCCCGCGTACCTGACATTTCTGATTTCTTCTTCCAGCCTCGTAAGACTTCTTGTAACTCTTCGCTGCAATAGCGGCTGGGAAGGCGCAGGCGCCGCTCCTTGCTCCAGTTGACGAGCGTCCATTATTCTTTTGAGGTATACTGCAGCACGACAAGGACCCAAAAAGAAATATTCGCTTTATTTATATATTTATTAATTTACAGATGTACCTAAGAGGTTCCACGAGTAACCATTGCATGAGGGGGTAGTATATTTTGATTTGCGAAGAGCGATGAAAAAAAAGTATACTTATACATATGCAAAGTTTTGGCTTCGAAATGGACAAAAAAACAGCAAACAATAACGTTATACAATTCGAAATGGTAATACAATATGTGTATAAAAGAAATGGGAAACAAATGCAGTAGTTAACACTATAAAGTGCTAACTACTCTACGTGCCTTAATAAACAGCAAAAATGTGGACAGACACACAGAGTTCTGCAACTGAAGGCCAACGCAACAAAATTCACATGTTGGGGTACTTGATCTGGTACACCGCATCACGGAAGAACAGACGTGTGAGCTGGCCAGACAAAAGGAGAGAGCTAAGTTTGTTTGTCTTGCTGCCTTGTCCTCTCGTCTGGCTAACTCAACCGTTCCTTCTTTCTCGGAGGTGCATTGTAGCTGTTCAAGTATGACAAACCAACTCGTTCAATCTTCAGAGCTTGTCTTTCTTTTGGTGACCTTGGCAAAAGTTTGTACAGGTTAATATTTTCCCTTTAAGGGAACAGGGTAAGCCCTATACCCGACTTGTACTTTAGGCCAATTAACTTTATGTACCTATGTACTTTTTCTCCATAATCATAAAAATTACAGTAAATAATTTGCTATCATTGTGATCATTAGTCATTCCTCTTCGTACTGAAGCAGAAATATCTCTGACACTTGCAATGCTAATTTTTTGTAATTTTTTTACTTGAGGTGTCTAATCATCACCTGCTAATCGGTATTAGATTCTAGAGTCGGGTTGTACGAGAGGGACACGTCTTTTCAGTAACAACGGCTACTTTATTCTGACAACCAGAGAGTCAAAAACAGAGCAGGTGCACGCAGTGCACCGGAAGTGGCAAGAGTGAAAGAGACGAAGGAGAAATAGTGAGGAGAGCCGCACGTTGCTTTGAATGCTGCTCCGCAGGTTTTTATGACCGCTGGGTGCATAGTGGCGGCCACGTCGCTACAAGATGTCGTGTTAAAAAAGTACTTCATTACACTAGAATAGTTCTGCCTCGGTATGTTTTCCAGCACATTGTTTAAATACTAGATGAAATTTATGTTTCTAGATACCGTGGTTGCTGAGAAAAAGGAATACATAATGGCAAAAAAGCATGTTTTGAGATAATTGCGTTCAAAGTGGAAAATATGTTTTATTTAAAAGGTATCGCAAAATAACCGCCAATTGATGGACATTTTCATTAGGCATCAGCCATGTACTCAACACCAATATCTTTTCTTTTTATTTTTGCGTTGATGTATCTGCCCTGGCGGGCCTCGTTTGTCGCCTGCTTCAAGGCCCTGTCAGCGAAGTACTGATGACTCAGGTCAAGTGTGCGTAGGCTCTGCAATGTGTAGCAACTTGGCGAAATTCTAAACAAGCTCAGCACATTCACACGAGCCCACTTGCCACCTTAAAGGGGATCACAGCGTCAAGACTGCATAATTTCAGAGTAGAATATCATCATTACTAGTCAACGCCTCGATTAACTCCATTTTATCCCCTTGCAACCTCACGTACCTGCTCCCAGGGCTATCACCGATAGCGAGCTATACGTCTATCGATACGCTCTACTATAAGCGAAGAACTTCAACTCCAAGCTGCGTCTTGCGCTTTTCAGCTCCACACGGCTCCTCCCGGTGGTATCCTGCGCACCATCGTGAGAAAGATCGCGAGGAAAGAGTTAGCATCTATGGCGTACCCGCAAGACCCGAGCCCGCACATGTACGGACGTTCAGAATATACAGGTATTCAAAATCGTTCTGTAGCAAAATTTCTATCCGCTTCTGCTCGACATACTTGGTTTTTACAACTGCCGGTAGACATCCATGAAATTGAAACATAATTTATGAAAACTAATTGTACATTTTAATCAGTGAGACAATCTTATATGTGTGCCCAAACTCACAAGCTACATTTAGATTGGTGTGTGGGGAAGTATGCTGAAGCCTAATGAGATACAGCAATGGTGATAGCGGCCATTTTTTGTCAGAAACGAAGCGTTATGGTCGATCAAGTACAAGCTCAATCAGGCGAGTGGCATCACCACTCTCACTGTGCATGCGCGTCTCCTCCCTCTCGCTCCACTCCCCTACGCTCAACCCCTCTCACGCTTCACAATGCCGGCAGCGTCGGCTATCGAGTTTCGTATTGAAAAAACCGACTGCTCGCGCTGCACAACTGTTCACTGCCCACGGCTGGACTAGTGGAGGCACGCGCGCACTTTATTACGGCCTGCGCACCAAAGGATGGAACAATAGGGCAAATTCTTCACAGCTCGTTGTTGCGGTCGCCGAGTGGGGGCGTTTCGAATCAAGTTCAGTTCGGGCTGTCACGGTGGATGGACGTGTTTTTCGAGCGCTCCGGATTGACTGCGCAGATAAGTGTTTTTGCATGTTCTGAGCTTGTCTTTATAATTATAAGGCAGCGGTTGAAATCTTCGTAGCACATATTTTACGGTACGGCTTTTTCGGGGGCCAGTCACCAGGTATTTATTAGTTAGTGCGGGTGTGTGTGTTTGAATTTTTTGTTGTTTTTTTTCTTTTGCCACCCCGTGGGGGAGGTGCGCGTACATTGGACACGCAAATTTTTGTAGTAGAGCTTACACTTTCTTTTTTTTCGTAGTGCAGGGCTCGAGTTTAGTAATTATCGAGTATAGGGACAATTGGTGTCAGAAAGACATGGCTAAAAAGACTGTAAGGTGTTCAGGATGTGGAGTGGGGTGGAAAGTGGACCCAAGCGTAGAAGCGGATGGAGAAGAGGCTGACGCGAAGTGTAGGCAATGTGAGGTCGAGGAAAAAATGGATAAAATGATGGTTGCCCAGAGTGAACTGCTGATGAGAATCGCCGAGCTCGAGACTGCGTTGGCGACAGAGGAAGAGAAAACGAGGGCAATGGGAGAAAGACTGAAGTCCACCGAGGAAGCACTAGCGAAGCTGAACAAAGTAGCTGCCTACGGAGAGAACAGTATGGAACCGGCAACCGGAACGGTGGATAAGGAAGAGCAAGCAAGTTTGGAAAAAAACAGGTTTAGCCTGTTCAACTGTCGCAAGGCCCAGCTTCAGCGAGGTAGTGGTGGGGCTGGGAGGGAACAAAGCAGCCGGCATCACAGATGCAAGTATCCCCCAGGTGCAGGACGCTACAGCTGAAAAGTCACAACATGTGATAATCGCCGGGGACTCGAATTTAAATCGATGCACAGAAGCCATCAAAAAGAGGGTAAGAGGTGACAAGAGGATTGCAGTAGGGGCGTTCCCAGGACGCAAGCTTGAAGCAGTCATGAGGCAAGCGAGCGCAAAACTCAAAACAACAGCTGATAGACGAAACCTCGTGATAATTTCAGGCAGTTTAAACGATGTCTTGAATGAAGATACAGCAGGACTAGCAGCCACACCGGCGAAAGGCGTCGATGACATGCGCACCACTTCCCCGAAGGTACAGGTAGTGATATGCACGATACCGGAGGTACCGGTGCGTGATAGCAACCTGCAAAGAGCGGTTGTCAACGCAGACCAAAAGATATGGCGGATGAGTCGAGAGAATGGCTTTGAGGTGGTGGAAATAAACAGAGAGGTGCATAGGTGGGGTGGTTTTCAACGAGACAGAATTCACTTCGATGGGCGGCTAGGCCATGAGGTGGGTTGGTGACTTGCAGGACGCGCAGTAGCTTTTTTGGGGGGCAAGCGAGCCCTTCGTGGTGCGGGATAACTAGTAACGAGGAAAACAACCAGAGAGACTCTTCTACAGGTGGTATGGACAGATACGATTCCAAAATAGCACCAATATCTAAGATAGGTAGGGTCCGGGGCATAAATAGACGTAGCCACGAGCGCCGAGCCAATTCAGAATTAGGGTATATTAACATGCAGGGTGGTAGGAACAGGCTAAAGTGGGAAGAGATAGAAGAACAGCTAAGGGAAGAGAGGCCGATGGTATACGGTTTTGTAGAAAACACATCTCAGGGACATGGAACAACCTCGGAACAATCCGGACTACGCGTGGGAATATTGTAATAGAACAGAAAGCAGTAGAAAGGGGGGTGGTATTGGGGCAGTCATTCATAAAAGTACAGACTGGCAAAGGGTCAAGCAGGAGTGCAAGGAACATTTGTGGCTAAAAGGGAAAGTGGCAGGTCAAATGAAACTCCTTGGTTTCGTGTACTTGTGGACAGGAGCAAAGGCCAGAGAGGAAAACCAGGCAATGGTAGAGTGCATATCAAAGGACAATCAGGAGTTAGGAAGAGAGTACGAGACAATTATACTAGGAGAAATGAATGCGCACATAGAAGATATAGACGGGTATACCGATCCGACAGGCAAAATGATCATGGATATGTGTGAAAGGCTTGATTTGATCATTTGCAACAGTACCGAGAAGTGTGAAGGGCAAATAACATGGCAGGTAGGAAGGCTGCAGTCGACGATAGATTATGCACTGATGTCACGTAGGATGTATGATAAGCTCAGGGGAATTCACATAGATGAAGGTGGCTCCAGAAGTCTGGGTAGTGATCACAAACGTATCAAGCTAAGTTTTGGAAAAGCAGTGAAAGTGGGATGGAGACAAGTTGAGCAACAACAGGAAAATTTTCATTCATAAAGGCAAATTGAAATAGCCTCTAAACAAATTGAGAAAGTAATCACGGAGGATAATAAGACAGTGTTGACATACGCGAATCTAATGAGACTCTTTGAGCTAGAGCATGCTAAGACACGTGACAAGTCACCCCGGAAAAGAAGACACAAACCCAAAAGTTGGTGGGATGAGGAACTTAAGAGAGCCATAGCAAAATGTCAGGAAGCCTCTAGGGAACACAGACATGCTAAGCAGCGGGGTGAACCGACAGATGATGTTGAAAGAAAATGGGAAACCTTTCTAAGCTGTAGAAGGGATGCATCCCTTCTGATCAATGAAAAGATTAGAAGAAAGGGAGCTCAGTGGCTGGCAGAAGTACATAAAAAAGATAGAAAGGCAGCTGCGAAATTTTGGAACCATCTAAACTCCCTAAGAAATGAGACGAGCCTAGAGCAGAGTTTTATAACTACAGCCCAAGGTGCTAGGCTAGAAGGGGACGAAGCTATTGAATATATAAGAACAAAGGTTACAGAAAAATTTCAACAAAGAAGTACTTTATGCACCACAATAGACAAGGACGAATCAAGTGGTGCAATGGCTCCATTTTCACAACGAGAGTGGGAAAGGGCTGAGAAAAGGGTTTCTAGTAGTACATCAACAGGCCCAGATGGCATTCCAATTAGGCTGATAAAGACATTAGGTCCGAAGTCTAAGCAGGCTTTGAGAGAGGCAGTGAGCACAATAATAATCGATGGTGAAGTTCCCGATGGATGGAAACTTAGCAGGATGAGCATGATCTATAAAAGAAAGGGGGGGGGGGGGCAAAGTTGACATAAGCAACTACCGTCCTATAACAGTGACATCAGTGGTCTACAGGTTGGCGATGCAGATTATAAAGAAAAAACTGCAGGCATGGATAGAGGATGAGGGGGTGCTGGGGGAACTGCAGAATGGGTTTCGGAAACACAGGAGGTTGGAAGATCATCTGTTCTCACTGACGCAGTGCATCGAAATAGCAGAAAAGAAACACAGGCCCCTGTGGCTAGCATTTTTGGATATTAAGGGAGCGTAGGATAGCGTGGTTCAAGAGGAATTGTGGGGAATACTGGACACACTAGGCGTGGAACATGTAGTCACTAATCTTTTAAAGGATATCTATAAAGGTAGTAAGGTAGTTATCAAGTGGGAAAAACAGGTATCCAAGCCTGCAGAGGTAATACGGGGGCTTAGGCAGGGGTGTCCCCTGTCACCCTTATTATTCTTGATGTACCTACAAGGATTAGAGGCCAAATTAGAGGGAAGTGGACTGGGCTTCAACCTCTCTTTAGTCAAACAAGGAAAACTCATTGATCAGGCACTACCAGCATTAATGTACGCAGATGATATAGTGCTAATGGCCAACAACAAGGAAGATTTGCAGAGATTGATGGACATCTGCGGTAATGAGGGAGATAGGTTAGATTTTAGATTCAGTAAGGAAAAATCAGCAGTCATGATTTTCAATGACAACGAAGGTAGTGAGCTTAGAATACAGGAGGTCACGCTAGAGATAACAGATAAATACAAATATTTGGGCGTATGGATAAGCAATGGGACCGAGTATCTGAGGGAACACGAAATATACGTGACGACTAAAGGTAACAGGAATGCAGCAGTGATGAAAAATAGGGCACTGTGGAATTACAATAGGTATGATGTTGTGAGAGGAATATGAAAAGGGGTCATGGTTCCTGGGCTGACGTTCGGCAATGCCGTCTTGTGCATGAGATCAGAAGTTCAAGCAAGATTAGAAATTAAGCAACGTGGAATGGGTAGGCTTGCTTTAGGAGATCACGGGAATACACCAAATCAGGGAGTACAAGGTGAATGGGATGGACATCATTTGAAGGCAGGGAAGCAAGCAGCAAGATAAAATTTGAGAAGCGATTGAGAGAAACGGGGGAGGAGCGTTGGGCTAGGAAGGTTTTCAGCTACTTGTACATGAAGAATGTCGATACAAAATGGAGAAAGTGAACCAGGAAATTGACTGGTAAATACTTGAAAAGCAGCAGGTGGCTAAACCAAAAAGAACTATTGGTTAAGAAGAAAGTGAAGGAAACGGAGACTGACATGCGGAGAATTGGCACAATTATGAAGTCCGCACTAGAGATCTATCGAACTTTTAAGCAGGAAATTGCGAAGGAAAGGATCTATGATAATACTCGGGGTAGTTCTGTACTGTTTGAGGCCAGGACGAGAGCATTGTGAACCAAGACATATCAGGCCAAATACGAAGGGGTAGACACAGTATGCAGTGTGGGTGGAGAGGAAGAAGAAACTGGCGAACACTTGATAATGTTCTGTAAAGGGCTTCACCCTATAGTTCAGGATGATGGCGCAGAGTTTTTCAAAGCACTGGGGTTTAGGGACAGGGAGGGCAAAATAGACTTTAAGCGGGTAGACTTAACTAGAAGGAGGTTATCTGATTGGTGGCTAGAGTCAAGGCAAGAGTGAAAATTAAACCCTTCACTGCAAAGTACGAATCCTCAACCTCACTATTTAAAGGGAAAAAAGATAAATCTAATGGTTAGTTCACTAAGTATTCCTGTTGGGTGGTTAGCCGCCACCCGATCTAAAGGGTGCAGCCACATCCATCCATCCATCCACTGCAAGGATCAGAACCTTTAAAGACAGTTAAATAATGGGATACGTAAACTCCGAGAAGCCTCTGGAAGTGTGCATGTGACCATATGCACAGTACCAGAGGTCTGGGGGGCAGTCTCGTGGGAATGAAAGGAGGGTAGTGGAGGCCTACTGTGTGATCAAGGATATGAGCCGGCAACTAGGATACAGCGTAATGGAGGTGAACCAAGACGTGTACGAGCCCGGCGCTCGCCCCTTTGCACAGGATGGCATTCACCACAGTGGTGCGACGGGCAGGAGGGTTGGTAATAGGATAGTTCGTCAAGCCACAGCTTTTCTAGGGGGGCCCAGAGCTCTGAGACCAACAGTGTTGGCGAAGACGGTTCTAAAGGGGAACAAATATTCGAGCCACACGGAGTCCGTGGGAGAAGAAATCGAAGTAAGTACAAGGGCCGAACTAAGTCAGACGTAGGCTATATTAACATGCAGGGAGGCAGGAATACGTTAAACTGAGAAAAGATAGACGAGCAGTTGAGACAGGGGGAACTCATGGTATTTGGAGTTGTGGAGACACATCTTCGGGACATGGAGCAACCACCTTGCAATCCGGACTAGGTATGGTAATATTGTAATAGAACAGAAGGCAGCAGAAAGGGGGTGCTATTGGGGCATTCATTCATAAAAGTACAGACTGGCAAAGGGTCAAGCAGGAGTACAAGGAACATTTATGGCTAAAAGGGAAAGTGGCAGGGCAAATGACACTCCTTGGTTTGGTGTACTTGTGGACAGGAGCAAGGGCCAAACAGGAAAACCAGGCAATGGTCGAGTGTACGTCAAAGGACGTTGAGGAATTAGGAGGAGAGTGCGAGATAATTATACTAGGAGATATGAATGCTCACGTAGAAGATATAGATGGGTATACTGACTCAACAGGCAAAATGATCATATATATGTGTGAAAGGCATGATTTGATCATTTGCAACAGTACTGAGAAGTGTGAAGGACAAATAACATGGGAAGTAGAAAAGCTACATTTGACGATAGATTACACACTGATGCCACATAGGATGTATGATAAGCTCAGGGGAATGCACATAGATGAAGGTGGCTCCAGAAGTCTGGGTAGTGATCACAAACGTATCAAGCTAAGTTTTGGAAGAGCAGTGAAAGTGGGAAGGAGACAAGATAAGCAACTACAGGAAAATTTTCATTCATAAAGGCAAATAGCAAGTTCTAATAAACAAATTGAGAAATTAATCACTGAGTATAATAAAACAGTGTGGACATACGCAAATTTAATTAGCCTGTTTGAGCTAGAGCTTGCTAAGGCACGTGACAAGTCACCCAGGAAAAGAAGACACAAGCCCAAGCGTTGGTGGGATGAGGAAGTTAAGAGAGCCATAGCAAAACGTCAGGAAGCCTCTAGGGAACACAGACATGCTAAGGAGTGGGGTGAACCGACAGATTATGTTGAAAGAAAATGAGACATCTTCCTAAGCTCTAGAAGGGAAGCATCCCTTCTGATCAATGAAGTGATTAGAATAAAGGGAGCTCAGTGGCTGGCAGAAGTACATAAAAAAGATAGAAAGGCAGCTGCGAAATTTTGGAACCATCTAAACTCCCTGAGAAATGAGACGAGCCTAGAGCAGAGTTTTATAACTACAGCCCAAGGTGCTAGGCTAGAAGGGGACGAAGCTATTGAATATATAAGAACAAAGGTTACAGAAAAATTTCAACAAAGAAGTACTTTATGCACCACAATAGACAAGGACGAATCAAGTGGTGCAATGGCTCCATTTTCACAACGAGAGTTGGAAAGGTCTGAGAAAAGGGTTTCTAGTAGTACATCAACAGGCCCAGATGGCATTCCAATTAGGCTGATAAAGACATTAGGTCCGAAGTCTAAGCAGGCTTTGAGAGAGGCAGTGACCACAATAATAATCGATGGTGAAGTTCCCGATGGATGGAAACTTAGCAGGATGAGCATGATCTATAAAAGAAAGGGGGGGCAAAGTTGACATAAGCAACTACCGTCCTATAACAGTGACATCAGTGGTCTACAGGTTGGCGATGCAGATTATAAAGAAAAAACTGCAGGCATGGATAGAGGATGAGGGGGGTACTGGGAGAACTGCAGAATGTGTTTCGGAAACACAGGAGGTTGGACGATAATCTGTTCTCACTGACGCAGTGCATCGAAATAGCAGAAAAGGAACTAAGGCCCCTGTGGCTACCATTTTTTGATATCAAAGGAGTGTACGATAGCGTGGTTCAAGAGGACTTGTGGGGAATACTGTACACACTAGGTGTGGAAGATGGAGTCACTAATCTTTTAACGGGAATCTATAAAAGTAACAAGGTAGTTATAAAGTGGGAAAAACAGGTATCCAATTCCACAGAGGTGGAACGGGGGCTTAGGGAGGGGTGTCCTTTGCCACCCTTGGTATTCATGACGTACCCACCAGGATTAGAGGCCAAATTAGAGGGAAGTGGACTTGGCTTCAACCTCTCTTTCGTCAAACAAGGAAAACTCATTGATCAGGCACTACCAGCATTAATGTACGCAGATGATATAGTGCTAATGACCAACAACAAGGATGATATGCAGAGATTGATGGACATCTGCGGTAATGAGGGAGATATGTTAGATTTCAGATTCAGTAAAAAATCAGCAGTCATGATTTTTAATGATAACGAAGGTAGTGAGCTTAGAATACAGGAGGTCACGCTAGAGATAACAGATAAATACAAATATCTGGGCGTATGGATAAGCGATGGGACAAAGTACCTAAGGGAACACGAAATATACGTGAACACTAAAGGTAACAGAAATCCGGCAGTGATGAAAAATAGGGCACTGTGGAATTACAATACGTATGATGTTCTCAGAGGAATATGGAAAATGGTCATGATTCCTGGTCTAACGTTCGGCAATGCGGTCTTGTGCATGAGATCAGAAGTTCAAGCAAGATAAGAAATTCAGCAACGTGGAATAGGTAGGCTTTCTTTAGGAGCTCATGGGAATACACGAAATCAGGGAATACAAGGTGATATGAGATGGACATCATCTGAGGGCAGGGAAGCTAGTAGCAAGATAAAATTTGATAAGCGATTGAGAGAAATGCGGGAAGAGCGTTGCGCTAGGAAAGTACTCAGCTACTTGTACATGAAGAATGTCGATACAAAATGGAGGAAGCGAACTGGGAAATTGACTGGTGAATACTTAGAAAACAGCAGGTGGCCAAACCAAAAAGAACTATCGGTTAAGAAGAAAGTGAAGGAAATGGAGACTGACATGTGGAGAGTTGGCATGATTAAGAAGTCCGCACTAGAGATCTATCGAACCTTTAACCAGGAAATTGCCAAGGAAAGAGTCTATGATAATACTCTGCGTAGTTCTCTACTGTTTGAGGTCAGGACTGGAGTATTGCGAACCAAGACATATCGGGCCAAATACGAAGGGGTAGACACGGTATGCAGTGCATGTGGAGAGGAGGAGGAAACTGCCAAACACTTTATAATGTTCTGCAAAGGGCTTCACCCTATAGTTCAGGATGATGGCGCAGAGTTTTTCAAAGCCCTGGGGTTTAGGGACAGGGAGGGCAAAAAAGACTTTAAGCAGGTAGAATTAACTAGAAGAAGGTTATCTGATTGGTGGCTTAAGTCAACGCCATGAGTGAAAATTAAATCATTCACTTCAAAGTACCAGTCCTCAACTTCACTATTTAAGCAAAAAAAAAAGATAAATCTAAAGGTTAATTAACAAAGTATTACAGCTAGGTGGCGTTAGCCGCCGCCCGATCTAAAGGGTAGAGCCACATCCATCCATCCCACTCTCGCAACCCCTTCTCTTTCTCAGTCGACGCCTCGCCTCTGGTCGAGTGAACCGACCACGCTAGCCGCACGTGTTTTGGATCAGCCGCGGAATATCACCGATACCAAGGAATACATTCACTGCTATATTTCACCAAGTAAGTATAGTTGTTGTGCGCGTCAGTTGCATAATTTTCTCGATCGATTTCTGATTGCATCGTTATAACATATTCAGGGTGCATCGGGTTAAACTGGTACATGTGGGCTGGCCGGCATCGAAATGGTGTACTGCTGCGTGCCCTTGTGCCGCTCGCGCCCTGGGAAAAGCCCAGGTGCTTCATTTCACAAATTTCCAAGTGACAAAGATTTGTGCGCCAAATGGCAAAGGAACATTGCTAGGAAGGATTTAACTATCAACGATGGGTCGCCGTCGACGGTCGTGTGTAGCCAGTACTTCCTTCCGACTGACTACGCTTCCGTGTGCCGCATAAAGAAACGTTTGCCTGGCGCTGTGCCCACAGTTTTTCAAGGCTATCCGGCGTACATGATGCCACCTGCAAAATGCCTCGCAAGAAACCTGCTCCTCGGGCTGCTGTACCTCCTCCAAAACAAATCAAGCGGGAGGCCCAGCCGCTAGACTCGCTGCCTGTGGAAGAAAACGTGTCTGTCGAATGCCATGAAGACACCAAAAGCATGAGCACGCAAACCAAGAACAACTATCACCAACGTGCAAGCCGGTACCTCTCCACTATTTCGAGGCTTCGCTTTCAAGTGTCATAGCACCGTTTCAAGGGTCAGAAGTTACTAGCAAAACTCGTCAAGGAAGAGCAGCGCACTGCATTCTATCGCTAAAACAAACATCTTGCTTCGACGAGAAAAATCGAAGCTGACTCGCAGAATAGACACAAAAAGGCGCGGTGTTCCTGATTGACCAAGTTGAACGATACGGGAAGCAGCATCTGACGTATCCTGAAGAAGTAATTCGAGAATGTGTTATATGGAGATTTCTCTCGCCGAAGAAATACGACCATGCTCGAACGTCAGGGCTCCTAAACTTACCAGCAAAATGCACTCTCCAAAAATACATTGGCCCCAGCCCAACCTCATCAGGAATGAGCTCTGCAATGCGAACAAGACTGATTTACGAAGCGTCACTTCTGAGCAGCAGGCAGCATATGACATCAATATTTGTTGATGAAGCAATCATTAAGCCAAAGTGCATCTATGACAGAAAAGGAGATGCCGTGTTTGGTTTTAAGGACAGACCCGACAGCAGCGCGTCGAACACGCAGGGTATTTTGGCAAACAGGGTTTTGTGCTCCATTCTGTGTGGCACAAACAGTCAACATAAGATATCTCGCTCATATTATTTCACCAAGCAGCTGAGTGGAAAATACCTTTTCGAATTGGCAAAAGAAGTGATCGCCGCAGTCAAGTCGTGTGGTTTCAACATCGTTCGTATAGTAACCGACAACTACTCGGCAAACACCACGATGTTCAAACACATCAACAATGGCTCCTTGCACATGGTTATCACGCACCCGCATGACCCTGACCGGGTAATCTTCCTTAGCTTTGACCCGTGCCATGTGATCAAAAATATCCGAAACCAGTTCCCCGAAAGGCAGCTCACGGATGGCTGCGACGTTATGAGCGGTACCACGGCCGGATTACAGTGGCGGCACGCGTGCACTTCCTACTAGAGGGGCTAGGGAGTGCGCTCCTCTAGTCCGGCCGTGACCGGCCACCCCGTATAAACAGGCACTGGATCTTGACCTCCAAGGTAGTGCCGGTGGGAGATTTATCCTGTGCGTTGTTGAACAAATATTTGCACCGTGCGCGTTAACTAAAAGCCGACTGTGCACCATGGGTTTTCAATAACAGTCTTCTCTCATTGCCCATTAGCAGTGATTGGCATGTTCCAGTGGGAAAAACCAAACTATTATATACTGCGGGCTTTGCGCCACCCCAGGTTTCTCTCTTGCGCGCGGTGAGTGCCAACGTCTCCGCCGCGCTATATATAGTGCAAGCGTTAGCGGCCGCTGCTTCGCAACTCCACACAGTTCCCTCTAATGGAAGATGATGTAATTTTTTATTGAAACTGCACGAATTTCCCGCTTCGGGGTACACAAAGTGACATTATGTTTACACTGCCCTCCCGTGTTTTACTATCATTGCGAGAACTATACTAGGGGCGAAGCTCATTAGGGCGTGGGTCTGTCCTTCCTCCGTTGTCGTCGTACGTAGCCACCGGTGGTACATACCCGCTCTAGAGCGTGCCACGAAGAATGCAAGTTAGGAGATGGCGGAACTTGGAGTGTACTCAGGGTGTACGCACGGACGGACGCAAGGACGGACGGATGGATGACTAGCAGACGTATGGACGGACGCGCGGAGCAGGTATGTGCCACAGGGGATGCAAGTGGCGGTACTTGGAGTGTTCACTAGATGGACGCATGGATGGACGGACAGGCAGACTAGAAGACGGACGGGCACTTGGGCGGACGCATGGATGGACGCACGGATGGTCGCGCGGATGAACGGAAGCAACAACAAACGGACACACGGAAGCACAGACGGGCTGATGGACGCTTCGCCCCACTCATCATCATTCACTCCGTGGATATGCTGTGATCTTTTTTGGTGAATTCACTGTCGTAGATTGTTGTCTTAAAAAAAATAACACGACATATATAGCTAAGTTCTTAGTTAGAAGAAAGGCTGAATCGCAAATTTTAAAAAGTTGCTGTGCCTGTGCAGTTGAGTGAAACCTCCGGACAGACAATACAAGCACAGGCGAGGTTTTTGCAAAGACATTTTACAAAAAGAAAAGGCTGTGTATGCAAGCATTCGTTTAGATTATATATGTTTCGGTGAAATATGCCTGAGCGAAAACCCAAAACTCGAATGAATGCTTCATCGGGTTGGTTTGGCAGCGTTTTTCTAAAGATGTTCTTGTAAGCCCACGCAGTGTTTTCTTTGGACTGTAGGATTGAATTGGCCAATTCACCTATGGATAGTAGCACCTGGAATTCTCGAGGCAGACTGAATCGATGCTGGCTACAACAACACCGTATATTACCTCGAGAGGCGCCGAACTCACTCGAAGAATGCCAGCCGCAATTCGACAGCTGACGAAATACAAGCTTAATAAAACACTGGGAGCTGCTGAACGGGGCACTCGTGGCCGCTGAGGAAGTTCCCAGATATGAGCCTGGCGGCGTTTAGCATCTCACAACCTTCCAAAGAGCTTGTAAAACTTCTTGTTTCCTGAAAACGTCAGTTTTAGTGCGTGTGTTTTTTTGTTGCGCCACAACTTTTGAATGATCCAATATTTTTAATAACAACTGTTGGGGTTTACCCAAAACCACCTTATGATTATGAGAGACACCGTTGAGGAGGGCTCCGGAAATTTCGACCACCTGGGGTTCTTTAAACGGTGCACCTAATCTAGGCACATTGTCGCCTCCATCGAAAATGCGGCTGCTGTGGCCGCGAGATCCAATCAATACGATATTTTCAATTAAACTTCCAATACTTCTTTATCAAATATTAGTCTATGCAATGAAGTGTGATAATTGAAAATTACCAATGATTTTTGATGTCATCAGGCTTGAAGTGAAATGCAACCATATTAAATTACATACGGTCGTTGACGACAGTGCAAAGATTGTAGTTCGTTGCACTGCCTGAATGTACTGCCACATCGCTGCCAAACGATTTTCGTTTTTTGTCATAAGATCGGCAGTTATGAACATTAGTGGGATGGGCAAAGTTTGAGTAATTTGCGTAATTAGATTGTAATAAGATGTACTTTTCTTGCTTAACATGCTTGAGTTGAGTTTTTAAACAGCCCTTTTTTAAGGCAAACACAAAGCCATCAGTGAAAGACTAAAATCTAACAACACTTCATAAAAGGTGGCAACATATCTCAAATCAGTCGACGCTGCACAAGAGTGCCGGGCAGTACGTGCACGCTTTGATCGGCCCGACGGCTGGAACACATGTCACACTTACGCATATGAACGCCATGCCCGTGATACGTAACTTAATTGTTCGCACAGTTGTAATAATCACCTAAGCGCTCACGGCTCCACGAGAAATCCCCCAAAACGGCACAGCGAACACGCATGCAAGATTCACAAGAATTCACACGAACCAAGCAAAATAATAATAATAATAATAATAATAATAATAATAATAATAATAATAATAATAATAATAATAAAGCCACTGCCAGGCATCGCCGCTATAGCCCCGCCACGGTGGTCTAGTGGCTAAGGTACTCGGCTGCTGACCCGCAGGTCGCGGGATCAAATCCCGGCTGTGGCGGCTGCATTTCCGATGGAGGCGGAAATATTGTAGGCCCGTGTACTCAGATTTGGGTGCACGTTAAAGAACCCCAGGTGGTCAAAATTTCCGGAGCCCTCCACTACGGCGTCTCTCATAATCAAATAGTGGTTTTGTGACGTTAAACCCCACACATCAATCAATCAGGCATCGCCGCTAGGCCGTACCACAAGTAGGCACCATGATGACAACACTAAAATTGCCGACGTCATCGCGGCTCGCTCATTGTACGTCACTCAGCGCCTGAGGTGTGGCATAGGAGCTCACTGAACACGTCAGAATACCGTCGATGTCACACGGCCGGAACGTGTCGTTCAGCCTTTGTACGCTCTTGGCGCTCGAAATAGAATAACCTCTACGTAACGGACGCCATTCTTACTACCCTAAAAAAAGCTCATGTATACGAAGCAATCGAATGAAGTTTGTTGTCACTGTTCAATTAAGTTCTCTTCCGGCTATATGAATTTATATGCTTACTGATCGCAATATGACATGATACTCTTTCAGCACGTCTTTATATACACCTCCGGAACCAAATGTTTTAAATTTAGCATCTATAATAATCCTGTCACGTCATTAGCGTCACATGCAAGGAATCCTTCCCACCACTTGGCAACCCTTGGTACTGAGAGGCCCCGCACGAAACTTAGTGCAATTGTCTGTGCTCATAGTGCGTCGTTTACGTCAGGTTTTACGCCTGCAGAGAAACTGGTGTATCCTCCGTGGTGCCTGACACTTCCACAAGTACGTGTTTCAATTCCAGGAATACAGAAAAAATCAAATTTGCCTTCATCAGCCCTAAAACAATTGAGCTTGAGCCATCTGCACGAAATGTACAACAACCACGTGCACATATACACCGATGGTTCAACCACTGCGTCTGGTTCTGGTGGTGCGGTGGTGATTCCAGCTAGAGGAATCACTCTGCGAATCAAGCTGTCACACGTCACTACGTCCACAGCGGCAGAACTTGCGGCTTTGCGTGGCGCCATAGAGTACATCAAATCCCAAAGACCGAGTAAATGGGCTGTGTTTTCCGACTCAAAACCAGCCCTACAGAGCATGCAGACAGTCCTTCGACGAGGTTGCCATGAACAATTAACTTACGAAGTTGTCAAGCTCGTTCACCACGTCACAGAAACAGGCCACGAGGTCAAGTTTCAGTGGCTTCCTGGCCATTGTGGGATCAGTGGCAATGATTCCGCAGACGACGTGGCTCGCACATCGCACCAAGAAGAACACACCCTTCCGATTCCTTTGTCAAGGACTGACGCTGCAATGCAACTTCGTCACCTAGCACGTAGTCTGAGTCTGCAGGAGTGGAACACCCCGAGCATAAGACATACGAGACTATACCAAATAAACCCTCGACTGGAACTTCGACCTCCATCCGGGCTTTGTCGACGTGAAGCTTCACTTCTTTGTCGCCTTTGGTTGGGGGTTGCCTTCACAAAAGCATATAGAAACCTCATCGGATTGACCGACAATGCGGAATGCGACGTCTGCTGCACCAAAGAAGACATCGACCATCTGATATGCCATTGCCCTCGATTTGCCTCTGAAAGACAGAAGCTTTCGGACGCATTGCGACAATTGGACGATCGGCCACTCTCTGTGCAGATGCTACTGGAACACCGTCATCGCCTTTCATCGGCTAAAAAAGCAGTCAAAGCTGTCTTGTGCTTTTTGAGGACTACAGGCCTATGTGACCAACCTTAACTTTTGTGTAGTGCCACCGCTGCATACGCGCCAGCCGATTGACTGACAATCCTCCTTTTTTTCTCTCTCTCTCTCTCTTTCTCTTCTCTTTCCTCTCTCTCTCTCATCTTTATGCCCCCTTCCTATTCCCCCAGCGTAGGGTAGCAAACCGGGCATGTGCCTGGTTAACCTCCCTGCCTTCCCTCTTGTTGTTTACCCCCCCCCCCCCCCATTAGCGTCACTGATCGACCTAACGATATGGTAGGCGCAAAAATCGATATTTTTTTTAGTCCTTGTGAAAACGGTTGTTCAGAACTTAAGGATCCATGGGATGCCGACAAAATACGTGGAAATGACTGCTGAGAAACGTGAGCGGGCATTGTCCGCGTGGAGCAATTCCCTCTCTCCATTGCCATATTTTTCAGAATCTAAAACTTGTTTCAAGAGAAAAAAATTCATAATTTTATCTTCATCTTGTAGGTCTTTCACTTCTTTTTGAGGCTCAAAAAAAGTTAACACGGCGTGATTTACTAGTATTTAGTATAGATGTAGTTATTCGATTTTACTGGAGGAACCAGTGTTGGAGAAGTACCAACAATAAAATCAAACTTTTCTAAAAAAGTATAAGAGAAGCCGCAACCGAGTTATCTTTTTTAGCGTCAACATTTCCCGCGTTAAAACAAACCCTTTATTAATTATATCTGAAGACAATTCAGTTCTCCCGCCTGGAATTCTTATACTTCTAACTGCCCCACCAAACTGGTATAAAAAAGTGTAAACTATGGGAGAATGAAGCATCTCTCTTGTAAACTCTTCATATAATAATTTTGCTCAATTCCCCGATGAATTTCATTGCTAAAACAGGGCTGGCTTTACAAAAAGGTGGCAGAAGAGTGCATGTAAAATATATATCTCAAACTGTCCGTGCTCTTTATGGTTCACCTGTGATGCTGCTAAAATTACTGAGCGACTTCGCTGAGGTCGAATGCCTGTCTTCTACGTGAGGGGTGCAGCTGCCCTTTTCTCTAGAACTCCATTTTTCTTTCGATTTTAGGGGGGGGGGGGCAAAATGCAGCGCTGCCCGTGGAGCGGTGAGATGGCGTGACTCGTCGTCTTTTCCGGTTACTCAGCTCCAACACAAAGGAAATATCGCGCACCCGGCCAGCTAAAATCCCACGCATAAGTTGTACCAAGTTGTTCAGCAACATGATTTTATTTTTATTTTATGGGCTCCGCGATCTTTGTCTGTTGAACGATTGCTCTGACGGTTTTCTTTGTCGTAATACGAAATGATTGTGGTCAAGAAACATCACCACCTTAAGCATTTTCTTTTGTGCGAGTTCATCGCAGCACTGTTTATTTGATACGGGCACAAAACTACAGCGCTATATCGGTCCAAGATGGCGGCACCTTCTGCGGCTGCCTCTTTTTGCGTGTCTTGCGACTAGAACAACGTGAGCTGCATGTGACACGCGAGCGGTATGTCATAATATGGCGGCTCATAATATGGGCGGTGACTATGGTAAAGGCAAATTTCGAGGCTCTAACAAGCCTCCCAAGGGTTTACTCACTCTATGCAAGGACATGCCACGCGAATGGTCGGACACAGAGAACGTTTATAATGTACTTCATCAAGCTGTACCGATATGCTCATTCCCCGTCGAATCGGCAGTGACGTCACACTGGATCTGTAATGAGGTGAGTGACACTGAAGAGCAAAAGAATTATTCGCGGATTAGTAAACTATAATAGTTCACAATCTCGGAAACACTGCGAGACTACACCTAGCTTATCGCGGGAACACGCGCGAAAAGTAATCGCCGGTAGAGACGTTGATCACCTTCTCGAGATTCCGGCACCAATCATCGTGAAGTCATAAATTTAGGCGTCTACTGGGTCTTGCGAAGCTTCTAATCCATAACACTTAACTACATTGTCGATCTGTAGGTGCCTACAATGTGAAACGCTACACGTGGAAGCTGTGCAAGAAGTTTTGTCAGCAATGGGTGTATACGCGCGTCCTGCGCTTGGCTTTCGTCGTTGTGAACGCTCGCGCGAGAAGAGCCCGAACGCGCACGCACAGTAGCGTGTACGCACAGCGTCCCGAAAGGCTGCGAACAATAAAACACCAAGAAATCAGAACAAAGAGACGCTAAATGAGTTAGAACTACATCACAGACAGCCTCATAACGGGGTGTCTTTGTTTCCGACGCACAAAGCATTTTCATTTATTAATAACGAAGGCCAAAGAGGAAAGGAAATAGTGTCTAAATAAAGAAAAAAAACATCGTACTACTTCTTAGTGCAAACACATTCACTGCAAGAAGTTTCACTAGCCTCCACAGCGTTGCACCTGATATATCAAACGGAGTATATGACACGACGTTCTACAAAAATCCATCTAGCTAGTGTCGTGAAAATACCGAAAGTAATAAATTTTGAAATTTGTTATGACACACACAGAGCCAAAACAGGCGAGAAGTAGGATACTAGCCACCCTACCAGAAGTACGAAGTTTAGACAAATGTGTGTACTACGGTGCCATCATTCCCATGCTCACTGAAGCGCCGTGCATTGCAGCTCCCATAGACACTAGCACCAGAGTTCCCTCTAGTGTATATTAGCAAACTCTATGGTGACAGCTGCCATCTGATTTACTGTGAACGGCCCCATATGTACACCAACATTTCTAGACTAGGTAAGTTGCAAAACTCCCCGCGTCAGACTACTCGGCACGCAGCGCCAGGACAGCTTTCGGTTTGGTGGCACTGGCGGCGCAACAAGCTTCCGCTAGCAAACGAAAACACGTAGTCGTCGTGGCAAGACGCCGTGGCGGCCGTTCTGAAAGAGCTTTGCCAACAGTATATTATGTAGATTTGTTGTGCTGCTGCAGAAACTTAATACTGCGTAATATTTAGCGGTGTAAGGCACAAATAGTATAATTATGGCTTTCTGAACAGCCCACAATAAACAATGCTTGATATATATAGCACAACATACACGAGTCTTTTGGTTAGTTGCTAGTTGGGGTACGTTCGGAATAGATTTTTAGACGCGAAAAACCTAATTACAATATCTTGCATCGTCTCTTGTGGCTGTGTTTTTCGTGCTTGAAAATAAATTACAACTATATGGCACAATCTTGTGGCTTTTGTCTGGTTATGTAAACAGCTTATTTTTTTAATGTTAGTCACATTCTTTAGCAACTTAGACAGTTGAAAAGCTACGCGTGTGGCCATTATCTTGAGCATGTCTTCCCTCTGCTTCTTCTTGAGTTCATCTAATGAAACCTGTTAACACAGCTGCAGCCAAAGCTTCGAGCAGAGACCGCACTTTGGTGTATCGGTGAGCCCTTCGTAGTCATTACTCACGAGTCTGTCTGCTGATGCACTGGGACAACATGA
Organism: Rhipicephalus annulatus; assembly: GCA_013436015.1. Taxonomy (NCBI): domain Eukaryota; kingdom Metazoa; phylum Arthropoda; class Arachnida; order Ixodida; family Ixodidae; genus Rhipicephalus; species Rhipicephalus annulatus. The sequence continues at coordinate 270,533 of WOVY01009735.1, read as the reverse complement.
ACACACTTTCAGCTTTTCTATGTCCCCAGAAGTTCGTCCAATTGGGTGATGGTATCTGCATCGGTGCAGATACCATCTCCATAAGCGATACCATAAGCGATGGTGACGGCTGCTAACGGTGACTGTCATGTCTCTTGCGACGACAACACATTTCTTCACAAATGGCGCTTTTTAGCACTATAAACACCACAAGACGACTTATCTCGCCATTCTCAACAACTTTCCACCAGCATGCAGCAGGCAAACAAACGTTTTCTATGTCTTGAAGCGAAATGACGCCACTAGTTGACGGCATGTCGGGACTTATTTCACTGTCTTCAAACTCAGTGCTCGGAGATAGTCTATTCTTTTTCGCCGTTTATATTCTGGAAAATACCCCACTCCTATCAGGCAGCTTTCGCTTCTTCGTCACGGGCCACACGACAAATGTAAGTGGGCGAATTCGGGGATATTCGTGGAACGCATCCTTCGACGAGGTCCCACTTTGCTCTGGAGATTTGTACCTTCTTACCATGTAACGTGAGTGAAAGTCTTCAGGATGTCCTTCTCATGAAAGTGCATACCACACACACGTGAGGTGCTAGGCAGTTTGTTATCCGCACGAGGAACAGCGTGGTCCCATACCTCTCGCTGCTCAGGTACACGTGGGTACAAAAGAAATGTTGTGGTGTCTCTAATTTCCTGTAGCTACTCTACAGCCGGGAACGCAACATCTGGACATGATGAAAACACGCAATACATACAAAGCAGAACAGGGCACGCTAAAGCACAAAACTGTTCACGCAGAAAGAAGCCTCCACAGATATCGACGTACTGCAACATGCACAGGCGATGGAGGTTACGGGAATGACACGAGTGAGCATGCAGTGAGTGAATCCAGATGCGACAGCAGCGCCACATTTGTCGCTGGCAGTGGCGGCGCCACGCAACACCGCTCAGTTTTGCAACTTACCTAGTTCTAGAAACGTTGATGTACACTGCAACACCCTGAGATGTGAAAAGCTAAGCGGCAATGCAAAGAAAGGACGTGTATTGTGCCGCTGTGTCAAAGAAGTTATCAGTCGAACGAAAAAAAGGTGTCTTTTGCCCCGCACTAACAATCGACATGGTTTCCTGAATGAAAAATTAAGATCAAGAGGGCAGGCAAAAGGCTGAATCCGAAGGCTGTCGTATGAGAAAAGCATTCTCAGAGTGTCTCCATCGAACTACCTTTTCGGATTAGGGTGAATGGTGTCGGGAATGAAATTGCCGTTTATGCGAAATTTCAAATACAATTATTTATCTAAATAATTGAAAATACCCTTTCGAATTTCATTCACGCAGTTTTTCTCTCATGCCAATGTGGGACTCCCTTTCCAACAACATTTTGAGTATCATATGCGGCAAGTGTCAGATTATTCATTGGCATGTTATCATTCTTTGTTTTCACTTGAATCCTAATGGAATGCAGGCTAAGAGGTAAAGGTTTTAGGGTATTCTGTGATAATTCTTGCTCTCAAGAACAAAGGACATTTTAAAAAGTAACTCTGGTGGTTATACTGTCAACGGTTTTTAAAATTGATTTCTTTGCGTATTGCAACAACTTTGAGCATCCATCTATCTATCTATCTATCTATCTATCTATCTATCTATCTATCTATCCGTCCGTCTGTCCATCCCTCCGTCCGTCCGTCCGTCTGTTTGTCCCTCCGTCCGTCTGTCTGTCCGTCTGTCTATCCGCGCATCCATCCATCCGTCTGTCTGTCTATCCATCCATCCATCTATCTCTCCGTCCATCTGTCTGTCTGTCCACCCATCCGTCTGTCCATCCATCTGTCCATCCGTCTGTCAATCTTTGTCTGTCCGTCCATCTGTCTGTCTGTCCGTCCGTTTGACTGTCTGTCTGTCCATCCGTCCGTCTGTCTGTCTATCTATCCATCTACCTATCTATATATTTATCTATCGAATCGACTACGTCTGGGTACCCTCATGATCCCCTCCCCCCTTGAATTAGGGTTTTCGAAATGCTTTGCAAGAAGAGCCAAATATTCGTGAAACACCAATGCTGGTTCCAGTGTTGACTATCCAATTTCTTGCATATAGTTAGTGCCACTTCATAATGTTTCACTTATTAAAATATTACAACAGAGTCACCTTGCATAGCATTGATTCCCAATTTACGTGGTATCTGCGTCTTTATTTTTTTTTGCAGGCAGTAGCGGATGGCGAAATGTATGCCACGAGATGATCTTCATTTGGTATTGCAAAGCACCAGTACTGTGAAAGCAATCGAGTAGTTCTTATACAATAAAGCATTATGTAATAAAAACACTCCGAAAATGCAGGAAAATAATAGTTACCCTTGCGCGGCTCGGCCTCCTGCAAGCTTTGCAGCGCTTGAGGAGCGCTAGGATTGAACGAAAATGCACCCACTCACACAGCGCACAAGTATCCGCAGTGCGAATGTAAAACTGAAGTATAGTACGTTAAAAAGAATTTAACATTGTTTTTGTCAATAAAATTACGGGAGGCGTAATCTTTGTCCCTACTTTGAACCATATGATCTAAAGCGTTAACTCCGAGATGCGGCGCACAGCAATTCATCTGTAGAGCAGACGACGGATGACAACTTGCCCTAAAACGTGTTCTTCAGTCTAATGCAGCAGTCTTCGTGCCCCAAATGATAAAATTTGTTATGAATCATTTATTAACTAATTCAACATTCAATTCTCTTACCCAACGTGTTGCAAACACATGGCCGTCACAGTAGCTCCATCTGAGTGTCAGTAATGTAGAGGCACCACATATTAGAAGTCTCAGTGCTCTACGTATAAGAGCGAATTCAGATACTGTAGAATATCGTGTTAAAAATAGGTACTGCTATCTGCTAGAACAGCCTTTCTTCACCAAATGCGGTCACGTTTACTCGTGTTTGAAGCTTATTGCTGCTTTTCCGTTCCGATTTCTAGATTTCTCCACTTATCAGCGCATTCTCGAAAAGCTCTGATTTGTACCACGAATATTGTCGCTAAAAACAAAATAATGCAACATGTTTTTCTTTATTACTGTATGATGGCCTTCGGTTGTCTATTTACGAAATTTCAAGAAAAAATTGAAGATGGGGTTTTTTATTACTCGAATTTCAGTGGAGTACACTCTTGCCAATATGAGAACTTGGAGGCAATATATAAAATTTACATTTGCCCTATGGTAGCAATAATTTATGTACCTAATGAACACACTGTATCCTTAAAACGTGTCAAGTTTGAAAACGCTGCTTGCATGACTTTCGGAGAAAAAAAAATGGGGAACATGTAACTTATTTTAAACTGTCGCGAAATTAGACATTTTTAAAAGCTATTTCCTTAAGGTCTACAAACTTGAAACCGTATGAATTCATTCTTCATCAGACATGCATTTCAGGTAAAAAATATCTTCCTTGAAACAAAAATATTTGTCTTTTTATAGCATCTGCAATTTTCAAAAATGACAGGTGACGAAATTGATGCCTCCATGTTGGCGAAGTTTGATTTTTTTTTTCTCGTAAGTTATGCCGTTAATCATAAAACAAAGTTGACTTTCAGGCTACTTAGCGAAAGGTGCACGAAATATAAAATACTCAATGAAATCTAAAATATCATCTTTTGGACCCGTGTCGATCTCTCGTGAAATCACCCTATCCTAAAGGACAGGGCATGCAAACACAATTGAGAGTCACTAACGACGGCCTTTGTGGTGTCGCGACTTCTTTCTCGTGTCCTTGTTTGTTCGTTCTGTTTTTTTAGAATGCATTTTTATGAAATACCTTGTTTATTATCCCTCCTTTACCACTTGTGCACCGGTACCACTTGTGCTCGGGCAGCTGCGGCAAACGGATTGATTGATATGCGGGGTTTAACGTCTCAAAACCACTATATGATTATGAGAGACGCCGTAGTGGAGGGCTCCGGAAATTTAGACCACCTGGGGTTCTTTAACGCGAGTCGCTCCCAACTTAACTGGGCGGAAGTTCTTCTCGATAGCCTCTAAAGCGTTTTCTTTGTAAGCTCCCTCAGGCATTACAACAAAGCAACCTTCTTTGTCGGCTAGCATTAATGTTAATGTGTGCTTTTATTAAAGAACGACACGATGTTATTCAAGCCTGTAACTTTAGGTCTATCTTGATTATGCGGTGCACATTTCGATAAACAGTTCATACCATCCTGTAGGCATCTGTCCCGGTCTTGGTTGGCCTTCACAGACAAGTCCCTGTTTAGTCCGACAAGTTCATGGGCAGAAATACGAGGCGGGACGGCAAACTTTGGTCCCTTCCGAAGCCATCTCTCGATTTCTACCGGAATGTCTGCGTCCTGTAGCACCACAATGCGCTTCTGTTCATCCCTTCTTTGCTTGTCAAACACCTTGAGCAGTGGGTTCAGGACCTGCTTCCACCTCACTTCCGTGAGTACGCCCAGTTGCTGCCTCAGCCATCGAAGGTGTTGAGCAGCTTGCCATTGCGGAAGAAGACTGTAGTGGACCACGCGGAGCCAGTCTTGAAACAAACGCACCTGACGCCAAAGTTCCGCCTTGAGAATCTTGCAGATTCTTTTGACATGTCTCCAGGATGGTGCACCCAAATGCGGCAAACGGATGGCAGTATGCAAGCAAGGAGCGGACTGTATGTGGTTCTGTCTGCTCCGTTTCAGGGGGCCTTTTTATTGTTCGACAGCCCTCTACCCGATCAATTAATTTTTTTGTCATGTTTTCGCGTGTTATTTTTGTGCGTTTCACCGTCTTTACGTGACCTACAGTAGTAAAATGGTAAGTGTTCTCTAACGTCAGTTTGACGTGGCCACAGTGCTGAGCTGGCAACAATGTGCGTCTAATTTGTTATGGTGCCGTTTGCGTGAATCTACCGATCGCATGCCTGTGTAGATTTACCCGTTTCGTTGCGTTACCTCGGCAGTGGACTCGCGTTGTTATTTTTACGTGCATACTACGCAAACTGAACGTTGTTGATTCGCCCTACTGCGGGCGCCACAGATATTCGCGAATATGGGAGAAGTCGCGCAATCCTGTAGTACAACGCCACTTCAAGACGACTGCTGTTCGACTAAAAGCGAGAAGAGAAAAGTACGCAGGCGGAAGAAGAAACTTTTCAAGAGCATTCGGGATCAGGTGTGGAAGTTCTAGCAGCACGTCTATTGTATCATGTTGACATCACTTCTTTTATGTTTATTGTACTAATGTCCTTTAAAGAGAAACCCCAACAGGGCAGTAAACTGATGCGTTTGTGCGATCTATTTCAGATGGAGTTCTACTTCAGCGACGCCAATCTCCGCAAGGATCGTTATATGAACCATCTCGTGATGAGAGATAAGGAAGGATGTGAGTGATTGCTCCTCTACTTTCACGCGGCCGTCGTCATTAACAAAGCCGTAAATTGATGTTTCGCTGCATGGCCTGTCACCATTTTAGTTCTAGCCTTTGCCGGAAGGTCTCCCCGGCGCGAGGACCTTCCAAAAGATGATTGAACATTTGATAGCAACGCTTCGAAAAGCGCTGGTATCGCGTGTATTTATGCTGCTGAGTATCGAGAGCATACAGATGCCCCAAAAGTCAAGCGCGTGAGCTACGCCCGGGTTACGCTAAACTGCATGCCGGTGCGTTTTGTCAGAGAAGTGGTTATTTGTTCATAAACGGAAATGTGCCAGAAGATAGTGCCATCATTTTTGTTAATAATTGAAGAACCGCTTCTCTGATATAGTGTGTTGGCATGCAGCTTTGCGTAGCTTAGCTACACCTCGCGTGCTTCGTTTTACTTTTGAGGCACCTGTAATTACGTGCTAGAGCCCTCAAGATGCGTATGTGCTGTGCTGGTGCTCATGCCTCATTCGTGTTTTTTTGTTATATTGTTTCTTTTTCCAGACGTGGACCTTGAGGTGTTTCTGACATTCCACAAAATACGCTCCTTAACTTCAGACGTCAGGGACATAGCAGGTGCTATAGCCACATCCAAATTACTGCAGGTAGGAAGCTTTGCTACCGTAACGTTTATTCAGCGCTGAAGAGCAATACTTCATTTAACGTGACGCATCAAGAGCTCAGGGAGTCTCTAATGCTTAGGGGCTCTGTGTCCGTTGGAAGACCATGAGAAAACAAGCAAAGGAGATGCAGTCTGCATTTCAGGCATGGCATTTCCGTGCCCCTTGTAGCTATATTATATGTTGATCTATGCTAATTTTGAATTTATTCTTTTACCCGTCGAAAGGCACGTTCGTGCTGTTGCAGCAATATCAACTTTTGTGTTTTGCTAATAATTGTGAGCGAACGCTGCAAGCCGTGAGCCATCAAAAGTCTTGTGGTCCTTTGATTATCGATTGTACAAGGTTCCATCTTATGTTACCCAACTCGATTGCCAGTCATGAGGATTGTTTGCTGTTAAAAAATTTTCACATTGTTGTCTGTTGCCGGTCACAATCGACTCTGGCTCTGACAATGGTGATGCCGACAATACAGCGAGAACCACTTAAGGGCATGGTATAGGTTACTACCCCACCCCCCATTCAGAGCACATAAGCATTGGCGTCGCTATCGTATGATGAAATGTCACTGTCGATGGCAAAAATACTGTTGTCTTTGTCATGCACTCTGAGCAAAAGGCACCTTATCTTTTCTCCCCCCTTTTTTAAAATATTTGTCATCGAAATAAACCTATAACTGCTTTGTTTTCAGCATTGCTAATCTTATTACAATATCACCGCAACCCACAGTAATGGATGATGGGAAAAAATAACACATGATTTGTGTCACTGGGCCCCTTTCAAGAGCACTGACACAAAATTCTGCATATTTTTTTTTTTTTTTTTTGCTGCAATGAGCCAACGACTCCCTTAATGCAGCCAGAAAGCTGGTTCGCTCGAGCACACGGCGGCTAATTATTCGGAGACAATCTTATAGTGCCCATTCGCAGTTATAGTTTCACAAAGTGCCAAGTGACGATATGACCAGTGTGGTTTTTGTGTAAACATAGCTGGCTTCACGAGCACCATGCTGACACTCCTTTCAATGAAGACTTACAAGGTGGTGCTATAGTCTCCTCTGAGATGCTCTCAAAATATGTGTTATCCCTCAAGAATCCACTTTTGAGGCAAGAGCATCAGGTTTTCTGCGCCGTGCACGTCTGCTCCCTCTCTCCATCCTTTTAAAAGCTCTGCTAAGAGAGCACTTGCAAGGATTGTGATAGCCGACTCGGACTTGTCGCACTGGTGGCCGTTGGTTGCTTACATTTCTTATATGGAAACCAAAGGCACATTTCACGTGCTGTGGCAAGACACGCTCATTAATATTGATTTTAAAGATGTTCTAAACTGTATTATTTGTGGACATTTCGTTCACCCTACTGTGTGTTTGCACAAATCTGTCCCACTAGTTTTCTCGACTTCAAAATGTTCTGTCAGTACTCTATTATTTTAGAAGTTATCACAATTTTTGGGCAGAAGTGTTTATCATACCCTTATGGTATGTTGGCATTCCACCTTATCAACCATCTCTTTATTCTTTTCTGACCACACCTCATTGTACAGATGGATGAGGAGCACAGGCGGGTGCGACGTGGTTCTGAGTTCACGGCTAAGGTTGATGTTGATGAGTGCACACTGTACGTTGAACGGTTACCTCTGCACGCTGATCACGCATGGCTGAAGGGGGCCTTCAGTCGACACGGACAAGTGGTCTATGTGAGCCTTCCACGGTATCGTCATAACAACCGCATCAAGGGGTTTGCCTTCATCGAGTATGCCTCACGGGAAGATGTTGACAGAGCTTGCAAGGTAATTCGCAACTTCCAGGTATCGTGGCACCGCTTAGCGGTGGTGGCTATAGGCTATGTTGAGATGATTGAAGTTTTGGACCTGTTTCAAACAGCAGATGTTGCTGCTTGTTTTCGCGCGATTGATCATTTTGCAAAGTTGTGAACGGCCTTGATATTACCAGAACCCTCTGAGTTTCTCAAGGTAAAGGGAAAGTAGAAAGAAAAAGCCGACTGGTTTCACTACGAGCTTTGATGCTCACAGCCTATATACACTGTGAAGAAAGTAAGTCTCTTTTTCAAATTAGCGCCCCAAAAATACATGAGTGGTTCAGAGGGTTCAATATAGCAAGCAGATGACCAAGACCTGTGAGTGTATGCAACACCCATTTTGTTTACGAGCAAAGCAACTTCCAGGTTTACAGTTTTCGCGCTTAGTTCGTCTGCTCGACACAGTCGCTGTGCCAACAGTACCAGATCTAAATTAGTAATCCGTTCCACGTCTAGAATAGAATGAAAGGACCTGTTTCAAAACGTTCATTGCATCGTTACACATCTGAGGCGTCTGCAAAGTGACTCCATGACCTGCACATTTGCAGCAATTTGTGTTCGGTTTTGCTTGCTGATGGCGCTTTTTTTTTTGTCATTTTTGTCTCGCACCCCGTTATATTTTGTACTTCTGAAACATTTAAACTTAGAATAGTAATGGGAAAGTCACCTCTTGTCAAAATTGCATATAAGAAAGCACCCTAAAATTATATTGTTGGTAAAATGACATGCCTCAGTTTGTTCTTGTGCTTCAGTATTGAAAAAAAAGTTTTTTTTTTTGTCTGCTTATTCTACTTCGTGCTTTTAGGTGAGGTGAACAAGCTCCGCGCATAATTACGATGCAAGCAAAACTGTAAATTAAAGCGTGTCTCCGAAAATGTTTCTGATAGTACGGAGAAACTTGTACTGAGACTCCCATTATAATTCTTTTCCAACATGACAACAGGCGCTACACGCTATTACGCACAGCCAGCAATGTGAAGATGGTACGTGCACGTGGGCCTTACTTGCAATTCCGCACATATTTATCGACCCATTGTGCTACTCGGCATTTATTTTCCTAATATAGTGTGTTAGCACTCCCCTACTTTCTCAAATACATACCGTATTTACTCACGTAATGAACGCACTTTTTTTCTACAAAATCGGAGCAAAGTGGGGGATGCATTTATTGTGGGGGGTGCATTTATTATGGGGGGCAAATTTTATGAAAACTTTTTCAGTATGAGCAAAAAAAAAAGTTAGGTCGCTCAGCTTTTTTGTTGCACTTCACTTTTCTTCGGTGGTTGAAAACGCAATTTTCTGCAAGCTGGCCGCCTCATCCATGCATGCCATAAAGGTGTTTCGCGACTATCTTTTCTTGCAATCATTTAACTGCAACATTAGTATCTGCTGTGATCTCGAGGGGCACCCAGAAGCATGCGCTACGACACCACGACACACTTTGCCAACTTCGTGGCAACCTCACGCGACGACCGCGACGGCGCTATTGATATTGTAGCAAACAACCAACATAGCAGCAAGCTACCATCGAAACATGAAAAGAAACCATCGATAACAAGATGAACGATGGAATACAGCGGCCGCCTCGCTTGCGATTGAAGCAATAATCTGGAACCATGTTAAGAATTTAGTCCCGATCTTTTCCGGGGGACAAGCGATTTTTTTTTTCTTTTTTTCCAGAAGCCTGGAAAATAAAGGAGCGAGCTGAGGACCACCTCAGCTCGCTCCTTTTTTTTTCAAGGGGTGTCGGCATAATAAAAAAAGAAAAGAGATCCAATGGGCAAGGAGGCGCCAGGTGTCGTTTAGTGGGACTGCAGCAGACAAATGTAGGGGGTGCATTTATATTTGTGGGAGAAAAAAAAAATCACAATTTTGACGATTGAAGTTAGGGGTGCGTTTATTATGCAAGTGCGTTCGTTACACGAGTGAATACGGAAAATCGAAGCGCCCCGGAGGCGCGAAAAATTTCACTCTTCACCAAGTGTACTATCCGATACCGTCTTTCACGGGTCGATCATCTCAACGACCTCCATGCTGGATGTACAGTCGCGCCACCTATAGGTCGCGAAAGTTGTGAATTTCACCCCACTGTGTGAACAAATATCAACCTTTTTTTTTCAACTTCATGAGTTCATCTGGCAAAGTAAGCATCCCCCATCTGTTGTCTGGAACTTGGGCGAATTACTATATTCACTCATCAGATGCACCATACATTGTTGCACAGGCTTTGTATGTTTCCTTTTTTACTGTAATAACTGCACACCCATAGGTAACCCTCTGCATTCCCACAAACTAATTGACGGGCTGTATTTTTTCTGTTCACTTCCTGTGCCTATAACTGTGCTAACTTGTGGCACTAAGAGCCACCTTTCAGGGAAAACAAATTGCTTTTTGACATGGCTTGACAGCCAGTGAAAGCAATGTATAGGCAGTTTGGCACCTTGAAACGAGAGAACAAGCAAGCTGTACACCAAGTCCATTTTTAATTGAAAGCTTTCTTTGGCATAGCTTTTCACAATGTCGTGTGCCATTGTGTTGTTTGGTGGCCGTTGTCTCGCCTAGTGAAGCTGTCCATATTGGAAATATGACCACTTTCACAGAGTTTTGCATGGCTCAGTCCTGCGCGCATTGGCATTTGCGACTGGTAAACAGCATTTCTAGTGCTGTGCCAGGGTTACTAGTTCTAAGTCTGGCGCAGTGCTGGCACTGCTTTTTTTTTTTTAATAGTACAACAAATGCTTTTGGCCGTCTACTATGACATACAAGTGGTGTAATGTTTCACAGAATGTTGCAATACATATCACCAAAAGTCACCTCTCAGAAATATTGCTCTTGAGTACAATTTCATTGCTCTTCGAGGCAAGCCACTATAATGATGACCAGTATGCGATGCATTCTTCACTGAAAGCACTCGTTTCTTATCATAATGTGCTGTTTTAACGGCTCATTAAGGTGGCATGCTACTGAGCGTAAGACTTCTTTTCCTAGCCAAGGCAGCTGCACATCAATGGCAGTGAAGTACAAGAACACCGTTACGCCTAGGTTCAGGTGCAAGTTAAAGAACCCCAGTGCTCTGTCTCTTTTTATGGCATACCTCATGATGACATCGGGTTTTTGGCATGTGAAACCCCACAAGTTGTGTCTTGAAGGCTCTTTAAGGCTTTGCTTGGACCTGAAGCTTCCACAGTACTTGAAGATTATTTGTTTTCTGCTTTGAAGGCAATCAGTCTGCAACAGCATAGTCTGGTCCATTCTTTTATGCCTCGTGCATTTTAAAGTGGCATGAGGCTGTTATTCCATGGATACAGTTGATCTTAAATCTGTTGTTGAGCATAAAGTTAGGCACATCACAACATGCATTTTGATTTGTAACTACTTCCAGGGCAAGTTATTCGCAAGCATGTATTTTGATCAGTCATCAAACTACTGTGTCAGAAGTGGTAAAAAAGAAAAGGTGAAAAAAGATTGATAAAACTTACATGAAGGACATATTTGTGTGTGTGGAGTACAATCTGACAACAATGCAAAGCAAGAAAATGTGAAAAATTATCATTTGAAAGGTGAAGTTGACTAGCATCAAAATGATTTCGTTATACTGTAAGGTATGTTTCACTGCACACTATTGAGACCAGTTCAACTTCACTCGCAGTCGAAGTAGTGAAACTCTCTCAGTCACTGCGGTTTTTTTTTTTTATGAGTACTGAATATTTTTTATGAGAAGGAGAATTTCTCTTTTAGAAGTCGAAACCTGCAATAACAAAATCCCGCGAGTACGAAATCCCCGCGGCAACGAAATATTTTCGGATCCCCGGCGAACGTTCATAGAAGCCAATGTATTACGTATCTCGCGGCAACGAAATGTTTTTGGACAGCGATCCCGCATTAACGAATTTTCTACCACGGTGAGGGCCTCATTTTACCCTCCCGCCAAAGGTTAACTGGCGAAAATATGCTCGTATGTGTGTTATGCGCACTCAAAATTTGTAAACGTCTGCTTTTGCTGCGCTAGCGTGGGTACCGCCATTTTTGTTTACTGAAGGGGGGACGCGGCTTTAGGATCGCGAAAAATGGCAAAAAAAAAATTGATTTTTTGAATATCAAGTTTTCAGTTTCTGAAACCCTTTTTCTATCTGATTCCAAAATATCTACACTGAAAACTGCGCATAAGTGCTTCGGAATATTCATTTCACCCACCTAGGTAGTGAAACTTTTCCTGGAAATTGCAAGAAAACAGCGATTTTTTTAAAATTATGGGTTCGCGATGGTGGGGCCAAAAGCTGGCTTCTTGGACTCATCGCAAAGAGCATTTTTTCGTGTTTAACTTTCCTGCCTCAGCTGGCTCCTCCCTTTAAAAACAAGCGCACAAAAAGCAAGTGTTTGAAGGTCGTTTCGAGGCCCTTGATTAGCTGTGGCCGCCATGTTGCCTCAGCTCGCCTCGCCATTGGCCCGATGCTCGCTCCTGGAGATCGTCGTCTGCTGCTTGTGCGTCGTGAGGACATAGCTCTAGAAAATTGCTACTTCGTGACGTGTTCACGGCTCGATGATCACTTAAGATATAATTACGCTTTAGTTTGCAGTAGGCGGATCCGCGATCAGGTTACTGCGAGCGCAGCGCGTCATCGGAGTCGTCTTTAGCCCTCATTCCGCCAACAGCGAGACTGCGGGCAAGAATGACGTGCTAGCGCACTCGTGGCGACGTGCTTCGTCGCAAGCAACGAAGCTGTAAGCGGAGGCATGGTCAGATTACTACGAGTGGCCGCACCGGATGCACGATCAGATTACTACGAGCGGGCGCGTGCTCTACGAGCGTGGCGCATCATCGGAATTGGCTTTAGCCCTCACTCCACTGACAGCGAGACTGCGGGCAGGAACGACGTGCTAGCGCACTCGTGGCGACGTGCTTCGTCGCAAGCAATGAAGCTGTAAGCGGAGGCACGGTCAGATTACTACGAGTGGGTGCACCGGAGGCACGGTCAGATTACTACGAGTGGGCGCACCGGAGGCACAGTCAGATTACTACGAGTGGGCGCACCGGATGCACGATCAGATTACTACGAGCAGGCGCGTGGTCTACCAGTGCGGCGCGTCATCGGAAGTCGGCTTTAGCCCTAACTCTGCCGACAGCGAGACTGCGGGCAGGAACGACATATTAGCGCATCCAAAACAACTCGCGGGTTGTTTTGGATGCGCTGGACACCTTTCGCTCCTTCTTCGGCGCAGATTACGACGACGTAGCAATGGACCACTTTTTCCAGTGCCAAGGGAGAGCTTTGAAGTTGTTGCATGGCGAGGGTCGGCAAAATAAGTTGACCGACTTCTGGCAATAAATTTTCGTTCTGCTGGCCGTATCACTGTTTTTATGTCTCATACTCGCGACAACGAAATTTTTCGGTTTTCCCGGTGATTTCGTTATTGCGGGTTTCGACTGTAATCTCATGCTGCGACGAAAAGAGGCTTGGCGCCTACATGTAAGCTCACCATTTTCATTCAAGGCCACTGTTAGTTTTGCTAGTTCTTAGTAATATTAACACTTCAAAGTCATTTCTACTAGAAGGGGCTAAAGTTTCAGAGTCACCGCGTCTTTTTTTATTTTGTAAGACTCAACATTCCCTCTTCAGCCATGGAGGGTGTCATATTGAAATTTAAAACAATGGCTAGCAACAAAGTAAAAAAGCTTATGCTCTCAACCTTATTCTGCAAGATATCCCTAGTGATCTAGCATTATTAACAGCAAACACAAAGTTCATGTGTTCCTTCTGGAAGAAGTGCAGTGCAGTATAGTAGCTTCACTCGAATTAAGCAAGCAAACAGCTGTTAATGGAGTGTTCTCGACATCTGTATTTATTAAAACTATGCACTCGAGTTCATCTTTTTTTCCAACCCCTACAGGTTAGAGTGATATACAATGGGATTTTATTGCAGACCAGTCAAGCCTGGTTCATGGGAGTCATTTGAACCAAGCATTGCACTCACCTCGTTGGACATGTTCTGTATTTACATGCTTCTAATACAACTCAACTGTAGGTCGACCCCCTAAAAGTTCAAGGCAAAAAAAAAAAATGGCACACATGCTCACTTGATTTGAAAAATATATTAATATTTTTGCCTAGGTGGCTTCATGGCAGTGCTAGAAAGCTGTGCAGGAAAGCTAGCTTTACAAAAATATGTGGGGAACATTTTTAGAAAGGCTTCATAGCAATGATATTTTGATTTCGAGTCAAGACAACAGGGGTGGATTTCCAGTCGTGTAAGTGTGGTACTGTGCAGCACTTTCATGGACTCACAGTAGCTGAAAAGTGAGGAGACCTAATGGTCAAGGCCACCATGGAATTTAGTCTTGGGTAATACATGTTGTTTGCTGCAGTTCACAGTGGTGATTGACATACATTTTTTAGTAGTTCTTTGTCACTCTTTTTGCTAGTGCTCTCATTTATTTTATTTATTGTTGCTGTTAATAGCATTGCAAAAAGAAGATATTGCTCTGGCGTATCCAGCCAGGCTTGCTTGGGTTCTTGCATATTGAAGTGCAATGGTGAATGAGAGCTTACAGTAGTTACACTCATTAATTTTTTTTACTTGTCATAGTAAAACAGTCTTAAGAATTAAAACTTTGCATACTGTGTTTTAAGTGCACATCATATTCTTTCATTTTCTGCGCAGCACTTTGGCTATCAGGATGGCAGTAGCAGGCACCCTGACGGGGCCACAGAGCACACTGCAGTTACTGATAAAATGATGAAAGTCGGAGCCAAAGAGGAAAAGTCTGATGATGAAGGTAAGGGCACAAGGGCACTTACCTTTATTTATGGCATTTGTAACACACCTCCAATGCAAAGGAGGTTGTTGGACATTTATATATTTGTTTGCTTGCATTTCTACTCACCTGTGCTGTTCACTGTTACAGGATGAATAAAGCAGCAGGTAAGCACCGAACAAGTTCAAACTACAAAGCAGTTTAGCAAAATGCGATTCTGATAAATAACACATTTGTAATATCCAGTTATGTAGTATGGAGAGTAATGTAGCTGGATGTGCCGTGCCTATAGGTTGCCTTTTAAAATTTGAAAACATCTGTTAAGTAGCACAAGATATGTAAATGAAACTAAAGACTGAAAGAAAGATCAGACTACGGTCAACTATTTGTGGATGAGGCCTGCATTTTTCCACGAGCTGACCCGTTTCGCAATTCCATCACAGGCTGGGCCTTCTTAACGGAGAAACATGTCGAAGTTGCTGAACTTGCCTGGCTGCTTCCTTGTGCATTTTGGTGCATTTGAATGTGATCCACCATGTTGAGGCGAGCGATTCCACTTACAAATGGCAAGGGATTGGAAGCACGCTTGTAATACTTGACACCATCATATCTAATGCGCTGGTGCTAAGGCACTAATTCCAGCTGCTTCAAGGGACATGCCACTAGCATTGCTGCCATTGTTCACAGGCAATTGCACTGTTAGGTCCCTGCTGTATTTTGGGGGGAGATATAAATATTGTGGACATTCTTAACGATGTGCACAGGGTGTTCGATAAGAAAGGGAACACGTTAATCAATATGAAAGCAACAGTTACTGCTAAAGCATAATTTTAAACCTCACTCCCTAACGCTTCTCAAGTAGCTTTTTTCCTGCTGAGAACCTGTTACTTTTTACAATCTATCGACGATTTTGGTGTTTGTAAACAAAGTGGCTTGGGTCGAACGGCCTACCCCAGAAGACTTCCGGTGTGCCACTTTCAGTAATGCTTTTTTAATGGTCCCGATGGTCTTATCGTGGTGTGTTTAAGTTTGTTGCTCTATTATTTCTGGTGCATTCCTTAGGATGTGTTTAAAGCAATGTCTAACGGCTACACGAAGGAACTCGACATAGTGTACGTGAGGTACAGGCTGCAGGTAACACTGCTTGCATGGCCGACGAGTGCCAGGCGAAATACCGTATTTGCTCGCATAATGAACACACTTTTTTTCTCAAAAAATCAAAGCAAAGTTGGGGTTGCATTTATTATGTGGGGCACATTTTATGAAAACTTTTTTGGGAGGAGCGAAAAATGCGGTAATGCAAAATAAAGTTAGGTTGCTTAGCCTTTCGCAATTTACGTATGCCTACACTGCTTGGAAACAGCTTCTTTCTTGCACTTTACTCATCTTCGGTGGTTGATGGCGCTATCTTCTGCAAGCTGTCCCAGGGCCGCCCACATACGCCATAAAAACGTTTTGGGGCTATCTTAACAGCAACAGTGGTATCTGGTGCGATCTCGAGGGGTGTCCAAAACCGTGCGCTACGACGCTACAACGAACTTTGCTAACTTCCCGACAACCTCAAATGATGACCATGATGACACCGTTGACATTGTAGCAAGCACAATGAGGTCGTGGTAACAAGTAACGAACATTGCAGCAAGCTACTCATAAAGCATCAACACAAACCGTTGATAACAAGATTAACGACAAAATACGGCCGCCGCCTTGCTTCTACATGAGAGTGCCTCTATGCGTCGATAACAATTGCAAAGCGAGAATCAGGTAATTTTTTATGGTTTTCCTGAAACCTGCAAATTGATAGCGATGAATGACTTTTGGCGACAGCTAATCCTGCCGTTGGCGTTCGAAAGTCGCGTGCACATGTTGGGGCTTTATTTGGAGAGTGGGGGGGTGGGGTGATTCTAGAAAAAGGTGGAAAGGTAAGAAAAAGGGGTGTGGAGTGCACGGTAACTGTCTCTTATGTGAGGACACCTCAACTGATACACTCACAGTGGAAAGAGGAATGAAGATACAGTTAGAGTGAAGAAAAAAGAAAGTAGGCTAAAAAAAGAGATGGGGAGAGGGGTCGCAGGAAGCGACCTACGCGGGTTGCACTGTTTGGTGACCTTCGCTCGCTGTGTGCTTATCAACTGCGATGTCTCTACACTGGCACTGCTCCTGAACTCCGCTCTGGCGCACAGATATGACAGGGGACGTGCGGTGCACAGATAGAAAGAAAAGCAATAGGCACACGGCAACAGGCGTAGGGGGAGGGAGTGAGCTGAGGCGGATGAGGGCGGTCGGCAAAGTAAATAAAGACGGAAGAGATCCAACGGGTGAGGAGGCGCCAGGTGTCAGTTACCGGGACTCCACCGGATGAATGTAGGGGGTTCATTTATCATGCGAGTGCGTTCATTACACAGGTATAATAAACTATTGCTCGAGGTGTTCTAATGAGCGCGCCATTCAGCTGCGTGTTATCTATAACAGTGGCCGACAAAAAATGCATAAACTTCAGCAGAAGTTTGTCAGCGAACTTAAAGGGGGACATGGGTCTTTAAAATTTTTTTTCTGTTTTTGGCTCAATCTTGACCAAACCTCACCATCTTGGACAGTTTTTCATGCTGATTTCAAATATGTAATTGTTTATGAAATAGCTTCAGTGGATAAGAAGATATTAACATCTGTAATTT
Source organism: Rhipicephalus annulatus (assembly GCA_013436015.1). Lineage (NCBI taxonomy): Eukaryota > Metazoa > Arthropoda > Arachnida > Ixodida > Ixodidae > Rhipicephalus > Rhipicephalus annulatus. The sequence goes on along the minus strand of WOVY01009735.1, from coordinate 253,285 downwards.
AATTAATTATGCACTTCATTGGGGGCTTTTTGGCAACTTAATCAAGCCAGATCCAAAAAATAAATGCATAGCCCCAATGCTGAGGGCTTTCTGTATGGGGTGATGCTATTTTTATTAATTTTTAGGCATTATATAGATAAGAAAACAGACCAGCACTTACAATGGATATTCTGTTCAATTTTCGCTCATTACTATCCATAATTGTAATTAACAGTATGCTTCTAGAGTAATCAAAATAGCATTACCCCATAGGTAATGTTATTACAAATAAAATGATACCAAGTTTGTCATTCTCAATCAACAGTAACATATTAGAAAAACCCCTAAGGTTTAGTGTGGTGCACAAAAACATAGAACTGAGAAAAACGCATTTAAAGTTTCTAATAAGGGTAACTTTTGCTAAAGTGAAGCTAGAGCAATAAAAATGGCACCGTTGTATAGCTCTACATTATGTGAGTATGGCTGTACCAAATGTGTCAATGCACCTTCCCAAAATGTTTGCCACAGCTCATTTAAAAACTGTGTACTGGCCGTTGAATCAGTAAAGGAACCCAGTCTACAACTTTGTGGCTGTTCCAGTGCACTGAAAACCAAAGTAAGTCACATGTTATATATAAAAACATTGCCCTTTTATACATAAAACACTATTTCAAGTAAAACACACATTTTTGTCCCAGACATCCTTACAATATACAGCATGCCAGGGCTGTATGCAGTGTCTCTTGTAGGCTTATGTCGCTTTGCAAGTGTTGCCTTTGTTGAACTGCTCTGCAGGTGTTCCCTCCGCGATTTGTGAAGCCTGGTTTTATCCTTTTCAAGGCTACGACGCATGAAGAGATTTCCTGCACTGTAGCCTAGCTTCTCAGCAATTGCTTCATTGCTCTTCGTGGCCCCCTGATTAAAGCGGCTGATGGCTTCAGCCACTGCTCTTTCTACGCTGCGCAGTGAGGCATGGGTGGTCTTGGGGACTTGTTGCCAAATTGTAGCGTGTAAGCTCTCACTAGGATTCTGGGTGATCCCATCACTGCACCTTTCCAACAATGCTTTGTCGCTAAGCCTCATAAACACAGGCTCTAGTGCCTCACAGACGAATCGGGCAGGCTGTTCTTGTGCGGTGGAGGCTCCTCACTATTGGCTATGGCCCTGTTGAACTTGCACCATGAATCTGTTCTCTCAGGGCAGAGGTCATGTTTGGGTGCCTCATCTGTTGATGACATGTGCCTTAGTGTGGCCAGCACAGCCTTTTTCATGCCTGGCACATCACTCTTGTGGCTCCTCAAGGCATAGCCATAGTAAGAGGTAATTTTCTTTATTTTGTCTTGAGTGAGCCTACCTTTTCCGCCAAGTGACCCACCTTGAGCTTTTTTTCTTTTCGATGAGCGTTCGTAAGGCAGCCCCCATTCGTTTGTGCACATGGTTGATGCAGTCTTTTTTTTCAACTTTTATGTATCCATAAACTTCATCTTCAGTGAGGGCATGAAAGGTTCGGCTATCACCATCTGAAAGCATTGTTGTGTACCGAAGCTTATGCTTTTCTAAGGAGCGTCGGAAGAGGCGTAGGGCTGCTTCTACTTCCATCTGGCCAGCCTTGCAGTCAACATTTTTCTGGCACACAGGGGCGTGCTGGACGAGCCAAGCAGCGTGTCCCTCCTCATCTTCCTTTGGTCCAGTGGCGCAGCTCAGGCAAAAGTTTGAAAGTACAACGTGATCAATAACTAAACCAGTGTACATTTCAATTATACAATCAACACAGATATGGGAGCTGTGTCCACGGGTAAGCCACGTGCCAACATAAATGACGTCGACGTTGCCCGGTGGATTGCCAAACTCCGTATAGAGTTCTTTGACGCGGGCAACGCTAGTGGATTCGCATTCGGCAGCAGTCGCACCGCAGGCTTCCCGCATAATTTTCATGTGGCTTTGATATGTTTTCTGGTGAAGCCCTCGATGCGAAATATTCATTGCGGCAAAAAAGTCCGTCAGAGCTGTTGCCCCTTTGCCGATAGTATTCATCGCTTTCATGGCACGCAAATTCACTTCAAAAGGCCTTACTTTGGCCTGGCTATTTTCGGCAACTCTCGGTGAAGAAAACCGTTCTTCGCGAAAGTCGCAACTGCTGCATGCGAGCACGAGTTTTGAGCACAGCCCATAGTCTCTTTTTCCCTTGGAGAAAGTCATACTTTTTGAGCCGCACTCGGGGCAGGGGAGAAGTCCAAATAGCGAGTCTATCGCTTCTATATCAACAATGGCAAATTGCGTGCCGTTTTCTTTGTCGTCGCCCTCCAGCTGAACGTCCAGCAGCTCAAACTTTCGTGCTGTCGCGCACTGCGATGCCAGGGACTCTTTTAAATTCGCCGCACGTATGGAGCACTCGGCGAACTCGTCCGCAAAGTAAAACGTCGTGTCGACACGACCTTCTATGGTTCCAGTAGTGCCGGATGACGATCCGCTGACGTGATGATCCGACGAAGTGCTGCAGCTCGGCCGAATAGAGTGCACCGCTTCGGCAGGCATTCGCGCCAGCGAATCGTCGTCTGAATGTGCTGCCTCGGCAATAACAGGCACTTGCGCCAGCAAGTCGTCGTCTGAATGTGCTGCCTCCGCAATAACAGGCATTTGCGACAGCCCGTTGTCGTCAGAATGCGCTGCCTTGGCCATCTCCGGCGTTCTCGGCAGCGCGGGCCGCTCCCTTTTGCCGCGCATTCCACGCTCGCTTTCGTTTCCTGCCGAAAGCTTGACGAGTGTTCTTCTTCAGGCGAGCTTCCCAAGCCATGCCGGCGAAATGCAGAAAGACGTATAGGAGGGTTGCACAGGGGCGTGGCCCACGAGATGGCGCCAGCGTCGAAAAGGCAGCGCATCCATCTTTGTGGTCTCCCTCCCTGCCGCCGCGGGCTAGCAGTCGCAGAACGTGCACTAGTACGAGGTACACTCACGGCTGCGCGCCTGTGCAAGATTCCTGTGCTCATAATGGTGAACTGTGCTTTATTTGGTTGCTACAGTCACTCGAGTGAGAAGGCTGGTCATGAGAATGCGTCTGATGTCGGCTTTTTTTTTCTTCCATACCTAGAATGATCGTAAACCAATCGAAAAGGTTTGTATGGTTAAATGTTTAACGCACACTATACCACGTGTGCGTTAAACATTTAATTTCCGATAAGTGTTCAGAACCTATGCAACATCTTAGAGGTTCGCGTTTGTGGTGGAAAACTTGGGTTTTCGCGACGTGCTATGGAGCTTTGTTTACGCAGCAAGAGACGAGCGTGCGCACTACGACCGCGATCGCTGCTTATCAGCGGTATCATTCAGGTAGGTGCTACGTGTTACTGATTTATCTGTGTTAGTAAACAGTCAGCAACGCAGTGCGTTCTCGTTTACCCATGCTTTAAAGAGCTGAGCACATTAACGTCGATCAGTTACAATCGAGACTATGTGATTTCTGGGTGCGCAACTGCCCGACGCGCGTCATTGGACCCTGCAGCAAAGAGCATTTGTGATCGCAAGCGGCTTGGGCTCAACCATGAACAAACTATGACAATTGTATCACCTCACATGCTCTTGCAAATGGCGAAGCCCTTCCTCACAAAAAATTCGGGAAACGACACCACCGCGGTGAAAAAAAAAAGAATTATTCGTCCGAGCACTGAGCAAGGAAAAGTAGTCACGTTTCCGGCGACGACGCGGCGGCCGTCTCCGAGGTCTCTAACTCGATGCTGTTGGACCCATCTGCTAGTGACATAGTTTTGGGTGTCCATCAATTTACAGGCTTTAAGCTCGTCCCTTGTTGCAAAGCTTGTGCCGCCAACAAGGTGGTCCTTAATGTCCATGAGCTTGATGCCGGAATAACACTTCAAATCCCACACAGCTTCATCGCTGATGAAGCCGAACGGGTTGATATCCGTCGCAAATGTGAACCTTATGTTCATAGCGAAGTTTCGCCGGACTTCGGAAGTCACGCGCGTAAGCACTCCGTCGAATTTCACCACGTTGGTACCGTACGTAGCGGCACGCACACAACCTCTCACTGCCGCTCGCCGCTTCAAAAAGGGCGCGCTTAGACCACTGACATGGCTGTAAAGGCAAACGCCGCTAGCGCCTCAAGCGGATGACGTCACGTGCAACCCTCCTATACGTCGGCGACGTCGGTACACGAGCGGGTAGCAGACGAGATAACACGCACGAGAGCAGGCGCCGACGGAGCAAAACCAAACAAAAAAAAAAGAGCGAGCAACCATGGCCGCGCCGCCGCGCCAGCCAATGGTAAGCGCGAGACGGGGGGCTCGCCGGCGCGCGCGCTCTAGCCAATCAGCGGTCCGGCAGACGGCTTCGCAAAACGGGGGAGGGCAGTCGTTCTGTTGGAGCTACGGCATTTTGAGAGCCCGCAAAACGCGCACAAAGGAACCAGCTTCAAAACAAGCCCAAGATGGCGCCGATCCGCCGACTGCTTCGCTGGCGGCGCGCGCGGGAAGTTCGAACAAATTTTCTGTTTTGCGGGTTGTTTTGCGACTCCCGTGATGGTTTGAAAATAGATTTTAACCTATTTTTTTATCGAATTTAGCGTTAATAATTTGAGGAGAGGTGTTTATAGGTTGAAAGATTCGAAAAATGAGTTTTTCTCAAAATCGATTTTTTGGCCATTTTTTACTTTTCTAAGACCCGCTTTCCCCCTTAATTGGGCTAGTTGGTTCTGCATGCTGACGATGTAGATATGCTTTTTGTAGACTTGAAAATGCACCCCTGACTTTTCCCTGTGCGCGTCTTTAAAGCGCACCCAAATCATCGATATGCAAAAGAAGAGCCGCCTGATCTATAGTGAAGTTGTTCAATAAAGCTTTTCGACTAGAACTGAAAACCTGCCTCCTGTGGAACCACTAACATAATTGTGTTTTCATCTAAGCACACAACCTTGGGATAAAACGCTTATTTCTGTGCCTGTGTCACACCTGGCACTTTTTATAGAGATCAGTGGCGATCGGAATCACTCGCGATCCTAAGTGTTGGTGGGACTGAGAAATTATATAATGTACTGATTATGTAATAACGTCGAATGCGGCTGGGTCACGCAAACTATTATGGCTTACTCACGAGTAAACTATTCATAAATCAAACTTTCTACGGTCCATGGTACACCGAAAGATAAATGAGTTAGATTGTGGGGATGTTTATTAGCGGTAAAAAGACAGACGATAAATTATTTGCTCACACAGATAAGAGCCCACTCACTGGCATTGCTCTGAAAAAACAAACAAAAAACTAATGCAACGACAACAAAAATGTAGATACCGTGACGTACACTGCGCGGCAATTCATCTTGAGCGCAGCTACTTAGTTTCCCATGTTGTTTCGAACAGTACACATCGATGATGTCGCTCAAACACCTTTGCAACAAATTTTCAGTGTTAGCTTTCACGTTGTGCTACCCATTTCAGGCATCAGTACACACATATTTGCCACGGCTTCAAGACGACAGTGACTGATGTGACAGTGACAGGGACAGTACTGATGTGTTCCCAGTAACTGGGGGACTTCAACTATAGTGTAACGTCCAGGTATCGCCTCTATGCCATAAGTCGGCACTCAGCTTTTTATGGCATTTAATGAAGTGGGCAGAACACACCTGCACGCTCTTATTGGGAATCCAATTTTCTCGCGTGATTGCTGCAATGCAGGCGCTTTCTATCGTTATCGGTATTTCAGGCTTGCAGACTTCATCCTGGCTTGACACAGCTGTGCTCGAGTTGCGAGCTCTTCATCGGAATAATGTTATCTGCATAGAACATTGAAACACAAGCAGCCGTGGTAAAAAATGAAGGCTAAAACCACGCGAAAACAAGCTGAACCGGAAGTTTGGGTGTTTTTCGGTGAACGCATGACGTTTCCAGAGACCGGCAGGTGCTGACGAAACCTTCTATAAAGGTGATTTATTGCACAGGAGCTGTTGAGCGCCGACCTACTTCCTCTTCATTACAGTTATTTTCATTTCAGCAAAAAGTAGGAAGATTTTACTAATATATGAGCTGTTCCATTTCATATAAAATAGTCTCATACAGCTTGAGAATTCCACGGCATTTCGTTCTGAAAGACGGACAAGCCCGCACCGCTGGACGCACACTTCAGACCAACATCATGAGCCAGAGTGCTAGTGACCCCTTCTTCGGAGAATATTGTCAAGTGCACTAGCGATACTAGGTATTTCTTTAGCAGTGGAGGTGATCAGCTTCCACATTTCTGTTGTCTCGGCAGGACCTTTTCGGACTTCTTAAATTGTATCTGACTATGCGCCCTTATTGCATGGTGGCTTAATTAAGTAAGAACAAATGCTAGGTCGGATGCTATTTTTAAAGCACCTCCAGAGTAATCAGCAAATGGTTTCAGTTGCAGTGCTGATAGCAGAAGTAGAACAGCTACGCCATGCGCCAAGCTTGTTTACCTACGCCATGCTTGCTTCGAACCACCCGTGTTGCGCCAAGCTTGCTTTTTAGTGTCGTGCTGTGCTGTAGCACCTGAATTTCTCCGCAAGGTGTGACAGCCATCTAGCCTGATGTGGCAAAACAATCATGTTTTTGATTTCATTGAAATTGTAATACTGTATTTACTCAAATCTAGGCCAACCTCGATTCTAAGCCGACCCCCCAAAAGTCTAAAGCCCAGAAAAAGATGAAAAAAACTTATCTCAAATGTAGGCCAAACAAAACAGCAAAGACAGCGTTCACAAAAAGAAAACATTCATTGCACATGAACATGCAACAAAGCAGCTGGTTCATGATGCAAACAGCTCGAGAAATGTATACGGCCGATAGTCCTCTTGTGCGTGTTTCTTTCTCGTTTTTTTCGCGCTGCTTCTAGTTATTAGCATTATAAAGATGCCGCACTCATTTCGAGTCGTAGTCGCTGCTTCCCTCCTCACTGACTTCTTTATCGCTGCCTTTGAACAGTGCTCAATCTTCGGCGCCACGAAGCGCATTGGATATGCCACACTTCCTAAAAGAGCACACAATCAAAGTTCCCGGGTTTTCCCGTGCTGCAGCCTTTCCAGCGACACACATTTTTTTCGTCCTCTCCAAAGTCCCGCTCGTCTTCAACATTGGATGGCGACTTCCCGGCTTGGACAACTTTTATAAGTGGCACTATAATGACACTGCCTGTTTGGCACCATTCAGCTGTGCCACACACAGACCACTCAAAGCGCGACTCGAAATGGCGGAAGGCTCACCTCAACACCACGACCTCCTCTATAAAGGGCGACCTGCTCAAACCGGCTCTTTCTACGGCTGGGGGTGACCCTAACTTTCAAGGTCACGTGTTCACTTAGTTACCAAAAGTGCCGTGAAAGGCCACCTCAACTTACCCCCATATACGCTCATAGCAGCCAATGCGACACCTTTAAAATGGCGTAGCTCACTCGAAATGGTTACCGTGTTGAGAATTTACAGCAGTTGGTTTTTTTTTTTATTGAAAAGCTTCATAAAGGCCTTTAAAGTGTTGCTCTATTTCCCTAAAGCATACAGACGAGGCTGAGAACATGAATTGGGTGCTCTGACCATATGCGGTTGCTTTGGCCTAGTGCAGTGGTCCCAACAGTTCCCCTTCCCAACACGGTTGCTTTGTGTGCGCACGGTAAAAATATTGCCTGCTGCCGCTCTGTGTTGCACATTCACGCGTCCTTCATCACAACACCTTCGATAATAAAACCGGCAATGTAAATGGGCATGACAATGGAAGTGCTGCAGTGCATGATATGTGGTTCTCACAGGGTGTCACCCTTATCAATGAAAACATTGATGGCGCTTCGTACTTGCCACATGACATTTGAATGTCCACATGGTCCAGAAGTGTCACGTGCGTCATCACAGAAGTAGAGATATTTAATGATTATTGTAGATGTGCGATTTACCCCGCGCATTTACATGCAGCTAAGTGTATAGAAAGGGCAATGTTAACATTTTTGTCTCTCAATGGTTGCACACTCAACCAGAGTCTCGGTTTCAAAGTCGAAGCTTGTTGTCGCAAGTTTCATTACGAGTTGCGGTATCACGAATTACATGGAATATAATTTGTTCCAGGCATACTTATGGATAAAGTATAGTGTAAGCTAGAAATATTATTCATCACCACACTCAATACACCTTCTCATGCACCAACATGGACCAAGCTAATTAGCTTGCCATGCATTTAGCTTGTTATGAGCACTGGCACTTAATGATTTGTCTAAATGAAGCCAGTGCACGTAGGGCGGAATGCTCGCATACATGCATGTTGACATGGAATCAGCCTGGGTACTTACCTATGCAAAAGTATTTTGCTGCACTTCCCTTGAGATACTGTGTCAGTAATAACCCACCAATAAACACGTTTTGAAGTCAGTTATTGCGGAAACTTATCCACGTTACAAGTAAAATATTCATGCAATAATTGTGAATGCCAGAACATTTTTTTTTATTACAGGGGTGAGACAGCTGTGCGTTTTGTGCATTTTTGATAAGTTTCCGTTTTTCTGGGCCAAGCTGCTCCAAAAGAATAAAAATCGCGAAAATTGCACTGAATTGCTTCGAAACAACCTCTAAACCAACAGTTTTTATGCGAACTCAAACTTCACTGTGGAAAAAAGGTTAAGTTGACTACATGATTTTCCGAGCAGCGCCAGGTACCAAAACAATAAGACGCGTCCAAGTGTGTTTTTTACTTTGCACTGTGATGAAGGCTCCCATGGTGCCTATGTCCTCTAGACTATATATGCATGACCCCACAAAAATGTGCTGCTGTGCATCGAGCGTGCTGCTTCGGCTAGCTAGGCTGTGTGTTCTGGCGCCACTGTACTTAGCAAAAACCACCTCATTAGCCACCTTAAGCTGATGCCATGCATAGCGTGGTTGATTCTCAGGTCCTTTGTTGTGCGTAGTGTATTCCTCCGGGCACTGTGGTTTTTGTGTTGATGCTGCTGCCTGTGGTCACCTATATGCACGCGTTTTGCCGTGAGCGAGTACCTTGTTGCATAAATGTGGAGTCATGCCTTCAATGGGACATGTCTCCTGGATGCTCTGGTGCGTGGGTTGACATACTGGGTTTGGTGAGTGACGGAACCCGTACAACCCACTCGAGGTTTACCCCAAGAGTGGGTTAATTAGCTAATTAATTAATGTAGGTAAATAAGGGAGTTTTTATTGCATTTTGCATTTAAAAAATGCCATCGCATGCCGAATCCACACATTGGTCTCTGCAGGTAGCGAGAGACCCACATGGTAGCAGGATTAAAGACTCGTCCATAGTCCACGCTATGAAACTAACACGATTCGCGAACCCGTGGTGCACAAAATATAGGTTCAAACCAGTTTAAATGGACACCTCGGTGACTCATGATGTGCCGGTAAGGACATGTCACAGTTCTCGTGAACGGCGGTTTGCAATACTGCTCCGTTTTGTAATCAAAACTCACAAGCTCTTTAATCTTTAAGGGGCCTCGCTTCGTGCCGGCTTTGGGCTGCACGAGCTTTTAGACTTGGCTTTATGTTCGACCAGTGTTCCGGTTGGCGGCTGTTCCGCAGTGCTACTAGCATACATCTTCTTTTTCTTTTTCAACAAATCTGGTCATTTTGCATTTGGCGGTTCGTTTGCGTGGATACGTTGCTTACTTGTGCTGCATTGTGCAAGCGCTTTACGCTAGTCGTGGAGTGGCGCAGGTGGCAATCACAGGTCTATGTATTATCTGGAGTTCTAGATCAACGGTGATGGCCTTCGATATTTAAAAAAATTGAACAAGCTAATGTGGGCAGTACTAACAATGCGCGGTTGCACTTGTCAAGAGGCGTTATCACCTAGGACAATTGGCTTATCACTAGTGCCATACACACGGGCTTTACTATGCGGCGAGGTTTCTTGGGTCTCGCGCCGCACCCTTGAAAGGGGTCCCGCACGAGGTAGCTGCGAACAGTGGTGCAACGCGCTTTTGCTTAAAAGCTTGCCGTATGCTCGGTGGGGGGGGGGGGGGCTATGCTGACCTGCAATTCAGCAGATAGAGAAGCAGACGTACAAAAAGTGAAAGCAGTAATATTCTAAATCATTTTCACTGTTCTTAAGCAAAGGCCCACTGTTACGTAACTACGGTTCTTGTGCGGTCTTATGTCTATTATTCTTTATTAATGTGATGTGTTTTTCTTTTTCAAATGTTTCCAGTGAACCCAGTTTTCAAAACGTTTTTTTTTTTAATATTATTTCTCATGTTTGTTACAAGGGCTAGATAGGTCATGTGGAATGTAGGGCAGTTCACACCCGGCGATAATCTGTTCAAAAACTTTCTTCGAAGTGTTTTCAGTGTAATGTGTAAATAAAGTATGCACTTGTGCCCCCCTGTCGCTAAAAATTTGTTTTTCAAGTTCCTAGGACGACATAGTAAATGCCACTAACTGCTCCAAAGCAAGGTTCGTCTGCTCCAAAATTGAAATTTTGCTGCTTTAAGAACTGCTCCCAATTTACTCTCAACCGTCTCACCCTTGTTATTAGCTTGGCAAGCTAAAACCTTGAGTTCCTTTGCAATTGTGGCTCAATTTGAGTGCAGCAACTTCCTTTTGGCGTGTTTTTCAGTCATCTGGCTGGGAAAATTTGACAGGAACTTCAAAAGAATTAACAAGTGCAGTCGTATATATTACACTGTTGTCCCTTTCACACTTAAAGGGTTCTTGGTGATAGATAGAAGCACAGCACACGTGAAATTCTGAAGTGGCATCTAATGAGTAAGACCGCCATTCGTGAGGCAGCAAGTATGAGAAGGCTGACGAAGCCGACGAAAGCAATGCTGGGTTATGATAGTCTACCCTTTTTAATGCCAACATATAGGGCGGTTGTCATTGAGTGAGACATAGGTGGTTCTAGTATCAGAATGCACCCTTTGCACATGTTGTTACCTTGAACCGCTCGCACAAGAAAATTCGCAATCAGAGCAAGTGTGATATCCATTCGCTCGATTTACAAAACGAAACGCTACAGGAAACCATGGTTAAATAGATTGTTGCGACCAGTGCTGTCGCACTACAAAGCAATGAAAAGAAAAACAAAAAGGAAAGACCAACGGACACGGCAAACAGCGACAGCATAACAACTACACGTGTGATGTTGCACGATGGGAGCAGGGTGCCTCAATGCGCTCGCCCATAGGGGTAAGTTGTCGCGCCACGGCTTGTGGTAACGACTGAAAAATTACATAATAATAAATGCAAACTCGCTGCACAAGAGTGTTGCGGTGCGGGCAGGTTGCTAATTTTATAGAGGGGGTCATACTCAACACTCGCCACAAAGATCAAAATGGCGGCCTCACATGTGTACCTAAAAGCCAGGTGTTGGCTTGGCTACTAACGGCTATAATACCGTCTAGGTGGCACTAGTTGTGCACCATTGTGCACAATGAACAATGGTGCATTTTTGAAGTTTGATGCAGAAAAATTTGAAAAAAAGAACTATCGGCCTAGATTCGAAAAAGAATTGTGCTGCGCAAAAGGCGCAGCACAGTCACAGCAAAAGCTAAAAGAGCGGCCTTTCAGAGCTTTTTCTAAACATTCATTGGCTAACTCCTGCAAGCTCACTTGCTGGGTACCCATTACAGCATTAATAATAAAAATTCTAGGGTAGTAGGTCGGCATTCGCTATGCTATCCTTCATCATTCTTCTGAGTAGCGTGGTATCTGCTAAACAATTGCGAGAAATTTTGTGCCAATTGTTCATGCAGTGGCTGACGACAATGAAAAATTATGCCTGAAGTGGGTATGCGCCACAGTTAATAGGTGATCAAGAACAAGCTTTTGTATTGGGTTGAAGCATTGGACGACCCACTCAATACACTATTCGTATTGTGTGATGCCTGGTTGTTCGTTTGCTATTCTAAAATGCTTAGTTACTCATAATCACATAATTCATTTCCCAACATCAAGCCTGCCTAGGGCAAGTTTGTCAACAAGTCCGAAGCACTGGCGTAGCTCAATGGTAGAATGCTGGGCTGGCACCCAGCGCACTTGGGTTCGAGTCCCACTGTGTCATTGGTACTAGGTTTTTTTGCTAATTTCGTGCGATGCGGTTACAGACACCGGCAGCGGACAACTAAAGCGCTGCGTGAGATCCGAGTTGTAATCTCATAACAGCTTTCGCTGTGATCGCTTGAGCAGTAGCTGTCAGCTTTGGTTCTGAAAGCACGGTTGCGTTTGCTGGAGCGCGTACTATCTCGGCAGGCATTGTCGCAAATGGCTCATAAACCCTTCTACTTGCTGTGTTCTCAACGCAAAGAGACAGTGTGAAAAGAGCACGGATGCAAAAGAGTTAGCTGCCAGCCTTACTATAGCATAATTTGTTGTTATAGCATTCATTGGCTTGCCCTTGCAGTGAAGCTGTGGTATTTTTGTAACTTCATGGCAATGTTCAGAAGAAAAAAAGGAGGATAATTACGGGCCTCAAAAGAAGCAAGGTTGGTGCCCATCTTGAAACAGCCTAGCCAATGCAGGTACACTGGACTATTCATTGAGCACATAGACGTATTCTCGGTTATTGTGCCCCTGTGCTTAGTTATACAGTTATACCGGCTCGGCAGTTGACACTCGTGTGTTTGGGTAAACAAAAATTAGCAGCTGTATATAGTTTAAAAAGTCACAGTTTGACTGCATAGGCAAAGCAATGAAATGCAGTAGCAACAAAATTGTAATGTTATACGAAGTGAGGCTGGCAGTTAGGTAACTCTTTTGGATCCAATCTTCCGTAACTCTACAAAACGCTGGTGTGAGAGAATACCGTCGAACCCTTTTATAAGAGATGCTGATATAAGAGACAAATGGGTATAAGAAACACCAGTGTGCCTAAAGTAAAATACGGGTTGATTGTGATATGCATACATGGTACCCTGCTTATAAGAGACATCTGGTATGAAACACAAGAATTGCTGCCCAGAGTATGCCTCTTATAAAGGCGTTTAACTGTAATGCTGTGCTAAAGAGAGCAACACCTTTCGCATAGTCTCTTCAGAATGAGAGTGCAGCACGTAGAAGTGTATGTGAGCCACCCGCTGATGGCTGCCGAACTAGTACACGCACCAAGGGTTGCAGTGGCACCCTTACAAGCAAACGAAGTTCACGGTTGCTGCTCGAGTGAGCCCCTCCCCGTACCCTTTGCGTCTTTTCATGCTCGTTCAAGATGTGTGGGGTGTTTCTTTTCTCTTCGACGGCAGGCTTTGTAACATATGCTGTCGGGCTAGTTGGTGTGTAGCTGTGTAAAACATCGTTGGCACAAACTTGAAAGAAGACGAAAGAAAAGTCTCTTCTTTCGTCTTCTTTCAAGTTTGTGCTAATGGTGTTTAAGTGGCAGGCTTCCTGAGCGAGGTGATGTCACTGCATGTGCCCTCCGATCGAGGCAGCCGGGCCGGCTCATTTGATTTCTGCTTCACCTTTCGTTGCCCTGATCGCGCGTTTTAACCCACTAGTAGAACAAATTTTCGTGGGTATGTTATCAATTTGCACTTTATATGGGACATGATGGCAACATCAAAAACCTGTCAAGAGTGTTCATATAATCGCTATTGCAATAGTGACGCTATTGCACAATAAGCTTATTGTTTGAAAAATGCAGCATTGGACAAATCTGGCTTCAAGAAAGCTGGAAAATAAGGCTACATCTGTTTGAACATTTACTGTGACTGCTCCAAACTTGCTCAGAAAGAGTTTTGTGGTTGCCCCAAGCCTGCTATAAGATGCCTTTCTGGATGCACCAAGCCTGCTACAAAAGACACTTTTTCCTACTGCCAGGACTACTCCCAAAACCTTGCACTGTGTGGCACCCTTGAGATAGCTGCTGTGACGGTTAATGACCCAGCTGCTTACATTGTCCTGCCACATATCAAGGTCACTTATTTGAAGGGCAAGCCCTGAAAGAAATGGCACAATTTTGAATGACACATTTCAGTGTGCAGCACTTAAAATACATAGTTTTGCACTATGTGCTCTGGTGCTTTCACCGAATATCCTAAAGAACCTACAAAATAATTCTGAGATAAGTCGAAAAATGAGTCACTATTGAAATAGAATTTAGCACAGAGGGGGAAAATGTTAACAATATTTTGAAATTTTGTAACCCTGAAAATGCTCTAAGTATTTTACATATTTGGTGCAGCAAACAGTCTGCACAGTGATGGAAGTAAGTATCGCCCCAAAAGAGAGATGCTGCTCTAAGCAGTAATTTTTTTTAGTAATTGCTCCAAACCTGCTCTGAAATGGCACTGAGAGAATGAGAATGATAAGCTTTTACTGTTTGACCAGCTCCTAAGTTTTAAATAAACTGAAAATAATTTGTATACTATCATCTCGGTGTGCGGCGGCTGCATTTCCGATGGAGGCGGAAATGTTGTAGGCCTTTGTGCTCAGATTTGGGCGCACGTTAAAGAACCCCAGGTGGTCTAAATTTCCGGAGCCCTCCACTACGGCGTCTCTCATAATCATATACTGGTTTTGGGACGTTAAACCCCACATATCAATCAATCATCTCGGTGTGTGACTAGTGTGCAGCATTATCGACAAGAACTGGCATATTAAGCATATAGCTCATTTGGCAGCTTTTTTTTTTTTTTTCAGCTAAACATGCAGTCTAGTGTGTTGAAATGGGCAAAGGAGCAGAATTGCTTTTATCTCATACAGACGATCTACTGCTTGTTTAGTAACAGTTATGTGAGGCGTGGTTACTTCTAAAATGCGGTACTCAGTTTAACTAGTTTGAATTGTCTTCTGCCATAAATATGAATATTTTAAATATATCACTCATTTTGCGGCACATTTTGGACAACCAGCCATCTTTTTAATTGGTTGCTTTTTAAAATTCATATTTATTAGTGTCTGTGAAATATATTTCATAATAAATATTGATATTGACGTGATTCTTTGATGATGCTTTGAACTCCAATCCCTATAAAGCAAATTTAGTATCTGCTCCTAAAACACTAATGACTGCTCTAAAACAGTACCTTTCCTGCTCCAAAGTATGCACGAAAAAATGAACAGTCACTTCCATCACTGCATGCATGTACCACATTAGCTGTTATTTTGAAAGATTTAACGCCACCAGGCATACACCAGAGCGTGTTCTCTGGTATTTTAAGGTCATTAATCACAGGCAAATTGGCCATCTTCATTTTTCCATTATACAAGTTGTAAAATGTTTTAAGCAGAATATTGCAGTTGAAATCCAGTAAAAGTATGACATGAAGCATTTCTTGAAAGAAATACCCAGTGTGGTATTATAAAAACGAGCTTTGCATAGTATCAAACTGCACGTTAAGCTTGTTGTAGAAGTTGTTTTGAATGGTATTTGTCAGTCAGGTTGTAAGTGAGCACTGTTAGACAGAGGCGTCCGCTTATGATTTTGGATTTCTCTTGGTGAGTGACAAACTGCACCTTAGCAGCCCCTTCTGGATCTCTAAGTAATGCAGTTGTGCATATCAAGTTGGAGTTACCGCATGTAAAAAACTACATGATGCAATGAAAATAAAAATGCCTTTATTAATGATACTTCTTTAAGTACTTCTGATTATACTTGTTCTGTAACTGTATTTTAAGATTTATAATCTGCACGATATGTACTTTTAGTAAAAGGAGTTGAAGATAAATGCTCATGCATTAGCTGTGACACTATTACAGTGGTAGGAAACCTGCGCCGATAGGAAAGGAAATTACTGCTCCGTGCTGCTTCAAAGGGGTCTTTTTTGTCTAATTTGTGCCATTGCTGCGCCACTAAGTTGTTGTAGTACCGAAAGCAATCGTGAGCAAAATTACGAGATGGCAGCAGTCTTGGAAACTTGCACTGCTGAATTTGCGTACAGTTGTGCTGTTGTAACAGCATAGAATCGGCCAATCATTTATTTCGGATTCCACTCAATTGCGGCGGTGCCTTTTCTTGTAACCATCGGCAAAGACCGTAGGCGATGTGGTGACCACTGAAAAGTCTGCCAGTGTGACATCACCGCTAAAAAACATACGTGTGCAGCGTGGCGTCGCTTTAAGCCTACTGCACACTTTTAATAGCCGGTGACTAAATGAGTGCATTGGGGTGCCGATCGCTGCCGCCTCTATTGTTGTATGGGAGTGTTCAGCGTCCACCGCTTTGCAAAAACAAAAGCAGCTCGCTGTTGCGAATTTAAGCGTTGTGGATCGTGGACACCAAAACAGCAAGCATGCTGGACGCTTTCATAAGGCAACAACCCTAACGCACCTCCGTCTGCTGCCAAGACTGCCAGAGCATTGCTTGCAGAAAGCTCATATTATTGAGTTAATGCAATACCCTTCTCGCCGCATTTCTGCTTGGTTTAAAGTGGAGTGGGCGCAAGCAGCCGGCACAGTGTGTACGCCAAGTAGGCGAAGCGCTGCACGCAACTAGCCAGTGGACAATTGGCTCCCCTGCGACCATACCGGGTCTCAAAAAGCTGTCTGTTTTTGCTAAGTAGCATATCACGGTACACATTGATCGTGGACAGCTGCATATGACCGCTTTGTTGCTATGCCATTCGGTGCGTCGGCGGCGTATCCCGGACTCCCAAGTACTTTTGAAATGCTCCTTGATGTCACCACCGGGTGACTTCGGGCGGCCGTGCGAGATAGTGCGAGAGCACCAATCATTTTTGAATATTGGCGAAGAAACCAAATGGATTTGGGTGGGCAGTTTAGGCAATATATTTGCTGTGGCACTGTATTTATTCCTTTTTCAGCGGTGGTGGCACACGTTAAAAGTTGGTACTTGTTTATAAATGCATGCTACATTTTATATGCAACTTGCCGCATTTTTGGCACGTATGTATGTACTAACGAGGTTTTACTCTAACAAGCTTTGAACGTAGGGGGGGGGGTGGGGGACATATGCATGTGCAAAGTTCCTCTTCATGGGGGGGGGGGGGGGGGGAGGGTGACGAAGGTTCGTCGCAGTGTGCTGCAGCCAGCTAGTTGGCGCAACATCCTTTACTGTTTTGTCTGTATAGGATCTTGTTTATATTTTTGTGCTTGTCTTGTGGGCTTGCTGCTTTTGTATAAGTTATTATGTAAACTTAGAGAACATTTAATGTAAATAAAGCTAAATTTTTTTCCTCTGTGTGTATCATGAAAAAACCCATGTGTGCTCCGAACACAGAGGTGGCTGCTCCAAAAGCAGGTGTGCCCGCTTCAATGGCTGCTTCGAAATGTTGGAAGGCATTCCCACTACTGCTATTAGTATATTGTTAGGTAACTTATTGTACTTTTCATGGCTTTGACTGTTGTGATTTTCACTAGACAAATTTCTTGAGTAAGTAGGCATTGTCCGAGCACAATTAGCGCTAAATAGTTGAAGCAGCTTCCACACCTCAGCTGTATATCTACGAGAGCTTAGAGTCTAGATATATGGATGAAAGGAAATTTGTTGAATAGTCTAGGATTGCTAAGCTATTCTGCTTTTGCATGTCTTTGATCATGCTGAAGCTACAAGGAATGTGGCAAAGGTAAACTCTGAACAGATAGAGTTAATTTAGACATTCAAAGCTATACGTGTACCTATCGCACTTGTGACAGCCAAATCACTTGTATGTTTGGTCAGTATGGAGGAGCTACAGAGGCTTGGCTTCAAGTTTGTTTCAATGATAAACAGGTAAGGTTATATTAGTATTATAATGCATACTACATGCTTGAATAGGTTGCTTTGATCGGACACCTTTGAACACATTGATATTGTTGGGCAAGCCACATGACACAAGCTGCTGTTGTGGTCTTGTTTGTACATTTGAACATAAGGGAAACTGCTTGCCAACATGTATATAGTACATTCAAAGTTCATTATAATGAAGTTGCATCTTACACAAAAATAAGTTTGTTATATCCAAAAATTTGTTATGAAGATATATTCCTGACATTGCAAGACTGTTCTTCATTTACTTTATTATAATCAATATTTTGTTATATCTGGATTGTATATATTCAGGTTTGAGTATATATATTATACATCATGCTGTCAAACTAACTTCATTGAAACGAACAAAACTCGCGTTCTGTTTATATACCAAGTTTCATATTTTTTTGCAACACTACATGTAGCCAAGAGTGGTGTCATAGCTAACCATTATTTGTAATGGTGTGTAATGGCCAACCATTATTTCTCTTATTCCCGCCATCTGTGCCGCACTGTGCCCACTCGCAGATGGTCCTCCGGCGAAAAGGAGAAGAGACGAGAGCAGTGAAGCAGCAGGACGGGTGGCATTTTTTAAAGAGGTAAAGGTGGATGACGAGAATGAGGACGCTGTAACCGCTACTGACGCTGAGAGCTCGGACACTGGCACAGCGAAAAGGGAGCTCGAAGTGACTGGAATGGAACACGCTGCATCAGCACAAGTCAAAAGCAAGAAGAAATTGCGTAAACGCAAGAAGAAGACGCAACACTCTGAGTCCAAAGAGCAAAAACCTTCGCTGTTGGTGATGCCAAAGTGAGTGTTGTTAGTATGCACTAAAGGTAGATGTTCAGGGTAAGATGGAAACTTGAAGTGATTAGAAAACATTTAGTTGGGAATGTTGCTGTATATCACATTATCTGCAGCGAAATTCCCCGTTCAACGATTTCTGATTGCTGGTATTCACTTACTTGCTTCAGCCTCATTTGTTTTCTACACTTAATAACGTTATACACTGTTTCATCAGTTATCATGTGCATAGCACAGTGCTACTCTGCCTGAATCATACTACTAAGTCTCCCGGATTACCCGGGAGACTCCCGGATTTTGAACGCTTCTCCCGGTTGTACGGGTCATAAGAAAATCTCCCGGAAATTCAGTTTTGCCCCGCGCATCCACTGCTTTGTCTGGCGACGTAATAAAAAGGATTCTTCTTTTTTTTTTAAGCGATGGTGGCAAGGTTCAACTCTGTTCAATGTACGTTTTCGAGAGGTGAAAATAGCGCCAGAACGTGCGGCCCGCCAAGTAGGAGCAGAAAAATCGCACATGGCTGTGCAGTTTTTGAAGGTACGCATATTAACTAAAAAAAAAAAGAGAGAAAACTCCATTGTAGTAGAGGGAGGGAAATGACCCCGTGGTACAGTTGACGCTTTTGCTGGCTGTAGAATATGCTGGCATTTCCACGCGAGAGAAAAGAAAATAAAGGAGAGCGAAAAAAGAGTGCCTCCAGCAGGAGCGCTTGCTTGACATGGAGAACAAATGCAAATGCGCAGCGCTCTTTGTGGCTGTTCTATTGCAGCCAGTGGTGGGTGGGTTGCTGTTAACCTTTGGGAGTGGGGGGGGGGGGGAGTGCATAGCCAGCCCTTTACATTGACATAATAGGGAGTGGCGCGTAGCAACTGGAGCGGATAAAGAGGGGCGGGGAGGGGGGGGGTGACGCTGTGATGGACCTTCACTCTTCAACACCTGTACCCGAAAGGGGAACTGTGCATACTTATGCCCACACCTCACCACGCACTTTCTGTACCTTTCCTTTGTATGACCCCTCTCCCTCACCACGCACTTTCTGTACCTTTCCTTTGTGCGACCCCTCTCCCTCTAGGAGCTAGGCTGAACCCTGCTTCCCGAGACCAGCCGCTTTTCCTTTTCACTAGTCGGAAGTTTTTTTTTAATTTTTTTTTTTCTTTTTATAATTGGACCGTTTTCTCCTCGCTCTTTTATCCCCAACCCCCTTATTGAGGGCTCCTCCCCGATATCCTTACCTTTTTCCTCCAACATTCTTGGGTTTTCTTCCTGTTTTTTTTTTTTTTTTTTTTTACTCAACCGCAAGCATTGCGGAAATAAGTGCCTGACACTGCCTCCTTTCTCGGGGTATGAGTGGAGAAGGTCGAGCTGGGGTAAGGCGAGTGGTCGGCAAGAATTTACTATGGTCCCTTGCCCGACAAAATAACTCGTAACCAAGCGACCACAGGCCTCGCACGCGGAGCCATGTTCTGGCATGTGCTTTTCGCACAACGTTGACCGCCGGGTCGTTTCATCTCTGCTTCAGCCGCATTGGTCACTAGTGCTAGGGCGCTTTTACTCGCACGTAAAACAGACGATGCGTGAGCGATGTTATAGGTTAGGACTCTGTATAGATCAACGGCAACCACAAAATTTCGCTGACAGTGTTCATATAATTGCTATCGCAATACCTCCCCCCCCCCCCCCCCCCCCCCCGTGGTCGACATATTGTATACTCCCCCCATCTCCTGGATTGCGTTTGTCTCCAAACTGGGCAGGTATGCTGAATGTCCTTTCAGTTGCCAACCTGACAATTT
Organism: Rhipicephalus annulatus; assembly: GCA_013436015.1. Taxonomy (NCBI): domain Eukaryota; kingdom Metazoa; phylum Arthropoda; class Arachnida; order Ixodida; family Ixodidae; genus Rhipicephalus; species Rhipicephalus annulatus. Next base: position 233,050 of record WOVY01009735.1, on the reverse strand, counting down.
AGACTGTGCGGGGACTGCCTAAGGGGTCAAAGAATCGGAAGTATGAAATATTGATTTACTATCAAATTAGTGCACATATTTCACAAATTATTAAAAAAAAACATTGTCAACACACTGCTGTGCCCAAGTCCTATGCCCATCTTGGATCAACAGATTGCATTTATAGTCCTGTCCCGGTGCAGCAGGGGATGAAGGCTGTGTTTATATCATCAGTTCTCTGACTAGATTCCAAAGAACACAGAGGTTCTGTTATGAGCATCTAAGGGTTTCAGGAATGATTAGCACATAGGAGACCCACTCCCACTTTACCACCATTCACACCCACATCAAGAGAAAAAAAGATTGCATAGCATTTTGCATTTGATCAATCCATTGATGCCATAGTATCTGCTCCCAAGGAGTCTGTGAGAGACCCACATGGCAGTGGCTCATATTTGTAGTTCGCCCTATGAAATCTGTGCTGTTTGCATGCCGACACTGGCAGTGTTGATTGTGCATGCCTGCAAGTGCAGTTTGTCGTCAAAAAATGCACACCCGAGAGCAAAAATATGCAGACCGTTGCCATCCACATAGCTTTAGAACAAGAAGAAGAATGCTTTATTTTTCAATGAAATTTCTTACAAACATTTGTGCGAAAACATCTGGATCTGTAGCTGACATGGCTAATTAAGGATCCGTTATATACAAGGAATTTGTTTAATTAGCAAGTAAAAATCTATACACAGAAAATTCAATCACAGATTACAAAATCATATGCAGACATGTAGGGAAAAAAACAGAAATAATGGGACATATGTACATATATTTCCAGAATATTAGCATGGCAACTGGTAGCTCTTCGATAGAAAAAGTTTCCTGAGTGGCTGAATCATATTTGGCAGACGTTTAATTAGGGTATGGATACTGTTCCAAATTTTAGCAGCAACAAAAGGTATTGTTCGACGGCCGTAGACATCGTGTATTATTGACAGATTAAGATTTTGTTGTTTGGCCTGCCGAGTGTCACCTGTGAGTTTTAATTAAATTGATGCGTGAAAGGGTACATTCTTGTTCATTATTTTGCATACTAATACTGCGCTTTTGAATTGCCTAACCATATCAAAAGGCATTATGTTCAAATTTCTGAAAAGTTCAGCCAATGGTGCATTCTTGGGTGCTGACGCAATCGTTCGTACAGCTCTTTTTTGTTAGATGGTTATGACTGAGCAATATGAGGCATATGTGTAGCTCCATGATTTAATGCAATAAAATAGGTGAGAGTGAAACACGAAGTGTAAGATACGGAGTATGTGTGTGCTAAAATATTTTCTGGCCTCAAATAACGTAAAGCATCCAAAGCTTAGTTTTCTGCACAAAATGTGTATATGCGATGTTCAGGGAAATGAATGGTCTAATGTTACACGAAGGTAAGTATATGCGTTCACTTTATCAATGGGAGTTTCTCCGATGAATAAACCATGTGTTTGAGGTATCACTTTTCAGTTAGAGGCGATAACTATGTACTTGTTTTTTTTTTTTGTACTTAGTAATAAGTTGTTTTGTTGAAACCACAGTGAAGTCATTTCTAGCCCTTTATTGGCTAGTGATTCGGCTTCCTAACGTGCTATGAGTAAAGCAGTGTCAACTGCATATAGAGCTGCTTGCATATGGGTTAAGGAAAGACGTTAATCAATTATGAAGAGGGAGAACAAAATTCGTTCAAGTGCTGAACCTTGCGGCACACCAGTTTCGATGAGCTTTCTGTTTGATTTGTTACCAAGTATCTGTACATACTGAGTCCGTTTGGACAAATAACTACGAAAGAACTTTGAACATATACCTCTAAATTCATATTGTTCAAGTTTGTTTAGCAATGTATTGTGGTCTACCAAACCAAAAGCTTTTTTATGTCAAGGAAGATGCCGAGGATGAATTGGTTATTGTTTAATGCTTGGTTCACTGTTTCTGCCACAAAGCTTACCACAGTAGCCATACTGTGTTCTTTCCTAAATCCATGTTGATTCGGAGTTAGGATATTGTATTTTGTACTGAATTCCATCATTCTTCTAGCTACGAGCTTCTCAAAAAGAGTGCTCACACATGATAGAATTGTTATAGGGCGCTAATTTGCTATGTTGTCAGAGCATTCACATTTGTGGATTGGTGTCACCCTCCCTATCTCAAGCTGCTCAGGGTACACGCCTGTCCTGAAGGATTGGTTGAAAATAACAGCTAGAGGTGTGCTTAAGGTTTAGATATTGTAACGATGTTAAAGGACTCGGGGTGTAATAAAACTTATTTATTAAAGGGCGAACCTGTGCCCACAACTCAAAGGGACTATGGTCGTAGCACGTTACAGCAAAACACCAAAGATGTCTCCTTCTTCTACTTCTTCAAGGAGAGTCCCAAGCGCGTGGCGCACATCAGCCGGGGCCAGCTGGGTTCTCGTGCTATCATCATCGTCTCTGCGCAACACTAGACGGCGCACATGTATGTCCCTGTGTCGTGATGGCCGCGTTGTTTGAATACAGGCACTATGTCGCAACATAATCCCCCTCCTCATACGCATCGTCCCGATGTGTCAGGCAATGAATAGATTCGGGGTAGGCATCACTGGTCTTCCGGTGATCTTTCGTAGTAAGGCTTCATCTGGACTACATGTACAACCTCTGTAGGGTTGTGGCGTTTTGAGCTCCCGTGTATAGCGGATCTGACTTGGTAAGTTACATCACTTACACGATGGAGTACTTCGTAAGGCCAGAAGTAGCGGCTAAAAAGTTTTCCGGAAAGTCCAGGGCGACGCACTGGAGTCCATATCCATACTTTGTTACCTGGTTGAAAATGCGCTTCGGTACGACGCTGATTGTACCGATAGGAGTCGCCACGCTGTTGGCGGCGTATTCTGTATCTCTCCATCTGTCGTGCTTCCTCGGCTCTTTGCAGGAAGTCGTCTAGGCCAGGTGGATTGCTGCTTTCATCATTCAGTGGTAACATGGCATCCAGTGGAGTGGTGACTGTTCGGCCGAATACAAGTTCAAATGGTGTCACTCGCGTTGTTTCTTGAACGGCTGTATTATATGCGAACGTGATGTAGGGCAATATTTCATCCCACAGTTTATGTTCGACGTCGACATACATTGAAAGCATATCAGTCAGAGTTCTGTTCAGGCGCTAGGCCATTTGTTTGAGGATGGTATGCTGTAGTTCTTCTCTGGTCTGTATGGGTCATTCGCATCAGACATTTCATTAAGTCTGCAGTAAAAGCTGGGCCACAATCTGTAATTACGATGCTGGGTGCACCATGTCTGAGGACTATGTTGTTGATGAAGAACTTGGCAACTTCAAGAGCTGTTGCACTGTACAGCGAGTCAGTCTCAGCGTAACGAGTGAGATAGTCTGTAACTACGACTATCCACTTCTTGCGTGCAGTCGATGTTGGAAACGGGCCTAGGAGATCCATACTGACTTGTTGGAATGGGGCATGCGGTGGTTCTATTGGCTGGAGGAGACCTGCAGGTTTCACGGATGGAGTTTTGCGTCTTTGACATTCACGGCAAGTTTTCACATAGCGCTGAACTGATGATAACAGTTTTGGCCAGTAGTATTTTAGGTGAATTCTGGCAAATGTACGGCTGACACCCATGTGTCCAGATGTTGGCTCATCATGACATGCGTGCAGAATCTCGTTTCGTAAAGGTGCAGGTACAACCAGTAAAAACTTGTCACCTTGAGGCTTGAAGTTCCTCTTGTAAAGGACCCCTTCTCGAAAACAGAACGAAGGGAGCCCTCTGGATAAAGTGCGCGGGACTTTAACAATGAGTCCTTGGAGACGCTGTATAAGCGGCAGCAAATCGGGGTCATTTTGTTGTCGTTGAGCGATTTCTGATGCCTGGACGACGCCTAGAAACGGGAAGTCTTCTTCCTCCGGCTCACTCGTCTCCACTAGTGCACGTGACAGGCAGTCGGCATCGCTGTGCTTTTTCCCAGATTTGTATACCACAGTAACATCGTACTCTTGTAGCCTAAGGCTCCATCTTGCTAGTCGGCCAGAGGGATCCTTAAGATTCGCCAGCCAACACAGGCAATGGTGGCCACTGACTGCTCGGAATGGTCTACCGTGGAGGTACGGCCAAAATTTACTTATGGCCCAGATGACCGCGAGACACTCTTTTTCGGTTGCAGAGTAATTTGTCTCAGCTTTCGAAAGCTTGCTGCTGGCATACGCTAGCACTTTTTCTTGGCCGTTTTGCCGCTGGACTAGAATGGCTCCGAGGCCGACGTTACTCGCATCAGTGTGAACTTCAGTTTCGGCAGTCTCATCGAAGTGGGCGAGGATTGGAGAGGCTTGCAGGCGTGTTCTTAACTCATCAAATGCTTCCTGTTATTCACTTTCCCACATAAAGGGCACCTCATCCTTTGTTAGATTATTAAGTGGTTCAGCAATGTTCGAAAAAATTTTCCACAAATCGCCGATAGTACGCGCATAAACCCAGGAAGCGTCGTACTGACTACTTGTCTTTCGGTATCGGGAACTTCGCGATGGCAGCTGTCTTTTCGGGATCTGGCCGAACGCCGTCGGAGCTGACGACGTGTCCGAGGAATCGAAGCTCTTCAAAAGCGAAGTGGCATTTTTCTGGCTTGATGGTCAAGTCTGCTGAACGAATGGCTTCTAATACTGTGCGGAGTCGCTCTAGATGTTGGTCGAATGTAGCGGAAAATACGACGTCATCCAAGTACACCAAGCAGGACTGCCATTCCAGTCCTGCGAGGACAGCTTTAAATTCGTAGAGGCCGTCTGGGGTTATGAATGCCATCTTTTCACGGTCGCGCTCATCCACCTCACTTGGCCAATATCCGCTCTTGAGATCAAGGGAGGAAAAGTATTTCGCACTCCGTAGTCGATCGAGTGTATCGTCGATGCGCGGCAGAGGGTATACATGCCGTTTCGTTACGCTGTTCAGTTTCCGATAGTCGACGCAGAATCGAAGGCTGTTATCTTTCTTTTTAACAAGCACTACGGGAGACGCCCATGGACTGCTGGAAGGCTGGATTACATCATCTGAAAGCATCTCCTCCACTTCTTTCTTGATGGCGTCTCTTTCCTTTTGCGATACTCGATATGGGTGTTGGTAAATCGGTCTCGTGGCTTCTTCTGTTATAATCCTGTGTTTTGCAATAGCCGTGCGTCGCACCTTAGAGGATGTTGAAAAGCAGTCCGAAAACTCTTTTATAAGGGCGAACAATCGTTTCTTTTGATATTCTGAGAGCCTATGGTTGACGTTAACTGATGCGTCGACGTTGCATGTCTCTTGTGGAGTGGTTGGCGTTGTCGCTAAACTGCATAGTTCATTCGCCATGCAGAACTCGTGGAAATTGGCGATAGGCATACCTTGCGCGATGTGCTGACATTCATTCCCAAAATTCGTAAGGAGGAGAACTGAGCGGCCATTCTTTAAGTGAACAACACCCCTCGCCGCGCAAATTCCTTTGTTTAAAAAGAGCTCTACGTTTCCATCCGCTATTCCTTCGTGGTCACAAAATGCCTTATTTTCAACAAGCACCATTACAGTACAGCGTGGTGGCACTGTGACGTCATCATCAACAACTCGCACAGCAGTAAGACGTTGCTTTTCCGATTCCTCCACCGTAATAGCTTGTTCGGTCGAAAACGTTACACTGTATCTGCGCAGATTAGTTATGGCTCCATTGGCTTGCAGAAAATCCATTCCTAGTATAAGCTCCCTTGAACAGTCCGGCAGTACGATGAAGTCAGCAACGTAAGTAAAGCCTCTTATTTCGAGCTTTGAGGTGCATCTGCCAAGTGGTGTAATAGTGTGGCCACCTGCCGAGCATATCTGTGCCCCACTCCATTTTGTCACAACCGTTTTCAGTTTCTTTGCCAATTTGTGACTCATTACCGAATAATCAGCGCCGGTGTCAACTAAAGCATTTAGCTCGTATCCGTCTATTTTCAACCGCAAATCTGAAGTAATCTTCTCACTGCTGCGATTATCCTCTGTAAACACAGCATCGTCACCTTGAAACCGTAATGGAGGATCTTCGCAACTGTAGTTATCACAGCCTCACCTCCACAGGTCGCTTGCTTCAGTTTTCCGAGTGTGGGCTTGTAGAACGGTGCCCAGACCGTGCGGAAGAAGCACATGGGCTGGGTGATCAGTAACGCCTGGGCGACGACGATCTTGGCTGATGTTGGCGTGGAGTGAGTGGGCTCTGGCGCGCGGACAAGTACTCTTTGATCTCCGTTGGCCGTTCACCGTTTCGAGGGCATGGTGCGTACAACGGAAAGCCCCTTAATCCTGCCTGTCAGTAAGGGCAGAACTTATACAGGTGACCTGCTTCCCCACAATGGAAACACAAAGGCCTCCGCTCATGGTCACGCCAGATGTCACTTTTCCGGGGCCTTTGATCCACGCAGCGAGCTACACCACGGGCTCGTGGCAGGTAGCTAGCCGTCGATTCCAGTGGACGAGGTGCGCTGCGTACCGTCTGTGGGCAAGGAGAGGCCATCGCAACTGCTGCATTGGTGTGCGCCGCGGGTTGTCTGAGTATTTCAGAGTACGTTGGGATGCGTTGGATCGGGTGTGGCGCACGCTCCGGCTCACATATCATCTGCCTCAGTTCATCACGTACTACGTCGACGATAGACAGTGTTGCTGTAGTGTGAAGTGCTTGCAACTTGCTGAGCTCTTCCCTGATCACCGACCTGATGAGTTCTCGCAGGGTGTCCATGTCACTTCGCTGGCCTCCAGAGAAGACATTGGCAGGTGCATAGTTTATGTCTCGATTGTACTGTCGAGTCCGCTGTTCTAGCATTTTCTCGATGGCTGTCACTTCCGTACGAAACTCCGCAACTGTTCGTGGTGGGTTGCGGGCGAGAACAGCGAATAGCTCTTGCTTCACCCCACACATGAGGTGGCGTAGCTTCTTGTTTTCAGTCATATGGGAATCTGCGCGCTTGAACAGGTGGTTCATGTCCTCGATGTACATTGCGACACTTTTGTTGGTGAGTTGGTTTCTGGATTCGAGCGCAGCCTGCACCTTTTCTTTGCGATCCGCGCTGACATAAGTCGCCAGAGCTCTTCGCCGAAATTCATCCCAGGTCGTAAAGGAGGTTTCATGGTTCTCATACCACGTTTTTGCGAAGTCCTCTAAAGCAAAGTATACACGGCGGAGCTTCTCTCTCTTGTCCCAACCGTTCAAACGTGTCACTCTCTCAAAGAGGTTTAGCCAATCTTCTACGTCTTCATACGAGTCGCCATGAAATACTGGTGGCTGGTGAGGCTGATTTATCACCACTTGGGCCGGTGTTACATGACTTGTCATGGTGATGGCGTCCATTGACTGAGTTCCCCTTGGCGTGAAGTGGAGTGGACTGAATTCTGGGGAATCTCCTCGAAGACGGCGACTGGTCCTCTGATGCTCAGGTGTCAGCTCCCCAGGATCAACTCGCTGGTGGTCAGGGCTACGCTGTCTTGCGTTCGTAGGGCTTTGACTCATTACTAAGCACGTGCACCAGAAATGTAACGATGTTGAAGGACTCGGGGTGTAATAAAACGTATTTATTAAAGGGCGAACCTGTGCCCACAACTCAAAGGGACTATGGTCGTAGCACGTTACAGCAGAACACCAAAGATGTCTCCTTCTACTTATTCAAGAAGAGTCCCAAGCGCGTGGCGCACATCAGCCGGGGCCAGCTGGGTTCTCGTGCTATCATCATCGTCTCTGCGCAACACTAGACAGCGCGCATGTATGTCCCTGTGCGCGCGGTGATGGCCGCGTTGTTTGAATGCAGGCACTATGTTGCGGCAATATTGTCCTTCAATATTTGAAATGGTACTCCATCATGTCCAATGGTGATGGTGATCATGTCCATCATGTCCTTGTGTGATGACATCTGGCGTACAATTGCAATAATTCCAGCTTCAGCGATTTCACGCAAAAAGAAGGTATCCTCGAGAACAGCAGGGAATGGCGAGTTATGTTTTTCATTTGCACTTGTTGCCGACTGCTTTCTTATGGTTACAAAATAATCATTAAAAAGTTCTGCTAGCTTTTGTTCATTACAACCTACGACATCTAAATTTGGTAAAACAGGTTGTCGAGGCTCCGGATTTACTACCGCCTTTATTATATGCCAAATTTCCTTTGTGTCACTGTTCGCTTTCGTGATAAGGCTACTGTATATTCCTTTTTTCGTTTTCTCATCATTGATAACGACAGGCTGCGCATTTTCTGTACAAATCTTTAAAATAACCGTTGTCCTTATTTTGCTTCTTATTGGTTAGCCAGTGTTCTCTTAGTTTAACAACTGTGAGTATTTCTTTGTTCATCCAAGGGCAAATTGTTGTAGACAAGTACACTGATCTACGAGATTTGCACTCTGTTTTTATGCATCGTGACTGCAATAGTGATTAAAAAAATCTGTGTAAGCTGCATTCACATCTGTATCACTTGAGCATAAAAACTGCGTTTCTTTGATTGCCCGTTTACTTTTTTCATAATCAATCCTGAATGGTTGTGTGTTAGTCTGTTTCGCTGTGTGTAGATAAATGCCAGACGCATAAATGAAAGTCAGGAAATGGTCTGACACGTTTTCTGCTATCACTCCAGCAGTGATAGCTTCACTTCACTTCAGTGCCTTTGCAGGCTGTACTGTCGAGAGCATTTCAAACAAATTTGATTGCAGTAATGCTCTCGACAGAAAACAGCTCGCGACTGGATGATGCAAGTGGCGATTTCGGCTGATGCTTCCATGGTGCGTATATTTTTGCTCACAGGTGTACATCCTGTGACCATAAACTACCCGTTGTGGTAGCTGGGCAAGTTGTTGCTTTCGTAAACTGAAGGCAGCAGCTTTAATTTCCAGCCACATTTCAGTGGGAGCAAATGCAAAAATACTGTGCCTGTGCAAATATTTCAATATTTTAACTGTAATGAAGTAGTGGGTCATGCAAAGCTTGGCAAACACATCGTCAGTGCTAAGCACAAGACGCTACGTTGTCGCTGATTTCGCTGGCCAGGCCTACGCTCTTCCTGGTCTCGAATAACAGTTTTGACTGCCTCAGTTCTTTATTATATTTGGTGGAGTTTGCTGGGTCTTCTTGCAATCCAGGAGTTGCGAAGCCGGACTCGACCTGCCGCCATGACCACTGCAACTGCCACAAGCCCTCCACCTATGGCTCCCCAGGCCATCGTGTGCTCCGGCAAGGTTAGTCAGCGGGACCCTCCCATATTCAGTGGCACTGAGGATCACAACGTCGACGACTGGCTGGCCATTTACGAACTTGTAAGTGTCTTGAACAATTGGGACGAAGCCACGAGACTGGCTCTGTCGGCATTTACCTCAGTGGCATTGTCCACTTGTGGCTTTGGAACCATGAAACCGACGTTTCGACATGGACAGCATTCAAGGCAAAGTTCAGCAAAGTCTTCGGTCGTCCTGCTGTCCGCAAACTTCGCGCCGAGCAGCGCCTTCAGTCGAGATCTCAACAGCCTGGTGAGAATTTCACCAATTACATAGAGGACGTCTATGACTTGTGTAAACGCGTCGATGCGAACATGACAGAGGTGGACCGCATCAAGCATATTTTTAAGGGTATCGACGAGGACGCATTCCAGATGCTCATTTCAAAAAGCTCCGCTACTGTCGCCCAAGTTACCGAGCTCTGCCAAAGCTATGATGAGCTCCGCCGGCAACGTCTCATCACCCGCCGTGCTATCCCACATCAGGAATCGATGTGCGGCTTAAATCCCTCACAAGATTCCGTCCTCCTCTTGCAGATCAAAGATTTCGTGCGAGAAGAAGTTGCCCGCGAACTCTCGCTCATCTCCGGCCTACCGGATCGCAGTGCGCCGCTTAGCCCTACACTACGGACTCTTATACAAGATCAAGTGTCTGAGGTCCTTCCTCCGCAGCTGGTGCCACCAGTCAATGCACCATTGACATATGCCGAAGCAGCAGCACGACCACGACCACAGACGTTCCAAGCACCGCCTCCACTGCCTGCTCCTGTTTATGCCAACCAGCCACCACGACCTCCAGTCCGCCGAGTCCCTAATCCATGGCGCACTGCCGACAACCGACCGATCTGCTTTTCGTGTGCTCTACCTGCACACGTCGCACATCTGTGCCGCCGCCGCCCACTCCACTCACGTGAAAACCCACGTCCATATGAGTACGATCACACGTACACTCCCTACACTCCAGACCCCGAATTGTACGCTCCTCGACCAACCCACCGACCAGCTTCTGATCGCCGATCTCTTTCTCCACGCCGACGCTCGCCCTCCTCGATGCGCCTATGCCCCCCTACAATCGATGCGGAAAACTAAATGACGCAGTTCTCGAGGCAAGAACTGCGTCCTCGTCGCAAAGCACAAGCCCTCTTCCTTCGCCGCTGAATGTAATTAATGCCGTTCTTGAAGGTGTACCCGTACTTGCCCTTATTGATACTGGTGCCGCAATTTCTGTCATCACCGAAAAAGTTTGCCATTCAATTCGAAAAGTGACAATGCCTTACTTGGGTTCGTGTCTCCATACTGCCACTGCACAGCCTGTGCAGCCTGTGGCCGCATGTACTGCCAGATTTGTAATTCAAGGAGTGCCCTACACAGTGCAGTTCGTAGTACTCCCGCACTGTTCTCATGACATCATTTTAGGTTGGAATTTTCTCTCCCATCACTAAGCCGTCATTGATTGCGCCCGTGCCAAAGTCGTCTTTTGTCCCCTTGGTGATGCTCTACCAGCGGACGATCACCCTTCCTACATGAAGTTGGTCATCAGTGACAACACCCAGATCCCTCCATGCACTACTGTTTTCGCACCTGTGTCGTGCTCCGCCGTCGTCGACACTACTGCATTCTTCACGCGTTCCGCTGCTTTCATTCATCGCCACCCATCACCGCTCCCAACGCTCTCCTTACTCTTCAAGGTGGTGCGACCGACATGCCTGTGGAGAATCCATTCCTATTCATGATTACGCTGCATCGAGGCGAAGGTATCGGCTCGATAGAATCATTTGAAATCATCGGTACACTTGATGTTCCCGATGGATCATCGGAAGTCAGCGTCCTCTCCTGTGTTCCTTGAATGGCCCTTCCTTTACCAACATTTTCAACCCCATCATCGACGAAGGCCTAAACCCACAACGGAGGTGTGAGCTTTTGAGCCTCCTTGACAAGTTTCGGAAATCTTTTGACAGTCACAGCGCTATTTTAGGTCGAACATCTACCGTGTGCCACCAGATCGATACAGGTAATCACTGACCACTACGGCAGCGACCATACCGTGTTTCGCTGACTGAACGCCGTGTCATCGATGAACAAGTAGGTGACATGCTAAAGCGCGGCGTCGTTCAACTATAAAACAGTCCTTGGGCATCGCCGGTTGTTGTAGTTAAGGGGGGACGCGGCACTTCGGGACCGAAAATCAGCCAAAAAGAAGGATGGCAAGATACGCTTTTGTGTAGATTATAGTCGTCTAAACAAAGCAACACGAAAGGATGTTTATCCTGTGCCTCGAGTCAATGACGCCCTCGACTCTTTACAAGGCGCAGAGTTCTTTTCCTCCCTTAATCTACGCTCTGGGTACTAGCAAGTGCCCATGAATCCGGATGATAGGCCAAAAACTGCCTTTGTTACACCAGACGGCTTATACGAATTGAACGTGGTGCCATTCGACCAATGCAATGCGCCGGCAACATCTGAGCGCATGATGAACACTATCCTACAAGGCCTCAAATGGAACACATGTTTGTGCTACTTAGACGATGTAATGGTATTCTCGCCCAATTTTCCCTCGCACCTTCGTCGCTTAGAACAGGTTCTACGCTGCCTCTCTGCAGCAAGCCTCCAACTAAACTTGAAAAAGTGTCACTTTGGAGCATGCAAGCTGACCATTTTCGGACACATGTCAAAGGATGGCTTTCTTCCTGACCCCGCTAAGCTACGTGCTGTTCGCGAGCTCCCGAAGCCTGGGTCTATCAAGGAACTGCATAGTTTCATTGGGCTTTGCTCATACTTCCGCTGCTTCGTCCGGGATTTTGCCTCGATCATGGCGCCTCTGCCAGACCTACTTCAGCCCCGCAGGGGCGCCTGCGCAAGTAGGCGTTTGGTGTGCAGCGACACCACGGACCCGAGCTAATGGGGGAGTTTTGGCTCCCTCCCACGCCTAGCCGTGCGTGGCTGAGCCGTGTCCGGGGAAAAGGGGATTCTGGGGGTTGAGCTGACGCTGGGTGATTGGACCTTTAAGGCCCCCCGGAAGAGGCAACACACCCCTTTGGTCCCGGCTTCACGTAGGCGGCACCCCTGGGCTGACCCACCCAGGGGAAATCGGCAGTCACCTTTTCCTATCTCTCTCCGCTACAACTTCGTCTTTATCTCTCTCTTTTTTAGTCTGTCCTGTCTACTTCTCTCTTCTGTTTACTTCCAATTTTCCTGGTGGCAAGGGTTAACCTTGAGTAGTTATATTTGGTTATAGTGGCAATGTACGGCTGGCGTCTGCAGCCTTATGCTATTGAGTGCTTCAGCGTCCCCTGGTTGGACTCCATAGTGGGTGGTCGCCATTGCTGCCGAAAAAAAAGTACACTACTATGGGAACACCTGCATTTCCCCGTCTCCTAGACCTTCTCCTGCTTAAGAGGGGACGCACCGATGAAATATCAATTTTCAGCCAACCCAGACAATGCTTTCCGAAATTCCATGTAGTGCACAGCGAAAACCCAACAAAACAAGCCAGAGCCATATCTCCATTTCTTGTTGCTAAATCTCTGACTGATCTCTTTGGCCCAGGGTACAAGGTTACAAAGATGGCTAGCGGAGACCTTCTCCTTCAACTGCCTGAAAAACACCACTATGAAAAACTTGGCAGTCTCGTAGCATTTGGTAATATCCCAGTATCTGTTTCACCTCATAGATCAATGAACACCTCATGCGGAGTTGTTTCAGAAGCAGACCTTCTTGAAATGTCTGAACAGGAACTGCTTGAACGGTGGAAAGAGCAAAATGTCACGGATGTGAAACGAATCGTCATCAGACGCGACAACAAAGAAATATCTACCAAACATTTAATACTCACTTTCACATCTAGCACACTGCCTTCATCTATAGACACAGGCTACATCAAACTCTCTGTCCGTCCCTACATTCCCAATCCAAGACGGTGTTATAAATGGCAACGATTTGGTCATGGCTCGCAGAACTGCCGGGGTCAGGAAACTTGTGCAAGATGTGGTAGCTACGGCCACCCATCTGATAACTGTGTTACTACGCCTCACTGCGTGAATTGTGACGGGGAACACGCCGCGTATTCGCGTTTGTGTCCTAACTGGAAGAAAGAAAAAGAAAAAATCACTCTTAAAGTCAAAGAAAACATCACATTCGAAGAAGCAAGACGAAGAGTGTCACCATTTTACGGTGCAACATATGCTGATGCGGCGCGTCAGGGGGCAACGCCGCACCAGCCCTCGCCACCTCTTCGGCCAGCGCAGGGCGAGCCATCGGCTGTGGAGCCTGCCCCCAAGGCGGCAGTAGTTCAGTCTACTCCGCCTCCAAGCAAATTGAGGCCGGAGACTCCAGGGTCCTCTGGTCTCAAGGCCTCACCTCACCAGGCGAGGCCTAAAATCCGAACAATCCAGCTCGCATGTGCGGGCATCCAGTGCCTCTGAGGAGGCTATGGATACAACGGTACCCTTGGTACCGAAAGAGCGGCGCACCTCCTTGGAGCGTGCCAAGAAAAATAAAAAACCAATAATGGGGCCGGACTACCGTCCTGCCACCTGAATTAACAAGCTCACTCAAACTCAGGATACTCTCTGTACACACAGCAGCATCTCTTCTTTTAATATGCAGACAGAAATATTACAGTGGAACATCCGAGGCTTTCTTCGAAACCTTGATGACTTACAAGAACTCCTTCATGAACACAATCCTAGAGTGCTGTGTGTACAAGAGACACACTTAAGACGAACAAACACAAACTTTTTACGTAACTATGTAATCTTCCGAAAGGATAGAGATGATGCCATGCCACCATTCGGTGGTGTAGCGGTTATAGTCAGTCAAGGTATAGCGTGTACACAATTACCCCTTCAAACTTCCCTCGAGGCGGTGGCTGTCCGAGCAGTTATTTTAAACAAACTTGTCACAGTCTGCTCTTTGTACATACCTCCGCACCACCGTCTTGAAAAGCTTCAATTCCAATCTTTAATAGACGAACTACCTGAACCTTATCTGGTCCTTGGGGACCTGAACGCACATAATGGTCTGTGGGGTGACTTTCGCTGTGACGCACGGGTTCGTCTCATTGAACAATTCCCCATTTCATCAGGTGCTTGTCTGTTGAATAGGAAAGAGGCAACATACTATAACCTTGCCAACAAAACTTACTCTTCCATAGACCTCAGTATCTCATCTCCTTCACTTGTACCATTACTTCAGTGGAAAGTCATAAATAATCCATACGGAAGTGACCATTTTCCTTTAGTTTTGAGTACACCAATAATATATGAATGTCCTCCACATGTTCCCAAATGGCTGGTAAACAAAGCCGACTGGGAACAATTTCAAAAGATTACTCACTTAAGTTGGACTGACATATGTGGATTAGGCATAGATGAAGCTGTGCAGTACTTCACGACTTTTCTTACTGACGCAGCAACCAAGTGCATTCCACAAACATCTGGACTGCCCGGCAAACGACACGTTCCGTGGTGGAACACTGAGTGTCAGAATGCGCGGAAGGAACAGAACAGGGCATGGAGATTGCTGCGGAACTCGCCGACAGCGGAAAACCTTGAGAGCTTTAAGAAAATGAAATTTCGAGGCAGGAGAACGCGTCGGCAGGCCAGAAAAGAAAGCTGGCAAAAGTTTTTATCAGGGATAAATTCATATAGACAAGAGGCTAAAGTCTGGAACATGGTTCGTAGGGTAGCAGGAAGACAAGTACACTCACTCCCACTCGTAAACACACAGGGTGACAGCCTGGAAGATCAAGCGAACTTCCTCGGTGCACACTAAGAGCAGGTGTCTAGCTCGTCACACTACACTGAAGCTTTCCAAAGATACAAAGCAAAGATAGAAAAGCAGAAACTAGAATTCAAGTGCACAAATTACGAGGCATACAACCAACCTTTCAACTTAGCTGAGCTACAAACATCACTAAACTCTTGCAGTAATTCTGCCTCAGGCTACGACCGTGTCACATATGAAATGTTGAAAAACCTGCTGCTCAAAACGCGAAAAACTTTACTCTCTCTATACAATGCTATCTGGCTTTCGGGCACCATCCCTGCTTCCTGGAAAAAGGCTATTGTTATCCCAATTTTGAAACAGGGCAAGGACCCTTCCTCAGTTTCAAGTTATAGGCCCATTGCACTTATCAGTTGCCTTTGTAAACTTTTTGAAAAATTGATAAACCGCCGACTTTTACATTTTCTTGAAACACACAATCTGCTCGACCAATATCAGTGTGGGTTTCGAGAGGGTAGATCCACCACCGACCATCTGGTGCGTATCGAGGCACAGATCAGAGACGCTTTCGTCCACAAACAATACTTCCTCTCAGTGTTTCTCGATATCGAGAAGGCTTACGACACAACATGGCGTTTTGGCATATTAAGAGACTTGTCTCACCTGGGTGTGTGCGGTAGAATGCTTTCCATAATCGAGAGTTACTTGTCCAATCGGAAATTCCGTGTCCGTGTGGGCAGTATTCTCTCGCAAACATTTGTGCAAGAAATGGGAATACCGCAAGGTGGTGTACTTAGTTGTACACTTTTTATTATTAAAATGAATTCCTTGCACCTGTCCATACCCCGCAACATGTTCTATTCCACATATGTCGATGACGTCCAGCTTGGCTTTAAGTCATGCAACCTAGCAATGTGTGAGCGGCACGTTCAGTTAGGTTTAAATAAGGTCTCCAATTGGGCAGAGGAAAACGGATTCCGGCTGAACCCAGGAAAAAGCATGTGTGTCTTTTTCTCCCGAAAGAGAGGCGTGCACTCAGAACCTGACATTGAACTGAATGGTCAACGTCTGTCTGTCAATGCGGAGCATAAATTCTTAGGCTTAATCTTGGACAACAAGTTGACATTCGTACCACACATCAAGTATTTAAAAACAAAATGTTTAAAAGCCATGAGTGTTATAAAAGTGCTGTCACGTACTACGTGGGGTAGTGACAGGCAATGCCTCATGAACCTGTATAGAAGCCTCATTCGCACCCGCTTAGATTATGGGGCCGTTGTTTATCAGTCTGCGACTCAAAGTGCTTTGAAGATGCTGGATCCCGTGCACCATTTGGGCATCTGCCTTTCTACGGGTGCTTTTCGCACCAGCCCCGTAGAAAGCCTTTACGTTGAGTCAAATGAGTGGTCGCTTCATCTGCAAAGAACTTACATGTCCTTTGTATATTTCCTTAAGGTGAAAGCAGACAAGAGGCACCCCTCATACTCTACTATTAATGATTTGTCGAGCTTCATTCTGTTTTAAAACAGGCCTTCGATGAGGCAGCACTTCTCAGTTTGCCTGAAGGGTCTAGCTGAGGACACTGGAGTGTCACTCGAACACAGTTTAATGGCTCCTGTAGCATACCTGCAACCGTGGCAGTGGCAGACTATAGATTGCGATGTGTCTTTCCTAGAAGTTACTAAACATGCGCCTATTGGCCATATCCGAACATACTTCCTGGAACTTCAACACAAATACACACACCCTGAGTTCTTTACAGATGCCTCTAAGTCTAACTCCTCTGTGTCCTACGCTGCTGTTGGCCCTTCCTTTTTGGATGCTGGCCCTCTACATCCAGGCACAAGTATCTTCACAGCAAAAGCTTACGCGATACTTGTGGCAGCTAAATACATCAAACAACTACAAATACAAAAAGCAGTAATTTATACAGACTCCCTCAGTGTGGTAACGGCTCTGCACAGTCTTAAAAAAAAAAAACCCTGTCCTCGTCTCACTTTACTCCATTTTATGCACACTCTACACACTCAGCCAACATGTTGTTGTGTGCTGGGTGCCAGGGCACCGTGAGATTCAAGGCAACGTGATGGCGGATCAGCTTGCTGCATCCGTCCACGAAAGCTCCGCCATTACACCTATATTAATCCCGGCCCTTGATCTTAAGCCGTCTCTCAAACGAAAGCTTAGGGACTACTGGCAGAGCAAGTGGGATACACACACACAAAACAAACTACATGTTATCAAGCAACACCTTGGCCATTGGCCACCAGTATCAAAATCACGTCATACAGAGGTAACATTAACGAGGCTCGGGATAGGACATACATACACGACACACTCATATCGTTTGTCCGGTGGCGATCCACCATTGTGTGACAGATGTGATGAAGCACTAACAGTTCTTCACATTTTAATTCAGTGCAAACAATTGGACACTCTAAGAAAACAACACTTTCCATCACCCTACCGACAACATATACCTTTACACCCTGCAATGTTCGTCGGTAGGGAACCGCTTTTTAGTCATAAATTATTGTTAGCGTTTTTAAAAGAAATTCATAGTTTTCATATCATATACCCGGGCATTCCGTAGCACGACCTCTCCAGAGAGGTTTTCGCTGCGGTGGCTACACAATAAAGCACTTGCCTCACGGCCCTTGGACGCAAGGGTATGAATGAGTGAGGCACTTGTGCTAATGCCATACATGTCCACCATCGTTTTTATTATCACCAACTTTTGTCATCTATTCGCACCACACACACCTTTCACGGCATGGTCATGATTTTATTACTTGTATGTCTTTACCCGCCTTACCGCGAGGAATTTTATGGCCCTTATACAGCCGCAATCATAATCATTGTCCACATTTCTTCTCCCATGAACTGGCGCTCTTTGGCCATCAATTGGCCCTTGCGCCAAAAAACACCATATATCATCATCACCTACTTCAGGGAGACCGCAATCTATCTGCGTAGTCTCCAGCCTGTGACACTGCCTTTGCAAAGCTTTTTGAAGTGCTTACAACACCACCCATACTGCATCATTTCGATTCAAGCGCTCTCACAGAAAGCCATATGGATGCTAGCGGTGTTGGTCTTGGCGCTGTACTCGCCCAACGAAAGCCTGGTAACCAAGAATATGTTGTTGCGTACGCGAGCCGCACTCTTACGAGAACAGAAGCAAAGTATTCGGTAACTGAGAAAGAATGCCTAGCGATTATCTGGGCCATTACAAAATTTTGGCCTTATCTGTACGGCCGCCCTTTCGATGTTACTGACCACCACGCGCTCTGCTGGTTATTCTTTCTCAAAGATTCTATAGACGCTTGGCACGATGGGCTTTACGGCTCAAAGAGTACGACATCCGGGTCATTTATCGCTCAGGCAAGAAGCACGCCAATGCCAATGCTCTTTCGTGTTCACCTGTTTCTACTGATATTGCGAGTGTCTCCATCCAAGACAACTTCCTTCCACTATCAGGACCCATCGACATCGCTGCGGAGCAGTTAAAAGATTCGTGGATTGCGTCTCTGATGGATTACCTATCGGAAACACTCGCCCACCTGCCATCTCGAGCGCTACACTGACAAGCCTCTCACTTCGCCATCCGTGATGGAATACTTTATCGCCGCAACTACCACCCTGACGGCCACAAATGGCTACTCGTCGTACCCAGGCATTTCCATGCCAGCATATGTGCTGCTTTCCATGCCGATCCGCAGTGTGCACACGCCGGTTTGTTTAAAACCTACGCCAGGCTACGTTTTTGGTTTTATTGGCGTGGCATGTACATATTCGTTCAAAAGTACATTTGATCTTGCACAGGACGGCTAGGATCTTGCACGATCCTAGCCGTCCTACTGCAGCAATGCAGCCGTTACCGTGCCCAGTACGACCATTCGAGTGGGTTGGAATAGACCTTTTCTGCCATATACATCAGCTGGGAATCGCTGGATTATTGTAGCGATCGACCATCTCACGAGATATGCAGAAATGGCCGCTCTACCAGCCGCGATGGCACATGACGCGTCTTTCCTGCTGCAACGTTTTGTTCTGCGTCATGGCACTCCACGTGAACTTTTGAGTGACCGAGGCCGCGTCTTTCTCGCGAATGTTATTCAAGAACTTCTTGCTGAATGCTATGTGATTCACCGCTGTACTACTGCATATCGCCCACAAACAAATAACTTGACCCAACCTTTCAACCCCACTCTTGGCGACATGCTTTCTATGTATGTCTCCTCCGACCACACCAACTGGGATCTTATCCTTCCCTAAGTAACGTACGCTTACAACACGGCACCTCAAGCGATGCCAGGCTTTTCTCCCTTCCTTTTACTTTATGGTCGAGAACCATCATCTCTAATCGACACCATTCTCCCCTACCGACCCGACGCATGCGAAGGCACATCAGTTTCCGAAGCCACTCGGTATGCGGAAGAATGTCGGCAATTAGCTCGCACCCTTACAATACAAGAACAAAGGCTACAGAAATTTCGTCACGACGATGGACGGTTCAACTACCAGTTTTCACCCAACTCTCTTGTTTGGCTGTGGTGCCCCCCAGTGCTGCTCCTGGTACCTCTACAAAGTTCATCAGCAGGTACCATGGACGTTATCGCGTCATAGAGCAAACTTCCGCTGTCAACTACCTCATTGAACCCCTCACGGCCACTGCAGACCTGTGTCACCGAGGCCGCGAAATCGTACATGTGGATCGTCTCAAACCGTATCTTGAATCACTTGTGCTCACGACACCTTAGAAGACCTACTTGGCTCCGTCTTCAGCGAGGGGGAAATATGTAATGAAGTAGTGGGTCATGCAAAGCTCGGCAAGTACATCGTCAGTGCTAAGCACGAGACGCTCGGCCTGGACATTGTCGCTGATTTCGCTGGCTAGGCCTACGCTCCTCCTAGTCTCAAATAACAGTTCTGACTGCCTCAGTTCTTTATTATATAACAAATATTTTGTATTTGAGTGTGCTTCGATTTGAATTTAAATTGTTGGAAATTGTGAAGTATTCAAAATGAACAAATAAATGTACAATTGTCCTCACGTAAC
The DNA here is from genome assembly GCA_013436015.1 of Rhipicephalus annulatus. NCBI lineage: Eukaryota > Metazoa > Arthropoda > Arachnida > Ixodida > Ixodidae > Rhipicephalus > Rhipicephalus annulatus. The sequence goes on along the minus strand of WOVY01009735.1, from coordinate 213,021 downwards.
TCCCTGTGAAGGTGGTTTCGCTGTAGAGGAGTACTCAGCTGTGAAAACACATATTTAGAGAAAGTCTGCAATGCTGCAGAGCTTCACTCAAGGTTGAGTGAACGTATTACACTCATTGCAAGACTGAGTGCGTGGAAAACAGAGCCAAGAGAACTCAAAAAAGAGGCATTGAGTGAAAACTAAAGTTCAATAAAAAGAAAATCTACTTATAGTGGGCAAAAAGGTCACAACTAAACAGCCGATGTGTCCTTGCGTGAACTTCCTTCCACAAAACAAAAAAAGTAACAGCTTTGCCGCAAAGGCCAAGCAATGAATGTGATAGAAACAAATTGGAAGGTCATGCGCAGAATGGCAAGCAGATCAAAACGTGCCCCGCATTTCTTAAGCACGAATAATGCGCGAAACGTACTCACAAGTACAGATGAATTCGAATAGCATCTCAGTTGTTACTTCACTGTGTCTAAAAAGCACACCCTTTTAGCAAACAGAGACTGTGCAACGATTGCAGTGACCTTTGTACACCCGGTAACTACAACAAAATCGTTCCGCTAAGTCCAAAGCCAGCCAAGACGTATGATCCTCCCCACCGCGATATAAGGGCATGCGAGGGAGCGTCCACCTTCCTCTTCTATGCGGGGCAAAGTACGCGTGAGAAATCAGAGCACGTGCTACCGCGTCGGCACTCATTGCGTTATCTTACTGGTAATGCTAAAAACACAATATGCCCTCCCACCGAGTTGCCCGGCGCCAGCGGTAAGTGGTACATATAAATAGCTTGCTGTTTCAGTGTTGAAGGACGAGCTCCTCGGTGGCTCAGTGGTTAATGCCTCGCACTTGGGTCTCAAGGGTCTCACGTTCGATTCCGCACTGGAGTCTTTTTCTGCATTGTTTTTTTTTTTTTTCTTGCGATTTCATATATATATATATATGGTGAGTGACGTTGACGCCGGCGGCAAAATCTAGCCGAGAGTGTCCATATAATTGCTATCATAATACAAGATTTTGAGACTGACAAACCCAAATAACTGCAGCGACCATCACTAACAACTCAGAAAGTTACATGAGTCTATACCTGCTCGCTCAGTACACCGCTTCACTTTAGTATATTACCCTCACATCAATTCATCGTTTCTGAAGTTTAAAAGCTTGTTATTCCGGCTTATATGCTCTAGGTATAGTGAATTTTAAAACGTAACATACTTTACAGGTTATCGCTTGCATTCCACCAAAAGTCAGATGCTGCTACTATTTAAAGTTGGTTCCACTTGCTTTCATGAAACAGAATGGAATTTGCTCAGGCCTTGTTTCAATATTTAGTAGAACATATTGTGCAAGTTAGCTGGGTCGTGGCACATATGCCCTTTTTTTATATAATATGTAGTATATACTATTCGAATCAGCTTCGAACCTAAAATTCAACATTAGTACAAGCCTAAAAAAAACACCCATGTACTTAGATTTTGGTGCACATTAAACCAGATGGTTTAAATTGACCCGGAGTCCCCTTCTACATGGTGCCTCGTATTGGTAGATGGTCTTGGTATGCGAAACCCAAGAAATTGTTAATCCTTACATGATGGTAAACAATGCAGCATTTGTTATTTTTTAAGTGCTAGGATTGGAGGTCTTGTACATTTTTTGTGAAATAAACTTAAGTACGTTAGAGTTGGTTGCACATTGTTTGCTTGTGGTATCAGACTAAAAATTATGTTCACATTAATTTTGTGGACATGTTAGAACTGAGTGTCTTTTCAAAAAAAAGAGAATGGCAGACTGTTCGGATAGTTGTTTTGTTCCTTTTGATCAGCCTTGTAGGATAATGAGATCAATTTTCTCCTTCCCGTCCAGGTTGAAATAAGTTCTAATAACAGAATTCAATGGTATTTAGTTTGAAATTCAATAGTAAAAGCCTGCTTTCACTTTGCAAAACCTTCTCAAATGTTGAGCTGCTTCTGCTGTGTCGCAGCTGAGAAACATACATGTGATTCCTCTGTGCTGCAATTCATGGAAACCTGGTGTAAGTTTTGTTTCCACCCTTTCTTGTGCTATCACAGTAGCCAAAAACCTCGAAAAAAAGGCTGTATTTAAGTAATGAGACTTTGTAAGTCATACTTTTTTTTTTAATTCTTCTCTAGACTGTGTTTGCATTCTTCTATGTCTGCTTTTCACAGTATGGCCTTATTTCTCATACCGGCCACAGGTGCGAGTGGAAGCGACTCAGGAACAAGTACCTCGCTTTGCAGAAGGCCACAATGACAGAAATCAAGCGCTCGTTGCTGCTTCCATCATCGGGGTACACACCCATTCCATCCCCGTGCTACACGCTCTCGTCCCCTGTGGAAACATCATTGACTGCAGACTCCGACATCACTCTAGCATCTCGGGAAGGTGAGGCTTGGGAAATGTCCTCTGATGACAGAGGGAACAAGGAGCCATCAAGCTCAGGTACGGAGCCATCAAGCTCAGGTATGGAGCCATCAAGCACAGGCACGGAGCCATCAAGCACTTCAGAAATAACACAAGCCTCACAGATGCTGGAGTTTCAGCCTGGAGTCATTGTCAAGCTGGTCACTGAAAAGCCAGTCTCCAACACTGCTGAGTTTAAAGTGGGTTTCTGTTCTCTTTCTTTCTTTTCATATCTTAATTTTTTTAACAGGGAACACCACTTGTGAGCTAGAGAATGGGCATATTGTCTTTTCTCGTCACATTTTTGTCCATGCATGGCACTGTGTAATTAGGTAGTGGCGTGAGCAAAAGTGTGCCGACCACGGTATCACATGCAGAATGCATCGACATGCCATCTACCAATACAACCCCTGCTGTCTAATGTTGATTCCTCTCGTGTGTTTATGATGTTCGTAGGCAAAATGTCAACCAGGTGTTGCTTTCTTTTCTCCATGTCATCTGTGTTGTTTTACGTAGCAGCTGTGGTAAGCCCAGCCAGTGAGCTCTGCTCCATCGCTTGGTGTGCATCGGTTTTTAAAATAATTAATTAGCCAAATTAACATAACCAGCATTCAGGGTGTTCAACAACCTGGAAAACCTAGAAAAATCAGAGAATTTGGACATGTCTGGAAAAGTCATAGTGAATTCATGGAGTTTTTGAAAAACCTGGCTAGGTTATGGAAATGAATGGCGGCCTGTGCGACCATCACAAAAGTAATCATTCATTGTCATCATCATCATCAACCTGATAACGCCCACTGCAGAACAAAGGCCTCTCCAGGGGTGCAACAGCTGCACCTATTGTGCCAATTTGATACACTTCCCTATTGTTGCGCTGAGCTGCACCGAAACCATTTTGCTGAAATTGTGCCAGGCTGTGCCAAAATCCCCATCCAGCCTCAAAATTATCTTAGGTGTGCTAATTTCAGCAAGAAATGGATGCCACATTGGCCACCTGCACTTCGCTTCATTAATCAAACCAGGTGTGCAGACCAGTTTGCTGACTAGTAAATTCACATTTCCTAGTCCGCAAACGCGGTTATGGCATCTTATGAACGTATGCCGTGTTTTCCACATACGAACAAAGTCGACGGGCTGTGAATGCCATCGTTGGCAGCCACCACGTTGGTTGCCATAGCAACAGCACATAAGACATTTTTTAGGCTGGAAGTTGCATCGTCGTGGCGATAGATAACCGGTGCCAGTGCCGTGCCAACAAGCGTGCCCTGTTGGTACTTTATCTGGTCGAATGCGCCTTGCAAGCGAGCCAAGAAATTGTGCCCTAAATCTAGCCACACCGTGAAAGAAAAACAAAAAAATGTGGGGGCCGGAGTGAAGGTGGGGGTGTAGCGGTTCGAAAATTTCTTGGCCTTGTTCTATCCCCCTTCGCCACAGCACACTGGTGTCTTGCGAAAAAGTGTATTAAAATTTGGAAGGGGCTATTAGCATTAGTGACGGGACACAGCACGTTCTCTTCAATCAGTCGTGCGTGTATGTGCCGCATAACTGGAGGTACTAGTATAATTACTGACATTTAAATAGTTGCTGGCAATCATTTGGAGGAGCAAATGACATTTCTGCTGCCCTAAAAAAAATAGAAACACCTGTGCACAACTTTTTTTTTTCGCCACCCCTATTGCTCGGTTTAGCAAATCTCTCGAATTTCAAAGTCACTACGCTTGGCAGATCAACATTTGATTTTGAAGAGTCTGTCAGAGGATTAGAAAGGCGCAGGAAATGGTAATGTGGGCTTCATTGTTTGCTCAGTGGCCGAGTTCAGTATAGTACTTTAATTGGAATAGTAGTGCTCATGTTCACTCTGTACAATTAAGGTGAGTGTATATATGTGTGTATATATATATATATGTATACATATATATATATTTTTTTAATGTGATCTTTTTCTTTTATACTGCTCCAAAGTTGGTCTTTCATGATAAAAAATTTTGTTTTTTTCTCCCATAACTTGATCCAAATTTACATTTGAGTGCTCCAAAAGTAACATCTTTTTGCTCCAGAAATTGCTCCAAATTCTATTTTGGCTGTTACACCCCAGCCTCTCCCATAATCTACCAATCAACCCGGTCTTGTGCTTTCTGCTGCCACGTTATACCTGCGAACTTTTCAATCTTTTTGGCCCGCCTAACTTTCTGTCTCCCCTTCATGCGTTTGCCTTCTCTGGGAATCCAGTCAGTTACCCTTGATGACCAGCGGTTATCCTTCCTACATGCTGCGTGCCCGACCCTTGTCCATTTTTTCTTCTTGATTTTAAGTATGATATCCTTAACCCCAATTTGTTCCCAGACCCACTCTGCTCTCTTCTTGTGTCTTAAGGTTACTTCTATCACTTTTCTTTCTATCGCTCCCTGCGTCATCCTCAATTTAAGCTGAATCCTTTTTGTAAGCCTCCAAGTTTCTGCTACGTAGGTAAGTACCGGCAAGATGCTGCTGTTATATACCTTCTTCTTGAGGATTAGTGGCAGATTACCATGCATGATTTGAGAATTCTTGCCAAATGTGATCCACCCCATTCTCATCCTTCTAGTTATTTCACTATCATGATTCAGCTCCGCGGTTATCACCTGTTCTAAGTAGACATATTCCTTTACAACTTCCAGCGTCTTTCCTCTTATTGCAAAGGGCTGTTTTCTGCCGAAGCTGTTGCACATTATTTTAGTTTTGTTCATATTAATTTTCAGACCTACTTTTCTGCTTTCCGTGTCTGGTTCAGTAATCATGAATTGTAATTTGTGCCCTGAATTACTCATCAAAGCAATGTCATCAGCAGACGCAGATTACTGAGATACCCTCCATTAACTCTTATCCCTGACTCTTCCCTATCTAGGGCCCTGAAAACCTCCTGTAAACACACGGTTAATAGCATTGGAAAGATCATGTCTCCGTGCTTTACACCCTTCTTTGTTGGGATTCTGTTGCTTTTTTTATGGAAAACTGTGTTGACTATGGATCCACTGTAGGTTTCTTCCAGTATGTTTACGTAGGGTTCGTTGATGCCCTGATTCCGAAGTGCCTGTATTAATGCGGTTGTCATGACTGACTCAAACTCTTTCTAGCAATCTATGAAGGCTATGTATAGGGGTTGAATTTTATTCCACCCATTTTTCTATTAGCTGATTGATATTATGAATATGTTTATCGGGTAGAGTAGCCTGTATGAAATCCTGCTTGGTTTTTTTGGTTGATTTACCTCTAATGTTGCCTAATTCTATTAGCTATAATTTTTGTAAATTATTTGTAGAAAACAGACAGTAAGCTGATCGGCCTGTAATTTTTCAAGTGCATTACATTTCCTTTCTTATGGATTAAAATGGTGTTGGCATTCTTCCAAGATTCTGGTACTCTTCCCGTCAAGGGACACTTCGTATACTAGGTGGCCAGTTTTTTTAACACAATTCCTCCACCATCTTACAGCAGGTCTGTTGTTACCTCATCCTTACCAAAGGCTTTGCCTCTTTGCATTCCTTCAGCAGCTTTTCTTACTTCATCTGTCGTTACTGGTAGGGGAAGTAAGAAAACTCGTTATGTAGAAGTTATTATTTTTCAAGCGCATAGAGCGTACAAAGGCTCAACTGCGCATCCGACACAATGCGACATCGACAGCATCTTGAAGTCTTCAGCGAGATTCTTGGCCACGTCTCACGCACTCAGTAAGGATAAGCGAGCAATAATAATGTTGACAATTTTAGTGTTGTCATCGTAGTGTCTACATGTGGTATTATCTAGCGGAGACGTCTCGCCTGGCAACGGCTGCACTTGTATTGTTTCGCGTGGTTCGGGCAGTGCGTTCATTTGGATTCTGTGGTTTCATTGTGCCACTTCAGGCAATTTGTTGTGGAGTCGTGAGTACGTTTGATGCTACAATCGTTACGAACAACACGTACACAGCGTCCTTATATGTAATTGTGATACGTCTTACCGGTCAGTGTAGCCCAACCATGCGTTTCCAGCTGCCTTCTCGTCGCTGCTCAGTCCAGCGTCAGTTTCAAAATCACTGCTCTGAAGAGGATTGAAGCGATAATGGAATCGCAGCGATTCCATATTCCTCAGTGTTTTTATCGTCACTTGTGAACGCTGATGACAACGCGATGATAAAGTAGGTGGCAAAGACATGTCTACACATGTGTGCCTAGAAGACAAAAAGCCAGCTGAACCCGCATCACCATTTTTAGTGGCCACGTGATCAGATGGGGCGTGACCGCAGGAGGTGACCACTTAGCGCTGAAATTTGGCAAGCACTGAACCTTTTTCGAATATGGTTCAGTACTGGTTATACTAATCAATATTAAATATATTAATTCGTTCTACTATTGCATGATCAGTACCTAATCATTACATGAAGATTGATAACTACACAGTGACACGATAAACGCAACATGCCTAAAGTTGATGTTACTACTCCTTTAAAAGAGGCTTTAAGAATTGCTGTAAGCCTGAAAAGGGAATGTTTTCTTCTATACAGGGGTATAAGAGCTGCTACCATTGAGGTGAGAGGTGCGAGGCACTCATGTGTGCTACTAGCTCAATGAAACTTTGCTTCTTTATGATGAGAAAATTTGTATTGAAGGTGAACAACATCTACATTTCACGTAGTACCAGTAATTTGCAAGCTTAAAATACGGTGTATGTAAAATTTTAATATGTCTCTTAAAAGAGAGAGGGCGAAATGTTGGACAGCTTGAGACTTTGTCCACTGCTTTCTTTTGTAGATAGCATTATTGCTACTGTGTGTGAGAATAATTTTTCACCAGGCTGAGTACCATTAGCTGATTTCTCAAATCAAAATGGTATCGAAATGGTGTTCCATGCTGTGGTATGCTGAAGAGAATGCCTGAGAGTTTCTTGAACGTGTACACACAGGCATTTACAGGGCGTAAAATACCGAAGAACACTGGTGAATTGCCTTGAATAAGGAAGAAGCCTTGTTAGTTTTTTTAAGTTCTGAAGGTATTGTCTTAACATACTTGAAGATAGTGCCTCTATAAGCACATTCATGGCGAAATTCATGTAAGGTAAATTTTTGCCACTGTACACGCTTTCCTCTTCTCCTTCGTGCATGGAGTACTTCAGGTTGATGTAATACCTTAGTGCAAATATCAGCACATGACAGACTACTTTGCTGCTGTACATTTTTCTTGTATAGTGAAATAGTAGCAATAAAACTGTTCACGCTGTAATCTACATAAAATTTCTGGAAAATTGCATTCACATAAAAGTTTCCTTGTATCTTTGAAACAGTCAGAATGCAGTTAAAAGTTTCAAACACTGGTTTTCATGTTATCGTGGTGTAGCTTTTTTTTTTTTCATGCACTTTTCTTATGTAAATTGCTCAGGCAGTTCCAGAAGCACCAACATGAAGTCATTCAATATGACGAATGACAGTGTTTACCAGCAGCTGGTCCTTTCCATAAAACTTCAGTGTGCTGCTGAATTGGAAGTCAAAAAGTAAAGCAAGAGGAAAACAAAAGGTTTTCTTTCGCACGTTTAGTGTGTATATAATTGCTAAAGGGCACACCCAGACTGTAGAGATGTCTTTTCATTCATTGCCAGGGAATTGGACAGCAGGAAGGAGAGCTTATCGCACTTATTGGAAATGTTGCTAACGCGTAACTTTAGTGACTATATAGCATTGCACTACGAAGCACAAAAAATTCCTTTGCTATTTTGTTCCTCAGGATCATAATCTGGTTTTGGCTTTTCAGGCCCTAATGTAAAATTTTTTTTAGTATTGTAGAATTTAAGTCATTCTGGTTCAGCCATGCTGCCCATGTGTACAAACGGGAGGAAAGGAAGTGTTGGATGTCGCAGCATTTGAAGTGCATAGGGCAAAGCAGTGACACGTTGCCTATATAAGGAAAGACACCTGTCTTGTCATTCTTGTCACTTCTACGTAAAGAAACGTCTGGTTACTTCTTCAAAAACAGCTACAGATGCTGCCTCTCTCAGAGAGAACTTATATATTCTTAGATCCTCTTAGGAAGGCCCTTTCAAAGCATGTTTATTGTTGAGTTTCCAAGAAGCTATCTGGAATAAAAGGGATTGGGCCCTTACACCAGTAATGCACAAGCCTATACAAGCTTATCAGCACTTGTTCAGTGTAGTTACTTGTACAGGCATTTGAATGGACACAGTTCTCAACAGCACATGTATCTCTTGTTGTTAGGACCTTGCGTCTGCACTGCTTTCTGCCCTGTTTCTTTGTTGTCTCCCACAGAAACTGTGTACCAATAATATGCAGTACATGCCTTCATGCTTTTTTTTTAGAAAAACTACTATATACACTTGAATGTGCAACAGAAGCACTGTATACTGTGTGGAATGCAGTTGGTTGTGTTTGTGTGCAGAACAACATCCGGCAGCTAGCCAATGTGGCATACGTGGATGTTATGGAGGGCGACAATGTCGCATATGTGCGTTGTGCTGATCCGGAAGGAGCCTGCCAGTTCATCGAGAACCAGAAGGAGTCATTCTGTGGTGCCCTCTTCTTGCTTACTGGTGCGGTATATTTAGTGCTTTGGTCATGTTTCTAATTGCTGCCATTTGCTGGATTCTGCAAAATGACTTATCGGATCAACCATTGAAGGCATTTTACTCTTGCTATGTCTAGCCAATTGGTTTATCTTTCTTAACATGGTGCATCATGAATGACATACTTGCCCCACCTGTGGCTTTGTTGCATATATATCACGTACAGTATAACTTATCCTGAGAATTGCTTTTGTGGAACTATTGCCGACATAGTAAGGCTAAAATATTTGGTAGCTACCATCACACTTCTCCTTCCTTGCCTTTCATTTTTCTTTTTCTGGTTGTGGATGAACCATTTTGAATAGTACCTTGATAGGTCTTGATTTTTTAGCTAGTTGGTTACAGTTTGTATTTTATCTGTGAAGAATAATGGTATTCAAATGAAACCTTTTGTAGGTTTCAGGGAAAGGGATTGCTTATAGCTAAGGATGTAATGACAGCTTCATTTACTTACAGGAGATGAGGAGAAGTCTTACTGGGAAAAGATAAACCTCGACCGGGAGACACGTCGCAGCCAAAAGACCAGGCAGAAAAAACGAGGTGTCGAGAAGGTGAGCTTGCGGATAACCTGCTACAGTTGAGCTGTCATAAGTCTGTCAGACCTCATTGACAAAGATGCACCCTTTAAACGCTCTACACATGTTATGATGTCAGAAGCAAGAATGAGTGCGGCAGCATAGCATCATATACGTTGTGTATCAGATCAGGTATACTTTTTCTTTTCTGAAAAAGTGCAATGATATTAATGCAGTGATGCTACCGCTACGCCAATTGCGCCAAACTGTGCCGAATCGCCCTGGCTGCTACACGCTGCTACATTTCCTCAAAATTGGACTAGTGTGCATCCAACCTGCGCCAAAGGGTGTGCTCCGTCTTTCAGAAACGAAAATACTTGAGGTTCTCCTGTTGAAAATGACATCGCAGTGCACCTGCGTAAGACGCAACCCGAGTCAAGCCAAGCCAAACTGGGCCAATTGTCACTATTGGGACCATGGATGGTTTAGGCACAGTTACAGTGGCTAGAATATGGAAGTGTGATAAACACACCGGCTAGCGCGTAATGCCTTGGGAGGAAATCGCCAGGTGGTGCTGGCACATATTTGCAAGTCACCCAAGGCGGCCATGCGCTGCACAGAGACTGGAATCAACCACACGTGCCGGCAATGTGAAAAAAAATTGCCCGCAGCTTCCCTCGGGGGAACACTGAGGAGGATGCGGAGCATATAATTGGTTAACGGGGTGTTAAAGTGCGACTTACTTGGGTCGATGGCTAAATTGGTTAACGTGGTTGTGAAATGGGGTGTTAAATGAGTGAACACGTACGGCACGTATGCGAAAGGGCGGTGTTTTATTTATTGCGACGAACTTTGAGGACGATGGCTTTGTGGTCGGTAAAGTAAAGAGTGAGTACAAACCAACGGACGAGCGGCAACTGAGCGAGCGAGCGCCGACCTTGAGTATATATACAGCGCGACGGCGCATGCGCTGTCAGCTGTCGAATGTTCTCGAAGGAGAAGCGCGCGCGCGGCACAGATGGTGGGCGACGGCGCGACGGCGCATGCGCGCGCGTCAGCTGTCGAATGTTCGAGAAGCGGTGCGGACGGCGCGGACGGCGCACTACAAGGCGCGAGTATAAGATGCTTCTGCATCTAATATTTAAAATATATTTTGTTGCTCATGCATGGCCTCAAATGGCGACTGAGCCAATATGGTAATTAGCATCTGCAAATATCTGGAATTACAGGATGCCTACGTGGGTGCGTGACTGAACTGAAATATCAACAACGTGCAAAAAGTAAGCGCGTGACAGCATGAAACATTTTATCGATGTGAATTGGTAGAAGAGGGGAACGATAAACTCAGTTGTGAGTCGTTGCTTGCTACACCTTTCATGACGAACGATCATTTCCTCATGCTCTAATCTGTAAATATTATTCGTAACATGCATAGTTTGCTATAGCTACTTCTGCTAATGCCATAGAGTTTCATACAATAATACCCATGGCTAACGCATAATCAAACTCGGAGACAAGAATCACGAGTGGTATGGCCCCGCCACGGTGGTCTAGTGGTTAAGGTACTCGGCTGCTGACCCGCAGGTCACGGGATCAAATCCCGGCTGTGGCGGCTGCATTTCCGATGGAGGCGGAAATGTTGTAGGCCCGTGTACTCAGATTTGGGTGCACGTTAAAGAACCCCAGGTGGTCTGAATTTCCGGAGCCCTCCACTACGGCGTCTCTCATAATCATATCGTGGTTTTAAGACGTTAAACCCCACAAATCAATCATCAATCAATCACGAGTGGTATGTGGAGAAAACATCTTATTTTCTGCACACGTGTCGTACAACGCATTTCCGAGTAGCGACTCACTGTCTGTTTGCATTCTTTATAATTGGTTGCGCGTCTTTTTTATCCACAAAAAAATGTTTTACAGTTCACAAGCACACCACAGACATTGTTTTCCTTGGCTAGGTGGCGTGCCTGAGCGTCAGGTGCTTCTTTTCACGGGAAGATGCTCGCTCCTTGTGGTGCACCTTTGTGTAAAAACGATAATGGGTGAGCAGAAAAAACTTGGTCACTTGATTGGTGCGGCTTGGACCATGTTGTGCGCAGCCCAGTGTGACATTTTTTTTTTTTTTTCCAAGCAGAAAACAAGTTCTTCCAAGCTGTCACTGTCAAGCTCGTTGTAGCTAAAAAGTGGTTTCAAGGGTGTCTACAAATGCAAAGAGCTTCTCCGAAAGGCTTACCCATAGGCGTCCGCACAAGGAGTGCAGAAGGGGCAGGAGCCTCTTCTAGTCGCCCAGCTGGGAGGGGGGAGCTAAATTTGCTCTATACATTGAGTAGGCGGCGAGGCACTTATTTAGTCACTTAAAGGGGGGAGCAAAATCTGCCTCATACATAGGGAGGGGTCACTGCAATGAACTCGTCCCCCCCCCCCCCCCCAAACGGGAATCCTGTGCACGACTATCCCTTTCAATGCGGACAGCGGACGATCTTGCTGTTCACAGTGTGCTCGAAGTGCTGTACCTCTCGTCGAAGTGCAGCTCGCACACAGCCAAGTTTTCTTGAAGCAGCTTGTCAACGCGCAGCATCTCTCTCCGCCACTGCGTCCTTTGGAATGCCGAACAACGCATGCTTCTTTTTAGTTGACTTGTAGACTGTAGTCCACCCCGGGATGAAGCAAAAACTTTGTTTTCACAGCTTGAGAGTGTATACAGAAACATTGGTATCTCAGTGCCACCACGAAAAAGAAATGAGGATGAATGCGCCCGACGAAACTGTCGGACACGCTCAAAGAACGTATAAATGACTGCGGGCACCCCCACGCAGCTCCTTTGCAGAGGCTTCAGTGCGCTCTATAGGCGCCACTTGCCGCTCATCACACTTCCCAATTCTAGCCACTGTAACGCAGTGAATGCCTGATTTTTCAGACCTTCTAGGGACTGCGAAATTGTCCAAAAGAAGGTTCATGACTTTATTCCGCTCACGTAATCAAATCGCCACAGCCCTGTCTGAAATAGCTTCAATTCCCCCTACGCTGCTACATTGCCTCAAAATTTGGCGGGTCTGTGCCCAACATGTGCCAGAGAGTGTGCTCCGACTTTCAAAAATGAATCTACTTGAGGTCCTTCCGTTGAAAATTACACCGTGATGCACCTTCGTAAGATGCAACCCGAGTCAAGCCAAGCTGAATTGGGCCTAATGTCACTATGGGTGGTTGGAAGGTAGCGAATGCCCGATTTCAGCACGATATCGTTAAAGAGCTCGCGTCGCAGAAAACCTGCTGCCGGCTTCAGCCCTGTTAGTTGTGAGCGAAAAACCGTCTCTGCGTCTGTGACCGAAAAATCAAGTTACCGAGATAGCCGCACGAGGTCGCTGCTTGTCCACGAGTGCACACGGGATCACACTGAAAAAGCCCTGCATTCGAAGAAGAAAAGTGCTCAAGGTCACGAGGCGCAGTAGTTTCTTTGCCCTGCGCCCTTTCCTGCTTACCTTCCAGCACTTTCGTCGGGACGAGAGAAGAGATAATGCAATATCAGCATGCCACAAACCTTTGTAACTCCACTCACACTTAATGGATTCTTAAAATGTTTCTGGCATTGAATTCATGAGGCAATAAGCTCTTCTAGTAAATTCATTCCATGGTTATTTGAAAAAGTGTTTCAGGGCTCCTTTAACGCATTTTGTTTGACAGGTGTCCTGACAAAAACGACCCCATTAGGCGATAATAGCGCGCGCTGGTTTTATCTACTGTGTACGTGTTTGTTTGTGTGTATGTATGTAACAAAACATATGAATTAGTATGCACTTAGCGGCTGAAGGGTGCACTAGAGGCCAGATTTCGCTATCGCGTTCAGTTCTTAAAAGCGAAACTTAAGGGTCCCCCAATTTCTTTTCAGACATTCTAGGTACTGGGAAATTGTCTGAAAAAAGATTTATGACTTTTTATTCTGCTCCAGTAATCAAATTGCCACAGCCCCGTCTGAAATAGCTTCAATTCTTCCTAGAGTACATTTATCAGGCATTTTGGTGCACACTCAGGCTGTCATAAATACATTCAGGGCCTGCCAACGTTCATTTGCGAATATGCGTCGCGTGATGAGCGCCGCTGATACCATGTAAGTGCTGAATAAGTTGCGGATTTATTGCATGGAGTGTGTGGAAACGATGACGCGGAACATAAAGGATGTGGCAGAATAGAGGAACACTTTTCCGAACTTCTGTGATGTGTGTGTACACTTAAAAGATGCGCCCATGTACGAAAATGTCCGGCAAGCTACACGTAGCACTTGCTGCCACTAGAGACTGATCGTTCTTAGTTGTGTGCAGCACATTGCCTTCACAGCTGATGTTGCTTCTATTGGGGCGCTTTCGTACGCACTTGTTTGTCATGAAAAAGTGTTCTTAATGCCAACTCCGTTCCTCATTGCACACGAGCACAACGATGGTGAGCTGCTTTCGTTCATGAAGGCACCTTGTCTGTGCGGCGCACTAGCAGATTCGCACAGAAAGCGTGGACGGCAGCATGTGTGAGTGAATAAAAGAGAGCAGTACGCCAACAAATGCGTTACATGCAGTATAACTAAGAGTTAGCTGAATATGCTTATCATAATGTTATTAAGTCTTACTGGCGTGTTTGCCACATCGCCGCAATCACGCCTCCGAGCATTTCCGGTGCTTATTCACTGCACATCACCTCACTCCACCGTAATACCCACCTCTTCGAATTTTTTTTTTATCTGCTCCACCCCATAGCACTTATGCACTGCAGCAAAGCTGATTTTCGGACATTGCTGTGATGTGAAACGACTCTTGAAAATGCTCGTTTAAGCCTACGAGGTCGTAGACGTAACAAAGGTAGAAACTTTTAAGTAATGCTGTTTCATACCTGGAATGTCAGCTGAAAGCTCAAAGAATTGGACACCAAAACGTTTCAGCATCGACAATTTAAGGTGTTCTTATCCATTGACGTCGATAGGGCTTGTGATGCTGTCGCGAAATCATCTGAATTTGCGAGCATGCCTGTAGAATCTGGCTTCTGAAAAATCGGCCGTTAACTGATCTTCAGTCACATTATAATGAAGCGCTATGGTTGTAAATTTTATGATTGGATTTGTCTATTAAATATTGTCAGGTTATCTGTCGGTGATATAATTCTCATTTCTTTTTTACTCTATTATGTTTGAATAGCGTGCAGCACATTGTGATTTTATTATTCGTGTTTCATGAACATAGTATTCAAAATATGGCAGTAAGAGGTGGATGGAAGCTTGCGGTGAAAAAAAATCATTAAACGGGAGTTGTGTCAGGCTGACGTTTTGACAAGTGGACTTGTCTTTCTGAAGGCTAGAACAGAACAGTTTTGTTCTGAGCAAGACAAGACTGCTTGTAGAAATGTCGGCTCGACACAACCCACTGTTTACAAATTTCTTCGTGAAAACAATAAGTGTCTTAAAATTGACTCTAGCAATGTCTGCTCCAAAAGCTGCTCCAAAGCAGCCTAAGCCAGGCCAGTAGAATCACCATTATTGAACTACGCAGCAGTGCATAAGGTCTGCCTCTAAGAAAGGCTCTCACATAATTATTGCGTGGGCTGTGAGAAGGAAATGTAAAGTATCACTTGCCCTAACCACTGCAGGTGAGTACTGCTGGCTTACATTTAGACAATTAATAATGGTTTTTGGGCCGTATCGCATGCTCTGTTTAAGTCCAGTACACTTAAACAGCTGCCCTGAAGAGGGGCACTTACTGGATATTAGTCCAGTAGGCAAATCGTATTTAGCCGTGAAGTTTTGCCTTCACACTGTTGAAGCATGTCATAAGTGTCATTAGTGAAGCAGCGCTATTACCAAGACTCCCTATAGTCATATTATTAACACTTCAGTGTAGCGCAGTTGTGGAGGGTAAGGCTTCTGTCGTTGCTTGTTGGTTTGTTGTAATACGTGCCATGGTGCATCTACATGGGACAAATTAGTTGCAGAGGTAAAACTATATTGTAGTCTCCTAAGGTACTACAAAGGCAATAACGTTGCTGTCTCCATGCTTGCCTTTTATTTGCCCATTACACATAGCTGCAACTCTACGAACACAGTGAAACCTGTGCATACACAGCACTGTTTGGTGAAATCAATCAAGGCTTGTTCAGTGAACTTGGGGGCATTAGACCTTAATTTACTGCTGATTGACCTAACATGATACTTAGTAATCATTACATCACACCTGTACTATGCACATTACATTGGAAACTAGGCCATGGGTAAACACATCCTGTGTCACTTTGCTGCAGACCACTTCTACTTCTAATTTAGGTTATTAGAGTGAATATGCCATATCCATAGTACTTTTTTTGCATAGCATGTGTTTGTACTTCCTTCTATGTTTGTACATAAAAAATTGGATGTGTACATCTGAATAACAATAAAGAAGAATCACATATAGGGTGCAGCATTTTGAGTTTAAGTTTTCTTAGAGTTGCTTTTTTTTTGTTATTCCACCAGAGCTCTTTCTGTCAATTTTCTTTCATGATCTTTCATTGACTTTTTTGGACAGCAGTTCGTTCTCTACTGCTTACACACCAACACTCTCCTTCCTCTTAATTGGAATTTGTGTATAGTTAAAAGCAGGGTGTCAAGTAAAAAATAACAGGGGTTCAGTTACACAAACAAAACTAAGGTTATGTGGCCAACAGCATTGTGATCATTGTTCACAGCCACATGCATGTTTCATGTGGTGATCTTACCTGAAATTAGGAGTAAAGATGCAGTGCAGTAATTTCTATGGGATTACTTGGAGCATAGCTCAGCAGGAAACACAGTGATGTAATAGTTTCACCAAGTGGTGAAACCTAGTAGTACATGCTACTATGTTTTGGCATCATTATTTCCACCGAGCGTGTGCCAAGACATGATTTCTGAGGCTTTTTTGGAGAAAAACGATTTTAAGTTTACATGCAAAAGGTTTTTCACAGTACTGTATTAGTACTTCTTTTTGTCTCTACAGTAGGGTACACGCAATGCATTAGTACAGTTTGAGACAGAAGTGCAGGTCAGGTGACCGAAGCGTGGTAGCCGATTGCCTCTGTGGCTAAAGAAATAGTCCTGCTCATATTCTCAGCCGTGCTCTCTGGCAGTGCGGTCACCATCCGTTCCGCCCATGACAGCAGTTGTCACGAATTTTATCTCGGGAGCGCTTGCGAAAGATGGATTTGAAACATAGATTTGAAACATTTGAAACATAGAGATGGATTTGAAACATAGAAAACAAACGCACTTTATCATCGCAAACATTGGCAAAGGAAGTCGGAAAAGTGAGAGCAAACACTTGTGAGTACACAAAATTACTCCAGTGACTAATCGTGTGTGGGCTGGCCCATCACATTCTCTCACCACGCGTTTTCACTGATCTTCACTCGGCACAACACCGCATCATCACACACTTTCACCAATTCGTGTCAAACACCACACTTGACCGTCCACAAGTTCCTCATCAAACAGTATACGACTACTGTCACAAAAATAACTGCACACAATACTCAGCACTCACTATTCCAAAAATTTGTACAATGTCCAATCCCTGTCCAAAATATTGCTCCTACAAAAGCATTTACCAATTGTCCACCACTGGCTTGAGTCTCGGTGCTTTTTCACATTCTACATCTTTTTGAACTTCTTCCTGCGCCTACTCGCTACCCATCTTCTCAAGCCCTTGCTACAGCTGATCTCACTGTTCCTGTTTACTTGACGCCTCTTCAAACCAACTTTCCCAGGCTGTGTCCTCTCCTTCACCACCCTCTCTGTCTCCGAATCTCTGAAGTCTCCTTTAAAAGTTTTTGCAGCTTTCTTTCTTCTTCTAGCGCGTTTATCCATAATCTTTCTTGCGTCTTGGTAACTGTCTTGACTTTTCAGTGGCTTTGGAGCTGTCTGCATCTCCTTTGCTTTTTCGCTTTCCATCATGCGCGTCTGAGGCACTCCTTTCGTCGTACTCCTCTCTCGTGTTTTCCCTCGCAATTTTGACATGCCTCTTTCTTGAATATCCGGGCTTCACAATGAAGCGCTAGGCGCTGTCTCTTTAATATCTGGGGGCGTCGCATTCTCTTTCTCCGTGCCTTCTTTCATAACACTGGCATGTTCCATAAACAATGCCTTACTATCACTATCTGCAGCGTCTGAGCTCGTTCCCATCAGTTCATCACTTACTAACGTCGTCTCAATTGCGAAACATGCCTGCTCTCTGCCCTTTGGCTCAACTGAATGGGGACTTTTAAAATAAGGATACCCTAAGTTTTCTCTGTTTAACCTGTGTGGGTCATCTCTCATCCCATCTAATGCACACTTTGGCTTGTGCCAATCGCAGTAAGTGCACGAGTTCACGTTTTTTTTTTTTGCGCATACACTTTGAGCGATACTGCATGCTTGGCTTTGAGTTCAGCGCATCTTGCTTCATGTTCGGCGTGTCTTGCTTCTAGTTCTTCACATTCTAACTCACGTCGCTTCTCTGCCTTGTTTTCCCACTCCTTTCGAAACCGGTCCTTTTCCTCTTCGATAAACTTTAGACCTTGTTCCTTACCAAGCTTTCACACTCTAATGACTCTCAATATTTTCCCCTAATCCATTCCTGTAACATAATAACGTGACTGGGCCACACAAAGGAAAATTCCTGACACAGGCTAGCCAATTAATGTCACAAATTTTATCTCGGGAGTGCTTGCGAAGGATGAATTCGAGAGACGCAGGTGTGGCAGAACAAGCACAATTTATCACCACAAGCAATGGCAAAGGACGTCAAAAATTGAAAACAAACACTCGTGAGTAGACAAAATTACTCCAGTAATACAATAACACTCAAAACTTAGAAATATCTTAATAACAATAACTCAATAATTTTTAATACCAATACGCATATGTGTGCAAACCCAAACTGCCTGTAGCTTAGTTCCAATCTGTTTTTAGCCCTAGCCACTAGCCCTAAGGCAATATGACATCAACAATGGAATGTCCTTACAGCTTATTGCATTGTGACTCGTTTGCCCTCGCTGTGTCGATGTATCTCGTCGAATCCTTCATCGTTGACTGGCTGCTCTAATCTTTATGGTCACTCCCAGTTTCTCCCGCCACATATACCGCTCTCCTTCATCGCCGGTGTCCCGATATTTATCTCAGTCTTCGGCCTCGCTATGCTCCGCTCGTAAGGGACACCCCCCCCCACCCCCCCACCCCCCCACCCCCCTCTGACGCATCCACTCGACTGACTGGTGTGGGCTGCTCTTTTCCTAATGCAATCTGGGGAAGCTGCAAGTCCACCGAGTACGGCTGTGTAAGGGTGCGGCAAGTCCAGGCAGCCTCACTCAGGACCATCTCCGAGGTTGATGGCCACTTCCCAAGTTCTTCGCGCCGACATCCTTTAAAACTAGGCGGTCATGCTGCTCCCGTCGCCGCTGTGATGCTTGTTTCCCACATCTTCACAGCTCAGCATCCCAACACACAGTTCCAGCGCATCCTCTGGGATTTTTCTTCTCGGCTCGCGTCACGTGCCACGAGCCTTTCTCCGACCAATCTCGGGCCGTCTACGTGGCTGGTGCGCATGTCTTTGGGTGACTCTTTTCTCCTCATGCACTGCCTCCATGCTTCCACGTTCCGCACATGCCTCTTTACTAATGACAGCAAGTGCACACAAGGTGTAGGCTTGTCGGCATCCAGCGCTGACTTTGCCGCTGCCTTTCCAAGTTTTACAAGACAATAGAATAAGTTCAGCGGTTATTCTAAATGTTAATGTTTCCTGCTGAAATTGGGGGAGCACTGGATCCACTGTTGTCCTGCAATGCAACTACCTTGTACTGCATATGAAAAAGTTTTCTCTGACAACTGCAGTCTAATTCTGCGGCGTAACATTTTTAAAGTGAGTAACTATAGTTTCTACTTATTTTGGTGTTAGAGAAAATTAATACTTGCTGCATTACAGGTGTTTCTAGAACGGCAGCCTTTCACTTGATTGATTAGATTAATTACAGAGAGCACTGAGTTGTACACATATGTGGTTGAACTGACTGCTGTTTTCTTTTTTTTTATAAACATTGTTAGTACTGTTCGTTCTAATTGCTGCCAAAAAGAGGTCATAGAGAGTGCCTGTTTTAATGCGGTACTACGGTCAGGATTTATCAATTCCAACTATGACAGAGGCCTGTAAAATTTCTGATGAAAACAAAATTTTATGTTAAAGAAATTTTGAAACGCAATTCAAGGCCTTTCGTTACAAGTTTCATTAAACATCAAGAATATTTCAGCTTCAAAGGCCCAGGTAGTTTTTAATATAAACTGTATATTATTAACTGCCCACAAAACAGCAGAGCAGACATTCTCTTCATGAAGCACATCACTTACATTACCATATAACTCAGGTCTAGGTCAAAGTGAAAGCACGAACATGAAAAGTTTTTTTTTTTTACTGAAGTAAAAAAAGTAACAGTTTCGCTGTAAGGGCGAAGCAATGAATGCAATAGCAACAACTTGGAATGTACCGCTGTGATCGGCTAGCAGATCGAAACGTGCAGCGTGCTGCTCTACCACAAATGACGCACGAAAACAAAATACAAAGGATGCGAGCTAACTAACAACATTTACAACTCGACGCTTAACACGCTGTTTAAACAAAAATGATGCACAAAACGTAATCACAGGTAACATACGAGTGTAAACTAACGAGTGTCCCAGTTGCTTCGCTGTGTTTGAAAAGCGCGCTCTTTTTATAAACGGGGCCTTCCCAGTGTGAGCGAAGCGACCTTTGTGGCCCAGGCAACTAACGCAATCGTTCTGGTGAAAGGCCAAGGCACACGATTCTTCCCACCAAAAATAAAAGTCACAGCTTTGCCGCAAAGACGAAACAATCAACGCGATAGCAACAAATTGGAAGATCACGCCTAGAATAAAAAGCGGGTCGAAACGTGCCCCGCGTTTCTCACGTACGAATGACGCATGAAACCTGATCACAGGTGCAGATGCACGCGAATGAGCATCTCAGTTGTTATTTCACTGTGTCTGTCTGAAAAGCGTGCACTTTTCGCAAACGGAGACTGCAATGACTGCAGTGACTTTTGTGCGCCCGGTAACTACAACAGAATCATTTCAGGTAAAGCCCGAGGCCAGCCAAGACGTACGATCCTCCCCGCCGCTAGATAAGGGGGCGAGGAAGCGTCGCCCCCTCTTCTCAGCGGGGCAACATACGCATGGGAGATTAGAGTGCGTAGAGCCGGGCGATGTGGTGATGTGCACTCATTTTGCCATCTTGCTGGTAATGCTGAAAACACGATCATTCCCCCCGAAATACCCGTCAGGAGCGGTAAGTGGTAGATATTAATAGCTTGCCATTTAAACGTTGAAGGACGTGCTCCTCAGTGGTTGTCGCCTCGCACTCACGATTCAGAGGACCCAAGTTCGATTACGCACGCTGGAGTCTTTTTATGGGATTTTTTTTCTCGTACATTTTTATACATATAGATACGTATACATATACGGTGAGTGACGATGATGCCGGGGATGAAATCCAGCCTATAATTGATCGCAATAAAATAAGTGTGCGTGCACAAGCACCTAACTCGCCCCGCCCCCATCCACGGGGCAAAGTACACGTGGGAGGTAAGCGCGTTGGCGCATCGCCATGAACTGGATGCCGAGCACGGGCGGCTTTTTATTGCGATAGCAATTATATGGGCAGTCTCGGCTGGTTTTTACCGTCGCCACTGCTGCTGTCATGAACCGTATATGTATACGTATCCATATATAGGGAAACTCAAGAAAAAAAAAGCTGCTGCACTCGGCATTCAGCTCATCGCGACGCGTGCTTTGCCCCATACATGGGGGCGAGGGTGGAAGTTAGGTGCTTGTGCACTCGGGCTTGTCCTTCAGTGGGGAGAATTGTGTGCCTTGGTCTTTTACCGGAATGATTTTGTTAGTTGCCTGGGCCACAAAGGTCAACTTTGCTCGCTGGGCAGGCCCCGTTTGTGAAAAAGAGTGCACTTTTGAAACACAGTGAAGCAACAATTTGGACATTCGTTAGTTTGCACTCATAACTGTACCTGTGATTACGTTTTGTACATCGTTTTTGTTTAAACAGCATGTTAAGCATCGAGCTGTAAACGTTGTTAGCTCGCATCCTTTGTATTTTGTTTTCGTGCGTCATTTGTGCGTGAACAGCACGCTGTACGTTTCGATCTGCTAGCCGTTCTCAGCCTTACATTCCAAGTTATTGCTATCGCATTCATTGCTTCACCCTTGCATCGAAACTGTGACTTTTTTTTTTAAGTTTTCATATATATATACATACGGCGCATGACAGCAGCAGGAAAAAGCACCCAAGACTGTCCATATACTTGCTACTTCAGTAAAAAAATTGTGTGTAATATTCACATGGCTTGTGCTTCCATGCTGCAAGTAAAGCATAGGAGAAAGCTTGGTTTAATTGCAAATGTGAAATGTACTGTGAGCAAAGGTGAGGTGACCGACAGTCACTAGGCCTAAGAAATTTAGGGTGGGGTCTGACACCAATGCCTAGTTAACGCAGCCTGATAGTCTGGCCCAGGCGTAGCGGGGCGTGTTTTCTTTGTCGACCAGCGACTATGTTATTATACTAAGTACTATGACTAATCGAAGGATACTGCAGTCACCCACAAAATTTTGGCACACGTCCGTTATTTTTCCAAATATTTCTGATTACGAGCAAACCAAATATATTATTTCAAGTTACTTTTGTACATAAAAAATGACAAACCATACCCCATGTTTGATTCTTCTCAGTGTGTAGAGTACTGGCTCCGTACACCTGGCATAAGAACACTGAGAACTAGAACCACCTATGGTCAGCAACATACTATCAAATACCCAGTCTTCTCAATAAACTTAAAAATATAGTTGACCTAAATTTCTTCTTCATAATATAACTGACCTAAAAGTCTTTTTCATAATTGCATTGAATATATTTAATATATTTTGATTAGTTATTACTTTATGTGTACTAATTATTAACTGTATAGTTACAATACTGTAGTTTGTTTTACAAATGTATATGTCTGCAAATGTGTTTTTGATCTCACCTATTCTACATTTTGTGATAATAATGTTTTAATGGTATTTTGTCTTTTATTATGCATATTGTTCTTTTCTTCTTTCACATTTGTGGCATTTATTTGTCTGATTATAATTTGCTGATTGTTAGTTTGTGTAAAAAGTTGTTTTATCTGCATCTAAGTTGTGTACCAGACATTTTGGAGCAAAAGCCTTCATCAGGCTTTACAGCCTTTTGCTTTTGCTTTGTTTTTTCCTTTGTACAGGAAAATAAATTAATAAACCTCAAACCTCATTCCTACCCTTCATTGAAAGTAGATGTGGAGTTCAGCTAGTGGTAAATATTGGTGTGTTTTAATCTCTAATGCAAGTTGATGGATTAGTGCCTAGTGATGGCTCCCATCCTGTATAATCATGGTGTTACGTTGAGTGATGAAATAACATGAGCACAACAATGCAGAAAACTGTAAATCCAACCAGTACCATACAGTGCGATTATTTCAGACAGTGTATGACCTACTGTCTCCTAATACAGCTCTAGTTGTCATTTTGCTATTACTTGCTAATGCACATATGTTGGGTGAGAATGTGTATTCACTTCTGGTGATGCGAAATGTTTTCAGTATGAAAATCGGCTCGTTGTATGTTAAATTTTAAAACAGAATAATGAAAGTATTGACGCACAAATAGTATACGTTTTATTTGTCCTGATCATCAAATATGTAGTTACAAAGTTGATAGATCAAATGATCAAAGAAAGTCCTTAGAAAATGCCATTAGTACTACTAAAGCTGTGCAAAGCTTGTGCACAAACATGCGAAGTCAAGAAAGAAGGTCAACTTCTTCATTTTACAAAGCAATCGAAGGCCTGCTAACAAGCATTCATTTTATAGTGGCCTGTTGCACTGCTTCCACCTACTTCATTGCTTTTGAGGCATGCAGGGGCCCTGTAACATAAAGGTATTCGACATCAAGCTTTGTCCTTCCTTTTTTTTTCTGCAGGTAATGGCAAAGGCCCAGAAGATGATGGAGAAGAAAAACCTGCACATCCACTTTGATGACCTCTGAAGCCATCTTTGAAACCAGTATTGTTTTTGTAAAGTTGTGATCAGCACAAGGGTTTGCTAATTACCTTTTTGTTGAAATTTAAGTACGAAAATGTATACGAACATTAAACATAGTGATTCATACCTAGCCACTCTGTTTGTTTGCATCCTTGAAAAACAATCTGGTGAATAAATAAGCATACCTGCCAAGTCTCCGGGATTGTCCGGTAGACTCCGGTAGAATCCGGTAGACTCCGGATTTCGACCGTTTCTTCCATTTGTACGGTTGTCAGGAAACTTTGCTGGAAATCGAAATTTCGTTCATGATCTGGCCGCATTGATGAAAACGCAGGTCAATCCACTCCAGGCTTTTTGCGACCTATTGTGTTTTATTATAAACGAATTTAGGACGTGTTTATCTAAATATACAATAAAATCTCGGTGATACAATGCCACGGCAGATACAAATCCATGAAATTTCCCAGCCATATACCACTGTGTCCTTTGGGCTAATATTCGAATACTCTGAACACTTTTCTTAATCG
Organism: Rhipicephalus annulatus; assembly: GCA_013436015.1. Taxonomy (NCBI): domain Eukaryota; kingdom Metazoa; phylum Arthropoda; class Arachnida; order Ixodida; family Ixodidae; genus Rhipicephalus; species Rhipicephalus annulatus. The sequence goes on along the minus strand of WOVY01009735.1, from coordinate 188,885 downwards.
CGGTGGTTGATATAAACTTTAGTACTGAACGGATGCCGAGAGCAGTGTGCTCGAAGATTCGGAAGTACGCACGTGACCAGCGCACAGACCGTCTTCTACGGTGCGTGTGATTGTCGTTACCACAACTAGCTGTGGACGAAACCGCGGTCGTTCTTGACACGATTTGGCGACTACGTAGCTGACAGAACTCTAATTGTGTGCTCACATACAATTCTCGAGCAGTTATAGAGACTGCTTTCCGCAAAATCTGCGGACAAGACTGCGGCAGATGGGATCATAGGTTATATAAAACGACTTATTTTTCAAGGCACGTGTGCACGGATTGAAATGGGAGCTACCGTTTGCAGCAACCGCCGCGCACAAAACCGTGGTCGCAGCGGTGCGATAGCGATCTAGGAGCTATGCCCCCACCTCCACGAAGGGAATCGTGAGAAAATGCGAATGCATTTGTTGCGCCGAGAGAGGGCACCGTTGCCGTCAAACATTCGCCTTCAACGGCTTCTGCCATCACCTTGAGAGGGGCCCAGCCAGCGAATGGTCGAGAGTGAGGAGCGAGCGGACGGGAGATTGGGGCGCCAGCGTTCTCGGCTCTGCAATAGCGTTTTTCAGCGGCGTCTCGAGCACACATTTCCTGGTGTTCTTGAGGGGCGCCCAGCCAGCGAACGCTCGAGACTCGAGTGGTGGTGGTAGTGGTGGAAAAGGAAAAAGGCACCTAATTTCTGCTGCACGGTAGGGAGCACAGCGCAGTGCCTTCGAGTGAGGTGCGAGTGGACGGAAGAGTTGGGTGTAGGAAGTAAAGTGAGCGAATGGTGACAGAAGGAGTGGCAAAGCACTGCACCATGGCCTCCTAAATTGCGGGCGCCGTGGACCAGCAATTACGTGCGCCTGCAATTTTGGAGGCCCTGTCTGCACCATAGAGTTTCATACAATAATACCTAGAGGGCAATCTGGCGCTATTGTCTACACGGGCTCCTTCAGCAGCGCTTGTACCCCCATGAGAATTATGGTAAGTACAGGCTTCAGATCCGCTTTGGATGGACTACGTTTCTGAGATTCGCGACGCTTTCTTCCAAGGGTAAAACAGTGATATGAACATATATTTAATTAAAACTCAATTTATTTGTACACAATCTTTATTGCAAAATGTTTTCATGACGATGCGGCAAAAGGGAAACCTGGGCTAATTTAACTGTTAGGGTATGCATTGCTCTGCCATTGCGTTCCAAGTTCGGCATCACAATTTAATGAATTATTTTTTACAACACTTGAGAACAAGCATGCTTTTTTCCCCTTGAAGTGCGCATTACCTGTTTATGAAAATAACAGTACAGTATTTAATGATAAACAGTTAACGTTTCGTTTTCTGCCATGCTTGGTGCGTCTGTTCAAGTGGTCTGCCCCCAACGCACCTCTGGTTTGTTGCGAAGCCAAGTCAGCGGAGCGCGACGGTGCGTCTACTTAGCTTTGTCATCGTTTTGCAGTCGACTTAAAACGAGTTTAGGCAAGATGCCCTCATGAAAAAACATGAACTCGAAGCAATATCCTGCATTGGCTTGAGATGCTACATCTATGCACAGCGGTGAGTGGACGACGCATCATTTAAACTGTCAAATACGACTTGTAAAGCTCCAATGTGGTAGCGAATGGCAGAGTGGTTGTAAGCCTTTTTGAACAACCATGGCGCTGCTTCAGTGCTTTTCACAGCACTCCACTCTTCGTCCTGCACGAGGGAGAAAACTGAAACACTAGAAAAAGTCTGTAGACAGTTCGCTAGCTAACCTTATCCAATCTGAAGCCTGTACTTCCCATGATTCCCATGAAGGTACACGATTGCAGCGCCAGATTCTTCTCTAGGTATTGTATAAAACTCTATGCACTGCACCTACCCTCTCCTACACTCTCTCACACCACATGCTCCGGTTGCTAGGGGCGAGAATAAGCGTGCGCGCCGGAGGTGTTGCAGTGGAAGATTGAGTGAGAGCGGAGAGATAGCAGCTGCCAATGCGCGGACGCCTGACATTGCTCGACTAATAAATAGAAGCGTTTTGTCATTTCTGTTAAAGGAATCTAGTAACGAGCAACGCTTTGGACTTGCACTTTCGCGACTGCCAGCTGCTCCGTCCCGTCCGTTCACATGTGTCCCAGGAAGACATACGCGAGTTGTTTTGATGGAAATAGATGGAAATAGTGTTTACGTGGTTTACGTGCCCCAGCTGGGACGGTGGCACCACCTATCGGATGGTTAATAAGTAAACACAGTTAAAAGGAAAAGAAAACAAGAATGTTTGTCTATGCCACCACCGCGTGAAGCATTGTTACAAGTTTATTTTGTTAATAATAAAATCAAATAAATATGAACCATGCACCAAATGCGAAAAAAATTATGTTGCTGATTTGTTTACATCGATTTTGTAGTTAGGCCTAGACGCGTTCAAAATGGGAAGATATCTCAAAAATTACGCCAACTTATCGGTAATACTCGGTCATCGAAGCTAAATGAAGGCAAGCGAAGCCATTTTAAACAGTCGTTTTCTGCGAAAAAAGTGGATCTTTCAACAACAACGCCGAAATCCCTTCGGAGCGGACGTCCGAGAGTCGATCGGTATCAGTTGGATTGTCATTTGGGTGAATTACTTTGACTGAAGCTTCGTCTTACAAAAGTGTGCGAAGTAGATACAGTATGCGCAAGGTGGAAGCGATGAGATATGATTGGGCGTCCATCCGACGCCACCGTCCAAGTAATAATTATCTTGTCGCCGATGATGGCAATCGGTTTTTTAAACAGTGTTTGCTTATGTAGGTGTATACAAATAAAAAAAAGAAAAGAAAACAGAAAACGATTGCTGGGAGCTTTGTCTAGCTTAAATCGCTCAGCCCCAAACGTATTTTCTAAAATTGGTCAACATTGCCGCAATGCAGTCGTGTTATGCGGCGAAATGCACGCAGTGTAGTGAGGTGAAGCATGTGTGTGTGTGCGTGTAAAATGGAAATGTAGCACTGTCAGTAGTCCTCGTGTGTGTGCCTTAATTATACACGTGCCATCTCCCGTCTCATTAATGGCGATATGGTAGACAGCATCGCCACCGACGCGAGCCTTTGTAATGAGCCCATATCAATTTACCCTGGAAAAACATTTTGCGACAAGCAGCTTGCAAAGAAATGAACTTCTAGTTTATTGCAAAATTGATTCATGATTGTGGCACGGCATCTCTCAAGAAGGGCTAAATGCCTAAGCGTATTCCAGTGGTACTCTACATTTCCTGCCGTCGCATATATGCCCCAAATAGAAAATGATTATTAAGAAGATATGCACTCGAGCTAAGTATGTAAGATGACCATCCATGTTTCATAAACATTAATTCAAAAGTAGTAACTCGTGGTTCGCTTCATGAAGTCCTTTCAGTAATCAAAGGAAATACTCACTGAAGAATGGTCGAAAATTATACGCGCAGTTTGTCAATGAAGCAAATAAGCGGACCTTGAATTGATTTCGGAGAACCACAACTAAGCAAGATAGTTTCAGCAAACTCATGGTAACCCGACATGATAGCACATGTTCAAGCATCTTACAGGGGCTGGTTGTTGGTTAGATGGGTAGTAATTAGGCAACTGCCTGTCATCAGGTGTCGAGATGCATTGCATTGCATTCCCGGTCATCAAAAGTCTTAAAAATATGGCTATAAAGTTGCCTAGCTCAAACTTTATTGACGGGATGAGCACTTATTAAAGCCAGTGCTTATTAAATCCTCTATTTAATAAAGTTTGCCCGAAGGCTAGCAGATATCTTTAATGAGCTGGTCACTTTCGTAACATATCTCATAGGTGAATTATTATTGGCTTCGCAGCAAGCTACGAATGAGGTAGGATTTTGCGACTGGCAGGATTAGAAGTTTCTTTTTGGGAGCACCACATATTTAAGTTCACAAGACTCCACTGAAGCACTTAAATGATATGCAAAAAGTGATAGTCTGAATTTCAGTAGTTTTAGTCCAAATAAAGGTAAACCGGTTGGCATCTTCAGCCTGTGATCTTACAGGAGCTTTAGCATATGCCCTGTTGTCATCTTGTGTCAACGATGCTACATACATTGCAATAGTTTAATAGAGCTTATTGGCAAGATGTTACAGCTTCAGAGAGGGAGTAAAGTGCACAAGTGACTCACATAAAGCAAGAAACATGGGACATATGTTAATTTCCATCTGTATTCATTTGTGGCTTAAATTTGCCAGCAGGTATGTAAGTATACAGATACATGCACAGTATGGCAAGATGCAATGTCACAGTCATTTAACATTAAAAACAATAATAAACTATGCTGAACAAATGTTTCTGCTTTTCAAAGTTTCAACAGATGTACCACACACATACAACCCCTGCCTAGAATCCTTATCTCATATTTTATCTTAACTGGCATGCTCGGGCACTCATTCAGCCTTAAGCCAGACTTTTCAGGCAATTCTGGACAGTCTGCAAGTGTACACCTTACAACCTCTTTCCACCATACCAGTGATGATTGGGCAGATCTACACAACTATGCTGGTCAAACACGAATATATGTGAAACATACAATGGCTTTGTATGAAGGCCTTGTTAAAATATTTAATGATCACGGCATAGAAGCTTTCTTCAAAAAAAATATGAAGCAACATCTAGAATTATCTGCACCAGTAAAATTCTGGCATGGCATATATTCTAAGGATGTGCAAATACTTAATGACTTAACATATCAAATTGAATACCTTTGTATTCTATTCAGTAGACATTATTCGTAAAACTGAATATTCTTTAATACCCTAATATTTCAAAATTTTAAGTGCTCTAAAATAAACAGAAAACTTATTCAACAGTAAGATACATTGCATGCCAGCTGGCACATTATCAGAAAAGACATATGAGCTTATGTAGTGAACCTGACTACTTCACTCTAGAAAAAGAACTTTCCCAGCTTTAGAATAATTACTTACCTTTTCTTAAGGCTTCTTATATTTCGAAGGGCCTGTTTATTTTTTACAGATGTTGTACTTCTGGTTTTAAAATTTCTAGGATTCCTTCGTCATTCCTTCATCAGTCCAAAAGCCGACTTAATGTATGTGTTTCTTTTATTGCAATGTAAATCATACCGGCAACAGAGAAAACGCAATGAAGAATTTTATGTCAAAAATTGCTGCCGATTGAGTCTTACACATAGCATCACATGCTGAAACAGTAGCTGATAACCAATGAGTGTTTAGCACCAGATTCTGCTATGACTGAGCACGTGCACGAAACACCTGAGAGATACCGTATGTATGCATCATGGCTAAATGAAGTTCCAAGTTTTTGTGAAAGAAGGGTTCCTTCTCAGTGATAACTCCGATTATTGTGAAATAAACAGACAAATTGAGGATGCAATTTTATCTACCTACCATAATTTTAAACCCAAATAATAGTTGCCTGAGCAACAGCAGGCAACATACAGTAATTTAAATGACTCCGAAGCTAAGTTCAAAAGCTTGTGCACCAGGCGACATCACATTGTTGTTGCTGAGATTTGCAAACTCAGTTTAAAGGTACACATTTTACTCGAATCATGCTAGGGTACTCGATTCGATCACTGTGATTCAGGGTCTGTCCAAATCAGATAGGTATACATTACAAGAAACAAGTAACCAATTACTATTACTGCCTTTAAATTATAACTGATTACAGGCTTCAATTACAGCCCCAGCAAAATAAAAGAGCAATTATCAAAATGTAATCAATTACTTTAGCGTTACTTTCATTCAAAAGTTTTTATCATGCATATACCATCATGCGTTATTGTGCACCTTCCACAACACCTACTTTTCAATTAGCTGCATGATAGTATTTAGCCTTGTTCACGTGTGATTTTTTTTTTTTTGTAATAATCCTACTCCAGGGTGATCCAAGTCTTCTAAACATCACCTGAAGTGATCATCCTTCTTCGCTTGCTCTTTTCAGTCATAAGCTACTGCAGAGTTTCTTTTATCACAGCTAGTAATACACCCAATACGTGTATCAACGTTGCATCTAAACACTCCATCTTGCCCTTCTTCTGACATTCTACTCTGATAATAGGTTAGATATTATGTACTTGCCTGGTATAGGTGATCACTGCACACCTGCATTTTGGTTTATTTATTCATCTATTTATTAATGATACTTTAAAGGTTTCGATGTCGGACATTGAACAAGGGGTGGGCACACTGAAAAAATGGCCAGTCGGGTTAGATTTTGCAGCTTCACAGATGGTCTTCATGGTCTTCAAACATTGCTTTGAAATGAGAAATGTATTGGTGATTAGGGCATGATCACATTCAAGGCCATCACGTACATTGTTGAGCTCTATGCAGATAGAATGAACATTGACATGCCAGATACACAGCATTTTGATGCATGCATGTGGTCATAAAAACAGTGGCTCCACTATTGATTTAGTTTCCTGGGGTAATCAATTAAAAAATACTATGAGGCCTGCACAAAATGCACAGCACAGTCACAGTGAAAGCTAGAAGGGCGGCTTTTCAGAGCCTCTTTTAAACACCGTTTGAGTAACTTCTACAAGCACACTGGCACTTGCTCTTTCATTATTCATCATAATTTTTGTGTAGTACAGAGGCATTCACTATGCCATCCTTTGTCATTTTTCTGAGAATCATGGTACCCGCTAGACACATGTAAGAAATTTCGTGCAGTTTTTTTATGCTGTGGCTGCTGACGATAAAAAATTATGCCTGAAGCTTCTGTACTGGGTTGAAGTATTCAACGACCCACTTATTATGCAATTTGCATTGTGTGATGCCTGATTGTTCCTTTGCTATTATAAAACGCTTTATTGCTCGTATTAACGCAATTCTTTTTCCAACATCAAGCCTGCCTAAGGCCACTTTGCAACGGAATTCCAAGCACCGGTGTGGCTTAGTGATAGAATACTAGGCTGGCTTGCAGGAGACCTTGGTTGGAATCTTATTGTGTCCTCGGTGTTTGAGTTTATTTATATATACCATCATCTACCAGCATGCAACCATTGTTGTAATCTCATAGCTTTCCCAGTAAAAAATTTTCAGAAATATATTTGAGCACATTTGCTGTGAGAGGCCATAGAGAGAAGGCACAACTTAGGTTTTAGAGGGGAAACACTTGATTTGTTGGAGCATAGTTCGAGCCATTGGCGATAGAGATACACTCATACCTCATTATAACAAAGTTGCATCTTACACAAATATAAGTTGGTTATATCCGAAATTTTTATAATGGTATATTCCTAACACCATATCTATTGCAAGACAGTTGCTATTTGTTTCATTATAACAAACATTTTGTAATATCGAGATTCCTTATATCGAGGTTTGAGTTAGTTTGACCAAACGATCAACTTTGTCGATGTTATCTCAGGTCTCGTGGTGGCAGAGTGGCTTTCATTATTAAGCATAGCATTGATATTGTTATGAGTAACTTCTTTCACAACAATACATAACAGCCACTAAACCCGGCTGCATGAAAAAAGAGGACGAAGTTAGTTTTTGGTTGATGCTGGACTGGCGCCATCTTGCTCGTCGAGTTGTGTGCTTTGTAAATAGATTATTAAAAAAGTTACTCATAACATTATTGGTGGAGGTGGACAACCCCAGTACTTTGATGGAGACGTGCAGCGGTCGCAACATCGGCGACCCTTCGACTGCCGGTACTTCCTCTACGCCGCCCTTATCAGTCCAAGCCACCACTTACGTCACACTCCCGCACCTCCGGGATCCCAGCACTTTCTCCGGTATCCTGACACTTGGCTGAACCGGTACGAGCGCGTCAGTGCTACTCACTGCTGGGATCCCACGCTAATGCTCGCCAACGTGCTTTTCTACCTTTACGGCACTCCTTGAACATGGTTTGAAAGCCACGAAGCCGAAATAACGAGCTGGGATCTCTTCAAAGAAAAAATTTGCGACCTGTTTGGCGATTTATCTGCTCCTCAGCTCGCTGCGAAAAAGGCTCTTGCCACGCGGGCCCAGTCTTCTACCGAATCATATGTCTCCTACATTCTTGACGACTTGGCCCTTTGTTCCAAGGCTGACCAGTGCATGTCGGAAGACGAAAAGGTTAGCCACGTCTTGAAAGGCATTGCCGATGATGCTTTCAACCTGCTGGTTTTTAACGTCTTGAGCATCGACACGATCCTTGAAGAATGCCGACGTCTTGAACAAGCTAAAGACCACCGCGTAGCCCAAAGCATTGTGCGCCTTCCGAACACAGCAGCTACTTCTTCGTGTGACAACGCCTTCCACCAGGCCCCTTGATGTGAAAACCTCACACGCATCATTCGTCGAGAGGTCAAGCCAGCGCAACCGATAGCCATGCCATTCCCGACGCTAGCGCCTTCCCCGACCACGATCTCCTTGATACAAGCCATCGTTCGTCAAGAGTTATCGAATGTCGGCCTACATCCTGTTCCTGCCGTATACTCTGCTGAGCCTTCTTATCGTCCCCCTTTTGCTCCTCGCCTCCAACACAATTCGTCCGAATGGCGTACCCTTGATGACAGGCCCACCAACACAATTCGTCCAAATTGCGTACCCTTGATGACAGGCCCATATGTTTTATTGTCAACGCGTTGGTCATATCGGTCATCACTGCCGCAACCGCTGGACTCGACCATCACATTATGCACCTCTGTCTCACGCCACTTCTGTCCGCCAGTCGTCCCCATCACTTTCTCCATTAATGCCAACCACATTTCCCGCTCCTGCCGCATCTCTGAGCAGACCTCGCTACCACCGGTCACCATCCCCTGCTCGTCGTCAGTCCCGGTCGCCCCCACAATGCCGTGCTGCCTCGTCGACCTATTTGCAGCACCTCCAACCGAAAACTAGGCCGTGCAGCTTCTGGAGGTGGAGCTCCGTTGACGACTTTCGTAAGAAATCCTCGCCTAACGTTAACGACGAACCGGAATGTTTTGAACGTTACTGTCGACAATTTTTGTGTTAGCGCATTGATAGATAATGGCACACATGCGTCTATTATGAGTGCTAACCTTGGCCGCCGACTTTCAAAAGTTGTCACGCCCGCCCTGAACCGAGCTGAACAAGTCGCCGATGGAGGAACTGCTGCAATTCTTGACATGTGCTCTCCACGAGTTTCTATTGGGGAGAGAAGCACTGCCATTCTTTTTGCCGTTATCAAACATTGCCCTCATGTACTCATTCTTGGTATGGATTTGCTAGCCACGTACTCTGCCCTCATAAACCGTTCAGCTGGTTCTCTCCATCTCGATTTACCTCTCTTTACCAACCTGACCAGCCCACCGCAAACCAGCCTCTGCTGCATTGATTTTCACGAACCTCCCGCCTAACTTTGTTTTACATGTCGACTTATCCTCCAGGCTGCCAATACCTGACGGTGATTACATGGTGGCCCCGTTTCCTGCCGTTATGCTCACGCAGAGGGTTGCTGTGCCGCATATGATTCTGATTATTACGGGAAACCGCACCTTCCTTTCACATGTGAACTTCTCACTCACCACCAAAGTTCTACCACAGGGTATCTCCCTGGCCAAAATTACCGTGCTCCATGACGACCATGTCGAGCCCTCCAGAGAGGACGATTGCTGCAGCTCAGTAAGTGGTTCAACTCCATCACGTTCTTCGGGCGCCGACATCGAGCGAATGGTGTCATCGGACCTCACCTCTGAGCAAGCTGCAGCACTTTGCCACGTTCTTGAGGACTATCGTAGTATTTTTGACTTTGCAAGCACCTCTTCAAGCCAAACGACTGTCGTCAACCATCGCATCAATACTGGCCATGCGACTCCCATTTACTAACGCCTTCACTGTGTTTCTGTGTCGGAGCATGCAATAATACAACAGGAAGTCGGGAAAATGCTTGTGAAAGACATTATCAAGCCTTCATGCAGCCCCTGGAATTCTTCCGTCGTCCTTGTTAAAAAGAAGGATGGAACATGGCGCTTTTGCGTTGATTGCAGTCACCTCAACAAAATTAGAAAAAAAAAGACGTTTATCCTTTGCCTCTCATTGACGACGCCCTCGAGTGCCTGTACGGTGCTACTTATTTTTCAACTATTGACCTTCGGTCAGGCTACTGGCAAATAGCCGTCGACGAGATGGACCACGAGAAAACCGCATTCATCGCTCCTGATGGTCTTTATCAGTTCAAGGTGATGCCCTTTAGTCTCTGCAAGATGGTGCCAGTCTAGCATCAACCAAAAACTAACATCGTCGTCTTTTTTCATGCAGCTGCATTTAGCAGCTGTTATGTATCAATATATATATATATATATATATATATATATATATATATATATATATATATATATATATATATTAATGAGATCTAACAGACAATAATGCCAAGGAATGTATAGGGGAAGTTATTAGAACAAATGGAATGTAAATAAGATGAAAGAAAAGTGGGTGAAAAAATAACCAGCCGTGAGCAGAAATCGAACCTACGACCTTCGAATAACGTGTTCGATGCTCTCGAATGTGCATCGAAAGCGCATCGAACTGTTGTTCGATGCTCTTCGATGCTGTTGTTTCTCATGTTACCCGCGTGCGTGCGATCACTTCAGACTGCTGCCCGTAACACGGAGTCCATACCAGCACGATTCGTATTAGCACCGCGGGCCGGCATGGCAGCAGAGGCTAGCCAACAAGCATGCAGCTAGTTGACGGAGTCGACGGAGGAATGGAGTCGTGGCTACCGGCAGCGCGTCAGCGATGACATATACCGCGCGAGATTGAGAGGGGCACTCGGCGAGAGGATACCAACAGAGGGTAGCGAAGGAAATGGGAAGGAGTGACATCGCCACGTTTCTACTATGCAAGGCATTTAGCTCTGCCATTAAGGCACCGTTTCGAAAAATTCTCACGGCTCCATGATTGTGATACACTCATGCACAACTTCCCTACCGCAACTGAATTTCGACCTCTGGGTAGTTTAGGGACCATTTAAAGCAACGCTTGTATTGGTGCGCAAGTGTTGAATATGTCGGCATTGGGTGTACAAAAAATATGATCATAAGGATAGTGCAAGCGCTCTTATTCTTCTCTTGTGCATGCTAATAACGGAAATGTGAACATGAATGCTCATGATCGAGCCATATGAATCCAGATTAGTTTCTATACAAAGAAAAAAAGAAAACGAAAAAATCAGAAGATAGAAAGAAAATACATGCACTGAAAAGAGAGAGAAGGAAATATAAACAGCGAGAGGGATACAGAGAAGGGAAGGGAAAGAAGAAGACTCGTATGCAGAAGCAACAGGCTAGGCAGAGTTATGGATATTTGCCGCACATTGTAATTGCTTGTCTTCTCATCCTGATGAGTAAGTCGGAAGCTAAGTCGGTGGCCGACTTATCTATATGCAGCTCGCAATGCAGATCAGCCAATGGTTGTGAAATTGGGTATATGGCGTCATTTGTAGAAAAAAGAGGGAATCGATTTCTATATATCTGAATTGTAATTTTAAGGCTGCGTGCTGTACTATAATGCTCACGTGTTCTCAAGACCCTCGAGTATACCGATCGACAACATTTTCTGACTATGCTGAAAAGTGTCACAGGCCCCTTTATATTCTCTTTGGCTCAACACACTTTTACCCTCAGCATACACGTACGTACTATATATGGTTATATATGCGAAACCCTAAGTGCGACAAATAAAATGAACACTGTTCCTAACCCAGAAAAAACGTGCGCGCACCTCATTAGGAAACATGACGACATAAAACCTATATGTTTTTGTTTAGAACAACCTATAATAATATATTTTGTTTGAAACATCATATACACATCCCAGCTGCACCTCTACATATGATTGACACTCACTGCTACTGATCGTATTTATAAAACTTTGTCTTCATCATAGAAGCTAGGCCTAGCACATTCAGCTACTTCTGTACTATGCTCGTTGTCTGGCGATTGTTGTATATACACGTCTTGCACTTCAAAGTTACTGCAGCTCTTGCTGCACTTTGCAGTCACCCGATCATGAAAGCTCCCTGGCATGTACTACTCAGCAATTTTAATGAATTTTCTGCATTAAGCATGTATGCAATCAAATTACACGACACACTTCCCACTTAGAGGAGACTCAATCAATTGTTTGAGGCATGTTAGTGTGCCCCTGAGAATTCACAACATACTGCCCTCGCACGCTTAGAGGACATATATCTGTGCAACACATCTGCACACAATCTCAAACTTTCACATGGCTTGGATTACATGACTGGACCTTGAAAAAAAATTTGCACCTCTTTCACACGTAAGGGGCATAAGGCTGAGTCAATGCAGAGTTGGTCAGCTTAGCTATAGCTTTTACAGTCTCACCTCCCAATTCAATATGCTTGCTCCCTTTTTTCTTTGCATCTATTTCTTTTTAATTGCTAGCTGTCTCTATCTTAATAATTTCATTACTTTTTCTCTTCTCTCTCCCTCTCTCAACTTTTTCAATCTCTACTTCTCCTCCACACTTCTCTTTTCAGCCCTTCTGTTATATTATACACTATACTATAAAAGTCTAGGTTATCTGCTAGTATGACTGGATAGCAGAGTGGTAACAACACTTGCCATTGCATTTTAATGTCGCAGCTCGAAGAAATTTTCTTGCCAAGAATTTCACTCTTTTTCTTACTTTCTGTCCGTTTCTTTTTTTTTTTTCTGTCTATACTACCCATTCTCCTGCTCATCAGAATTATGACATGCTGCACTGGATGAATTGGCATGCCTGTTATGGGAGCGAAGCTAAGGAGGAAGAATATGATGATCATATGCTAGTTTTGGGACGTTAAACCCCACATATCTATCAAGAATATGATGAAGAGACCATCGGCTGGTTCATAGTGATAGTTTTTCATCTCCAACACATGGCGAACCTCTAGCATAACATATCTATTAAAACTCTACTCTGCTGTAAAAGGAAATAGCTCTCAAGCACATACTTTACTATGCTCTTGACAAAGGCGAGGGTTTCTAGCATAACTGATCTGCATAGTAAATCTACCTGCATACTAAAGTACCTAAAGTAACATACCTATCTGCAGACTAAAGTATCTGCACAGCAGGGCATAGATAGCTGGGCCAGTTGGTTTTCACGCTGCTTGCTACCATGGGCATAATGTAGTTTATGCCATGCTCTGATAAATGTCTCGGTTGGAGTGTCAACTGTGCAAAGAGGTACCTTGAAGGTATGTTAAATGTTCCAAATAAAACAGTTTTTATTTTCACTATGGTTCTACTTTAACAAATGATTAGGCTCTGAAAAAAAAGGTAGCCCTCAAAAATAAGGTTAAAAAGCACATATCTGTGATGAAATAACAGTGCAGTGTACATGGAGCCACAGAGATATGTTACATGTTCCGCCTGAAGTTTGCGTGTACTGCTATAGCTATCACATTTAAATTTTAAGATATGTTTATTCACCTGCTTTTTTAAGATGCAAGATACGTCTCATGCAGAGACTGCACTGACAAAATGGTGACAAAAAATATGGTACAAAAATAATGCACATATACAAACAATAGTAAAGAAAACGAAAAAAAAAACTACGAATGCAAAATGTCCTAAAGCACTACTGCTGCAACCAACATCATGTCTGAGAACGAAAGGTGCCCAACAAAATGGGGCGAGTCAGAATGGGTGGTAACGTGGCATATGATGCTCCACTCACACCTAACTCGATGATTTTTCTTTCACTCAGTATGCAATAAAGTTGAAATAGAATAATGCATGATTGACTGAATATCAACTATTACAGTCTATGCTGAATAACACTTGTGTGATGCCAAAATCGTTAGGTTATCGTTAGACTAACAAACATAATGATTTTCACATTTATGTCTTCCAAGGGGACTGACAACTAACAAGCCAGAACGTGTATATGGATCTTTGTGAATGTTGAGATACCCAGAATTGAATCAAATGCACTTTCGCAATTTGAGTAGAATAAGCATTTTTAAATTGAGATTAAAAATCATAACAGCTACTCTGTGGTGCTTCTTGATAGCCGAGCCTTAGTACTGAGTTTTGGAGGCATTAAACTGCTGTATGTTGCTTGCTGATGTTGATAAAACCAGGATTAGAATTACAGTAGGTGTTTAAAAACACATCCTCCCTTCTTCTTTGCCTATCGCATAGTAAAAGGAGTTGGTGCTGAGAAATGTTTTTTTCATGACATCCGAGAATTAGCATGGTGTTAACATCCGAGAATCCGGCATCCGAGAATTAACCATGGTGCGCATGCACACGGCATCACAAGTAATTTGGCGAATGCACTCTGCTATGGCAGAACACGTGCAAGCGCACCCAACAGCTGTTTGCCACTGTATGCAACATGTGCAGCATATAATTAGACTCCATCGGCAACAAATCTTTATTAAAGATGTTTCATTGATTTTCCCTGTTGTCGTTTGCATGATTAGACACTTTCAGCTATAAGCTTTTTATTGCAACAAAATAAACAAGTACATTAAAAATTGGTTGTTAGTCCTTTTAAAGTATGGGACTACTAGAAATTTTAAAAGAAATACAGCATCTCTAGGAAATAATCAGGCCCTTCTAATCCATAGAATTTTTAAAAAGGGGGCAAGTGATTATTGCATAGCTGGTAAAATCACTTTCCTGAATGGAAGTAGCCAGCTGCACTACATGAGCTCTTATGTTTTGTGCTCATTGATATGTGGGGTTTAACGTCCCAAAACGACCATATGATTATGAGAGACGCCGTAGTGGAGGGCTCCGGGAATTTCGGCCACCTTGGGGTTCTTTAACGTGCACCCACATCTGAGCACACAGGCCTACAACATTTCCGCCTCCATCGGAAATGCAGCCGCCGCAGCCGGGATTCGATCCCGCGACCTGCGGGTCAGCAGCCGAGTACCTTAGCCACTAGACCACCGTGGCGGGGCATGTTTTGTGCTCATAATCTGCCAGCAGAGATAAAATTGATCATACTTCAACAATATTCAATTCAATTTAGTAAATAATTCAATATTTTTGCACACCCTTAGAATATTTGCAGTGTAGGGATTTTGATGATGCATATAACTTTTCGTGTTGGCTTTACATGTTTTCTGCAAAAAGCTTCTGTGCCATGATCATAAAATGTTTTAAAAAAGCCTTAATAGAGAGTGTTCTACTCGTTCTAGACTTGTTTTTTACAAAGCAATTGTATTGCTCATATATATTCATTTCCTACAAACATAGTTGTATAGCTATGCGATTGATATATTAACCCTTATTTGGCCTATGACCATTTGGAGTGTGGAGATGGGTTGTTAAAAGTGAACTTACAGGCTGTCAAGAGTGGACAAAAAAATCTGGGTTATTGTTGCGCGACTGCCAGATTATGTCAGTTGATAATAAATGAGATACGTATTCCAGACTGGGGTTGTGATAAAAAGGCATGTGAACGTGCCTTTTTGCCAGAACATGCCTTTTGCCAAAACATGCTCTTTTGCCAGTACTAAAGCATTTCATGTTGAGAAAACAGTGATGTATCTATTACTGACACAACTGTTGAAACTTCAAAAGGTGGAAATGTTTCTTGAGCAATGTTTTGTGATGCTGCTTGATGTTAGAAGACTGTGCCATAGCACATTGCCATACTGTACAATCGTCTGATTCCTTGCCTATTTGCTGGCAAAGCGACAAATACAGATAGATGGAAGTTAACACGTCATGTGTTGTCGTATGTGAGTCTCTATTATTTCCTCATCGAAGCTATGCACCATCTTGCCAAGTTATATAACAAAGTTAAACTATTGCAATGTATGTGGTATCATTACACAAGCAACAACAGGAATTATGCCAAAGCTCTCGTAAAATCAAAGCCTGAAGATGAAATTCGGGATGTCACTGTTTGCATATGTTGTAAGTGCTTCAGTGGAGTCTTGTGAACTTAAAACTGTGGTGCTCCCAAAAGAAACTTTTCTCTCTCTACTGTGACCAACCTGAAAAAAAAAAACTATGCAGATTAGTATAAGTAAAATTAATTAGAGTTGGGAAAAGTGATGTGTTGCCTGACACTGAGTGAATGCAAAAATACTTATATTAGCATTGCTTTGGAAGTGAAATATTATATTCAATATGAACTTCAGCTTGCTTTGCAGTGGTGTTGCTGCAGGGTGCACACCTTCGTACTGCTGTGGCAGCATTCGCCAGAACTAAAGCCTCTAGCACAGGGTCGCCACAATCTTGTACAGGAGTGCGACAGGTATGAACCACCGCAAGGAACGCAAGCTGAAGTGGTAACTGGTATTAAGCATGCACACCAGGCTTTAATTCTACAGTGTCTGATAGCTCCAGTGGAGTACTCATCATGATGCCTGGAGTCGTCCCTGCGTGGCATCAGCCAGATCGACTGTGACAAGTGGCATACCTTTGCTTGAGACAACTGCATGGGGATGGGAAAAGGACACTGTGCAAGAAAAAGAGGAGGAGGAAAGGAAGAAATGAAAGGCAGGGAGGTCAACCAGACGCACGTCCGGTTTGCTACCCTGCACTGGGGGAAGGGGTGAGGGGATTAAAGGAGAAGAGAGAGAGAGAAGTATTTCCAAGTATATGTTAGGGCTTGCAGTGAGGGGATTATGAACATGTCTGATGGGCCATCTCGCAATGAAGAAGCAACTTTTGTACCCAGTCTCTCATCTGTTAATGGAGTCTGAAAAACATTTGCAGCACAAGTTCATGGCTACGAAAGGATGATGGCCAGGAGATACCCTACTGAAATTTTGACCTGCCCCCTTCTTCCATATGCCTTCCTGGTGCACTGGAGATTTCGCGCCGTAGGTACTAGTACACCTGAAGAGCTTATAATTCAGCTCACTCTCACCACCTGCTTTACTTAAGGCCCAAACCTGGTGCTGGAGCTTGTTTGCCGAGTAGAAATCTTTAATAGAAAAGAGGTTTCAAGTATTAGACATACAAAGCTAGAGCATTGAAAGATTACCATGACATATCCTGTACAGAGACCTCACCTATGCAGTCCACTAATGAGCACCAAATGGCCTTTGTAGTGTGCCCAATTAAACGGTAAAAAAGCATGTAGTTCAATTGATGTTATTTTTTTTTTAATCAGGAAGTTCAGCTTGGAGAAACTGGGTTGTCATCAGTGGCATTACATACACAGTGCATGAAACAAACCAGTGAATATATTAACTGCAATGATGGCACCAGAAGCATCAGCATAAGTGAATTCACTCTCCTAAAAGCCAAATAAGGCTGTTTATGCATTACAAACAAAATATTTTCATAACTTATAACTTCCAATTTCTCAATTCACAAAATCTTACCTCAATCTAAGCTTGCTGTGAACCCAATAATTATTGACCTACGAGATATGTTACGAAAAATGACCTGCTCATTAAAGATATCTGCTAAACTTAGTGCTAAGTTCATTAAATAGAGGCTTTAATAAGCACTAGCTTTAATAAGTGCTCATCCCGTCAATAAAGTTTGAGCTAGGCAACTTTATAGCCATCTTTCTAAGACTTTTGATGACCGGGAATGCAATGCATCTCGACACCTGATGACAGGCACTTGCCTAATGACCACCCCATCTAACCAACAAGCAGCCCCTGTAAGATGCTTGAACATGCGCTATCATCTCGGGTTACCATGAGTTTGCTGAAACCATCTTGCTTAGTTGTAGTTCTCCAAAATCAACTTAAGGTCAGCTTATTGCTTCATGGACAAACTGCACGTATAATTTTTTATCATTCTTCAGTGGGGATTCAGTAGTCGCCGATACGATATACTTAGAAAAAGGCTTCTAGTTATTCTATTTCTGAAAATAGGCGTTACATTGACGGCAGAAACTGCACTAAGCTTTGGTGCCACAGTTTTGAAACATTGCCACAGGGATGCTTTCAATGCCGTACGTGATTGTATTCAGGTATCTAAATGTATACCTTTGTGATCTTCAATTAAATAATTATTATTTATTACCCCCTCCAAAATTCTAAATGGTGAGGTGAAGTAAACGCAGCCGAGTGGTAATCACAACACCTGAAATCTTAAAATTTCTCGACTTGACTTTATTTTCTTGTTTGCTCTCTTTTTATGTGGTCTTCCTTACATTAGTTATATTATAATACAAATTCATTACACACAGTTATAATGCTCACAGAAAAAATGCTCTATGCTTTCTTGGACAATACCCCTGAGTGGGTGTCAGCCATGAGTCCGGGGAAATGAACAATTGATAGATTGATATGTGGGGTTTAACGTCCCAAAACCACCATACGATTATGAGAGACGCCGTAGTGGAGGGCTCCGGAAATTTCGACCACCTCGGGCTCTTTAACGTGCACCCAAATCTGAGCACATGGGCCTACAGCATTTTCACCTGCATCGGAAATGCAGTCGCCGCAGCTGGGATTCGATCCCGCGACCTGCGGGTAAGCAGCCGAGTACCTTAGCCATTAGACCAGCGCGGCGGAGCCGCGCAGCAACACTGACGCTTTGTGCCGCAGATATAAACAAACTTTTCACACATTTGTCACTAAGTTGTTCCCCACCACTTGGAGCCTCTTTGTTGTTGCTTTTTAGTGTTTCATTGGTAGCCCACTACAAGGCATCATGCGCCAGCTCGTGCTCTGCTTGCAAGAATGTTTAGAGCAACGAAAGCAAAATGTGCTACTCATGTACTCACAGAATAGAAAGTTGGACGAGTTGGTGTATATTCATATTAAAAGAAAAGCGGCGCACAAAAAGACGGAGACAAAGAAGAGAACCACACACAGCGCTGCACTCACAAATGAAAGTTTAATCCGAGTAACAAGAATTTAAAAGGTAATAGCCGCGCATGACAAGTGAGGTACAACGAGATTAAGTGATACGCTCATCAATAAAAGTGAACTCTTTTTTGTGCAATGTAACCGAGGTCTGGCTTACGCAAGCATCACGTGACTTGTTAATATGATAGGCTTCAGACAGCTCACGGGTGAATTGATCGTGGTGCTTAAAAATAATAACAGTGTTAGACAGATCAGGTGTGCACCCACACGCTGTGAGTGCAGCGCTGTGTGTGGTTCTCTTCTTTGTCCCCGTCTTTTTGTGCGCCACTTTTCTTTTAATATGAATCATGTACTCACACATGTTGCTGGCCGAACTTCTCGAATGCTTTTGTAGCATTACACCTTATGTAAGAAACAGAGTAGAGGTTTATTTGGACAACGCTGTTGAAAAAATCAGCTCATTAGATAAAGCAATGACTCGTAGATTGATGATGAGAATTCCGGTAAAAGTGGTGAGGCACCTTTATTCATAGATGCAGTCAATTCAAAAATAAAATGACAGTCTCCAGAAAAAAAAAACTGTTTCTATACAATAGCAAGTGTTGCTTTGAACTGAAGCAACAGACTTTGAATCATGATCTAGAGAATCCTCGATTTCCAAAGCCACCCCTTCCTCTAAATCCACCACCTCCTCCCCTGTCTCCAAATCCACCTCCTCCACGACCTCCGAACCCGCCGCCTCCCCGACCTCCAAATCCACCACCTCCTCGGCCTCCGAATCCACCACCTCCTCGGCCTCCATATCCCCCACCTCCTCGGCTTCCAAATCCACCACCGCCACGTCCACCGAATCCACCACGTCCACGGGGTGCACCACGACCTCCACCTAGGCAACAAAAAAAGTAAATCATTTGTGAGGCAAAAAGTGCAGGCCCACACACACTTTTATTTAGCGTCATAAAAAGTGAAACTGCTGCTGCCAATGGAACAGCTGCACTCAGTACGAGTTGCAACATGCTGCCCACAATCTATCCGACATAGACACAGTTCTGACTAGTCGCTACTGGTATTTCCAAAACCGATTTCATACTTGTGGCACGGCCGCTGAATGCTGAATAAAAGAGTGCATGGGTACGGCCTGCCGCGTGCTCCAGAACCGGCGTGACAGGTCTAGTTCCCGAGCCACCGCTGTGGCGCCACCATGGGGGGACAGTTTTCGCGAGCGCCCATGGATCGCATGCGTGGCGCACTTGCGGTAGTAACGATTAAGCGCGTGCATCTTTGTGTGACCCACGAACTCTTCTTTTCATATCCACCTGGCGTGTGCCCGACAGGTAATTACCGACCTTGCTTTTAGATACTTGCAGCCCTTGCAAATTCTTGGTACTGTCTTATCCGAGATGAAGCCTTTGCACACCGATCAGTTTTTGCGGAAGTGAGAATTGTGAGCACATTTTACTCGAATCCTACAAAATCACAACTAACCAATCTGGAAGAGCTACACCTTTCTAATGCACCTAAATTCATTATAGTAACTGTGAGGATGTCTCGTCAGAATACGTTGCTTCAGATTTAATCATTTTATTTAGAATAAGTAACTACAGCAATCGCAGTTGCCACTGTTCCTATAACACAAGATAAGATAGACTTTTTACTTCCTCCATACAATACAGTATCAGATGCAACAGCCACGAAATATACTTAGCATGTGTGCGAACTCATAAAAGTGGACTCGAGCCTCTTTGAAATTTCAGTGACTGTAACTTCAATGCAGGCAATTGAGCGAGCAGTTATGAAGTGAATATTATTTAAACTGTGAGACGAAAAAAGCGATGAAATGCTGCTACTGCTTGCGAAATGAACACAACTTCTTGCGTTCCTGAGCTTTTGAATGTTTTCGCCTCTTTTCGTCTCGACGTTCTTATGATAATGCAATAAATCTAACAGTGAACACATAATCGGAACAAGATGCATGAAAATATTTTATTTATTCTGAATTTAAGGCTGATCCTGGCAATTTTAAGTTTTTTACTTCTTTACATCTTTGCATAATAAAACGACTTAACAATCACTTAAGCTTGTACGCCCAACTTTTGGCTTTTGTGTCTATCGACAATAAGACCATCCATTCGGTCTTTTCATGTTAGTCTCTCAACAGACACTGGCGAACCACGATAGCACTCCAACGCGCTTGTCTTGTAGCAGTCTCCGTCATGCGGTTCTGTCATCCATTACTGTTTATTTTTTCTACTATGTATCGTCAACGAATCGTCACCTGTGCTCGCTCAAACCAAGGCACGTCACGTGCACTCGACTTCCCTACAGCAGCCGTGGTTTTGCGATGTATAAACATAATAAAAACGTAGTTGTCACTTGACCCGACCGCGCGCGCGCATGTGTGTGTGTGTGTGTGTGTGTGTGTGTGTGTGTGTGTGTGTGTGTGTGTGTGTGTGCGCGCGCGCGCGCGTGCGTTTACTATGTCCACTGCAGGACAAAGGCCTCTCCCATTTTCCGCCAGTCAACTCGGTCCTGTGCTTGCTGCTGCCAATTTATACCCCCAAACTTCTTAATCTCATCTACCCACATAACCTTCTGTCTCCCCCTAACTCTCTCGCCTTCTCTGGGAATCCAGTTAGTTACCCTTAATAACCAGCGGTTATCCTGTCTACGTGCTACATGCCCGGTCCATTTTCATTCCCTCTTCTTATCGTATTTACTCGATTCTACCGCGCCCTCAATTGTAACGCGCACCCGGTTTCCACGACGAAAAAAAAAAAGTAAGACATCGATTGCGACGCCCACCCATTTTTCTCATTGGCCCGCACGATCACACCACTCGAAAAAACGACTCCTTCCGGGAGCGTGTTCCATTTAAATATGAGGTACCGGGGAAGTTTGTGCCCATCTGACGTGTAACAGAACATTGCCGTCACTGTAGTTTTACCGTGGACCGATGACAGCACGCGAACTTGCTTCGCCCCCTTCTTCTCGACGGTTGTGGTGCCAGGCATGTCGAAGAGGCGTCTGATCGGCATTCCCGATTTGCCCAAGCAGGTAGTCGTTGTTGTGCCGCAAGTTTAGGACGAACCTCTGGAAACTGTGAGGCTTTTCATCGTACTCCTCCGCAAAACTTTTCGCATGTGCCCATTCATCTTCGGAGGGAAAAGCCTTTTCTCTCCATAAAAGTTAGTTAGCCAGCACCTGCTCGCTTTAAACTGACTCCGCATTAGACCTTTTTCTAAGGCTAATTGCATAGCCCGCACTTGTAGCAGTTCTGTCATCACGGGCTGCTGTGCCGCTCGCCGCTTAATCACATACTCGCCGAGCAGCTCTTCAATTTGCGAAAACCGACCCTGCTGTGGTCCACTGAAGCCTTTGCGTGAAGCTTTGCTGTTGACAATCTTCTGCTTTTGTTTCCGCCAGTCCCGCAGGCACGTTTCGGGAACTCCAAACGACCGCGATGCGGCCTAATTTCCATCCGTTTCTGCACACGCGATGACTTTTCTTTTAAAAGCGGCATCGTGGTGCACTCGAGTTTTTGGAGTCGGCCCTTCCATGTTGTCGATGCTAATGCACTACAAGATGACGAACTCCTCAGCACACGTACGAAGTGCCGCACATGGGAAGCACATAGGCAGAAATGGCCGACGCACGTAGGGGGCTGCCATTTCGGAAAGGACGATGGCAATAGAATGATCGTATTCATTTTTTTTTGTACTCGATTTTAACGCGCATGCGATTTATGAGTTAGCTTAACCAGAAAAAAGGTGCGCGTTAGATTCGAGAAATTACGGTATTATGTATATTGTCCTGCCTAGTAAGAACTATCAGGAAATATGAATGCCACATCTAATACTTTCACAGCCTCTTCAATAAAGCTACGAGAAGCCCGAACTAACCCTACGGCTGACACGTGCTCTCCCATAGAAAGCCGCTCGACGCGGCAGGCCGTACCGTGCGCACTTTCATCCGGCGGCCGTGCTTGTGGGTGTAACAATGTAGGCTTGGGACTCATTAAACGATTGCCACCATGTTGCAACTGATATTAATCGCTACTGAACATCATTACTTAAAGTGCTACTGTAGTACCATCTCCTGTCACTAATCTGAAGCCTTCAGCGTTTATAATTGCACAAGATAAACCGACGTTGAATTTCCATGATAGTCTGAGAAGGTTTTTCTGCTAGCGAGTGTGTTCCAATGGGAGAGTGAGGGCATGAGTAGAGTTCTAAAGAGAGAGTCAGAGTGGATTCAGAGTGGGAGTCACTCCATGGAGCAGGAAATCGGCGGAGTGGACCGTAACTCGCCATGGCATACTTCCACTTTTGCCTGCTTGGAAGTGCCGCCGATAGTTGCTAATTTTGGTGCTAATTGCAAGCGAAAAATTGAGTCAGAAAATTTTGCGGTATCAAAGCTTCCGCTGCTCAATAGCGACAGTTCCGTGTTAGAAGTGTTCCCACATGAGCAATTCATCGAATAGTGACAGTGACGTTAAAACTACTGCATACAAGCGTTAATTCCGACAGCCAAAGGCAATAACTGTATGCAAAACAATCTGGGCAACTCGTCACTCCAAAGATAGACTTTCCATTTCTGCCTTTCTACAGTGGCACGTGTTATGTTCCAATCACAGACTTGCAGAAGTTCCTCTATGCCAGAATCGAGTTCTCGCTTGCGGATTTTGCTGGTTGCTCAGACTCTGCCACTGGAATTCAACATCAGAGACACCTGTGCATGAATGTGCGGTGTGCAAAAGCTGCATGCATTCACCAAGCTCAACTAAGCAATGAAACTTTTGCACAGTTTGATCAGATCAGGCATATTCTAGATTATGCTTGTGTAATCTGGGATCCCCACCAACAATACTTGATTGATGCATGGGAAAAAGTTGAAAATCAAGCAGCCAGATTTGTTAGCAACAACTATAATTCCTTTGCAAGCATCACAGAAATGAAACGAGAATTGAAATGGGAGACACGGATAGTAAGGAGGCAAAAACTGAGGCTTAAATTTCTTCATTGTGTATATTATAATAAAAATGCCATTAACCCTCTTGATTATCTGTTCACACCAACGTACGTCTCTAGTCGTCAAGACCATTCACGAAAAATATTAGAATACCGTTACAAAACCCACTCTTTCGATAGTTCTTTTTTCGTAAAAACAATACAGGAATGGAACCGTCTACCGGATGATCTCGTCAATGAAACTGATAATGAATCCTTTTTTTCTTCCTTGTAACAACTCCTAAAATATCACTGCCACTAAGAATGGTTTGCTGTCTCGAAGCGTGTGGGTGTTTACAAATGCATGACTGTGACGTTTTAACTCACCAATATTCGAGTGTTCTTTTTTTTTCTTCTCTTAAAATATTTTGAGTCCTGTTTTATTTGTTGAATCTATTGTTTCGATTGAAAACTATGTAGTCAAATTATTATGTGTACCTCCCCTACGTAATGCCTCACGGCGATATAGGTGAAATGGAAATAAATAAATGTAAATAAATAAATATGCAACACTAAGATTTATACATCACAAAGCTATGAAACAGACATGGCTTTTTAGTATGGTGATAAACTCTTACACATGCCTTGCACATGATGTCACTACAGTCCCTCTATTTAAATGCTGAGTATACTGGGGGATCAGCTGTTGCCTTAGTTTACTTTTTTCTGCACGGCGCCATACACGCATTCATTGACTCAAAGAAACTTTGAAGCTTTTTTTTACCTTCTGTACGCAATGCCATCTGCTCCTAGTGAAGAGACACTTAGCGCAAAATATTACGCTAAGTACCTTGAGTTGGCATGCGCTCGATACGTAGGAACAGAGCGAATTTGCAAGAGTGTCAACCCGTAGATGCTGAGATTTATGTACTCCAGCTCCCGGACCCGTTCTGCGGCAGTTCTACAGAACACAGAAGTAGGTCTACAGAAATTGCAAAAATGATTTTGCATGTGTTCACTGCCACAGATGGTTCCCCATGACAGTCAGCTAGCATTCCAGAATTACTGACTGTGACGAGAGTGCAAAGCATGTATCACTATGCTCTGTAATGAAGATGCTGATTTTCATACAGAATTATCACGTAAATATCTGTATGCTATTGCTTACATTATGGAACCAGGAAGTTATTGCTGGTCTAATTTGGTAACCAATAACCACTCGCATGTAGACTTCCTAAAGGAGACCTGGTCTATTTGGTAACCAATAACCACTCGCATGTAGTTTTCCTAAAGGAGACAAAGCCTGCATGCCATCTGTTTTTCACCTCTGCATAGCGCTACCTGAACAATACGCCACATCGTTGTTATAGTGCACACTCTCATGTTGCATTCTTGTCCTAACAGTTTTGCAAACTAAATATTTTTTGTGTGAAATTTTTTTTTACCCCCTACACTCGATCCCGGGTATATTGAACTCGGATATATCGAATTATTGACTATATCAAACAGACAAAAAATCCCCTTGAAAATCCTATGTAAAAGCATAGGGCACGTGTGCACGTATATCGAACTATCGTACGCCAGCGCATTCGATATATCCAACGCTTTGGTGCACTAGAGTTGTGATAAGGACCACAATTTGGCCTCGCCTCGAAAAAAAAATGAAGGACCCTCTTTGTGCGCGTCGAAAATATGTCCGCGTCTACGCACTCAAACATACAATCGCCAAAAGCATAGCCTTCGAGATCTGTTTCCATCGGCACCCTGTGGCTACTTTCCTATCTCAAAGGCTATACTTTTGCGAACTATAGACCCCTGGCAGTTTCTTTCCTCATTCTATGTTTTTACCAATGTCGCGGCTGCCTGCTGCGAAAGCCGAAGTGCCATCGCCATCGCCGAGAGCATGTTTTGACCGTTTTTCACAGATTCAGCCACCATTTCCAGGTGCCCTTGTTGCTTTGTTTGTGTGTAGCTCTCGCCGCTTCCACGTTTCCGGCTTGTGATCACTGTGTGCGTGGTATCTGTTGACACTGGTTACCATAAACGTGAAAAACGGTAGTACTTGGACTTGGATACCAAAACGACATCATTCGGCGTGTGGAGGCTGGCGAAAAGAAGTCATCGGTCGAAGAAGAATTCGGCATTTCTCGGAGCACGTTAAGCACTATTCTGAAGAACAAAGCCAATGTATAAAATATCATCATCAAACGCCGGAAGAAGAAGAAAGAAGACTGCTGCCTGGAGCGAGCGCACGCTACTTCACTTCTTCTAATAAACCGTATTCGTTCGAAGCAGTCCCTGGTCTCGATCGTCTTAATAATGGTGCCGTGAACTAGGATACTACCTCCTAGCGGGCAAGAAAGGTCAACCTGCCAAAGAGCAGCAGAGAAGAAAACGGCGGAGGAGCAGAGGATCGACCTGGATCGAGCGACGAGACCACGATGGACAGTACGAGCATCAGAACGAACGATTGACAAGTAAGGAGTCATTGTTAACCGCCTCAATACGAGCAAAGAAGTGATAACGAAGAAAAGGAAAGCGCTTCGCTCCAAGATCATGCGACTGATTAACGCAGCCGAGCAGCAAATCAATGATGGAGCTAACCAGGAGCAGCTGCTTACAACGCAGGCGCAGAATAAAGCAATAAGCGACAGTCTCAAGAGCGCGAACGAGCAAATGGAGGAGTTTCTAACAGAAGACAACGCCGAAGCTGAATTCGAAAGCGTCATAGAGTACGACATGAAATTAACGACGATCTTATCTGCAATAGAAATCAGACTTCGACAGCCTGAACAATCGGACTCAAGCGATAGGACAAGGCAGGTGACGCCCTCAAGTACAGGACAAGAAGCAACGGAACTAGTTAAGGTGCCAAAGCTTGAAATGATAAAGTTTGGGGGAAAAACTTTGGAGTGGAACCGCTTTTGGTCTCAGTACGAGTCGGCAGTTCACGGAACTAGTTAAGGTGCCAAAGCTTGAAATGATAAAGTTTGGGGGAAAAACTTTGGAGTGGAACCGCTTTTGGTCTCAGTACGAGTCGGCAGTTCACCTGAGACCGAACATGAGCAAGGGAGAGAAGTTCAATTACTTGTTAGCATCACTAACCGGAAAAGCTGCAGCTGCTATTGAAGGACTTCAGTACTCGACAGAAGAAAATTATGATAACGCAATCAAAATACTGCAAAAAGAGTTCGGCAATCGAGCACATTCCATTGACATGCACATGAATGAGCTAGTGAGTTTGAAGAAAGTGAGGTCTGTTCAAGATACCGATGACTTAAATAGGCTAGTACAGAGTGCAAGTTAACATATTGGCACTCAAGTCACTAAAAGTGGAAACCGAGAGCTATGCGCCGATGTTGTTACCGGTATTGAAAAGAGCAATTCCACCAGAATTATCGGTGCAGTTCAAGTCAAAAGAGGCTATGAGAAACAGCTCAGCTTCAGAAAACGGCGAGCAAAACAACGCAACGGAAAAAGCGTGCGAGAAAAAGCTGGACAGGCTTATGTTATTCTTAAGAGAGCAAGCGGCTTTTCGTGAAGAAACACAACGTGAACAAGAGAGGATAACTGCAAAACCAAGAGAGAACCGCGGACAGATGTGCACAACTTCAAGCTTCTATAGCTCAGCGGACAGAATATGCTTATTCTGCAAGCAGAAAACCCATGCAACCGAAAACTGTCGTAGGAGCATTCCAATGGATGAAAAGAAAGCTATGCTTACCGAAAATAGAGCGTGCTTCAGATGCACGCGACCAAACCACACTGCACGCATTTGCAAGGCCCAAGTATAATGCAAGCAATGCAAGGGACGACATGCTACGTCAGTATGTAGAACGGTGATGCAGAAAACAAGGGCAGAGCTGGTCTCAACAGTGCAAGCCGAAGCGACGACATCTACGCTACAAGCAACCGAAAATATCAAGCATACGTTTGTGCTTTTGCAGACGGCTGTAGCATGCGTAGGAGAAACATGTGGCCGACATTGCCATTTGTTATTAGACAGCGGAAGCCAACGTTCATTTATTGAAGTAGGATTAGCGAAAGAAATAGGTGCGAAGGTGTTGCGACAGGAAAGGCTGACGATTGGTTCATTTGGAGGAGACGAAAAGGTCAAACTAATGAACGTGGTGCAAGTGACTGTTGGATCACGAGAAACAAGCACGACAACAGTGATTGAAGCGTTACAAGTCGACGTCATCTCGCACAGTTGTATACCCACTCCAACTAAGAAACTCAGCGAGAAAATGAAACAACTAAAGATGCAAGTGGCTGATCACAGGACCGAGACGACTGCAACAGATTCTGTAGAACTACTGATTGGCTCAGACTATTATTGGGAATTCTTTACTGATAGAACTCAAAGAATCGAGGACAGACTGATGGCTGTAGAAACTATACTGGGATGGGTACTGCAAGGGCAGTCAGAGCAAAGCAAGACAAAACTAACACATAATCAAGCAGTCATGGTTCTGAAGGTCGAAGCTGCGGAGACAGAACTCCAGCAAGAGCTACAGAAGTTCTGGAGCCTGAAGTCGATGGGGATCACAAGAAATAGTTTGGATAACACCGGAAATGAAGTGGTCGCAGAATTCGAGCGCAAGATTGTACAACAAAACGGTCGCTATCAAGTCAGCTTGCCATGGAAACAGGATGTAAACTTGGAAAGCAACAAGGAAAATGCGATAAAAAGACTACAGCAACTGACTAAAAGGCTGCAGAACAATGAAGAGATGCTGTATCGCTACGACAAAGCTATATCAGAGTATATAGCATTAGGAGTCGCAGAGGAGGTGCAAGAGCCATCAGAACAGCCAAATGCACTTTGCTACTACATGCCACATCATGCGATCATTAGAGAAGACCGAGCCACAACAAAGGTTCGAGTAGTGTTTAACGCCTCATCACATTCTCGAAAAGGCATGTCTTTAAACGAGAACCTAGAGGCAGGACCCAATTTGAATGAGGACATGCTATTGCTGCTCATTAATTTCCGAAAAGAAAAGGTGGCGTTAGTTGGAGATGTTGAAAAGGCATTTCTACAAATCTCTATACATGAAGAGGATAGAGATGCAATGAGATTTTTGTGGTGGAAGCATGACGCCGAAGGAAGGTTAATGAATGAAGTGCAAACATGGCGCATGACAAGAGTAACGTTCGGAACAACACCAAGCACGTTTATACTGGCAGCTACAATTAAACACCGTTTGAAACAAGTGGAAGACCAGTTTCCTGATACGACAAGAACACTGCAGAAAGCAATCTACGTGGATGATGTCATTTTGGGAGCAGCAACGCTTGATGAAGCAGTCAAGTTGTACAAAGAGGCAAAGCAAGTGTTCAGAGAGGCAGCGATGAATTTGAGAAAATGGACATCCAATGAAGAGCGATTAAACAAAATAATTGATGAAAACGAAAGGGACGATTCTCACATAGATATTCGATCTAGAGGATTTACAATGCTTCTGGGCTTGATATGGAAACACTCGAAGGACATGATGTGCTTCCCTATGGAAAAGTGGAATTTATTAACAGATACAACGCACTTGACAAAAAGGGCTTTGTTACAAACCACAGCGAAGATAATTGACCCACTCGGTTTGTTGTCGCCATTCACAGTACGCGCGAAAATAGGACTGCAGAGACTGTGGAAAATGAACGTCACTTGGGACGACCAGCTCCCTAAAGATGAATGCGACAAATGGAAGAACCTTATGTCTGAAGCGGAGGACTTTCGTGTTCTAGAAATCCCACGATGCTACGCAAGCAAGAATCAACCAGTACAAGCATACAAGCTGCATGCATTTGCCGACGCGAGCCCATTAGCATACGGAGCGGCAGCATACTTGATAGCAGTATACCACGATGGAAGCAAAGAATCAAGGCTGGTAACAGCAAAAAGCCGCGTAGCTCCAATTAAAGAGCTGACATTGGCGCGACTTAAACTGATGGCAGCGGTGGTAGCATCAAGATTATGCGACTACATCAAAGGTCACTTCAACGAAAGTTTTCAGGAAATACACTGCTGGACTGACTCGATGATTGTGCTGCACTGGATCAAGGGAACAAGCAAAAGAGATCCGTTTGTTGCCTACAGATTCGCAGAAATTTGAGAAAAAACAGTTCAAGCAAGCTGGTCATTCGTTCAAAGTGACGACAACCCTGCTGACCTACTTACACGAGGAATAAGCGCAAAGGCATTGATAACGTCAAAGTTATGATGGAACGGTCCCGAATGGATAACATCACTGGAAAAGAACTTAGTAAGCATAATTGGCACAAATACAGACGTGGAAGACCAGCATAAAACACAATGTCACCAATGCATGGGAAGAGCCGAAATTGCGCCAATCTTGGAAATCGAAAGGTATTCATCATACGGACGGCTTATAAGAGTGACAGCATGGGTGTTCAGATTCATAAACAACACAAGAAAGGAAAATCACAAAAAGCCGTTGACAGGAAAAGAGGTAACAAATGTAGAAAAATACTGGATAAGACTGACCCAAATATCACTGAGACAAACAAAGGGTGAGGCCTATTCAAACAATCGATCATTTGAAATTAATAGACACGAAGTCTACCTTGATGACGATGGAATCATCAGACAGAAAGGACAATTGCAGTGCAGCCAAGAATTCAACAAGCACGTAAAAGTAATTCCAAAGGATGAGCATTTCACGGAACTGCTAATACGTCACGTGCATAAAATGGTATCACACGGAGGAGTTCAAGTGACGCTAGGGCAACTTCGAACTAAGTTCTGGATATTGCAGGGTAGACAAGCAGTGAAAAGAGTTCTAAACAAATGTGTCGTCTGCAAGAGGCATAACCCCAGACCGGCGACTCAAGACATACCTCCACTTCCGGCAGACAGAGTCACTGAAGCAGAGCCATTCAAAGTTACGGGAGTTGACTTCACAGGACCTCTTTACGCAACGGACAAGTACCAGATTGTGAAGCAATATGTACTGATATTCACCTGCGCGGTAACAAGAGGAGTACACTTGGAAGTTACCAACAATTTGTCATCGTCAAGTTTTCTACAAGCATTCCGACGATTTACAGCTCGACGGGGAATACCAGCAGTAATATACTCGGACAACACCAAAACATTGATAAAAGCTGGAAAGGAAATCAACAGAATGCTTGAAACAATTAAAAACGAGGTCTTAAAGAATTACTGCAGTGGCCAACAAATTCAATGCTAAACGATAGCCGAGTGCGCGCCATGGCGGGGAAGATTTTACGAGCACCTCATAAGAAGCTTGAAGACGTCGATGCGAAAAATAATATCGAAAAGCACAGATTCGGTAGAGGAGCTACGCACTATTGTAGCAGAAGTTGAAGGAACACTCAACAATCGACCATTGACTTACGTATATGGAGAACCTGACGAGCCAATGCCACTAACGCCGGCAGACATCATAGGTGGACGGCGACAGCTTCAAGACGGACAAACAAGACTGTACAATGGTGACATTGAAGACGCATGGCGACGCAGATGCAAACTCGTGCGCACTTGGTGGAAAAGATGGCATCAAGAATATATCAAGAAAATAGGAGCTACGGTCAAAACCAAGACACGGCAAGCAAAACCACTCTCACAGGGTGACATCGTGTTGGTTGAGGACAAGGCTCCAAGAACATTTTGGAAAATGTGCCGGATTGAAAAACTCTACCCTGGGCGAGACGGAATAACAAGAGCTTGTCTCCTTCGCACAGGCAAAAAAGAGCTTCTAAGAAGATCGGTGAACCACATATACCCAATGGAAGGTTGTTTCAAATAGCCCGCGAGAGCTTATCACATTTCAACTTGGGCGGGTGGGAGCCTATAAAATATCATCATCAAACGCCGGAAGAAGAAGAAAGAAGACTGCTGCCTGGAGCGAGCGCGCGCTAATTCACTTCTTCTAATAAACCGTATTCGTTCGAAGCAGTCCCTGGTCTCGATCGTCTTAATACAATGGAGAAGGTTGCCTAGTCGTGCCGTCCGTTCTCATGCTTGTCGCGTGCGTAGTCCTGCGTACGACAAAGTTGAGAAGGCACTGTACGCCTGGTTTTTGGAAACTCTGGCTATAAACATTCCTATTGATGGACCGATGTTGATGGAGAAAGCGAAGTGGTTTGCTGTAGTCTTGGGGGTGGATGATGTCATAGGTGCCACCGGCTGGCAGCAATGCTTAAAAACCATTACGGCATCGTTAGAAAAACCTTGTCCGGCGAAGATGGAGCGACAAATAGCCAAGACAGAGAAGTGGCTGTCTGAAGAATGGTCAAAAATTCGCAACAGCTTTGCGCTGTCGGATCTTTTCAACACCCATGAAACAGCGCTATTCTGGCAGATGTTTCCAAACAAGACGTTGGACTTGAAGGCGTCTTCCTGTCATGAGAGTAAAATGAGCGAAGTGCTAGTTTCGATTCTGCTCGCGGCGAACTTAGATGGTTCTTGTAAGCTGCGGCCAATTGTTATCAGCAAGAGCAAGTCGCCGCGCTGCTTCAAAAACGTGAAGAGCCTACCTGTCTGCTACGTTTTCAATAAAAAAAAAGCGTGGATGATGCGGGACCTTTTCTCCGAGTGGATCCGCGCTTGGGATGCTGAATTGGACAAGGTGGATCGTAACATTTGACAATTGTTTTGCGCACCAGCTCGTTAGCCACTTGAAAAGAATAACTACCAGGTTCTTGCCACCCAACACCACGGTAAGTATACAGCCTCTCGACCAAGGCATTATCAAAGCATTTAAGGTACGATACAGGCGAAATCTGGGGCAACGGCTCCTGATGAACCTTCGGATGGGGGTCGAACTAAATATCGAGCTTCTCGGAGCAATTCAAACGATGACTGGGGCATAGAACGATGTGAAGAAAACCACAGTCCTAAACTTCTTCAGTAAAGCTGGCCTACTAGACTCACCCGACGACCTTGGGAGCGATTCGACAGCAGACGACGACTTCCGCCAGCTCTCGGCGTTCCCAGGTGCCATCGCTGATCAGGCCACAGCAGCCGATTTCATCAACGCTGATGATAGTGTACAAGCTGTTTCGAACTGCATCGATGCGAAAATTATGGCTAACGTCGCCGGTGTCGATGCGGCAGACCTGAGCATCGATGATGATGTCGACGCCGCGTCGAAGCAACCGTGCACCGCTGCAGAATTTTCGTCGGCATTCAGCCTTAACAATATTGAGGATGGCCTTATGAATTTCATGGCTAAAAGTAAGAGGCAATCTAAGCTCACAAACTTTTTTCATGTAAAATAAAGTGCAGTTCTTCTCGTGCTTTTATTATATACTCTGCACAAATCAGCAAGCTTCTGGCTGGCACAGACACTGAGAACCGCTCCGAAACTCGCAGCGTTACAAGGTAACTCTTAAGGCGGCGGTCCCACTCCGGCGGATTGAACACACCGTTACTTTTCCAACTGCTGCGATGACTGTTCTTCCTGCTTCATATAGTTAACTTATATATAAGTTAAAAGATCGATCTATGTACATTTGAAACATATCTATTATTATAGTACTTCGGTGTGGAGAGCCAGGAATAAGCGCTAGTTAAAAAATTTCAGACTGACTATGCCCCAGCAGTGACCATTTTCTGAGAAATCTGCTACAGTTACAGCACTGTTCTTTTAACAGCACTTTTTAGACATATTTATCCATTTCCTCAAAGTAGCAAATTAATGTCAGACTTCTACATTAAAGCTGGTCAGCTTTTAAAAACTAACAAATTTAGTAACTTTCGCTGCAGACTGCTCGGTAACTGTTCGCTAGAGAAAATTCATTTTCGGGGAATATGTAGACAATGATATTTTCCGTCTGAAGGCAAAATAACAATAATGTACATGCTCTCACTTTTTGATTACATTGATGGAAATGGGCCATATTTTCAATACATAGACCTATCTTGGCCTATTTTCACGGATAACTAATGAAGTTCTGTGGCTGAATTTGCGCCTAGAGAAACAAAAGGCCCTTATCTATTTCCTCAACGTAGCATTTTTGATAAAGCGAATAGAAATGCAAAACGAAGTTCGTAAATTGTCTCAAATTATACTGCCACTGACGTCAACAAAAACGTTGTCTTCAAATGGCGCTGATATCTGAGCACACGCAGCCGAAAAAATAGCAGTTACGATCTCCTCATACAATTATACACACGAATGACACACTAATACTGTAGGAATACTAAGCAATCTGCATCATTCCCGTAAATACATTGGAAATGTTCTTGTAACGCCACCTAGACAGAAGAAACGAAAATGCCGTATTCGAAAGCTCCCCGTTTCCTTGACTGTGGCGGGCAAAAACACTTTACTTCAGAAAAAAAGGTTATTTCTAGCCACAAACTATGCACTACCATCTGTAAGTCTTTTCTACATGCCTCCCCTGAGCATCTCTCATACAGCCGCGTGGGAGAGTATTAAAGCAGAGGATGGGGTCGTCCCTCTTGTGTGTGCGTGTGTCTGAGAAAACAGGTTCTTGAATAGAAATGTGTCTGTGGCCACACAGGCTACCACGAAAAAGCGGGAAGGAGGAGGTGGAACGACGGATAAAAACAAACTGTGAAAAAGGCAGTGCGCGTTCCATGCACCCTGGCTGCGCTAGACACGCCACACTGCATCGCTTCCGCTGTCGCGCCTGCGGCATGAAGCCACCCTTCCCTATTTTTAAAGATGATAGTCTTTCTTGGGGACCTTCGACAAAAAAATTTTGGTCTGTCTGTCTGTACATTTGTCTGTTTTTCCGCCCTAACGATACCTCAAACAGCACCAAACGGCCAACCCCATCCGCAGAGCCCACCAATATTGCTCAAGGTTTAGCGTTCATAGTTGTACAATTGTCAATTAAAAAAGCAAATATTGCGGATATATGAGGTGCCATAACAACACGTCTATGTTTTGTATGTCTGCCTTTATACTAGAAGAGGCACACACAAGTAACTCCAAGGACTGAAGCGTTTATCGCACTGCGCTGACAGTGCAACGCAATGCTCAAGAAGGTGTTTCCAATGCTTTGCTACGACGACACGGTGGTGGCACTTGCCCGTCGGTTTGCATTCTACACCTTATCACCTACGAGACTGGCGCGCGTTTTTCTCCGCGGTCGCGCACACCTTCGTTTTCAAAGATAACTGCCAGATAGCGCTCGTGTCTAACGTGCCTAGATGCGCTTGTTCGCCTCTGTTACACGCTCGAGGCACTCTAACGCAGCGCCTTCAGAATACCATCCACCGATTTTCTTGCGCAGAACATCAAATAAACGTTTTGTTCACTCTCTCCAGACGCAAGACTATCGTCTTTCGACGACATTTACAGTGTAACATGTAGATTTGGGCCATTTTTTTTCTGTTCTGTGTTTGCTTACCCCGCCCCCAATCACCATCCCCCAAAAAGGTGCTTAGCCGTGTCTTCTTGTGACAGGCAGATATAATAGTAGTGCGTTTTTCCGTTCTTTCTAGAACCACGAAAGTAAGCAGCCGTGCTCGGGCGAAGTATGGTCTGAATATTGACTAACTTGTTTTTGCAATATCATGCAGCTTTTCAGAAGTGGGATTTTCTGGGTTTGTTTGAATCATCACAATGAACAGCATAAATACGAGAGGAGGCACACATAAAGGAATGACAAGGAAATTGTTTTATATTCGCTGTGTGTTCATTTCTTTCATTGCTAACAAGCTAAACACTGCACTGTCAATCAGGCACGATTAAGATGTCCCTTGGCGTCAATCAAATGTAGGCCAACCGAATTCCTTTCGTACCAGCTTCCTTTCCTTTCTGTGTCTTCAGCATTCGTACCTGGCAAAACTACGGTGTGGCAGGAATGCGTGTCGCGTAAGTAAGCCATTACGTTCTTCCGCGCTTGCTGTGGCCTGAAATTGTTAGATTGTCTATAAGAACAACTTTGGCAGGATAAGTTCACTCTGTCCCGCCGTGCGTGATACACATTGACAGATTATGCCTCAAAACTGTTAAGCTTGTAGACGAGAGTTCAACGTCCACTTACGACCGGCCCGTTTACATAGCAGCGAAATACAGGATCACCCGTGTATATATATTTCCGTGCACCTAAAGTGTTCAGGAGTATCCCAAGGCGATGTTCCTCATAATTACATGAAGCTCTCTCCATGGGAACGCGGGAGCTTGCCAACTTTTTACTCGGAGTCGGCTGTGAATATCCGTCATTGGTTTGCACAAATCTAACAATATTTGTTGCACTGCTCAATGCAGGAACACAGCGCGGGTTTCGCCAGTTTTCAGGAAGTAACAGCATAGCGAATTGGCAGGAGAGAGAGACGCAAACTTTATTGGCGAGTCAGTAAGATTCGTGCCCGGCATCTTTTTAGTGGGCCTGGACACCTACCGAGGAAACAGTTCCAAGGCCTTGTCTTGAAGCAGCTTCCTCGGCACCCTGGACGGCCCAGGGTTTCGCTGTCAGGTTCGAGCTGAGCAGTGCGGTTTCTCAACGCGAGCGAAGGCTTGCAGTGAAGGAGACGAATGGATCAGCACTGTTCGAATTGTCTGTGAAACCCTGACACTCCCACAGCATGTGGCTAAGTGTGGTAACCTCTCAACACAATCCACATTTGTTTGTAGTGTAAATGTCTGGATATATGGCGTGCATAAGTCTAGGGTTTATGTATAAATCTGTAATTGTCTTTACTGCCTGTGTCCTGTTTAGCCGAGCGTGAGGGCTTGGGTATATGCGTATATATAACTGCTCGTGATGTCGTTGAACTTTGTTATACAACCTTCCCACGCCCAGGCGTTTGCAGTACCGTGAAGGTACAGACGGAATCACACTTGTTTGGAGTGGCAGAACAAATGGCTGTGGATGCTGTTGCTGTCTGCCGCTGCTAGCTCACGTTAGCTACAAGCTTCCATTCATGCTTGAATTATAGTGTAAGAGCTTAACATGCAGCTTTACTATTTTGTGTATCATAACGGCGTCGGCGTTTGCTTAGGTTTGCGGCAAACGGCAGCTGAAGCGGCCGGCTAGGTGCTCTGGACAGGTTTGATTCCGTCTGTACACTTTGCATGTGGACTTTCCGAATAATTTACATGTCTTGTGGTGCTGGTTGTTGTATGTTTTCACCCAAAATATAAGACCGCCTAAGTGTTTCATTTTTTCAGTAAACCACCTCAGGCATGATTTCACAAATGGCAGGTAGCTGAGGCATGCTTGGTACGCTTGTTGTCCCGGTTCTTTCCTTGCTGTAACAAGAATTTATGTCCATAAATGCTGCTTTGGTAAGCGGTTTGACACGCCACACCTTTGCCGCCTGAAGACTGGCATGCTGTTGTGCTCGCTATACAAGACCGTGTAGCGAGCCCAACAGCACGCTCGCTATACGAGACTCCTCTGCGTTATCTTTGCTCAACTTGTGCTTTACCTGCCACGGCGTTCGCCTGAAGGAGAAAAGATAGAGGAATGCTGCAGCGGCTAACAATTCGTCCTCGTAAAGTCTGCCGTGTTGAGAACATGCGATATCTGAGAATAGTGGGTCGTAGACTAGTAGTGTGTATATCGTAAAGCTGACGATCCAACGAAGCCGAACTTACACTATATATAGCACCTAGTAGCCGGACAACAAGACAAGTGTATTTAAAAACAATAAGTTGATAAAGTACAGTGGCATCATTACGCATAACACACTGTTTCAGTAGTTCTTTTTTTTGTAAGAAAAATACGGGAATGCAACAATCTCCCGAACAATATTGTTAATGAAATTGATAACGAAACATTTTTTTTTCGCATAAAATGCCCACAATATCACTGTCAATAAAGGTGTTTTTTTTTTTCTTTTCAGTATCCTTTGGATGCTTGTATCTGCTATATTTATTGAATCTTGCTGTTTGTGTTATGGCCCATGTGTACCCCCCCTCCCCAAGTAATACCCATGGCAATAAAAGTAAAACATAAATAAATAAAATAAAAAACAAAAAATAAGGCATGATTACATGAATGCGACAGATGCGCATCAAATTCGTCTAGACAATGGCAATTCAATAGCAAGGTGCATTGCACTAATCGACAAAGAGGGGTGTTGTTGTGAGTCCTGTTCGTATCACTGGCTGTAAATAACGAAGAGGGAACAATGGACCCCGTTGAGGGAACCCTGAGTATGCTTATTTCATATACAGTCGAGCTTGCTTATAACAAACCTGAGTGTGACGCGGCATCCGTTTGCTGTATCCCGAAGTCCGTAGTAAATGAAACACAGCTTTTGAAAAAAGTTGCGAGTGAAAACATAAGCTTTTTATGCCCCAAAAAGTCCGTGATGCACGTGTTTCGAATAGCAGAAGCGATAAGGGAGGTCTCGAGTTCATTTAAAACGGCAGGGTGTTCGTTCGCCGAGGCCCGTGGCATAAGCTGCACGAGGCACCGACTCCAAAGTTTAGTTGTTCTCGCAATCCGATTCCTCCAAATCGCTCTCACCACGTACTTCATTCACAATATCCTAATCCATGCACGGTTCCGCAGTGTCGGAATCATCATCGGCCGTAATTAAACCATCGCAACAGATGTCCCACCAGCTCTCCCAGGTCAGAGTTGATGACGCGCTGCCACAAATCGCCGCCGCAATGGTCCTGTTCGGAAGCTGCAGGCTCGGCATCGAGCCCGAACGACGTCAACGAACTTGGCCTCGCGAAAACAGTTTCGCGCACATGTAGCTGTCACCGCCGCCACGCAATATTTACGATCTCCACAGCTGAATACAGGGACGTCCGAAGCGGCAAGTTGGCTGCCATGTGGTTAACAGCAATGAGCAAGCGCTCCGCAATGCGGCACCTAATGCGCGGATTGCGCTCAAGCCAAGCGGTCACACGTTCGACGTTTTGTCGAGCCGCAGGAAAAAGCGTGCTAGTCCTCCCGTCGGCCATCATGACTACACACGCACACCAAGGGCGAGCAAGACGCGCACATGCGACACACATGCCAAAACGCGTGGAACAGCTGTGGGCCCATTTCCAGTCAGAAAACGAAACTAATTGGAGCCAGCGTGGCGGGTGTCGTGGAGCGGTGGAGACGGGCGAAGAGTTGTGATCAAGAGAGGAGAGCAGACTTGCGAGAAAAGGGCAAGGAGTTGCGATAAAGAGAGGGGAGGATGCGGCAGGAGGGCGACCTTGAAAACCAAAACACATGGGAAGGAGGCAGGCCTGGTAGGTGTTCTGTGGGCAGGTTGGGTAGCTTGCTTGAAAGGTGCGCGAAACTTGCACGTAGAAAAACTTGGAAAGAGTGCACCGCCGCCTGAATCGGTGCACGTGGCAGTGTTCGAAGAATCGGCGGCCGTGGTCAAAAAATCGTTTTGTTGTGCCTGCGAGTCTACGTGGCCTCACGAACTTCGATATTTCGCGGTTCGTTCCGCACAAATTAACGGCCCTTTTCACGCTTCCGCACGCGCACAGAAGGCATGCTGAGTCGAGTGCGAAGTGATCGAGAACAAGTCCTAAACGCAAAACGAGTCCCAAATTATCAGAGTCGGTGGGGTAGCATATGCACGTGCACTAGACGCAGACTATCGAATACAGTCGGTGGCCGACGATGTTGGCAAATGGACTGGTCACTCAAGGCCGGCGACGTCAACGACAGTACCAGCAATCAAAAACGGGGTAGATGGCTGACCGGTCTTCGAAAGATCGGTGGCAGTGTGAAAACGCAAGCCTCGTCTGGTGATGCGGGGTGCTCGGAGTAGCGGGGGGACAAAGGACAGAGGGGTGCGTAACAAAAGCGGTCGGCGAGAGCAGCAACTAGAGGGGCGCGGAGGCAGAATCGGCGTTTAACAATAAGAATGAGGGTATGGTCGAAATTGGTTTCCAGGGAAGTCAGCACACCAGTGATTCCGTTCGCTGTAACCGATCAGCGGCGCTCGGAGACGTTCGTTGTAAGTGTGATTTTGTGCCATTGAACCAATGTATATTTTCACAGTCACGCGGATATTGTTCGTTTTAAGCGAAAGTTCGTTTTAAGTGGTGTCGTTATATGTGGGCTCGACTGTAAAAAATTGATATTATATATACCTATAGCGCAAAAAAATAAGGAGGTGGGGGGGGGGGGGAGGCGGCTGAGCTATAGGACGAAGACTGGTACAAACATGCTTGCTACAGCATGAAAGCAGGCTATAATGGTATTCAGCGGAGCTGGGTGGTTCATAGCTGACGTAGTTTGAGCTGCAGAACTTGAAAAAAGACAGACAAGGACGTGACGAAAGTCGACTGTCTGTGGTATATAGAGCAGCATGAGACACTAGAAGCAGTCAAACAGAACGCATTTCGCCCGCATCCTGTAGGGTCCACTGCTG
Organism: Rhipicephalus annulatus; assembly: GCA_013436015.1. Lineage (NCBI taxonomy): Eukaryota > Metazoa > Arthropoda > Arachnida > Ixodida > Ixodidae > Rhipicephalus > Rhipicephalus annulatus. The sequence continues at coordinate 148,892 of WOVY01009735.1, read as the reverse complement.
GGGGAGAAGTGATTTTAAGTGAAAAGAAGAGAAAAGTGAGCTCCGTAACTGTCTCTCAGGGGGAGGACACCTCAACAGTAGCTCACAAGGGATGATGATAGAGAAAGAATTAAAAGGATAGGATTAAAAAGTAAAGAGAAAGAGAGAGAGAAAGAAGAGAGCGAGGGGCAGGGACGGAAGTAAGGAGAAGACAGGAAAGATGGACACGGTTGCAGAAGTCCGAGGATGGGGCGCCACTGACGAGAGCTCTTGTTGGCGTCGGGAGATAGCGTAGGGCAAGTCCAGTAGGTCAGAGCTACGCTGTCGTCAAAAATCGGCATCAGGAGATGGCATAGGGCCAGCCCAGTTGGCCAGAGCTACGCTGACGTCGGAGATCGCGAGGACACAACTGGTCGGCACGAAATCCAGCGAACGAGTCGCGTCTACTGCTGGTGTTTTGCTTGGTGTTGTGAAAGTGGCACTTTTTTTTCCTTTCGTTTTTCTCGGCGATGCTTTTATCCGAATTGTTTGCACGTCACTTATTTTTTTACTATTATTTATTTTTTGCATCTTTATCGAATCGTCGCTCTCATGAGTGCCCCTTAGAGGACCTCACAGCATTCCGTACTTCTCGTTCGGAGCACATGTTTCTGCTTGGTTAGTTATCTTGTTAGTTTGCCCACCCAGCACGTTCGAAGAGTTTAGACCCCATGAAAAGAGCCGCTGTGCATCCAGTTGACAGTAAAAACGACGCACGAACGCCTTGCGGCACTCGCGACGAAAAACCGCTGAAAGAGTGCGAGATTGAAACCATACAATCGTACTTTTTCTTCTGCAAAGCAGAAGAAACTTGGACCAAGGCGTAGTAGCTTTTGTATACCGCTGAACCACTGATATCCAGTGCACTCCGCAAGCAAAACTGCTCATCAGCGGCGGGTATCGCGCACAAGCGGTGCACGTTCGTCAAGAGTGCGTCGTCTGTGCGTGTGCGAGTAGAGCCTTACCAAGTTGCACATGAGTCATGGCAAATCGTAAGAATAGAGCTTCACGGAAGGGGAAGAGAGCCACTATCCTGACTTGCCGAGCACGAGCAGCAGCTGCGTTTTCACAGCACTCAAGGTAAGACCATTTCGATTACTGTGGTTTCTCTTTAGAATAAAAGCAAACAGTTGATGTATGTAACTAGAGCTGCACAAAAAAATTAGGGAAGCCTATTCACTACATGGAGTGAGTTTTGTGCCTCAGACTCAGTTCGGGTCCCATAAATAAAGGAAGGAAGCAGAAGGCAAAATGACGCGTTGTAAGCGATATTTTTTCTGTGATTAGCTTTAACTTGCCAGTTACACTGTTCTACTTCCATTTCATGTTGTAATGCTAGTTATTATGACTACATATGTATAGAGATGAAGTCAACAGAACGTTTGTTTAGCGGCTTCAAGTGAATGAAACTGTTCATAGCTAGCGCATACTCCGCATTTTTGGTGTACAAAACACCGGACACGCAGTAGCCCGCAGACGATACGCACCGTTGACAAAATTGTGCTGTGGAATACATGGTCTATATAGAAAGCCTCCCTCCTTAGGGCCGCTCCACGCGCTACACGCACAGCCGCAACGCACGTGCCGGGACCCCTACCACACGCAAGCGGGGAATAAGCCAATTGGCGACGCTGCGAAGGGTGAAAGAGCGTTAGAAGCACAGCTGGCCTGTGCACAACAGGAGCGTGTTGCATTGCGCATGTATAAGCAAGAGATGGAGACTGCTGTTCAACCTTGCGGGCTCTTCGTTGACACAGAGCGTTGGCAGCTTCGCCAGAGGGATTAAATGGGAGTGACGGGACAGTGGAAGTGAAGTGTCCGTTCACTGCGAAGGATATGGAGCCATATGAGGCAGCTAAAAAGTACAATCAAAGGAGCCAAAAATACGAAGCACCAAAACTAAGCCACTCCCACAACTATTACTACCTAGTGCAAGGCCAGCTCCATATTACTAAAAAGAGTTTCTGTCACTTCATCGTCTGCACGTCAAAAGGCATCCACGTAGAGCGTATCGAAAGAGAGGATAACTTTTGAAAATTTTGAATGCTTCCACTTCTGATCAGATTTTACAAAAACTGTCTATTACCTGAAATTGTAGATCTCCGTACCACCAGCAGCATGCCTATGCGCAGACCACCATGGAATGAAAAAGCAATTGAGTCACACCAGCAGTTCAAACAAGATTCGATGAGCAGCGAAGCAAATCAAAGTGGCGACTCCAACATTTGCCATGACCTCTAGTGCTGGCGCATGCCCTCTAAAAAAAAAATTCACTGATGATCACAATACTGCCTTCTTGTTGGAGAAACACAAACTGCGTATGAAGTTCTGGCTATCTTCAGTTTTAGCAACAGCAACTGCCGGCGCTCAAGTGCATTGCAGGTGTTGTGAACCAAGAGAAACGCCAGCCCCGCATCGGCACCGAAAGAGAAACCAGGATGCATGACAAAGGAAGAAAGCGAGGCCAGTGATATGAACAGACGCCGCGTTTACTCTATGGGTTACGCGACCGCGCAACGCTCTAAAGGTGCTAAATTAGGAAAAACCCCTTGATATTAACTGCAAATGCAGGCTGTCTCAAAATAGCAAAGACTCTTACTCAAACAACCCACGAGGTAGAGATTTACTTTCTTTCGCTGGGTGTGTCATATTGTGCTTTTCTTCAATGCCCGGGACACATGAACAAAAAGGATCTTTTGTAAAGGTTTGCGTGTGATAGGGCAATAAAAAATAATAATATTATAACGTATACCTTCATCCTCTGCAGCTATCACAAGCTCAGATTTGAAAGTGGTAATTACATCGCGCAAGCTAATGCTCTGCCAACTTGACAGGGTCAAATTCAATTTTTTTCCGAGGTCTATCGTTTACTGAAACTATCTACCTGGTTCTGTTCATGAAATAAATAGAGATTTTCTGGAGTCATTCGTGACTTCAATGTCTTATTTTCTCTCATTATCTACTCGTTGTGCTCAGGAGGTGACTATATTTGTTCTGTTGGAAATCTTTCTTGTAATACTACTATTGTTATTTTTCCCTGTTGTACTTATGTTCCACACTCCTGCAATAGACCTGCATTGGGCTGAAGTATTTAAAAATAAATAAATAAATAAATAAATAAACAGACAGACAGACAGACAGACAGACAGACAGACAGATAGATAGATAGATAATGTACTTTACAAGGCGTTTGAGTGATTTCATGTTTCTCTGGATGTATGCCTTGTACCTCTCAGATTGTTTTTTTATGAGTGCGTGTTTGTGTGTGATGTTTCGATATTTTCGTGGCTGTAACCAAGTGCTGCCGACGTTCCTTTTGTGCAAAATAAATTGCTGGAACAACGTAAAATGGCCCTTTCTTGCTTACTGCACGACAGCCCTTCTTTGCGCAGCATATATACTGCATTCACTAAACTTATTGCTTGAAAATATGTTAGTCCACAGAGTTACTTCAATTGGTCAGTCATACGTTCAAAAGCTTTAGCCAGTGAGACCAATCATTTTCTTCAACTAATTCGAACTATTTTGTATTGTAGACTTAGAGTGGGAATGGCAAGACCTTTGCATTGCCCATGTTTCGACCTTGGCATGCGCTTCAAGAACTCGAAGTGAATACGACCTAGGTGTAATACTGACATTGTGCGCTTAGAAATATGCATGAGAGATGCAGAGTACTCTAAGTCTCTCCCCCATCCCAGTCCCGGAAGGTTGACGTGAATTCAACCCGGCTGTTATCGCGAACATTTTGTACAGCTTGAGGTAACTGCCTAGAAAGTATGAGCTTGCAACCAATTACAGACAATTTCGGTGAAACGATCACTCTTCATGTTATAGTCATGGCCTTTATTTTAAAAAATGCGATTGAGGCAGCGGCGAATAGAGAAGTTTCTCTGACAAGGGGAATAACACACCAGGGCCATTGGCCACACATATGTGAGCCTCGTCAGAAGCGTAGCCAGAATGTTTTTTCGGGGGGGGGGGGGGGGGAATCGATTATACTTTTTGCATGTTTTACGTGCTTTCGTATATGTGGGTGTATATATACATATGCAAAACTAAAAAAATTCGAGGGGGGGGGATTGAACCCCCTCACCCCACCTGGCTACGCCCCTGAGCCTCGTTTATATGTCGCACAAGAATTAACCAAAACATGAATTCATATACTAACCTGCTGAAATTTCAATTACGATGAAAAAATGATGGAACATATAGCAAAGAAAACTGTGCTGCTTATGCTGTTGGCACGTGTTGGGCACCGTAGGTCACAACGGCCGCATTTCCTAGTACGTATTTTGCCAAACTAACCGTCTTTCGGACATACAGAAGTTTAGGTTACACGGTGAAGAAAGTACACGCATACAAATATAATTTCTTCTAAAATGAGACAGTGTGGTATAATGAGGGGGGATAAGGAGGGCGCTAAAATTCAATGCAAATTTTGCACAAAGGCGCTTCCTTCCTTTCCACTTTTTTTGTTCATCTCTTAATTGTTTTACCAATATCTCGCGCTACAGCTGCACGATAAGAACGGGCGCAAGTAAGAAATATTACATTTGATACAGACGTATTTCTTGCTCTGTTGTGAACTTCAACGGTTGTTACTGACTGTTGTTACTAACTGGAGTGGGGTAGGGAGAGACGGTTTAGGAGGACATAGCACTTTTTGTTATGTGATTTATTTTACATTTCTGGCGTTACGTATGAAGGAAATAAAGTAGCCCTACACCACTCGTGTTACAAATGACTCGGAACGAACACGTAACATAACGAACCCAGTGTGAAAAACTTACGTATACCTTGCAAAATGGTTTTATAAATACACATTTTGACCATACACTTTCTTCCATGTGTTAGAGGAAAAAAAGGCGCTCGAGACAGCGGACGAAATCGAACATGTCAGCTTGTGTCCCCAATCAGCATGGATTTCTGGTCGTGGTGAACCAGACCATGTGGGGCCGCGCAACGTAATAAGTGGCCAGCTGGGCTTCTAACACACATGCGGCCTGCTTGCTAATATCCTTTGCAACATTAGCTGCTTCATACCCGGCTGCTTGGAGCGGACAGCACCACGAGATGAGAACTTTTCTAAGCATTTGGTAATAATTAATAAAGTGCGAATAGAAGACCTGCTTTCACCATAATTATTGGTCCATGATTATTTGCATCATAGCTACTGCATAATTATAACGTTCTATTTATGAAATATTGCTCTCGATCCTTTCTCGAGATAAATAAAAGTTTTAGTGCAGATATCGCTTGTGTCAGGTTGCGTAATGAGATATTGAGTGCTAGGAGTAGGTAGCTTTTTACTCGAGAAAGTATAGAAATGGAAAACAGGAAAAGGAGAATTTTTATGAGGGCTGCTGTTTATGAGTGCAAGCAGATGACAACTGAATAGTGTCCATCAGTAAATGAGGTAGGACAAAACAACAGCAACAGAAGGGGATTATTTGCGTGCGCACACAAAAGGATGTAATGTCTCATGGTTCGCTTTTGATGTGACCTCCGTGAGAGAGTGTCACCCAACCTCGCATTCCAGCGCTGTATGTAATGGAGAGGTTGCTTGTGTAGGCTGCCAAGCTCAGGCGAGCGGTTTGCAGCGCCATTGTTCCTCCCGTGAAAACCACCACACCACAGGGGACAGGCACCAGTGAGCGATGGTCTTCAGATAAGGAGACAGATAGAGGGGTCGTTGAAGGGGCGAAAAGAAAGAAAGACTCTGCTGAAGGCATCGTTTTTTAGAGCCGCGACGCCACGCTTCAAGCCCCCCCCCCCCCCCCCTCATCCAGTGTGGCACGCCGGCACAGGTGTAGTACGTAATTACTCGAATCTAACGCGCACCTTTTTTCCGGTTAAGGGAGTTCATAAATCGCATGCGCGTTAGAATCGAGTACGAACAAAAAAATTAAAAAAATTACGGTCAATCTATTGCCATCGCAAATCCAAAATGGCCGCCCCCTACGTGCGTCGGCTATTTCTGCCTATGTGTTTACCAAGTGCGGCACTACGTACGTGTGCTGAGGAGTTCGTCATCTAGTAATGCATTAGCATCGACGACGTGGAAGGGCCGACTCCAAAAACTCGAGTGCACCACGATGCCGCTTTTAAAAGAAAAGTCATCGCGTGTGCAGAAACGGACGGAAATCGGGCCGCATCGCGGTCCTTCTCGAAACGTGCATGCGGGACCGGCGGAAACAAAAGCAGAAGATTGTCGACAGCAAAGCTTCACGCAAAGGCTTCAGTGAACCACAGCAGGGTCGGTTTCCACAAATTGAAGAGCTGCTCCGCGAGTATGTGCTTGAGGAGCGAGCGGCACAGCGACCCATGACGACAGAACTGCTCCAAGTGCGGGCTATGCAATTAGTCTTAGAAAAAAGTCTAATGCGGAGCCTGTTTAAAGCGAGCAGGTGCTGGCTAATTAACTATATGAAGAGGAAAGGCTCTTCCCTCCGAAGGTGAACATGCATATGCGAAAACTTTTGCGGAGAAGTACGATGAAAAGCTTTACAGTGTTCAGAGGTTCGTCCTAAACTTGCGGCGCAACAACGGCTACCTGCTTGGGCAAATCTGGAATGCCGATCAGACGCCTCTTTACATCGACATGCCTGGCACCACAACTGTCGAGAAGAAGGGGGCGAGGCAAGTTCGCGTGCTGACATCGGTCCACGGTAAAACTACAGTGACCGCAATGCTCTGTTACACGTCAGATGGGCACAAGCTTCGCCCATACCTCATATTTAAATGGAAGACAATCCCGAAAGGAGTCGTTTTTTCGAGTGGTGTGATCGTGCGGGCCAGCAAAAAAAAATGGGTGCGCGTTGCAATCGATGTCTTACGTTTTTTTTTTTTTTCCGCGGTGGAAATCGGGTGCGCGTTACAATCGAGGGTGCGGTAGAATCGAGTAAATACGGTAGTTTCACTTGGTTTCACCCCCGAAACGTTGTCCCTATAGTCCTGACTTGGTGGCGCCTTCTGGTGTCTTCAGCGGAACTACTCGCAGGATAGCGACAGTGGAACCGCTACCTTAAATAGACATATTCTGTATTTCGAATTATCGATATATCGAACTATTTTGCGATCCCCTTCGAGTTCGATATATCCTGGATCGACTGTACAGTCGCGTACAACTTTAAGTCCACAGCATTTCCTCCTGAAAGGCAGATGCACACATGCCTGCACCGATAAGCGCTCACTTCAAGCTGACATCAAGCGCCGATGATTTGGCCTTAGGAGAGCATTGCTGAGTGCAAGAGCACGACTATTTCTTCAAACGCAGACACCATCACTTGCTGCCTTTCGGTCGTCTAGGAGAGACCTCTCCAAACTTCTGAAGTTGTATCCGACTATAGATGTTGCCTTTTCCCAGGCTACATGCTTGTTTCTTAGTATTTTGGTTGCCTTAGAAATATCAGCAATGAGGCTCTATGGTAATTATGGCTTCTGATACAGCAGGAAGCCGATGGCGGAAGGCTGTGCACGCTGTCCAGCTTATAATCACCTGTTTTTCAAAAGCACAATAAGTGGTCAATAATTTTACTTTCACTTAAATTTTATGTGTTAATACCAGTCCTAACACAAAAAAATCTGAAAAAAAGAATAAAGGCATCGCAACATCCATTTGGAAGATGTGAATGTTCTGATAAATAACTAGTTTATTTTGCATTTTTCAACTGCTGTATTTTTCGACTATCAGCGTGCATGGGGCTGCGTATCGATAACTGTGATGTCACTTGTCCCATAGAGAATGCAGGGTGCACGTTTTGCAGTCTAACTACTAGTTCCCTTTCTCCCCATACGCCCCCCTTTTCCACAAGGACGCTAAGGCCTACCCCACCATTTAGGAGCTAAGAGCATTATTCGCTGCTGGTGCCATTCGCACTGGTTCTAGGAACCATAGTGGGAGCAGAGAGAGAGGATTGAGAGTGCCAATTCGAGGTTCAGCCACTAAGCATGGCAGTTATAAAAGGATACTGAAAAAAATTTTTGCCTACAATATTTTCAGCCAAATTCATAGATTTAATCCTAAAGTTTATAGATACAACCTTCATTCCAAGCAGAAAGTACAGGAATATAATGAATTTAATGCGTTGTTCACAGACTGTCCCGTCTAGCGAAGGCGCCGTGAACTGGAGGATGTGACGTTGTGTGGCGTCAAACTCGCCGGAAACTGGCAAGCCAACAATGCCAGCCATCGCCCACGTCTCTCGACTTGCTTATCTTCCACTTCGGTTCTCGAAACCAGTTTGAACAGTAACAGCTGCGAACAATGCTTTTGGCTGGTGCAAAGGGCCAGCACTTTTGAGGAAGGGAAAGAGTGGAGTGAAAAGACAGCTGGAGAAAGGAAGAGGAGGACAAAAACACGTGCATCCTGCATGCGCCTGGGTGAGTTTGATGTCACTGCTTGCGCTCGCGAGGAGCCGCCACACGCTCACAATCCATCGAAAATGCGAGAAATAAACTACGTTAATTAGAAGAGCAGAATCTTCCGATTGGAATTTTGAAGCTTCATCAGTTTTTCTCAATTTTTGCTCAGTATCCCTTCAAATTTATTATTTTCCACTAATTTCTCCTCAAATAAAGGTTGTATCTATCAATTTCAACACCAAATCTTTCAATCTGGCTGAAAATTTCAGTGGCAAAATTTTTTATCAGTATCCCTTTTACGCCTGCAGTAGATAAGGCATTTTTGTTCTACCACATGCTAGAGGTGCTAACTGCAAAATGAAATGGGCATGTACAAGTTGTCAGAACCCTGTTTGAAGAGCTCTCTGTTGTGTTTTTTTATTGTATTCATATTTTTATTGCATAACACACCTACATATGCCCACGGTGTAATGAAGCACATATTGCATATCACAAAATACAGATAGAATAATCTTTAACATCATGATTAGAGTCCTATTATCGACACCTCTTAATGCATAAGCATTATTTGGCTCAGTCCTGAGGGACAAGCGTGCAAGTGTTTCTGCCATCTGTGTACCACCACCAGCTTTTCGAAACACAATGACTAGTCAACAATTTTATTTTTACATAATTTATGCATGTTGCCACATGCCACATACCATAGATCAAACAATTATGCTAAGCAGAAAAATACCATAATAATCATGGTGGCACTTTAGTTTGAAGGAGCACAAAGAACAACCATGGCGGGTTCCAACATTACTGGACGGTGACACCGCTTGAATGCAAACCTTCACAAAGCGACTAAATCGTCTTGCACAACACATCACTGATGGTGAAGAGCATACTTAGTGAGAGAACAAACCGGCAAGCATGCATCTGTCTTGTCCAGGCCACATGCCACATTCTAGTGCAGTGAATACAACCCCAGCAGATTGCACACACGAACGTCCCAAACACAGAAAGTTGAAACCAAAGCTGCACAAGGATCAGCTTTGAAGGAACACAGTAGTCTTACCTCTGCCCCCAGCTCCTCTTCCGCCACCACGATTCTGCTGGTTGCCAGGTAGATACCTCGCTAGTGGTGTCAGCTTCCGGGGGTCAATGTAGAACTGAAAAGTTTGGTGTGACAACAAAATAAGAGCGACACTAAAAGAGCGATAATCGTAAAGAATGTAATTACACATGCAGAGAGCAGACTTGGTTGCATCATGAGCAGAGGTTCCATAATCTAAGCTGTCACCTCATTATTCGAACATATTCTGGATTCTTACACAGCACTTCTTATAAAAGCGGCTTGAACAAAAACATAATCACACGAAAAAAAAAAGTTAGAATTACATTTTAATGCCCTCCATGTCCTGAAATAATAGTTTATCTTTCCTTCTGGTAACCCATCTAACATTTTTTTGCTTGTTATCTCTTACCCAAAGAAGTAAATATACACTACATACAAGTGGTAATACAATGAGTATTGTCATATTATGGTCGAACCCACTTATAACGACAAAAGTTTTAACATGTTTACATCAGTTATAACAATGATAATAATGATATATGGCAAAGATTGGCACAAGGGCCATTTGATGGTTAAAAAGTGCCAGTGCGTGATAATCAGCGTGGACAATGATAAGTTAAGTGGGGTCCCAAATTCGCTGGACATCAGGGAAGCTCAATAAATTTTAAAGGTAGAGCGTGGAAGAGCGGCAGGCGTTAAGCAGCCAAAATCCGGGGAAGCGGGAGCTTGAGTCTGGTGCTGCTACTGGAACAATTCGTCGTCGTTTTCGTTTTTACTACAGTACCAAAATCATGAGAGACCTGAAATATGAGAGACATAAAAACAATTAAGAGATGGTATGAGCACAAATGTAACGTCAACGCCCGCGTTCCGTAATGAAGGCACCGCAGCAGCCACCCCTTTTCAGAGGTCGCGCCGGGAATTACCAGGGTAGATAACGTGACCACAATGAACATTCTTTAAAACCGCGAACAGTGAACCAAGCCAGCAAAGCAGATCTCCACTGCTGAAAATCACTGGATGAAAAGGCATTTGCTCTTGGTGCAGTAATGATAACTGCTTTTTTCTAATAGGATCTAGTTCACTGCATTGTATTAAAATAAGAAGCACAGTCAGTGGTTCGCCACATTTCTCGCAGATAGGTGGATCACCACTAGACAGAAGGTATGAGTGCGTACTGTGTATGTGTCCTTTAAAATGTTACTTCAGTACAGTGGAACCCCGATTATACGACCTTCAAGGGACCACGTAAACCTGTCGTATAATCCAGGCGTTGTATAACCAAAAAACTAAGAATATAGCAATGACACTCAACCTTGCCCCAAAAAATTGGTATAGACCGCCTGAATAAGCCCACTACACGACCTTGTGCCTCTGCTTGAAAGGTAGATTAAATTAGTCTTGCCAGCAACAGCTAATGGCAGCGTAACTTAGTTGAAAGAGGTGCGAGCGAATCTCATTCTCAAAATTAAAAAGAATTGAATCCAATGGGCATCTTTCTACCAATAAATAGAGTAAAAAAATTGCCTGCGCGTGAAGAAAAAAAACCGAAACCGTGTTGCCAATAACCTCTCGTCAGAAGAGTGAGTCATCTCTATCACATAATGGAGACCGACCACGAGTGGGCATAGAATGCCTTCATGCGCGACTGAACTATGCACGCTGTAATTTGTGGCCGTGTGAAGTGCAACTAGTGATCTCCCGCTGTCAGTATGAATGTCGACGTCAAGTGAAAGTAATCTTTCACAGTGAAAACAGCTGCGTCGCACCCTTATGCGTCTGCAAGCCTGTGACTGCGAGTGCGACAAAGGCAGGAGATCAGCTGTATGTCGACCAGAAAATGTTTCCATGGTCAGAAAACGTGAAAATATCAGCATTTCAGCCGGCTGAAGCTACTTTGTGCGGATAGAGCTTGACTAGGTACCGACCCCAGATACGTGCACACGCGATTGCGGAGTGTGTAGAAGCGCATGAACTATCAGGAGAATAAATTTTCCATTCTAAGAAGACATCTGTCTCACTCTCTACTTTTCTAATTGTCAACCTAAGGAAACACAAGTTTATATTTTGCACTCGTGAATATTTGGTCCACGCTCGATTCGAGTAAAGGCATTCTTTTTTCTTTTTCACGAAATCTGAATGTCATCGTAAGATGAGGGGTCGGGGATCGGCGTAAAACTGCGTCTATGACCAAGGTTTTTAATACATTACCGTATTTACTCGCGTAATGAACGCACTTGCATGATAAACACACCCCCAACTTCAGTCATCAAAATTCGAATTTTTTTATTTTTTTCCCCCTGCGTAATAAACGCAACCCCTACATTCATCCGCTGCAGTCCCTACACCTGGTGCCTCCTCACCGGTTGGTTCTCTTCCGTTTTCGATCACTTTGCCAACCCCCCTCAACTACCTCGGCTTGCTCCCTCCCCCACTTCGCCCGTTGCCGTGTGCCCGCCGCGCCATGTTGCTTTTCTTTCTATCTGTGATAAACGCATCCCCTACATTCATCCGCTGCAGTCCCGCTAACCCACACCTGGTGCCTCCACAACCATTTGCTCTCTTGTGTTTTTTATTACTTTGCCGACCCCCCTCAAGCACTTCGGCTCGCTCCTTCCCTCCCTTCGCCCGTTGCGGCGTGACTAATGCTTTTCTTTCTTTCTGTGGGCGGCACGTCCCCCGTTTTATCTGTGCGCTACAGCAGGGTTCCCGAGCACATAGAGTTTCCCAATATACACTAGAGGGAACTGTGGCGCTAGTGTCTATGGGAGCTGCAATGCACAGCGCTTCAGCGAGCATGGGAATGATGGGTAGTACACATATTTGTCTAAACTTCGTACTTCTGGCCTGCTCTTGGCTCCGTGTGTGTTCGTGTGGCTTGAAGCTGTTTTTTCACGAAACAAAAATCAGCAATGTTTAGCGATTGCGCTTCACCACCCTATTTTTTTTATTTACCTTTTCAAATTGGGTCACGAAGTTCAAAAGGGTTGAATCTTTCTTTCAAAACAAAATTGAAACACAGCAATAAACAAAGCCGCAAGTACGATTCACCACCCGCAAGTACAAAGACTAGGCAAATGTGTGTACTTCCCATCATTTCCATGGTCACTGAACCATCGCAGCGCCAGAGTGCCCTCTAGTTAATTTTGAGAAACTCTATGCCCGAGCAGTGCGAGTGTAGAGACATCGCAGCTGATAAGCACACAGAGAGTGATGGTCAACAAACTGCCCGCACCACCCCCCCTTCTTTTTTAGCTTACTTTTCTTCAGTCTAACTGTCCCTGCATTCCTGAACGCATGCTTTTGGGCGTCCCTCGAGATCACAGGTACCGCTGTTGCGGTTAAATTATTGATTGCAAGAAAAGACAATCGCAAAGCGTTTTTATGGCGGTGTGCGGGCGGCCCGGGAACAGCTTGCAGAAGATAGCGCCATCAACCACCAAAGATGAGTAAAGTGCAACAAGGAAGCTGTTTCCAAACAGTGTAGATGTGTGTAAATTGTGAAAGGCTAAGCGACCCAACTTTTTTTTTGCATTACCACATTTTTTTTTTCTCCCAAAAAAGTTTTCATGAGATTTACCCCACGTAATAAACGCACCCCCCAACTTTGCTCTAATTTTTCAAGAAAAAAAGTGTGTTCATTACGCGAGTAAATACGGAATCCCGTGGGGATTTTGCCGGGGCCTAACCGATTCTTCGTAAAATGCAGGTCGTCGTGAAACCGGGAGACGTAAAATTGAAGTTCCACTGTAACTTTGATACTGGTGGCCACTTACCATGGTACGGCTTGATAACATGTTTATTTTGAGTGTGCCTACCCCATGTGCTCACATGTGTGGACATTCGCTCCTCTGACTTACGGTAGAGAACGATAGTCCAAGCAGCCCTGCACAAGCGCACACGTTTTTCTTAATCTACACATACTCACAGCCACTGTCGCCTGGTGTGTCCACGTGAGGTCAAAAATGCTCGGGCATTGAGACCTCTAGCGATTAGTTAAGTTTTCGAGATATGAATTTACCTTGTTTGGTACAATGTTGGTGCAGAATAGTAGACATGTAGCAGACAGGCAGATTGGTACTTTAGCACAGTTTGGCGCAATTGGTACAGACATTGAATCGCTGTAAAGAACACTGGTGCCTTTTAGGAGTCCTTTCATACTGAGAAAGGTGCTTTATCTAAAATCCCTCTTCTTCCAGGCAATCCAACTTACAGTATCATGTCAGAGTGCTTTTCCTCAGACCTCTATGCAAGCAAACCACCCTATCGACTGCCAATTTAAACAGATAAATTAAAAACTACAATCTTGAGGTCACCATGTTTTCACTTTTCTCTACATATCATGCTTCGAACATACTGAGCACCATTGCAAGTGCCCAGAAGCCTTTTCTGCTAGACAGCCAAGATCTTAGCATACATAAAATACACCCACAAGAGCGCTTGAGACAACCTGGTGAAAAATACACAGTGTATAACAGAGCCAATCGTCCCATAAAAGAAATCTTGCAAATGTGTGTCTAAATATATGAGTGACGAGAATTTACGACCGAAGAGTCACAGGCAATAAACACAGAAAGCAAACCCAAGAGTCAGCATTTTCAATACTAGAATGAGAACAAGCAAAGTAGAGACAATGGCTGGCTCACCTTCTGCCTTTTGCTGAATGAGCTGGCCTTTACGTCTTCCTGAAGCTTGACAGAGACGTACTTTGATTTTTGCAGTCAGAGGTAACAAAATTAAAGTTTCACCGAAAGGAAGGGAGTTCATTGCGATAGATTGCGATAGTGTTAGAGAACTCTACAAAGCAATTCGTTTTATCATCCTTACACCATTTTTACATGCATAATTTCCATACCCCCAAAATATCGGCCTGGTATTTGAAACAAACAACTACTTTGGCATTTTTTAATAACAAACAACCAGGATGTGCTACACTGCAGTTTGCAGTGCAAATGAAATAAAATGAATGATTTCCCAAAATTTCGAATGGCCAATTCAAGTCATTCTTTTGATATTGAAACAGTGGTGCCAGTTTCACTGCTATGGCAGTAGTTTCAAGCACAAGTAGAAACGACATGCAAAAGCATCAAGAATGCACGTATTATGGTGCATACTATTACTGTGTGCATGTGACCCTTTTGCTCATCACAAGCAGAGTTCAGCTATATGTATGCAGCATTTCGAACAGCTCACAGGCAAAACATTATAGGTCTATTCGTTTCACCTGCATTTCGTGAAATGGTTCACGGAGGCGCTGCACTTTGGCATTCGTTTCACGAGTTCAACGTGGCACCAGTGGCACCGCAGTATTCATTTCGAAAAAGTGCAGCTGTCGTGCAAGGCTAGTTCACGAATTCCCTGCACCTGCTCGTGAGGTAGTGCTGAGTTCGAGCAGCACAGAATGGTTGCAGCTGCAGCAGACAACATAACTGATGGCATTCGTGTCTGTTTCAGCCTGTGTTTTAGCGGCATGCAACACGTATGACGGTGAAGATTTTCCAGTAGGCACATGCCAGGTAACGTAAGCGGCGGCATTTTATACGAATCACAGCCTCCACAACCCTCGAGACAGCCGACGAGTAGCATAGCGCTTGCACGACATCTGCACTCTCGTATTCGTTCCCGCGTCTCGTCACCACACTTGCTCAAACATCACCTGCACGAAGACAACACCCAGACGGCACCACCGTGAACTAGTTCTGGAAGTGCAGGGTGAATCGAATGGACATTATATAATGCAGCATATTAAACACATTCTCCCTGGACTAGCAAAGGATACATAGTCTTTGATAGGACCGAAGATCTCGTCAACTTTGCCGATGGGCTGTTTGTTTTCCAAGTAAAGTGGAGCATTGAAAAAAGGCACCCGTTCTTCTGTCACTTTGGCCACCAAGTCATCCTGGCATGGATGGCTCAAGTAGGCAAACTCTACAAAAAAAAAATGTATATGAAGATTACTTCTAACCTGTGGCAATGATATACACAAACTTGTTGCGTACACATGGAGACGAAGTGTTCAAACTCTATCTGAATGGTAGCCGGTCTTTAACAAGAGTAAGTGAAACACTAATGCTAAAACAAATGAAACCACAACTATCTGGACGTAAAAACACAAGGTACTGATGAGGCAAATCCACATGAACACCTTCAGTGATGCTAGCAAAATCAACCGGTTGTGCGAATCAAATGACAATAAAAACCAGAACAGAAAAAGAAGAAGCAAGTATTAGTTTATAACACCAGCCCTACAACACATCTTAGACTTTTTAGTTGCTCACTCCACTTTTTAGTTTCTCATTCTATCTACTGAGGCATTGGTCGGAGACAAATAAAAGCAGATACCTACCTACCACCTCGTCAGGAGGCGCCATGTCAAAGTCCCGTCGAAAACCTCCACCCCTGCCACCGCGGCCTCCACCACGACCGCCAAATCCGCCCCTATCGCCTCCCCGGCCTCCGCCAAAGCCACCGCCGCGGCCACCTCGAAAGCCGCCGCCACCCCGAAAGCCGCTGCCACCACCACTGCCACCGCGAAAGCCTCCACGGCCTCCGCGGAAGTTTCCGCCACCACCAAAACTCATAGCGCTGCAAAAGAAAGCACATCGTCACGTATGAAGAAAAAGAAAAAAGACTAAGTAACGAAGCCAATGTCATCCAGTTCGTCAGCTCTTCAGTGAAAATGATGAAGCTGTTGTCCCAAGGACCGATTAAGAAATCGCCACAGAGTTAGCTCTATGCAGCAGTATTGGTGCCCAATAAGTAATCTAACACATTCAGCAGTAACAACACTTGGTTGAACATGGTGGAACATGCAGGAATGCCATCATGTTCCGCACACGTTAACCAGTAAACAAGCAATGAATCAACAATAATATTAGAGAGGAACACAGAAAAGTGCTACAATAATCAGATAGCACTACAAAATTGGTCAGAAAAAAACAGAAACTAGAAAGACCAGCAATAAACTGTCTTCCTATTTTCTTTGCCACATCTAAATCAGAATAACTATGCAAAATATGGGATAACCAGGAGCAAAAGTAGAAGCGCTGCATTTCCTCCAATCTGCCCAATCTCATGCACTCTTCTCAACTTGAGCATATCGTAAAAAACAGCAAAAGTTATGATGCCTTTACAAGCCACGCACAGTGTTCCAAACACACAATAGTGCTGAAACATACCCTTTCATTCAAACCTGTGTTGGTTGAATCACTGCCTGAAATGTTTGTCTCCCAGACGGTACACTAAAGTGTAAGCTAGAACACTATTCAATGTCTTTAGAATAAATTTGAGATCACAAAAAATAAGCAATAAAACATTTTTATAAGTGTTTCTGCACCACTTCACACGTTTCACTACCTTTTTTTTTTGAAGTACCTAATTACAATGTCACCCAAACCGACACAGAGTGTGCAGGTATTAAGAGTTTTTGAACTGCCTGCAATGGTACTCTCACATCAATGTAAAAAAAGACGCCACATTACTCTACCATTATATTCTCACTGGGTTATAAGATGACAAACCTTGCCTAAACGTATTTTAACACTTGTATGGAGAAATTACTGGGTATACTAGGCTGAACCATGATACAATTGCGTTACCTATGCGTGATTGCTTGCTCTGGCACCCGACTTAAACAATGCCAAACAGAACCCTGCATCGCTCGCCTCGCCGCGGTGGTCTAGTGGCTAAGGTACTCGGCTGCTGACCCGCAGGTCGCGGGATCGAATCCCGGCTGCGGCGGCTGCATTTTCGATGGAACCGAAAATGCAGCAGGCCCGTGTGAACAGTTTTTGGTGCACGTTAAAAAATCCCAGGTGGTCGAAATTTCCGGAGCCCTCCACCACGGGGTCTCTCATAATCATTTGGTGGTTTTGGTACGTTAAACCCCACATATCAATCAACCCTGCCTCGCTGCTATTCATGTTGCTCATGAGTTACACCAATTCCGAGACTTCCCTACCTGTTAACGAGTACGACTGGTCACTATTTTCGTACCTTGCTAGCGTTTGTTACTAACAGACAGCGATATTCTTCTCAGAGAGCCACGAGGGAACATCATATTCAATGCACATTAATCCCAGAAGTAGCTGTTCTCGTTCGCGCAGGATGTTGATAGAATGAAGGCAATCAATGTCCCCGGACTTACGACACTCGCATACCGTCAGCGAGCCCCGATCTGCATACGTTAACATAAACACTAACCAATGCAAGTGTGAAGACACAGGAAAGGCGGTCCAGTCTTGTGTCTTCTTCAATATTTTACCGAAGTAAGGATATTTTAGAGACGTTCAATGCATCGCAGGCAATAGCAAGAACTTTGATCTCAAAGCGCTGCCCTCCTCCAAGTTCAATTTGATCTTGCTTTGAATTGTCTGCCCACAGAATGATATAAAGAACTACAGCGTAAGGTCGAAAATTACAGGCTGAACAGAAGTTGACAGTGCCTCTACGAGAAAAGCCGGTATTTACCTACAACCGCTGTGCTAGACTCGAGCAGGGCTATTCGCGTTCTAGATGGCTATCAAAGTTCGAGGATGCACACCAGTCATACAAATCAACAATCGGATCACATCAAAGCAGTACCTTTATCGAACGCTAAGGCAGAGAACGTGCGGTCACCACGTGCAAGAACAACCGGCGTTGGCCAAAACACATGCAGAAAGAAAAAAACGAAATGCAGAAGCGCCAGTTGCGCCACGCATGTTGCCAGACCCTTTATATCTTTCTCTGCTATTTCGTTTTACAAGGCGATGTTTTTTAGTGCGCATGTAAAAAAAAATTACGTTTCGTTAACTTCAATGGTTATATGTACGTCAGTATAACAGGACAGCTTATGGCTGCACATAGACAGCAAAAGTCTGAACTTTCACAGCTGAGCGGTTTCACAGCCTGTGACTCAACCTCGAGGAACAAACATATAAATACTTATTTGTATACGTCCAGGTACGTCTCTGGCATGGAGGAAGGAAATTCATGGTCTCTGGTATTGATTACGGAGCTCCACCAGCTGGTAGGTGTTCTGTGGCTCCACTTACGGGTCAGCGCTCAAGCACGAGTACTGATCATGATGACCCGACTGGTTCTTCATTCTAAGGATGATGTATGCTGCCTTTTTATTTTTAAAAGGGCGTCATGTATACTACTCCTTTTTCTTGTGGAAAAGTCTACATAGGCCAGTCTGGAACATATCTGGAACATTTAGCAGAACCTTATACAGCCATGTCCCTGACTCTGTATAGTGCATCTGCAGCTAGGCCTGATCCGTGGTAGCTTGTGGAAGTTGTGGGCTCCGACGTGGTGTGCCCAAGAGCACGCGTGACCTAATAGACATGCTGGGCTGCTTTGCACAAGAGTGACCATGTTGAAAGGTGTGCCTGTTTAACCGAAGATGCATGGTTCCTCAGGGCGCTTTCAGCATGTGAATTCTGAAAATGACGCGTTTCAACTGATAACGCATGCTTGACTAGGCAGTTGTTATTGTGCCTGGTCAAATATGATACGGTTGGCATTGCAAAACTTCTTTAACACCAACCACTCCAGTTCCAAATTAAAGCACATTGCACGAAGGAGGTAAATAAATAAGCGCGCCTGCCACCACAATTCGCATTTTAAAATTTTACATATTTGCTAACACAACCAAATGAAGGCATGACTTCCCCGAAAGGCCATGTTCTTGTAGAAGTGAGTGCTCTTTTTGGGGAAGTCACACCTTCGTTTGGTCATGTTACGAAAGTATGTGAAATCATAATTTGTGGCAGCAGGTGTGCTTTCTTACCTGCTTCGTGCACTTTGCTTCAGTTTGGACCTGGAGTGGCTGGCACTGAACAAGTTTCGCGATGCCAAGCGTTCAGCAGCCCACATCACTGAGGCAAACTGGAACCTGAAGATGCCTGCTCGCATGACCCAGGAAGGCCTCACTAGCCTGGGAAATGCTCACATTGCAAAAAGTGTACGCTATGTACTCAACAAAGGCCCAAAATTTAGCCGCAAAGCTCTGTTGCTGGCTCACTAATTACTGCCATTGCGCCGACGAGTTGCGGCAAAAGTCGATGTCGCAGTTAGGGACTATTGCTTACAAAACAGTGTCTAAGCTCTGGAAAGAACAGAGGAAAAACCCTCTTTGCCAGGAGGGTATGTTGGTGGGTGTTGTCATTCTTCAAGTGCAACAATTTGTGCCCATTTCAAGCGGATAAAAGTAGTGGCTCCGTAGTAATGGATGTAGATTTGTGTAACTTCAAGGCAAGACAAGCAGTCTACATGAGCTTCGTCAAGTTAAAAGTCATCAAAACAAGAGTTTTAAAAAGCAAGGCAGTGGCTCTGAGTAAGGACTTGGAACTTGCACGACTAGCAGAGTCTATTGCATACTGCAGCTGGCAAAAAGAACACCCTTTCTGTGTTTTTTACGGCCAAGACACATAAGCCGGGTGTTTCATTCAGGACAATTGTGAGTGATTGAGGTATCTGACAGAACATGATTAGTCAGTTTTTAATGAAGTGGCTAGATTGGGTTGTTATGAGAGACCCATTTTAAACTGGTAATTTTCCATTGATTGATTGATTTATGGGGTTTAACGTCCCAAAACCACCATATGATTATGAGAGACGCCGTAGTGGAGGGCTCCGGAAATTCAGACCACCTGGGGTTCTTTAACGTGCACCCAAATGTGAGTACACAGGCCTACAACATTTCCGCCTCCATCGGAAATGCAGCCCCCACAGCCGGGATTTGATCCCGCGACCTGCGGGTCAGCAGCCGAGTACCTTAACCACTAGACCATCATGGCGGGGCTTCCCATGTATCATCCACTTTCTTCACGGAATCCTTCGATGGGTACTTGTTCTTGGTAGATGTTGAAGACTTATCTTATTCTGTCCTGCATGGTGAATTGTTTTTCTACATAAGAAGTTGCACACATGAGAGTGGTGTGGTTGCCTTCAGGAATGCCGCGGGCATGGTAGTATAAGCTTTTATGGCCCTTCTCAAGTTTTATGTTAAAGGTAGCTCGTATGTTGCTCCTGTGTTGTGCCATTTCTTATGCTTGACCGTAACCGCTTTTATTACGTTCCACTAACATTTTAATTAGTGGGAGGTTTTGGAAGTTCTTACGTATGACGATAATTTTTTTATTATTTTAAAGCAACTAACCACATATTAGTGCATTGTTAACAATGTTCTAGCAGGCTTTCACAAACTGAAAAAGGATTGGTGTTTACACATGAGTTGAAGGCTTGTGGCTTCTTGCAGTTTTTGGCTTAGCGCATTACCTTGCAGAGTCGTCACGGCTGTTGGATTTTTTGTCTAGGTGGGCTGAGAAATTGCTTACATACGAGTTGACGCATTCCAAAACTGTAAAAAGGGCCATAGCTGAACAATGCCCAGAGTATGCACGTGCAGGGTCGTGCTCACACGT
The DNA here is from genome assembly GCA_013436015.1 of Rhipicephalus annulatus. Classification (NCBI taxonomy): domain Eukaryota; kingdom Metazoa; phylum Arthropoda; class Arachnida; order Ixodida; family Ixodidae; genus Rhipicephalus; species Rhipicephalus annulatus. Next base: position 128,039 of record WOVY01009735.1, on the reverse strand, counting down.
TATGCAGAAGACTATTCTAAACCAATTGGACAGGTTGTCTGTGGTTGGTTTTTTTCACATCTTCCTTAACACTGTAGCTGAGTTGCTCCACTAGACTATCAAGAGAAAACACCACGGTACTGGGGTAGAGCAAGAGCGCAGAACAGCAAGACCTGATGTTGTACCGTGTATGCACCGAGCTGCACACGACCTAAAAATTGTCGCAAACAGAGATGGCATGCCGATTCTTTTTTCTGCGCCACCAAAATCATCTCAGCTTTCTCATGTATACTATCTGATGGAAGCAACAAATGTGGGTACAGTAAGAGGCACACCAATCATACACAAAATGTGTCGTGGTCGTTTATGAATTTTCACTATCCGACGGCAAAAGATGAACATTGGCCGGGCAAGAATAAGCGTGAATGAGCATGCACAAAAACATGAGCTTTCGTTAAAAGATAAAGATGGGGCACATTTGCTGACGCATTGCCATTCTCATAAGTGTGAGCCGTACCTGGATAAGATTTGGATTATGGGCAGAAGCAGGGACACTACTACTCGAGAATGCATGGATGCATTCTGTATAAAATCACGAGGTTCATTAGGTATCAGTGATACTTTATCTTTCTGGTAGGTAGAGAGCAAGTTCACAGATTGTGATTAGTTAGTTTGCTCTCAATGCGAGCCTAGCTTACTCCACACATGTGTGCCTATAATTTTTTATGCAGGATATGATGAATAAACTGTCGAAACTTTGAGCTCCCCTAGACCCCTTTTCTCATTACTTTGTCATTAAAAACAGCCATATATTTGTGGCTTCTACAAGAACATGTACCAATTAGAATAGCAAAGATTACTTCTAGCCTGACCTTTGTGTCTTAAAAATACGTAGGGGCAAATTTCACATAGAAGAGGGACACCATGTCTGGGTGATGCAGACCAGGGAGACATGTGGCTATGACAAGTAACCGATATGCAATGACAAGGCGAATGAATGCAGTGGTTGTGCAAGCATTCCAAGCTAGAAAAAGGCTAGCAGTGACCAGTGCCTTCTGTCACATAAGTCATAAAATAACAAAAGCAACCACCATCACCTCTGCCACCATCTTGAACGTAAAAGCACTGCCAAAGGCTGCATTCATTGTTCTTCTGCACAGGCTTACGGCGTGCAGCTTCATAAAAGTAAAGCGAGGGCACATAAATGCTTCAATGTGGTAGTATCAGAGTGCATACTCGAATCTGTTGCAGCAAAATTATAAAAAAAAAAATCACTGCTTTTTTACATAGCCGCTTTAAAAAAACATTAAATCGTTCTGAAGACGTTACATTCTACAGATATTTGCTGGTGACTGGAAATTCTTCATTAGATTAGAGGCATCGTAAAATGGTTTTGCTAGATAGAGTTTTATTAGTAATTATCAGTAAAAATTACACATTGAGGAGCCATGAAAATTTTGTAAACGGGGGGGTGGGTGCTGGAGACGACGTTTTTACAAGGCGCAACAAAATTTTGAGAAATTTCACTCAATACAAGAAGCATATTACTTTATCATTGTGTCTATCCTAAGAAATGAAGTTATTTATAATATAGAGGAGCCAAGAAATGTAACTTCATGCTATTTAATATTGGGCACACACACCAATGAAGACCAAAAGCTTGTATGGTGCACTGACTACTAAGCGGGGACAAATATGCTAATCTGATGGTGAAGTAAATATCACATCTTTTTGATTAAAAAATAACACGCAGAAAAACTAGTAATAAGACACAAAATGACATTGTACTTCCTAAAGAATGAAATGTCCTTCAATTTTTCATGCGATAATTGATTTAGCAAGACGGAACACATACATGTGCTTGAACGTATGCATAGTGTTCATGTGATGTCACTTCCGTCGATGTCGCCATCTCCCGCCATGCCCGGGTACCTCGCTGTGTACCTACACCAGTTAGCGTGCTGCAGCGTGGTAGAGCATCGGACGTGTTATTCCAAGGTCGCAGGTTCGGTTGAGGGCTCGTCATCTTTTGCTGTGCGTGATGTTTGAAGAGAAACCGTGCGGTTTTTCGTTGTCATGCTTTAACGAGCTCATCGGGTCAGGAAGGCCTCGCTTGTTCATTCGATACAAGACCGGAAAATCAAAACGTGTGACACGTATACCAGCCACCGCGTACACCGGCTGCCCGCCACGATCTACAAGGGCCCATTATCTCGCCTTTACTACCAATTGTGTGGTCTAAGAACAAGTGAAAGCTCAAAGTCTCTCGAGCCGCAATTTTAAAAGTGGATGAGCGAAGCGCAGACCTCCCATCGAAAACGAGTCATCATGCAGAGCTAGGCAAGTTTACAGGAGATATATTATTAATAACAATTTTAATATATTGCTACGGCCCACACTACCAAAGCGGCAGTACAGCTCCCCGAGTGTGAAACACTGCTGATGTTAAGTGTCTTTGATTGAATTTGTGGAAACAACCAAGGAATATATTATGCAAGGTAGAGACTTCGCGTGGTGCGTGCCGCGCTGATGCCGGTCACTTTTTTTCGCGTATGTTATGACTCATTTTTTACCTTGTATATTACTTTTGTTGTTGTGCGCTAATATACAGCATTGTCTCTGAAAATGATGCAGACCGTTTTAGGGAATCAATCGACCGGTTTTTGAAAACCTGACCCCCCCAACTCGAACCGATCGGCTATACTTCAAATCGCGAGTGAACGAATAGCGTTTCCCATCCAAATTCACAGTTTGTTTGAATGCAATACCCGAATTCCCGTGATCGCCTTCACAATTTTAACCGCCTCCCTGACACGCTGATTGTGCACGCAGCAGTCGCGGACAAGTTTGTATATACAGTACCTATCTCTGTTTGCAGGTACGTGCTTGGATATAGCACTTACCCGTAATGAAGTTACACCTGAAGACGCAAATATCACCGGTTCTTCAAGTCGTTTTTGTTAATCTGTGCCAGCCAAACATGCTGGTGCTTTTTGGAAAATCGCTATGTGCGTTCTCAATTTTAGGTGATAACTTTCGGCAAAGAGAACACCCTGACGCTCTCCTCGCTCTTCGTGGACTGTTATATCAACTTGCCTCACCAGCAGCTGATAATTGCTATAACTTGCATCGTTAGGCAAAACTGAACGGGCGCATGCACGCGGAAACAACACGGCAGTGATCGGCCACGGAGTCAATAGGTACCCAGGCATGTCGGAGGCGCATTTTGGAAGTGACGAATCGGCGCTGCGTGATGCATGGGCGCACTAGGTATTGTAACACAGGGCAGGACTACACGGACACCAGAGAAGGGACAAATCGCTCTTGTGCCCGCATAGTCGTGCGCTGTGTTAAAATATGTTAAAGTATATACAGTCACCAACTGGTCCAGCTTTCAGTACTTTAGGGTACATGTGTTTATTTGCAAACGTCCCATTACTACAGAACTATCTACCCAGTATGATGCACCTTTTCTGCATAATTTTGATAGGATAGCTTTGTATATGTAGTAAACTGTTTTTCTTGCATGCTCGTCTACTGACGCAACCAGCAGCCAAGAAGCTAGAGACCACAAGAGCGTACAGAAAGGGTTTGAGCATTCGCACGTGCAGTCATACCGGTGTCACACGGGCACTTTTGATTGCAATCAGCTAGGGCGTCTGCGCCAAACTAGATCCGGCGCAGCAGCAACAGACCTGTTGATCTCCATCAAATGTATTCGAGTGACACCAGCATTAGTCACCGCTAACTGCCCAAACTAATCGGATCAAATACGGTGGAGCCGTCATTTAAATGCGATATAAAAGGGTATGACATAGCAAACAAGAACCCGTGTGACAGTGGTGTTGTCAGTACAGTGTGTCAGACCCTAAATTTCATTCGAAAGTATGTCTGCACAAACATGATCACGCTTACGCGGGTGTAATTCAACGCTACGGCTGGCATGAACCAGCCAACACTAAGGTATCATCAAATGTGCAGGGAACTAAATTTGTCAAACCAACCACCACACAGCACACACAAAACAGCCAGCACTTGAGCATATCACACCGACGTGGGATGTTGGTCATTCAACGCTACCGCTTGCACGAAACACCCACGGCGCTCCATCTCCCCCTTCTGAAGGATCGGTCGGCCGAGAATCACTGCCACATCACCATATTGACAAAGAATAATACCGCAACACACACACACACCGCCGCACAACACCAAAATCAACCTCGACCAAACTAGAGGAAGCGCAGACAGTCGACGTCGGCGCACCGCTAGGGACTAAAGCGCCTAAAGTGCCAACCACTGAAACGCGTATGCACGCGCCTACGCGTCAAAAGCGTCTAGTCGCGCCTGTGGAGGAAAAAAGCGCGCAACCACTGGCACGCGTCAACCGCGTTGACGCCCACGCGTAGAGGTGTGCGCCGACTGGTCGGCGTGCCGCCGCCGAGAATTTTTGCCGCGCCGCTGCCGCCGACGCGAACTGATCGGGGCGCCGCCGCCGCCGACGTTTTTCATCGGCGCAATTGGCGCGCCATTTATGCACCAGTATCAAATTTTCAGTGATTTGTCTTTTTCTTTTTCATCTTGATTTATACCTTCGTTTCGCATTTATGTAGAAAGTAAAAAACAGGCTTCTTAGTTATCTTCATCCCAGCTTTAGAGACCGAGAGTACCACTATGAACAGCGGCACAAGTTCGGCGGCCGCTGCATGAAATGACATATTCGACAAATTGACAAAAAATAAATGTAACAGTTACAGTAATGCATAGACGCTGCCATCTTAGGCTTAAGATCAATTTTCGCTGGTTTTCTATGTCGTAATTAGCAATGATTTTGGTCATACAACGTTGAATGTACTGGCCCAGCGTGTTGATGCGTGCGAGTTCACCGTATCACTATTCGAATATTCGTATGGATGCAAAACGGCATCATAATCAGTTCAAGATGGCAGCCTATGATCGTGCCCGAAATAGGGCGTATACACAGAAGAAATGAAATGGTAGCAGTGCAGAACGAATGCAGCGCGTTAGGTGAAGAACTACACAAAGCCCCGAAGGATGAAATCGAAAGGGAGAAGTTTGATGGAGATTAGAAGCGTCGAGGCATAACACATGCTCGAACCTACTCAGGGTATATCATGACCTGTCCGTGGTGTTAAAGTTGATAATTTTCGAGGATGACCACTCATATGCAGCGTCTCAACATGCTGCAGAAAATATTTGATGCATTTTAATTCAGGCATCAGATATCCGGGATGAAGATGCCAAGGCAGTAAGATGGCAAGAGAGAGAAAGGAAGGCTGGGGGATTAACCAGATCTTGGCATCCGGTTGGCTGCCCAGCACTGGGGGCGGAGAAATATGGGCAAGAAAGGGGGTGTAGAGAGACAGAAAAGAAAACGCATGTGCACTCAGGAGTAGGATGGCAAACTTAACAGAAGATTTATTACATTCTGTACAGACAGGGCGAGAGATCTCTTGCGAATGAGCTGGGTGGCTCATTATAAAGTGTGCGTTTTGACTAAATCAGGGAATGGGTCCAGAATGCGCTGTTGAATCACGGAGGACACACACCATTTCTGACGGTGCCGCTCACACTCGCTCAAGTCGTCTTTGATTGGGGCGTGGACACCACACTGCACCTGTGGCACCAAGAAACCACTGTGGTCGTCACGTCGAACGGCTTATGGTGTCGGAATGCCACCTTACTTCCCGGCTAAGATGGACAAAACATGGCGGACAGCAGGCTGGCAGCCCTTCGGTGACTTGTTTCACGAACAAAGAACGCCGCTCTCCCCCGTCGGCCCAGGCGCCGCGTGTAACAACGCTATATAAGTGGTGAGCAGAGGCGTAATAAGCTTGTCTGAGGCCACCACTTTTAAAAAGAACGAAATAAAATTTAAAAAACTTGCCTGCAAAAAGTTTACAAAAGACGGCTGGATTCGTCAATAATGCGGAGACAGACACTTGAGCGACATGTCATATATGACGTAGTCCAGCAAACATGTTTTCATCACGTAACTCGAACGGACTTACTGGCACTGTGAAAGATGAATAATAATTGTTGTGAACAGTGGTGATGTACTTCTGTTGCGAAGGTAATGCTGAGAATTAACCAAATAAATCTTAACTTTATATTCAGGTCTTGATAAAAAAGTTAGTCAAGTTAGAAAGCTCCTCAGGTGGCTAAAAATAAATTACTTCACCATACTTTATGGTGAAGTAATTTGCAAATAAATAATGCAACCTCTGTTTAATTGATATTCAATCACGTGACTGCAATCAACGGTGTGTCGTCGCTATAAAACTGGAACGTTATCTGCGGACACGAGCGGGCGAATGCAGCGGAGAACGAATATGTCATGTAATAAAAGCGATGTGATGTCGCACATATTCGCCTGTACAACTCCGTGCCCTTTTGCTTGCTCGTGATGTATTCGAAGGAGCTAGCCAAGTCTCGGGTAGAAGTCGAGCAGAGTAGCCGGGGCTGATAAGAGGAACGTTTATATACACTATTTACACACTAAAGGTAGCTATATGTTGATGGTAGCATCACGGAAGCGTGATGGGAGCTTCTCGGGGATGGTCCAGAGCATCTCGGTGCTCGCGTTTTAAACCCTGGTCTTCTTAAAATTATCTGCAGGAAAAAACAGTGGACAGTTTGCAATAATCTGCTAGGCAGCTTTTCTGTAAGGTTAGTTTTTCAACCAAGAACTCACGTTCACAGGCTGCTTTTCTCGCTCATTTCGTTTTTGTCATTCCTTTTTTTTTAGATCTTGTTGTTCTCAGGTGCCTTCGCTGGAATTTGGAGAGGTGACATTTTGTTGTACTCGCGTGCTCAAAATGAGAAACAAAAGCAGTCTGTGAACGAGAGTTTTTGGTTGAAAAACAAACCTTACAGGAAAGCCGCCTTGCAGATCACTGTAAACTGACAGACTGCATGTCAATTCAGTTCAGGGCAGTCCGAACAAATTGTCGTCTTCATCTCCGTCCGCTAAATGGGGGGGGGGGGGGGTGTAGTGGTTATAAGAAGGTGCTTAATTTCTGCAGCCCAGCAGGGAGCAGCGAATAAGGATTAAAAAAACGAGAGAGGGAGAAAGGGAGAGAAAGTCAAACACTGCCTTCTTTTCAACCCAGGAAAGAGAGAAGGTGCACGTTAAGTTTGTCACACGGCGAGAGAGAAACATAAGGTAGGTCACAGTGCAATAATACGCACAACACATCACAGTGCAATAACATTGCATCGCATGTGCAGAATAGGGTCTGCTGCGCTAGGCAAGCTAGGGCTTGTGAGAATGGAAGACTTGCAAGCACCACAGAGTGTGGGAAACATACCTGACGAGGGATCCCAAGCTCTCGGCTAATTTTTCAGCGCGTCTCTTGGCACGTCGTAAAAATCAATCAACCTCGATTTCAAACAGCTCTTCCTAGGCCGTCAGTCAGTCAGGCGTGTCCAAAGAGTTTTTGACGAGGGGAGCCAACAGCCCTAAAGAATTAGAAGTATGACTTTCGTGTTGTTGCCGCTTTTGGCGCACCTCGAGAGCGTCGATCCGGAACAAATGAGGGTAGGCTTAGCTGCAATCGTCCCCCGCGTCCAAGCGGCGCCCAGCCAAGGAGGCCTGTCTTCACATCTTCTACAGACATACGCACATAAGCACGCACAGTTTCACTCCGAGAGGGAATCGGTAGTGGTCGCAATGACGTACCTAACGTGCATCTACTATAAAAAGGCGTGCAGTGTATGCGATAGCTTTTTTTTTAAAGTCTTGTAATTCTAGTATATTTTCATTATATAGCTGAGGTATGAGGCGGTTGTTGCTTGCATATATTTGGGCTAAAGTGCTACAAATATTTATTCGCCGCGCATGACTTCTGGAAATGATACTCCCCCAAAAAAGGAAATCACTCATCACTCCAATATATTTTAAACTAAGTTCGCAAGTGGGAGTACTTTTTCTCTGTCTGCGCTTTTCCATGGTTGATGAGTGTTAAGCCCCGCTGCTGCTTCTATAGAATGGTGTATACGATAAGCCATATCAACGCAGTGACAGGATTTCCTACATACTACCAAGCATTCGATCACCAGGAATTTTCCCTCCGGCATATTCTGATTGAAAGAAGCGACATATTTTGGCTGAAAACCCAGTTTGTGCACTGGGGCCCGGTGGACAGATGTTCCAAATTGCAACTCTTGTCATATTTGCAAGGTGTTTCAGCGCGCGAACAAAGGAAAAAAGGACAGGGTAGACAGAAAGAGCACATCAGGATCGTGTCTTGTCAAACAAACTTGATGACTCTGTGGTTTTTAAAATCTGCCGTTTTGTTGATGATTATCTAGTGTTGTTGAAATGTGACAGTCAAAATTTTCCGACCATTTCCTCTGACGTGTTGACTGTTTTCCGAGAGTGCCTGAAACCATTAGTTTTAAGGTATGAATCACCCACTGATAAACACCTGAAATTTCTAGATTTGAAGCTTTTGCTAGAACCCCGACATGTTTGCTGGATGTATGAACCAAGAAGCGGTTCATGGGTGCGTTTATGTCGGCCAAACCGGCAGGTGCATAAACGACCGCCTGCGAGAACACCGAAACAATGTGCACAATGTGGTACAAGGGCATCTTGGCATTCATTGCCGAGATTGTGGGTGCACCCCCCTCTTTGATCAGTGCTCTATATTGGCAGGGCACAGGGAGCAACTTACCCGAGAAATTATCGAAGCCGAAAAAATACACGTGCTAGGAGATAAATGCGTAAGCACTTCATCGATTGCTTTATCCCAGGCTGAACGTGATTACCTGGCTGGGCTTTGAGGCATTAGAGGACCTGTCACACGTGCTGTTACTGGTGTGTAGATTGGGCTTGTTTTTTACCTTCATGCTCTGTAATCTTCATTTTTAGACGTATAAATTCTTGCCACTCTGCGAAATAAAGTTAGTTGGAAGTCAGCGCTCTTTCTGTCCACCCTGTCCTTTTTTCCTTTGTTCGCGCGCTGAAACACCTTGCAAATATGACTACGCACCAACTAGCCCAAGCTTCCACTCTTGTGTGCAACTCTTGATCATTGTGAGCGCGAAGACGGCAAGTGAAAGCCTCTATGCTGTTGTCTGTACGGCCGGTGTAACGAAACCCTCTAGTCTTGAGGGTGTTGGGCTAAACCATGCACTTTGCCCATTGCTATTTTTCATCATGGCGTTTGTCTATTAACTGACTTGTGCTATGTGGAGCACGCGGCAGTAGTGCCGAAGTGCTATTTGGTGCTGGTACAAAAAGAAAACTAGTTTGGATCGCTTCTTCAATTAGTCCTTCAATTAAACCCATGCTAGGGGGCTGCATAGAAGACTATACGCCTGACACACTTGGAAAAGTAAAGCACATTGTAAGAGACTACTTCTGCTAATTGAAGGACTTGTAGACCATCACCATTTAGACTTTGGTGTTCTGCAGAAAAATCCGGTTTATGTACACTGGGGCCCGGTGCACAGATGTTCCAAATTGCAACTCTTGATCATCACGAGCGCGAAGACGGCAAGTGAAAGCCTCTATGCTGTTGTCTGTACGGTCGGTGTAACGAAACCATATATAAAAATATTTTGCTTTGGACTCACTCGGACTGAGACTAACGAAATTTCTCTCTATTTAAACTCACTCAGACTCAAACTCACCGATGTTTTTGTCAGCCGGATCCACTAATACTTTCCTCAAATATACCCACTCATACTCAGACTGATAAAAAACGTTCCTCCAGAGGACTCACTCGGACTAATAGACTCGCCAAATGTTTCTGAAACAGACGCACTTGGATTGAAAATGAGCGATATTTGACTTGGTCCGGCTCATACAATAAACGTCGAAGAAGCACCATTGAAAACACATGTGAAAGAATTGCAATTGCCAAGCAACCTATATATATATATATATATATATATATATATATATATATATATAGATATATATATATATATATATATATATATATATATATATATATATATATTATATATATATATATATATATTATATATATATAATAGCTTTCAACATACAAAAACAAGTTATTTCTACTGCCTCTATTCATATTAAAGAGAAACTTAACATTACATGCAATTTCCGCGACAGACACATGCGCGCTGATAGCACTAAATACAATAAGTACCATATGAATTGGCTCCTGTAAACACCTGCGCTATTTTGAAATTTGGTGATACTATGCTGGTATATACATTCGCCCACGCTTGTGATTTGGTCATTCTGCGGAATGATGTAATATAAAATTTTTGTAAGCAGAAAATCTGAGAACCATGACTTGAAAGGGTCGCGTTCTTTAAAAAGTCTGTTACCTGTCTCGACTTTCGTATCAGGTAAGGTGCATTCATGGTTCGTTATTCATCAAGTCTTCCTGCAAAACACTGCAAGAAAAACTTGTCTTTATCGGAGGGGCCTGTGGTTAGTGCACATGTACGTCTTATCCTACATAAGCTGAGTCTTTCGACAATAACTCATCAGTTGCAATACAGCGCCTGTGTTTGCGTCTTTTTAGGTGGGCATGATTGTGTTGTATTGTATGCTGCTTCCTCAATAGAAAAATAATGACTAGGTCGTTAGTTACCTGCTGCAACAAATAAAAAAAAAACAAGATGCAACATTTTTTTTCTTTCAGTACTCCTCTTTCTGCCCCCCACCACCCGCGCACACGCACACCAGAGCTATAAGCGTCCAAGAAGGAAGAGGGGCTGTTTACGGTTGCGCACCTGTCATTGCTTCTCTAAATGTTTCGGTGTGAGGGGGTTTATCGGAGCAGCGAGGATATAATGTACGACAGGAATCAAAGGTGAAAACTCGACATAAGCCTGTCTGTTTTGGATAGAAACTGAAGGAATGAGAACTCCAACCAAAATATATTTAAGGAAGAAACAAACCCTGATGTTTCGAAACTGGTCCGGCTTCTTTTTCAGGGGTGAGAGATTGGCTTCAAAACGTCGTTTTTTTTATATGTTTTGGTTGGACTTTTCTCATTACTTCAATGTACGAATAGAAGTGGGGATGGTGGTAAAGGAAATGATTGCCCCAATGGCTTTCGCAATACTTCATTAGGCAAAATATTTTCTCTTTTCATCTTGCTGTGTAATCTCTTATAGCCTTCTCATGACTCTCGGCTAAGCTTTGTATTGTGCTCGGTAGCTCAGGGTGAGGTGAGTTTCCGCGAACCGTACCTGCCTTCCAAACCAGTTACTGCCTGCAAGCTTCCCCTGAATGGGTGAATCTGTGGGTGAAGAAAAGGAAAAAGAGGCTATCTTTCCTTGCGAGAGCAGGACTCGGTGGCTTGAAGGGAGGCGGGGGGGGGGAGTGGAGAAAAGAGTTCAGAAGTAGGAAGGAGGAGAAGGTTTGGAAGAACGTGACGGCCATGGCTGCCAGAGTAGAAAGAGAATAGGAGCCGTTGGCAGGGCAGTCCGAGTTGTACGACTTGGAAATGTGGGGCTGCAACCACGTACGCACATACCTATGGCCATTCCCACAAGAAAAAAATGTCCTAGATCTCCTTTCTTGGGCAAGAATACAGAAAACTAGCTAAACTAGAAAACTAAAATAAATAAACAACCGATAATCCAACCACCGATTGTCAACACAGCTGCGGAAGGAAGGAAAAACGTAATCCGTGACCCCGGCACCAGCGGCTACACAGAGGCATTTATTCGCAGAACACTGTGTATAAGAAAAGACATGAGAAACATGACACCGATGGCACTGCAACGACGCCGCGTGTAGACCCAACTTGAGCGCAGGGAACAGCGAACGTAGAACAATAGAAGAACACTGCGACACTACTCGCAACATGTTCCCCCCATACCAGTCCCGAAGGCACGGTGTAGAGCTCGTTGCGATTTGTAGTCGTTCTGCATTCCTTGAAGAGTACAAAGAGCGCGAAAGATTGGGTACGAGAAACTTGAGCGTAGAAAACGACCTTGCCATCAAGCCTTTTGCAGTGTGGACTGGAAAAACGCATTGATGGGTGAGGGACCACAGGACGTTCTTACGCGCTTCAAAGTTGACTATGAATAGAAAAGTGTTTAAATGGGAATGAAAAAAAATCTACAAAAACACAGGCGTTGCTATGTTGTGTCGGTACAACAGAACTGCAGGCCTCTAGGAAAAAGATGGCAGCAATATCTCATAAAGAGACTCGAGAATTAAAGGCCTCTCTGACTGCTGAGAGCTAAAACAATTCTTCGACCACGTTTCAGCTTGTATAAATTTATTTCCGCGAGTGATGAAGGATCACGTACGGAATGAACGGTGCGTTCCTGCCTTCTTCCTTCTTGAAATATGAACGCGAGAATTTTCATGGTACCCTAAATTACGCAGCCGCTATTTAATTGGTAGCAAATGACATGACAAAAGCCCATGGCCTGTGTCATCGTACATTTTAACAAAACTTGAAATACAGCCAGATGACGCATTGTTATCGGAAAATTTTTAGCGCAAACTAATGCTTCCTAACGATGTTCACAAGCACCCATCCTGTCTCTCTCGTTCTTCTTAACGTCTTATTTAGTGCTCACAACTTTCCCAATTGCATATTTATTCAAGAAAAAACTGAAGTGGCATCTGAGGGCACAAGCAGTTCAACGCAATAGAGAGAAAGAACGGGTGCTCGATTGCTCATGAATCGTGCTGATTTCTCGTCTTTGAAGCCACATTAATAATGAATCTGTAGCTTAGGACTTCTTCTCCGTTGATTAGGTACATAATCATAGATGAAGCTCAGTGTAGATTCCGATGTCACGTAATAAAGGTGACCAGTAGTGGCACATGTGTCACAACAAGCTGCAGAACCCAATTCCATCCCTTCGTACCGTCATGCTCGTTTACTACAAACGTTTGTAGATTGGATTACAGAAACAACATTAAAAAACCGAGAAATATTTATTTCCTCCATTCGTTAGTAAAGCACTTCGTTATGTATTCTGTTATCTGGGAGCAGATAACGTGATGAATTAACATAAAGTGCTGTTTCTATTTCACCACAGTCAGCGAATGGTGTACTCTACAAAAAATCACCTACATTAAACTTCGTGCAGCACAATGCATACAATCCTCAATTACATCGCCAAAAAAATACGGGTTTCACGGAAAGAATTTCCTAATGCTTCGTTATATATTCAAACGTCAAAGTTAAAATAGCACCACCATGAACGAGATTAACTCCATGGCTGAATTTCACTGCAACAAGCGCTTGAATAACTGCACCTTCCAGGTACGCAATATACATTGCATGAGGTTTTAGATGTATGGGGACATCATTAGTTCAGGTTACATTGTTTCAGCGTAGAGTTAGCTGCTTAGTCACGTTTACTATACTATTTAATGTTAATATTTCACCTCATCGGTGATTTAGTGACGGTTATTTCATTTACACATCCTTAAATGAGAGTTATAAATAGTTGATATCCAAGTATTTTTTTAAATATTTATGACTGGTCTTTATCAAAGGACCTAGAATGAGTTCTGGGGAGGGAGAGATATGAACAGTTTTATCATTTGAAAAATAAAGTTTTTGGCTTTACTAGCCAGAACGTCAATACGACAACAAGGCACGCCATAGTAGGAGGTTTTAAATAGTCGGAACCATTGGTCGGCAAAATAATTGGAGCCTACATAGACTCGCTCAGTAAATGTGCTTTTATCTTAGGACTCGATATAGGGCCCAGAGTATAGCCGGTATTTTGGTCACATATAGGTGACCAAAAATATTTTTCTCTGCAAAACATTTTCGCAACAGACTGCTTTCAATGGAGTAATTCATCTCGACATTTTTCGAATATACCTGAGGTAGCCGCCAAAACACCTTGGACGTTTGGCGTGGAATGACCGATCAAAGTTTACGTCGATACCTATCACTTTTAGTCTCCACTGACTCTTTCTAAGTTCACGTTCTTCCTTTCTTGACATTCAATTTCACAATAATTTAACAGATCCACAATACATTGGTTCTATAGAAGAAAATAGCTTGTGGTATACCCATCTAAAATCAAACTTGGCCGTGCACTTACGCCCCATCTCACTGTTTTGTATCAATCATTTCACCGTTCTCATCGTACTTACCTTATTGCCACGTGGTGGCGACGGCAAAGAATATGGTACTTGTGTTGCTCAAGGCGACACTTTTTATTTCGTGAACATGTGCCCAGAAAAGTACAAAGTACTAGAAATTCACGCTTTACGCAGATAGCGGTGATCAGAACATTGGTCGTCGATAATATGGTTTGCGCGAAGGTACATCGCCATATATACCCGTGGCATCGAACGTCATCCATATTGTAGGTGTCTCAAGCTTATCAGAAGATTCTAAAATAATCTAGAATTTTCTCAGACTGCCAAGCGTGCTTTGCGCAAGGCAATTGATTAATATGAGGTGTTTAACGTTTCAAAACCACCATATTATTATGAGAGATGCTGAAGTGGAGGATTCCAGAAATTATGACAACCTGGGGCTCTTTAACATGCACCCAAATCTGAACACGTGGGCCTACAGCATTTTCGCCTCTATCGAAAATGCAGACGCCACAGGCGTGATTCGATCGCGCGACCTGCGGGTGAGCAGCCGAGTACCTTAGCTACTGAACCACAATGGCGGTGTCTTTGTGCAAGACAGTGACATAAAAATACAAGTGAAGTGGCAGTATAATAATGTTGCGATAAAATTTCAGCAGATGCGACAGCCTCCACTGTGGATGCTATTTTCATACAGAACCGTCAGCGGGTAGCCACGCGTTGCTAGGTGGATCGACGTCTTTGGGTACTTCGAGTAGGCTAAGTTTCTACCTAAAACATACGGCGTGACGACAGCACTCACGTTGCCTGTAAATTTTAGCGAAACGAAGTGCACGTTTCGGTTGGATGATATGCATATTATTAAGAAGCTGTTGTGTATTCCTCAAAGGTCGAGAACATCAATGGTCGAGCGAACCTTCACTATCACGTGCTGGATGAAAGGAATATATTTATGTAATGTTTACAGCCAGCTTATAGACCGCAACTGATGGTGTGGGCCGACATCACTCCTGTACGTCTATACATTTAGGGTTGTATCCGTTACCGTAAAAGTTAACTAAATACGTTACTCGTTGCTCTAATAAAAAAGAGAACGGTTCACGGCTCCACGTTGTATATATACATAAAAGAGGTAACGCATTACAATTACCGTAACCGAAAAAAAACATAACGAATGTTACCTATGCCGTAGCTCCGGAATGATCAGTTTTAATCAATGTGTCTTTGCCGCAGAAACCCACAATCAGAACTTTTAAATTTCAAATTTATGTTTCACACGTACTAACCCAAGCAAGGATTATACTCAATGTTCAATTAACGAGAATTATTTGTACAAATGTGCTGAACCTTAGCAATGTTATATAAAGGCTTAATGACGCCTGCCCTTGGGATGGGTTCTGACTCGGCAGTGACCCAGGGTGAAACCATTTTTTTTTTCATTAGAGCATTAGACACAAAGTGAGGTTCAATAATCTACGGTATTCACAAAGAAGCTATCATTGAGCTCTCAAGAAATTTACAACAATTGGCCCTTTCTTGATCCTTCAGCACCTTCAATAAAGCATGTCGAAAGCGGTACTGTTGGTCCTAGCAACCGAAATGGCCCGCCGCGCGCCAGTAGGCAATCACGGAGGCCTACGGAGGCCTACATTGGTGCCTTTTTATTGGGGAGGGGGGGTATTGGGAGATGTCATGGGGAGGAGGGGGACATTTGCAAGTTTGTGACACCAGATGTGGCTTGCAGACGCCTAAGTCTAGAAAAATTACGAAGGGACACACATCTTGCAATAGCAGCCAATTTGTTTTATTATTTTGCAGGTTTTATTTTTGTTTATATAAGAATTAAAATCATACTTAGAAATCAAATTGACAAACGAACGTAGGTTCCCAGCACTCGTAATTGCATTCTTCTATTGAGTCTTTTCCGGAACTAGTCGAGAGTGGCAGTTGGGATTTCAGTTGTCTCACACACCTGATGGGTATTGAGCACGTGTACACGCTACAGAAAAAGCATTAAAAAGTTGAGTGTTTTATACATACTTTTCAAGCATTCTTATTTGTGACGTTTTTAAGAGAAATTTTGATGGGGCCCACTTGTAAGGGGTGTCCCCCTCCCCTGATCGAGCACAAAGGGGTCGGGGAGTCAACGTTCTCTGCAGTCGTGGTCAACAGGCGTCCAGGTCATGACCAACATGGACTGTGCATTTGAGAAAATATTGCATTTGCTCTCATCTTCACATATTGCCGTCGACAGGTTATTGTCTTGGGGGTAAGAAAACCCTTCTTTCAACTTGCATCATGGCTTAGCGAGGGGGTCGTGTTGCTGTCGCTAGAGTGGGTAGCAAGTGCTGGTGCGGCTTGAAGGGGTCAAGTGCCCCTTTTGCACCACGCTTATGTCTACACTTCATTCATTGAACACAACGGTGAGGACTAGTTGACTAAATGCGCAGATTTGTTTTCTTCCGCATCCTATACCGCTACATAAAACATTCTCATACTGTGAAAAGTAGGTATTTCGATTTGTTTGAAGGAAAGCAACATTCAAGGCATGACAGATACTCAAAAGAGCGGTTTCCTGCAATCGCAATAAGAAAACTCGTAGCAGAGGTGCTTCTTTTTTCGTGCAGCGTACAATGTAAAAGTGAGATCCAATTCGGGAAAAGCAAACTGAGTGACGTGCGTCGGTGCTTGCTCAATGTTCAATGAAAGAAGGTTTCATGAAGTATGACGTAGCCAACAACAGAAACAAACTGCTGCATCTTAAATTTAAAAAAAACAAGCAAAGTGCTGCACATTTGTGGTAGAACATGGACATAGATTGAAATACGCGTTTTTGATTATGAAAGCGAAATAAAAACTATTTTACAAAACGCTTTGCATTCATAGTGATGTCGACACATCTGTGTAGTGTAATTAGTGCTATTTGGATGAAAATTTCTGAATTTCAACCAATTCAGTAACCTCTGGCAGAACCTCTTGAATTTTTAGTTTCGGTTTCCGCGCCGCCGGCGCCACCGCTGCCGACGAAAATTGGCCGCGCGCCGCCGCCGATAAATTAACCGGCGTGCGCCGACAACGCCGCCGCCGCATATTCTGAACGATCCCCATGCCGCCGCCGGTCGAAATCTCCTCGGCGCACACCTCTAGTGCTATGTCAGCCCCATAGAGGTGCCCATAGAGTTTCTCAAAATTACCTAGAGGGCACTCTGGCGCTGCGATCGTTCAGCGACCATGGGAATGATGGGTAGTAGCCTGGTACCGCCCGTCACCGTGATAATAGTGTCGGTCGCGAGTGCCACCGCGCAAAGCTCGTTTAAAACTGAAGGCAGGCCAGCTCCGCTGGGAGCGCGAGCCATTTCTCGGGCATCTTTCTAGAGGAGACGTTGGCCGGGCTTGATCAACGCCTCCTCTAAACAATGCCTGGAGAATGGCTCGCGCTCCCAGCGGAGTTGGCCTGCCTTCAGTTTTGAGCAAGCGCCGCGCGGTGGCGCTCGCGACCGAGACTATAATCACGGCAGTGGGCGGTACCAACTAAGCGTTCTTCATCTGGAGCCCATAGGGGCGCGGCAGTCGAGAGTTATTCGAGACTAGCAACTGTGCTCTACTGTCTCCGAGGCATGATTTAAGATCAGCTGCACGATGACACAATAGTAGGAAGAGAAGATCACTACATGTATGCACAGAATGAATGAGAGTGCACTAGTACTGTACTGCACTTTGTATAGAGAAATGCAAAAAGTACCTCATGTGACTTACTACCTTTCAGAACTGTGCATGTATTTATCTGTTCCTCCAGACTGTAATGAGCTGAAGATATTATTAGATGGTTTCGAACATAGAATCTTTGTATGTGTTTTCAAGGACTGCTTCATTTCTGCTCAGTTTTTAGTATACACATTAACTTGGACTATATATGCATGCACTTAAGCATATTCAAAATATCAAGATAATCACTTTAGCTATGTTAGAAAACTTACCAAAACTTCTGTACGGTGCTCTGGTGCAATCCTATGATAGGTAACTGTCCCATAAAAAATTTTGGGCATCCTATATTGCATTATAGGGTATTTTGACTATTTATGACATGTGAAAACCTTCTACACAGTGCTTGGCTGCAATCTCAAAACCAATTTCTGTCTCATCAAGAAGTGTCGGATGTATTTTGTAAATGTCAAAGGATATTTAAACTAGCAGCAAACGGTGCAGAAACCTTGAACACAGTACTGATCTGCAATCGCAATCTATCTTAGAAGCCATTTGTAGTGCTCTCTAACACGTTCGAATAAAGTTATCAAACACTGGAATGATCTACTTGGTTTGGTTCGTGATACCAGTGTGTCTAACTTTTTGGAAGCACTTGTATCATAATAATGTTCTATTTCTCTCAATTCTTACCGGGGTGCACTCAGGAAGTAGTCACATTTGTTTACGTTGGCACACTTATTTTGATATTACTGTTTAAATGCTTTCATTTTGTATATATGTACACCACTCCTGCAGTGGCCTCACATTGGGCTGCTGTATTTGAAAATAAATAAATATACCACCCGAAAGTGTTCTACGCTGTGCTAAGTTCCAATATGATCACTAATATTTGTTGCATCATGAAGAGTCGGGTGAGTTTTATTCCATAAGAGAACATTTTGGCTGCCTTCCATACAGGGTTCAGTTCCAATATTATGACCGATATCTGTGACTTTATGAGCAGTTGGGTGCGTTTTTGTCACTTTAGAGAATACTTTGACTAACGACAACGTCCAAAAGCCTTCCATACAAGGTTCAGTTCTAATATTATGACCAATATCTGTGACTTCATGAACAGTTGGGTGTGTTTTTGTCGCTTTAGAGAATACTTTGACTAAAGACAACGTCCAGAAGTCTTCTATACAGGGTTCAGCTCCAATATTATGACCGATACCTGTGACTTCATGAGCAGTTGGGTGCGTTTTTGTCGCTTTAGAGAATACTTTGACTAAAGACAACGTCCAGGAGTCTTCCATACAGGGTTCAGTTCCAATATTATGACCAATATCTGTGACTTCATGACCAGTTGGGTACATTTTTGTCGCTTTAGAGAATACTTTGACTAAAGACAACGTCCATAAGTCTTCCATACAGGGTTCAGTTCTAATATTATGACCGATACCTGTGACTTCATGAACAGTTGGGTGCGTTTTTGTCGCTTTAGAGAATACTTTGACTAAAGACAACGTCCAGAAGTCTTCCATACAGGGTTCCGTTCCAATATTATGACCAACATCTGTGACTTCATGACCAGTTGGGTGCGTTTTTGTCACTTTAGAGAATACTTTGACTAAAGACAAGGTCCAGAAGTCTTCCATACAGGGTTCAGTTCCACTATTATGACCAATATCTGTGACTTTATGACCAGTTGGGTGCATTTTTGTCGCTTTAGAGAATACTTTGACTAAAGACAACGTCCAGAAGTCTTTCATACAGGGTTCAGTTCTCATAAAATTGCCACAGAGACTGTTCACATTATCCGACATTATGAAGAATCAGCGTCCACAGTCTTGTGCGCACTCTTGCTTGGGGTCACAAGACTCATGCCTCTTGTTCACAGGCACGAGCCAGTGTGGGTTGGAGCTGCGAAGAAAAAAAAAGGTGCGTGGGCAGAGGAACAGTTTTTGTTTTTGGAACGCTCTAGCGGACTCTTCCATCTTCTCGCACATAACTTTCAGGGCACAAGTTCGCCCATAATAAACTAGTTTTTGACTTTTCCTCTCTTTCACCCGTTACATTCTGGTGGAAGTGCTGGGTATGATTGGAAGCCCCCTTGGCGCAAGGGAGCGCAGCCCCAATCCTCAACGATTGGAACCCGGCGAACTGACTCCGGTACACCAGCGTTCAAGCCGCCGCCTCTGAGGAGAGCCGCCTGAATTCACACCCCTCCCCAGTGCTCCAGCAACACAAGCAGCGTCCACAGACAACGCAACGATGGCTTACCAGGTGACATCATCGGAACTTATTCTGTCCCCACCATGCTTGCCTGAGCCCTTCCACGGCGACACGTTCGAGGATGTGAAGGATTGGTTAGAACACTTCGAGCGGGTTGCGAAAACCAACGGCTGGGATGAAGCAAGGAAACTGCGTCACGTGTACTTCGCATTGGAGGATGCAGCGAGGACGTGGTATGAAAACCAAGAAGCGTTTATACCGACATGGGAAGAATTCCGACGACAAATAGTAGCTACATATGCCAGCACCGATCGTCGGGAGAAGGCGTAGAATGCTCTACAGTCCAGAAACCAGCGCACGAACGAAAGCGTTGGCACGTATATTGAGGACATGTCCCGCCTTTTCAAGCACGCTGACCCGAACATGAACGAATAGAAAAAGCTGCGTCACTTGATGCGAGGTGTCATACAGGAGTTATTTGCCGGTTTGGTACGCAACCCACCTCGTACAGTTGCTGAATTCCGCAACGAAGCCACCTCCATTGAGCGGGCATTGCAGCAGCGCTACCGTCACTACAATCATGACACGAGTAGTGTTCCTGCGGATGTCCTCTCAGCAAACCTGGGAAGCAGCAGTGAAGCATTGAGGGAAATGGTGCGATCCATTGTGAAGGAAGAGCTCCAGAAGCTGCTGCCCCGACAAGTCACAACGCCAGTTTCGTCTCTGACTACCCTGATCAGAGATGAAGTTCGCCACTCCATTCTTCAAGCCGAACACGAGGCGCAACCTGTTCGACTTGAACAGCAATTGCAGGAACGCCCCGTACCGACTTACGCCGATGCTGTGCGCCAGCCCGCCGTGCATACTGCTTCGTTTGCAGCTCCCAGTGGCTACCGACCGGCTTAGCGTGGCTCAAACTATCCAGCTAACTCGAGGCCCCGAAAAAGCGACGTGTGGCGCACACCCGACAGGACGCCTCTCTGTTTTCACTGCGACGAAGCTGGACACTTGTACAGAATGTGCCCATATCGACGAGTTGGTCTCCGTGGGTTTTCTCCAAACGCTCCATGCCCCCGAAATGGCGAAAGACCCGTTGAAATTGAAGATTACTTGTCCAGCCATCTGTTTCCAACTGCCGGTTTCCAGCATCAGCCCAGATCACCAGCGCCTGCTCGCTATCGATCGCCAAGTCCTCGACGATTTAGTTCACCTTCTCCACCTTCAACCTCAACACACCGTCGTTCAAGCAGTCCCCATCAGGAAAACTGAAGCCAGCGACCTATGGAGGCAAGGCCGCTGATGTCCGACCAACTGAAGATCCTCCGCCAAGGTCCCAGTGCAGCAACGACGAGCGGAACACTACAACTAGGTTAGGTATAGACAAATTTATTCAGACTTACGCGTTACCGTAGACGGGTGTGAATTTACCGTTTTAGTTGACACAGGTGCTGATTATTCGGTTGTCAGTTACGCTGCCGCAAAGGATTTAAAGAAAGTCCTGACGCCTTGGAGTGGACCCCAGATACGCACGGCTGGGGGTCATCTCATCACACCTGTGGGAAGATGTACCGCACGGATCAGAATTCAAGGCGCTACCTACGTTGCTGACTTTTTTCGTACTTCCGGAATGCTCTAGAGATTTAATACTCGGAATGGATTTTCTGCTAGCAAACGGAGCTGTAATCGACCTGCAGAATTCTAGTGTCTCTTTTTCGACCAAACTGGCCATAGACACAAATGAGCCAGAATCTACTGCATTACGTGTTATAGATTGTGATGTTACCGTGCCGCCTCGATGCAGCGTAATAGTCGGTGTAAGAAATGAAGCATTCGTTGATTTTGAAGGTATAGCGGATGCAAACATCGAACTACTGCTCAAGAAAGGAATTTGTGTAGCGCGAGGCATTATTCAATTACGTGGTGGATGTGCCGATGTATTGCTCACGAATTTCAGAAACGAAATTCAGCACGTTGCAAAGGACACTGCTATCGCCTTCCTGCACGGTTTTCAAACAGTGACGGATTTATGTGGTCTGGTGTCAGGGCCACCTACTTCGGAACCTGCGCCCGATGTCATGGCAAGAGTTGCAATCAGCCAAAATCTATCCCCAGCCGAGAATAAAATCATTCAAGACCTCCTAAGAAACTTCACCGGATGTTTCTCTACCTCGTCAAAAGTACGGCGGACCCAGGTTGTTAAACACAAGCTACAAGGCTGGTACACCAAAATCCGTACAGAGTATCACCGAAGGAACGTGAGATCATAAGGAGCCAAGTGAAAAAGATGCTGGAGGATCATGTCATACAGCCATCCAATAGTCCGTGGGCGTCGCCTGTAGTCCTTGTGAGGAAAAAGGACAACACGCTGAGATTCTGAGTTGATTACAGAAAGCTGAACAGCGGGACCAAGCGGGATGTCTACCCTTTGCCGCGTATTCATGATACGTTGGATCGGCTACGGCACGCAAGGTATTTCTCTTCATTGGATTTACAAAGCGGTTATTCGCAAATTGAAGCGGACGAAAGGGACCGTGAAAAGACTGCTTTCGTAACCCCGGATGGTCTATATGAGTTTAAAGCCCTCCCATTCGGCATGTGTTGTGCGCCTGCAACATTCCAGCGCTTGATGTACAGCGTCCTTTCAGGCCTCAAATGGCAGTCGTGCTTAGTCTACCTGGACGACGTTGTGGTGTTTTCAGCAACGTTTGAACAGCATGTAGAGCGACTACGTTCGGTACTTCAGGCTATCCAGTCAGCCGGCTTGACGATTAAACCGGAAAATTGCCAGTTTGGATTCGAGAAGCTTCGTTTCCTCGGTCATGTAATTAGCGCTCAAGCTGTTGCCCGGATCCGGAGAAGACTGTGGCCGTGGGGCTGTTTCCCAAGCCAAAAGACAAGAAGAAGGTACGCCGATTTTTGGGTTTATGTGCTTATTATAGGCGGTTTGTGAAAAATTTCGCGAAAATTGCCGAACCTTTAACAAGACTCACAAGAGAGAACGTGCCATTTATTTGGAGCACCGAACAAGACAGTGCATTCAACGAACTAAAGAAACGTTTGCAAGCTCCACCTATCCTGGCACACTTTGACGAAACCGCAGATACGGAAGTTCATACAGATGCCAGCAATCTTGGCCTAGGTGCGGTCCTGGTGCAATGGCAGAATAGAGAAGAGAAAGTAATAGCATATGCTAGCCACACCTCAAAAGCAGAAAGAAACTACTCTGCAACAGAAAAAGAGTGCTTGGCAGTCATATGGGTGATCAGCAAGTTCAGGCCATACCTCTACGGCAGGCTGTTCCGTGCCGTCAGCGACCACCACTCACTTTGTTGGCTGGCGAGCTTAAAAAACCCATCGGGACGGCTTGCGAGATGGAGTTTCAGGCTCCAAGAGTATGACATTACGGTCGTATATAGGTCTGGCAGAAAGCATGATGATGCTGACTGCTTATCACATTCACCAGTCCACTTGACTCTTTCAGAAGAAGAGGACTTCCCACTCCTTTGTGTGATAAAAACCTCAGAAATCGCCGAACATCAACGGGCTGACATAAAACTGCTCCCAATAATAAAGTATCTCGAAGGGCACGACGAACAAGTTCCTCGCGTATTTAAGAGAGGGTTATCCTCATTCTGCCTGCGAGATAATGCACTCTACAAGAGGAATTTTGAACACAACAAGAAGTTCTTTCTCGTTGTACCATCAGCCATGAGGCATGAAGTCTTAGAAGCCTGCCATGATAAACTGTGTGCGGGTCACTTGGGCGCGAGTCGAACTTTCGCCAAAATTCATCAGAAATACTACTGGCCCAAGTTGCTAGCGTCCGTGAAGCAATACGTCAAGACATGTCGCGAGTGTCAAAGGCGAAAGACACCACCCCTCAAGACGGCCGGCCTTCTCAAGCCTATAGAGCCACCTGCGACTCCATTTCAACAGGTTAGAATGGACCTCCTCGGACCGTTTCCAATGTCGGCATCAGGAAAAAGGTGGATAATAGTTGCGACTGACTATTTGACACGATACACTGAAACCGGCTGCCTTGAGCGAGGAACGGCAACGGAAGTCGCGAAGTTTTTCGTTCAGAATATTGTTTTTCGCCATGGAGCCCCACTCGTCGTGATTACCGATCGAGTAGCAGCGTTCACGGCTGATTTGATGCAGTCCTTAATGACAATGACTAACACCAGCCATAGGAAGACCACTGCATACCATCCCCAAACCAACGGGTTGACAGAACGCCTGAACCGCACCATCGCTGACATGCTGTCGATGTACGTTGACATTGAGCATAAATTGTGGGACGAAATCTTGCCATACGCAACTTTCACCTACAATACGGCAGTGCAGCAGACCATCCGCGTCACACCATTTCAGCTGGTCTACGGTCGCACTGTCACTACGACACTAGATTCCATGTTGCCATTAGACAACGACAATTACGAGTCATCTGAACTTGACGACTTTCTGCAAAGGGCTGAAGAAGCACGCCAGTTGGCACGACATCGAATACATCAACAGCAAAACAAGGACGCAAGGCACTACAACCTGCGCCGCGGAAAAGTTCAGTACAACCCAGGCGAGCGAGTGTGGATATGGACACCACTCCGACGCCGCGGTTTATCACAAAAGCTTCTTTGTCGATACTTTGGCCCCTATAAAGTTCTCCGACGAATTAGTGACCTAAACTACGAAGTCATCACCGATAGACACATCTGTTCAAAGCGGCAAAACAGCGCAGAAGTCGTACACGTCGTTCGTATGAAGCCCTATTATGAGAGGGAATAAAAGCGCTCCCTTTTTCTGTTTGCCTCCCACAATCGCGCATCGGGACTATGCGTATTTCGAAGGGGGACTAATGCCACAGAGACTGTTTACAATATCCGACAATATGAAGAATCAGCGTTCACAGTATTGTGCGCACTCTTGCTTGGGGCCGCACGACTCATGCCTCTTGTTCACAGGCACAAGTCATTGTGGGTTGGAGCTGCGAAGAAGAAGGTGCGTGGGCAGAGGAACAGTTTTTGTTTTCGGAACGCTCTGGCGGACTCTTCCATCTTTTCGCACATAATTTTCAGGGCACAAGTTCGCCCATAATAAACTAGTTTTTGACTTTTCCTCTCTTGCACCCGTTACAATATGGCCGATACCTGTGACTTCAGGACCAGTTTGGTGCGTTTTTGTCGCTTTAGATAATACTTTGACAAAAGACAACGTCCAGAAGTCTTCCATACAGGGTTCAGTTCCAATATTATGATCGATATCTGTGACTTCATGACCAGTTGGGTGAGTTTTTGTCGCTTTAGAGAATACTCCGACTAAAGACAACGTCCAGAAGGCTTCCATACAGGGTTCAGTTTCAATATTATGACCAATACCTGTGACTTCAGGATCAGTTGGGTGCGTTTTTGTCGCTTTAGAGAATACTTTGACTACAGACAACATACAGAAGTCTTCCATACAGGGTTCAATTGCAATATTATATGACCGATATCTGTCACATCATGAAGTATCAGACACAGTTAGTTGCATTAGAGCACATTTCGACTATGGAAAATGCCCAAAGGAATTCTATGCAGTATTTGGTTCCTATCTTATGACCAATATCTGTTGTATCAATAAGAACCAGGTGTCCTTTGTTGCATTAGAGGATATTTCTAAGACACACACCAGCCGAAGGCCTGCTACTCTGGCCTCAATTGTAGTCTTATGACCAATATCTGTTGTATAAATAAGAACCAGGTGTGCTTTGTTGCATTAGAGAATATTTCTAACACACACATCAGCCGAAAGCCTGCTACTCTGGCCTCAATTGTAGTCTTATGACTTAAATATGTCAGATCATGAAGTTTCAGGCGTGATTCTTAAGTTGAGTGCTATAATGTATGAAGTGTAAATGTACTGAAGGTACCAGCATATTCACGATATTGTTAATAATTTTGGTAGTGGAGGTATAGAAACCCTGTGTTTTGTAAACCTGATTAGGAGGGCAGCCGCTGCATCATTCACCGAAGAGAGTAGGGGGCTCAATATCAACTCCATATATTACCATAATAGGGAGGGGGCGCTAAGTCAGCCCCTACATGGGCATAATAGCAAGGGGTCACTGCGACTAACTTTTACCCCCACCCCCCAAAGAGAACCTTGACAGACGTACACTACCCCCCCCCCCTTAAGGAGCCTATGATAGACTTACAGTATCCTAGACGCAAATTTTCATTCGCGGGAGCGGCGCACGCACCGATGTTGATTTCTGGTGCATACCGCTGTAGTTACTTTGGGCATGGAATGTCAATTACTTCTAAAATAGTCTAAATTGTGGTGGGTGAAGCACTATCAATTTATTAATTTTTAACGTGTTCTCATATCCTCTAAAACATACAAACGTGCCGTTCTGTGCTGAACTTAGACAGTTCTAAGCTAAAAGATCAAGCAACATTGTGCATCGGCCATGGACGCGTGGGTAAAGGAACGGAGGAAGGAAAAGGTAAGGAGAGGGCATGCCCAGCCGGCGCAGGGCGTAAAAAATGTGGCGGAAATGACATCATGGCGGCCATATTCACTAGGCACAATGGCGGCGTTGCTATGGTTACGTTTTGCGCAGTGGAGCTGGTCTAGCAGTGAGAGGCCGCGGTTGGCGGCGGAATGTGTGCCTCCCCAGGTCTCCTGCTGAGCCGTGGCGGGCAATATCTGTATTCTGCGCTGCGTCATTGGTTACGCAGTGTTCTCCTGGTCGTTACATTACTCTTAGCAACGTTTACAAATCCCTTTGTCCATCACGGGGTTTCAACAGTGCGTAGAATAAGTGCATATTCATGTGTCGTGCGGCGGATGACGCGGATGAAGCAGTTAGTGTTCAGCGAAATTGCGTTGGGCACCATGACGAGGCTGAATGACGACGAACTCCTTGCAGGTCAGTGACGGTTGAGCAGTGCTCCTGCTTGTGACAACGGACGACGCTGTTGAGCCCAGCAAGACGCCGTGAGGACCATGTGCACATACGTAGTTTTGTGTTGTGTGTGTACAGTAACAACTTCATCATCATCATCATCATCAGCCTGTCTACGTCCACTGCAGGACAAAGGCCTCTCCCATTTTCCGCCAGTTAACCCGGTCCTGTGCTTGCTGTTGCCAATTTATACCCGCAAACTTCTTAATCTCATCTGCCCACCTAACCTTCTGTCTCCCCCTACCCCGCTTCCCTTCTCTGGGAATCCAGTTGGTGACCCTTAATGACCAGCGGTTATCCTGTCTACGTGCTACATGCCCGGCCCATGTCCATTTCCTCTTCTTTATTGCAGCTATGATATCCTTAACTCCCATTTGTCCCCTAATCCACTCTGCTCTCTTCTTGTCTCTTAAGGTTACACCTACCATTTTTCTTTCCATTGCTCGCTGCGTCGTCCTCAATTTAAGTTGAACCCTCTTTGTGAGTCTCCAGGTTTCTGCTCCGTAGCTAAGTACCGGCAAGATACAGCTGTTATATTCCTTCCTCTTGGGGGACAGTGGCAATCTACTTGTCATAATTTGAGAGTGCCTGCCGAATGTGCTCCACCCCATTCTTATTCTTCTAGTTACTTCAATCTCGTGGTTAGGCTCTGCGGTTATTACCTGCCCTAAGTAGACATAGTCTTTTACAACCTCAAGTGCACTATTACCTATCGCAAAGCGCTGCTCCTTTCCGAGGTTGTTGTACATTACTTTCGTTTTCTGCAGATTAATTTTAAGACCCACCTTTCTGCTCTCCTTGTCTAACTCCGTAATCATGAGTTGCAATTCGTCCCCCGAGTTACTCAGCAATGCAATGTCATCGGCGAAGCGCAGGTTACTGAGGTACTCTCCATTAACTCTTATCCCTAACTGTTCCCATTCTAGGCTTCTGAAAACGTCCTGTAAGCACGCAGTGAATAGCATTGGGGAGATTATGTCCCCTTGCCTTACACCCTTCTTTATTGGTATTCTGTTGCTTTTTTATGAAGCACTATGGTAGCAGTTGATCCCCTGTAGATTTCTTCCAGAATGTTTATATATATTTCATCTACGCCCTGATTCCGCAGTGTCTGCATGACGGCTGATATTTCTACTGAATCAAACGCCTTCTCGTAATCTATGAAGGCTATGTATAGTGGTTGGTTATACCCTGAGCATTTCTCTATTACCTGATTGATAGTATGAATGTGGTCAATTGTTGAGTAGCCTGTTCTAAATCCTGCTTGTTCCTTTGGTTGATTGAATTCTAATGTTTTCTTTACTCTGCTAGCAATTACCTTTGTAAATAGCTTGTATACTACAGAGAGCAAGCTGATCGGCCTGTAATTCTTCAAGTCCTTGTCATCTCCTTTCTTATGTATTAAGATGATATTAGCGTTCTTCCAAGACTCTGGTACTTTTCCCGTCAGGAGACACCTCGTAAATAGAGTGGCTAGTTTTTCTAACACAATCTGTCCTCCATCTTTCAGCAGATCTGATGTTACTTGATCCTCACCAGCAGCTTTGCCTCTGTGCATGCTCTCCAAAGCTTTTCTGACTTGTTCTATCATTACCGGTGGGGTGTCGTCTGGGTTACTGCTAGTTCTTATAGTATTAAGGTCGTGGTTGTCTCGGCTACTGTACAGATCTCTGTAAAACTCCTCTGCTATTTTAACTATCCTATCCATATTGGTAGTTAATTTGCCTTCTTTGTCCCTTAGTGCATACATCCGCCTTTTGCCTATCCCAAGTTTCCTCTTCACTGCTTTGACGCTTCCTCCGTTTTTTAGAGCGTGCTCAATTCTCTCTATGTTATACCTTCTTACATCGCATACTTTACGTCTATTAATCAGCTTCGAAAGCTCTGCCAGTTCTATTTTGTCTGTTGTACTTGACACTTTCATGATTTGACACTTCTTAATTAGGTTCTTCGTTTCCTGGGAAAGCTTGCCGGTGTCCTGTCTAGCTACCCTGCCTCCAACTTCCACTGCACACTCCGTGATGATACTCGTCAGATTATCATTCATTATATCTACGTTAAGGTTGGTTTCCTCGCTAAGAGCAGAGTACCTGTTCTGCAGTGACACTCTGAATTCCTGTACTTTCCCTCTCAGTGCTAGCTCATTGATTTGCTTCTTGCGTATCAGTTTCTGTCGTTCCTTCTTCAAGTCTAGGCGGATGCGAGCCCGTACCATTCTATGGTCACTGCATCTTACCTTGCCAACCACTTCCACATCCTGCACGACTCCTGGGTGTGCAGTCATTATAAAGTCTATTTCGTTCTTATTTACGCCATTAGGGCTCCTCCATGTCCACTTGCGGTTTTCTCGTTTTCGGTAGAAGGTATTCAAAATACGCAGATTATTGCATTCTGCGAATTCTACTAGTAGCTCTCCTCTGGCGTTTCTAGTGCCGATGCCGTAATCTCCTACTGCCTGGTCTCCAGCCTGCTTCTTCCCTACATTTGCATTAAAGTCACCCATTACTATAGTATACTGTGTTTTCACCTTACTCATTGCCGATTCCACGTCTTCATAGAACCTTTCAACTGAAGCGTCATCATGGCTGGATGTAGGCGCGTAAGCCTGTACTACCTTCATTTTGTATCTTTTATTCAGTTTAATTACAATGCCTACCATCCTTTCATTATAGCTATAGTAATCCTCTATGTTTCCAGCTATGTTTCTGTGAATTAGGAACCCTACTCCCAGTTCTCTTCTGTCTGCCAAGCCCCGATAGCAAATGACGTGCCCATTCTGTAGCACAGTATAGGCCTCATCTGTCCTCCTAACCTCACTCAGTCCTATTATATCCCATTTAATGCCCTCTAGCTCCTCGAATAATACAGCTAGACTTCCCTCACTAGATAACGTTCTAACGTTAAACGTTGCTAAGTTCAAGTTCCAATGGTGGCCTGTCCGTATCCAGAGATTCCTAGCACCCTCTGCTGCTTTGCAGATCTGACCGCCGCCGTGGTCAGTTGCTCCGCAGCTGGTGGGGACTGAGGGCCGTGAGTTAATTGACGAATGCCTACGGGAGGGGGTGGCCAGATACTGCACCAGGGTGGCCAATCCTTCTCTGGTGAGATCATCGGTGCGTACCGGCTTTAAGCCGGTACGATCAGACAGTAGTGGGAATGCTCCATGCATGTCTTCCTTATTGTTGTTCAGTAGCGTTGGCGGCCACCCACCACGGAGCCCAACGAGGGAACGCTACAAGGTTACAAATGCTGAAACCTGCAGACGCCAGCCGTACAACGCCACTATAACCCAATGCGCCTAGACCAAGGTAGGCTATTTGCACAGGGTTAACCCTAGCCGCCAGGAAGTTTGGAAGTAAGCAGAAGAGAGTAGAAGACAGGACAGATAAATAGTAAGAAATAAAGACGAAGATGTAGGGAGAGAGAGATAGGAAAAGGCGACTGCCGATTCCCCTGGGTGGGTCAGCTCAGGGGTGCCGTCTACGTGAAGCCGGGGCCAAAGGGGTGTGTTGCCTCTGCCGGGGGGCCTTAACGGTCCAATCACCCAGCGTCGGCTCAACCCCCCGGATCCCCTTTTCCTCGGACACGGCAAAGCCACGCATGGCTAGGCGTGGGAGGGAGTCGAAACTCCCCCGTTAGCTCGGGTTCGTGGTGTCGCTACACACCAAACGCCTACTTGCATGTGCGTATTAAAACACCTTTTCTGTTCCGCTTCGTACACTCTCCACCAGCATTGCATGTAATCCCAACGTAACAGCAACCGCGTTCAATTGTCACT
Organism: Rhipicephalus annulatus; assembly: GCA_013436015.1. Lineage (NCBI taxonomy): Eukaryota > Metazoa > Arthropoda > Arachnida > Ixodida > Ixodidae > Rhipicephalus > Rhipicephalus annulatus. The sequence continues at coordinate 97,373 of WOVY01009735.1, read as the reverse complement.
AGCACCGTGCTCAAAGTCACCACGGTCGCAGAATGCTGACGCCGGTGAGTTTCACGCGGAACACGAACACAGTGGCAGGACGCTGCGTCGGCCGCGTGGCGGAATTCAACCGTAGAAGGCGCACGACCGATCGTGTTGTCTGTACAGTTGCTGAATTAATGACGTGAAAGCACTCACCGTTGTCAGTACATCTAGCGCGCGTTCTCTCGTAGTTGCTTCTTTGTCGGCGAGCTGTTACTCCCTGTTATTACTCGGACGAAGCGATTTCGCTAAAAGTGTCCCGCTGGCTCAGAGTGATGAGCCCAGTTCCATTAGTTTCGGATCGTCACGACACACGCGCTGCGCAGCCCACGTGCTTTCCGAAACGGGGAGGGAGTCGCGCCTTCTGCTTCGCATTCATATGTAAACAAGAGAGGAGAATTTGCCTACTCAATATGGCCGACTTCCGGCTTCATCGCGGCTTCACAACGAGTGACGTCAGGGCCGCTCCTTACCTTTCCTTCCTCCGTGGGTAAAGGTGTGCGCCGAGGCGATTTCAACTGGCGGCGGCATGGGGGTCGTCCAGTGTCGGCGGCGGCGGCGTTGTCGGCGCACGCCGGTTAATTTATCGGTGGCGGCGCGCGGCCAATTTTCATCGGCGGCGGCAGCGCCGGTGGCGTGGAAACCTAAACTAAAAATTCAAAAGGTTCTTCTGCTAGAGGTTACTGAATTAGTTGAAATTTAAGAATTTTCATCCAAATAGCACTAATGACAATACACAGATGTGTTGACGTCACGATGAATGCAAAGCGTTTTGTAAAATAGTTTTTATTTCGCTTTCATAATCAAAAACGCGTATTTCAATCTATGTCCATGTTCTACCACGAATGTGCAGCACTTTGCTTGCTTTTTTTTAATTTAAGGTGCAGCAGTTTGTTTCTGTTGCTGGCTACGTCATGCTTCATGAAACCTTCTTTCATTGAACATTGAGCAAGCACCGACGCACGTCACTCAGTTTATTTTTCCGAATGGGATCTCACTGTTACATTGTATGCTGCACGAAAAAAGAAGCACCTCTGCTACGAGTTTTCTTATTGCGATTGCAGGAAACCGCTCTTTTGAGTATCTGTCATGCCTTGAACGTTGCTTTCCTTCAAACAAATCGAAATACCTATTTTTCACAATATGAGAATGTTTTATGTAGCGGTATAGGATGCGGAAGAAAACAAATCTGCGCATTTAGTCAACTAGTCCTCACCGTTGTGTTCAATTAATGAAGTGTAGACATAAGCGTGGTGCAAAAGGGGCATTCGACCCCTTCAAGCCGCACCAGCACTTGCTACCCACTCTAGCGACAGCAACACGACCCCCTCCCTCAGCCATGATGCAAGTTGGAAGAAGGGTTTCCTCACCCCCAAGAGAAAAACCTGTCGATGGCCATATGTGAAGATGATAGCAAATCCAATATTTTCTCAGATGCACAGTCCATACTGGTTATGACCTGGATGCCCGTTGACCACGACTGCAGAGAACGTTGACTCCCCGACCCCTTTGTGCTCGATCAGGGGAGGGGGACACCCCTTGCAAGTGGGCCCCATCAAAATTTCTCTTAAAAACGTCACAAATAAGAATGCTTGAAAAGTATGTATAAAACATTCAACTTTTTAATGCTTTTTCTGTAGCGTGTACACGTGCTCAATACCCATCAGGTGTGTGAGACAATTGAAATCCGAACTGCCACTCTCGACTGGTTCCGGAAAAGACTCAATAGAAGAATACAATTACGAGTGCTGGGAACCTACGTTCGTTTGCCAATTTGATTTCTAGGCATGATAATAATTCTTATATAAGCAAAAATAAAACCTGCTAAATATTAAACGAAATGGCTGCTTTTGCAAGATGTGTGTGCCCCTTCGTGATTTTTCTAGACTTACGCGTCTGCAAGCCACATCTGGTGTCACAAACTTGCAAGTGTCCCCCCTCCTCCCCATGACATCTCCCAATACCCCCTCCCCAATAAAAAGGCACCAATGTAGGCCTCTATAGGCTTCCATGTGATTGTCTACTGGCGCGCGGCGGGCCATTTCGGTTGCTAGGACCAACGGTACCGATTTCAACATGCTTTATTGAAGGTGCTGAAGGATCAAGAAAAGGCCGATTTTTGTAAATTTCTTGAGAGTTCAATGATAGCTTCTTTGTGAATACCGTATATTATCGAACCTCACTTTGTGTATAATGCTCCAATGAAAAAAAAATGGTTTCACCCTGGGTCACTGCAGAGTCAGAAGCCATCACATGGGCGGCGTCATGAAGCCTCTATATAACATTGCTAAGGTTCAGCACATTTGTACAAATAATTCTCGTTAATTGAACATTGAGCATAATCCTTGCTTGGGTTAGTATGTGTGAAACATAAATTTAAAATTTAAAAATTATCATTGTGGGTTTCTGCAGCAAAGGCACATTGATTAAGAATGATGATTCCGGAGCTACGGCATAGGTAACATTCGTTATGTTTTTTTTCGGTTACGGTAATTGTAATGTGTTACCTTTTTAATGTATATATAGCACGTGGAGCCGTGAAACGTTCCCTTTTTTTATTAAAGTAACGAGTAACGCATTTAGTTACTTTTTACTGTAATGGATACAACCCTAAATATATAGACTTACAGGAGTGATGTCAGCCCACACCGTCAGTTGCGGTCTATAGGCTGGCTGTAAACATTACATAAATATATTCCTTTCATCCAGCACGTGATAGTGAAGGTTCGCTCGACCATTGGTGTTCTCGACCTTTGAGGAATACACAACAGCCTCTTCATAACATGCATATCATTCAACCGAAGCGTGCACTTCGTTTCGCTAAAATTTACAGTCAACGTGAGTGCTGTCGCCACGCCGTATGTTTTTGGTAGAAACTTAGCCTACTCGAAATACCCAATGACGTCGATCCACCTAGCAACGCGTGGCTATCCGCTGAAGGTTCTGTATGAAAATAGCATCCCCAGTGGAGCCTGTCGCATCTGCTGAAATTTTATCGCAACATTATTATACTGCCACTTCGCTTGTATTTTTATGTCACTGTCTTGCGCAAAGACACTGCCATTGTGGTTCAGTAGCTAAGGTAGTCGGCTGCTGACCCGCAGGTCGCGCGATCGAATCACGCCTGTGGAGGCTGCATTTTCGATAAAGGCGAAAATTCTGTAGGCCCATATGTTCAGATTTGAGTGCATGTTAAAGAACCCCAGGTTGTCATAATTTCTGAAGTCCTCCACTTCGGCATCTCATATGGTGGTTTTGAAACGTTAAACACCTCATATTAATCAATTGCCTTGCGCAAAGCACGCTTGGCAGTCTGAGAAAATTCTAAATTTTTTTAGAATCTTCTGATAAGCTTGAGACACCTACAATATGGATGATGTTCGATGCCACGGGTGTATATGGCGACGTACCTAAGCACAAACCATATTACCGACGACCAATGCTCTGATCACCGCTATCTGCGTAAAGCATGAATTTCTAGCACTCTGTACTTTTCTAGGTACATGTTCACGAAATAAAAAGCGTCGTCTTGAGAAACCCAAGTACCATATTCTTTGCCGTCGCAACCACATGGCAATAAGGAAAGTAAGATGAGAACGGTGAAATGATTGATACAAAACAGTGAGTTGGGGCGTAAGTGCACGGCCAAGTTTTATTTAGGATGCGTATACCACAAGCTATTTTCTTCTATAGAACCAATATAATGTGGATTTTTAGGGGCGAAGCTCCTTAGGGCGTGGGCTGTGCGTCCCCTGTATGTAGCCACCTCTAGTTTAGTTCTTGCAGTGTTCACTAGATGGCGGTACCGTCTCCTGTATGTAGCCACCTCTCGTTTAGTTCTTGTAGTGTTTACTAGATGGTGGTACTTGTAGCTGATGATGAAAAGATGCAAGATGTTATAAACTAGGAAGCGGTACTTGTAGTTGATGAAAGACGCGAGATCTTATAAAATAGGAATGATGTCACATATGGCGCGTGTCATTGGTTGAAGGCAATTGTTCGATTTAGTGCGGCGACGTACGCTAGGGGGAGCGATGTAATAAAATCGAGTGGGCAAAATGTACAGAGGATTCATGGTTTACCAGGTTTACCTCCGGAGCTTCGCCCACTCATCATCATTCACTTCGTGGATATGGCGGAATTTTTCAAATTACTGTAAAATTGAATGTCAAGAAAGGAAGAACGTGAACTTAGAAAGAGACAGTGGAGACGAAAAGTGATAGGTATCGACGTAAAGTTTGATCGGTCATTCCACGCCAAACGTCCAAGGTGTTTTGGCGGCTACTTCAAGTATATTCGAGAAATGTCGGGATGATTTACTCCATTGAAAGCAGTCTATTGCGAAAATGTTTTGCAGAGAAAAATATTTTTGGTCACCTAAATGTGACCGAAATACCGGCGGCTATAGTCTGGGCCCTATATCGAGTCCTAAGATAAAAGCACATTTACTGAGCGAGTCTATGTAGGCTCCATTTATTTTGCCGACCCATGGTTCCGAATATTTAAAACCTCCTACTATGGCGTCCCTTGTTGTCGTATTGACGTTCCGGTTTGTAAAGCCGAAAACTTTATTTTTCGAATGATAAAACTGTTCATATATCTCCCTCCCCAGAACTCATTCTAGGTCCTTTGATAAACACCAGCCATAAATATTTAAAAAATACTTGGATATCAACTATTCATAACACTCATTTAAGGATGTGGAAATAAAATGACCGTCACTAAATGACCACTGAGGTGAAATATTAACATTAAAAAGCATAGTAAACGTAACTAAACAGCTAATTCTACGCTAAAACATTGTAACCTTAACTAATGATGTCCCCACGCATCTAAAACCTCATGCAATGTCTTTTGCATACCTGGAAGGTGCAGTTATCCAAGCGCTTTTTGCAGTGAAATTCGGCCATGGAGTTAATCGCGTTCATGGTGGTGCTATTTTTAAATTTGACGTTTGAATATATAACGAAGCATCAGGAAATTCTTTCCATGAAACACGTATTTTTTGGCGATGTAATTAAGGATTGTATGCATTGTTATGGCACGAAGTTTAATGTAGGCAATGTGTTTGTAGAGTGCACCGTTCGCTGACTGTGGTGAAATAGAAACAGCACTTTATGTTAATTCATCACGTGATCTGCTCCCAGAGAACAGAATACATAACGAAGTGCGTTACTAACAAATGGAGGAATTAAATATTTCTCGGTCTTTTAATGTTGTTTCTGTAAGTCAATCTACAAACGTTTGTAATAAACGAGCATGACGGTTGGAAGGGATGGAATTGGGTTCTGCAGCTTGTTGTGACACATGTGCCGCTGCCGGACACCTTTATTACGTGACATCGGAATCTACACTGAGCTTCATCTATGATTATGTACCTAAGCAACGGAGAAGAAGTCCTAAGCTCCAGATTCATTATTAATGTGGCTTCAAAGACGAGAAAGCAGCACGATTCGTGAGCAATCGAGCACCCGTTCTCTCTCTCTATTGCGTTGAACTGCTTGTGCCCTCAGATGCCACTTCACTTTTTTCTTAAATAAATGTGGCAATTGGGATAGTTGTGAACGCTAAACAAGACGTTAAGAAGAACGAGAGAAACAGTATGGGTGCTTGTGAACGTCGGGAGGAAGCATTAGTTAGCGCTAAAAATTTCCCGATAACAATGCGCCATCTGGCTTGATTTCAAGTTTTGTTAAAATGTACGATGACACAGACCATGGGCTTTTGTCATGTCATTTGCTACCAATTAAACAGCGGCTACGTAATTTAGGGTACCATGAAAATTCTCGCGGCCATATTTCAAGAAGGAAGGAGGCAGAAACGCACCGTTCATGCCGTACGTGATCATCACTCGCGGAAATAAACTTATTCAAGCTGCAACGTGGTCGAAGAATTCTTTTACCTCTCGGCAATCAGAGAAGCTTTTAATTCTCGAGTCTCTTTATGAGATATTGCTGCCATCTTTTTCCAACAGGCCTGCAGTTCTGTTGTACCGACACAACATAGCAACGCCCGTGTTCTTGTAGATTTTTCCCCATTTAAACACTTTTCCATTCATAGTCATCTTTGAAGCGCGTAAGAACGTCCTGTCGTCCCTCACCCATCAATGCGTTTTTCCAGTCCACACTGCAAAAGCCTTGATGGCAAGGTCGTTTTCTACGCTCAAGTTTGTCGTACCCAATCTTTCACGCTCTTTGTGCTCTTCAAGGAATGCAGAAACACTACAAATCGCAACGAGCTCTACATCGTGCTTTCGGGACTGGTATGGGGCAAACATGTTGCGAGTAGTGTCGCAGTGTTCTGCCATTGTGCTCCGTTCGCTGCTCCCTGCGCTCAAGTTGGGTCGACATGCGGCGTCGTTGCAGTGCCATTGGTGTCGTGTTTCCCGTGTCTTTTCTTATACACAGTGTTTTGCGAATAAATGCCTCTGTGTAGCCGCTGGTGCCGTGGTCACGCATCACGTTTTTTCTTCCTTCCGCAGCTGTGGTGACAATCCATGGTTGGATTATCGGTTGTTTATTTATTTTAGTTTTCTCGTTTAGCTAGTTTTCTGTATTCTTACCCAAGAAAGGTGATCTAGGACATTTTTTCTTGTGGGAATGGCCATAGGTATGTGCGTACGTGGTTGCAGCTCCACATTTCCAAGTCGTACGACTCGTACTGCCCTGCCAATGGCCCCTATTGTTGTTGTTAGTGGTTCATGAGAAAAAGGAAGAAGGCACCTAATTTCTGTCTGCCTACAGGCGACACGGCGCAGGGCCTTTGGGGTGGGGTGGAGGAAGATGAAAGAGGATAGGAGAAATAGTGTGTGGTGTGAGAAGGGATGTCCGGTCCGCTTCAGCGCGAGCAGCAGGGCATCGGCAAGGGCAGCATGGCTCCTGGGATCAGCGGTAGGCAGCAATTCCTGATTCCTCCACGAACTCCGCCAGGCTGCGGAGTGGTGCTGGATGTGGGTGAGACGGGAACAGCAGGTCTTCCAGGGTGGATTATAGGCCGTGTAGGCCCTCAAGCGTTCCTGTGCTAAGCCAGGGCAGGCACAGAGGAGGTGTTCGAGGGTCTCTGGGTCTCCGCAACGGCTGCAGGCCGGGGAGGGACAGAAGCCCTTGGCGTGGCGGCGGGCCGCTGTCCACATGCAGCCGGTCCGCAGTCGCAACAGGGAGTCCCGTTCTTTCCTGGTGAGGCCCGTCTCTCGGAGAGGCTTTGGTCCTCGCCCGGTGGCCACCCTCGGGTCTGGGTGGACTGTGATGAGGAGCCTCTTGACACGGGCCTGTGAATAGTCCCTGGCCACCACGGCACAGGAGTAGGGAGTACCAGGCTGGTGGGCAGCCTTGGCGAGTGTGTCCGCCTTCTCGTTTCCAGCGATGCCCACGTGGGAGGGCAGCCAGTGGAAGGAGACGGACACCCCGGCGTCGGTGAGGGCCCAAACCTTGGCTGTCAGGAGGCAGGCCGTCAGTCCGGCACGGCGGGAGTGGGCCAGGGTCTGCAGGGCCGCCTTGCTGTCACACAGCAAGGCGGCAGCCATGGCCGTCACGTTCTTCCAAACCTTCTCCTCCTTCCTACTTCTAAACTGTTTTCTCCACTCCCCCCTCCCTTCAAGCCACTGAGCCCTGCTCTCGCAAGAAAAGAGAGCGTCTTTTTTTCCATTTCCTCAACCCCAGACTCACCCATTCAGGGGAAGCTTGCATGCAGTAACTGGTTTAGAAGGCAGGTACGGTTCACGAAAACTCACCTCACCCTGAGCTACCGAGCACAATACAAAGCTTAGCCGAGAGTCATGAGAAGGCTATAAGAGATTACACAGCAAGATGAAAAGAGAAAATATTTTGCCTAATGAAGTATTGTGAAAGCCACTGGGGCAACCCTTTCCTTTACCACCATACCCACTTCTATTCGTACATTGAAGTAATGAGAAAAGTCCAACCGAAACATATTAAAAAAACGACGTTTTGAAGCCAATCTCTCACCCCTGAAAAAGAAGCCGGACCAGTTTCGAAACATCAGGGTTTGTTTCTTCCTTAAATATATTTTGGTTGGAGTTCTCATTCCTTCAGTTTCTATCCAAAACAGACAGGCTTATGTCGAATGTTCACCTTTGATTCCTGTCGTACATTATATCCTCGCTGCTCCGATAAACCCCGTCACACCGAAACATTTAGAGAAGCAATGACAGGTGCGCAACCGTAAACAGCCCCTCCTCCTTCTTGGACGCTTATAGCTCTGGTGTGCGTGTGTGTGCGGGGTGTGGGGGGCAGAAAGAGGAGTACTCAAAGGAAAAAAAATGTTGCATCTTGTTTTTTTATTTGTTGCAGCAGGTAGCTAACGACCTAGTCATTATGTTCCTTTTGAGGAAGCAGCATACAATACAACACAATCATGCCCACCTAAAAAGACGCAAACACAGGCGCTGTATTGCAACTGATGAGTTATTGTTGAAAGACTCATCTTATGTAGGATAACACGTACATGTGTCCCGAGTTTTGTATCAGGTAAGGTGTACTCATGGTTCATTATTCATCAAGTCTTCCTGCAAAACACTGCAAGAAAAACTTGTTTTCATTGGAAGGACCTGTGGTAACAGACTTTTTAAAGAACGCGACCCTGTCAAGTCATGGTTCTCAGATTTTCTGCTGACAAAATTTTATATTACAGCATTCCGCACAATGACCAAATTACAAGCATGGGCGAATATATATACCAGCATAGTATCACCAAATTTCAAAACACAGGTATTTAAAGCAGCCAATTCATATGGTACTTATTGTACTTAGTGCTATCAGCGCGCATGTGCCTGTCGCGGAAATTGCTTGTAATGTTAAGTTTCTCTTTAATATATATATATATATATATATATATATATATATATATATATATATATATATATATATATATATATATATATATATATATATATATATAGTTGTAAACTTCGAGAATAGTGCAGTATAGGAAACAAAACAATAAAATATTTATTTAATCCTAACAGTTTCGGCTGGTGGACCAGCCTTCTTCGGAGGATATGAAATGGTACAAGTTCCCGTAGCAGAGGGTCACCCTCACAGTTTGAAAACCCTTAAAAAAACGAGACAAACGAGCGAACGAGGTAGCAACAGACAACAAGAAGCAGAAGAAGGAGAGGAACTAGAAAGGAGCGACGGAGAGCCGCCGGAAACGAGCGGGTAATTCTGGCATTGTTACTGGGTATAGGTAAGACGCGCCTCCAGCGGAGGCGACCAAGAAAAACGGAAAAATGTGGAACATGTTGACGCTTACTCGCATCCCAACATGGATGGAGTTTAAGTTCACGTTGTTCGGCGGCTGGCTCGCGGCATCGGGCCACACACACACACACACAAGAAGCATACGACCCGCTCCAGCTATCGGAAAATAATGGACACGTTGGAAAGCTAATGTGCCCTCTCCCCCTCCCTCCACTTGCCCTCTCTTGCAGAAAACTGTACAACCAGTCATACTGAAAATAAATGAATGGGTATTCTTGTAAAGGATGAACAAACAAAAACGTAAAGAAAAAAATAAAAATTAAATAATGCTAAAAAGTACTCAGAAATGAAAATAAAGTCTAATAATACTAACACACGCCGTTTGGTTCACGTAGCATCGAATTCGTTTAGTTTCACGCGCTATATTGACCAACTTACGTGTCCGACTTCACGTATGTATAAATAAATTAATTGAGTAATTCAATTTCTGTGTTTCACGAAACGTCGCGGAGGCACGTCAGTCGCCCAGGGCTCTCGTTGATTCCGTGGGTAAGTGATCTGAATTCCTTCATGAGGCATGACTCCCGCTGTTCACGCTCCCGTGTGTTCTGGAAGCCGGATTGTAGGAGTATGACACGCGTTCGAAAGAGTGACCAGGAAGATTGATATGTTTGGACAACGGCAAATTGGGGAGGCCCTTTACGTGTGCCCTGTGGTTGTTGAAACGCAAACGGAAGGCGGTTTCCATGTGTCCAATATATTCCTGTTTGCACACCTCACAGCGAATTTTGTATACCACATTGGCTGAGTCACAGTTAAGGTCGTCTTTAATTTTGTACACATAGTCTGAACAGGAGGCTTCGGCCGTATCTGTGGTCACCATGTGTGTGCACACCCTGCAGCGAGGTTTCCCGCACGGTCTACAGCACTGATGGTGGTCGGATTTGAGTGTTTTCACCCTGACCAGTAAGTCTCTCAGGTTTTTATTTCTTCGGTAAACCACCTTGGGCGGAGTCTGAAAAACGGCAGAGAGGCGACTACTCCGTTTAAGTATGTTGAAGGGGCGGGTTAGTATAGAATTCACCCGAGGGGCAGGCGGCGCAGTATGTGAGGATTAAATTTGCCCCTGAAGTTATATCATCTTTATTGCCGCCTTTTTGTCCCATTGTTGATTCTCGGTCCAAAGAGCGAGCACGCTCAATTGCATTGTCAATTATTTTTTCGGGGTACTTTTGACGCAAGAAGGCTGCTCTCAATTCCTGTGCGTGGGTGTCAAATTGCGTGATTTCAGAGCAAATTCTTCTGTATCTGTGGGCTTGAGAGTAAGGAACACCTGTTTTGCAGTGATGGGGGTGACTGCTATGAAAATGCAGATACTGTTGGCGGTCAGTTGGTTTTTTATACAGGGAAGTAGATATGGTGGTGCCACTGAGTGATAGAGTGACATCCAGAAAGTGAACACTTTTCTGCGAATACATGTGCGTGAATGTTATCGAAAGATGCAGGGCGTTGAAACGGGAAATGAATTTGGAAAGAATATGTTCACTATCGGCCCACACGAAGAATATATCATCGAGGAAGCGTCGGTAAAATATAGGTTTGAATGAAGAATTTTCGAGGAAAGGAATCTCCAAAGAGGCCATGAAAATATTTGCGTAATTTGGGGCCATTTTGGTTCCCATGGCAGTTCCGTTTACTTGCAGATGTTTTTGGTCGAATTCAAAGTTATTATGTTTAAGTACAAGATTTAGGAGCACCTCTAAAGCGCTTTCGTCTAATTCACTCGTCGATTTACTTTTTCCATAGGCGGCGACTGTGGCGGCGATTCCTTCGGTGTGGGGAATGTTTGTGTACAGTGATGAGACATGCATGGTGACCAAATAGCACTTTAGAGGTACCACAAGTTTTGAGACTTCTCGAAGGAAGTGGCTGGTATCTTTGATGTATGATGGGAATGATTGTGGGATGTGCCTAATCAGAGAGTCAATGAAACTAGAGATTTTTTCAGTAGCAGTACCGTTGCTGGAAACTATGGGTCGGCCGGCATTATTAATCTTGTGAATTTTGGGTAGTAAATAGAAACGCCCGGGAGACGATTTCCCAGGTGACATCATTTTAAGCATAGGGTAGGTTATCTTACCACTTTTACGTAATAATATTAGTGAGGCCTTAATAGTACTTTCATACTCCTCTGTCGGATCACAAGGGAGTTGTTTATAGAAATTTTCATCTGCCAGTTGGCGAAGCCCTTCTTTGATGTAGTCAGTCCTGTCGAGCACAACCGCAGCACCACCCTTATCAGCTGGTTTAATAACGATGCTCTGGCTGTCACTTAAACTGCGCAAAGCCTCCCGCTCCTCTTTGGACAGATTGTTGCGAATGGGTCGGTGCTTTCCATATTCCCTGATTATATCACCTTGGACGGCTGAAATGTACATGTGTAGATATTTGTCTCGTTGTTCACCTGGAGTCCAAAATTTATCTGAAAATTGATTTTGTTGCGTGCTGCTTCGATCATGAAAATATTCTTTTAGACGCATGGTTCTGGCAAAGTTGTCCAAATCTTGGTAAAGTTTAAACTCACCAATTTTGCCAGAGGCGGGGCAGAAAGTTAAACCTTTTGATATCAGCTTTGTTTGCGCAGGTGTCAAAGATTTGCTGGAAAGGTTAACCACATTGGTGACATCGGTGCTCTTTTGTGGAGATTGACGAGAGGTAACAGGTTGATCTGTATACGTTGTGGGAGGATGGCTGGTGGAGTATTTCAAAGTCGGCCACGCGCCGTCTCGCCTCAATTTCTTGTCCTTCTTGCCCTGAATTGTCCATCTCTTTTTTCCTTCGTATTTGGCCAGCTCTTCTGTTTCCGACTGCGTCAAGCTTGACTGTTTTAGTCGCGCCTTTTGTTACTCTTCAAGTTCCACGGCCTTACGTGTACTGTGTTGTATTACGACCTGTGTAAGCCTAATAAATGCATCTTTTAAGATTTTGCTCCACTGCCGCTGCTGATTTTTGTTGAAGTTATTCATTGCGGGTTGCAGTTGAACAGTGAGACCCTTTGGTGCAAATCCCGATGAAATATATGTTTTAAGGTTTGAAGCATGCATTTCAAACCTCACGCGCTTATCAACATTCTTTCTTAAAGCCATGAAATCACGACACCAACATGTGCTGGAGCAGGCCGTACCTGACGGGTTGTTGAGTCAGTCCCTGCGTGGGGGAGAAGCACTGTCACCGGAAGCCTCTGGGTGGCCCCGAGTCGTTTTGTAGGGTCTTTTTTTCTTGATCTATGAGGAGCACCCCTCGGCGCTCGTGGTGATGATCGTCGGCACGGGATCCCGCTTGCTTCGCGGATGCTGGGGTTCTCACTCCGGGAATGACAATGTTCTCTCGCTGGGCCTGGCAGACCTAATGGTGCATGGTCAAGCCAGGTTGACGGCGACCTCACCATATTTCGCAGAAGCAGCGATCTCAGGTGGCTGGCGATGAGGGCAACACCCTCCAAACTTGGGTGTATACCATCGCCCGCCAGAACCCGGCCAGGCGGAAGCCATTCCAAGGCGTGATCGATGTAGAAGAGAGTCCCGCTTCGACGACAGTGCAATCGAAGGAGGTGGTTGAAGTGGCCCGTTTATATATATATATATATATATATATATATATATATATATGGGATGTGGCACAACGGGAGCGTTGTCAACAAGGATAAATATATATATTTCCCAACAGTTTCAGGACTGTCCCCTGTTTCGGAACTCATCCCCTGATGAAGAGAGGACCCCTCCCGAAACTGTTGGGAAATAAATATATTTCTCCTGGTTGACAACGCTCCCGTCGTGCCATATCCCATACCTTCACGAAGACTAACTGGCCCATTCAATTATTACTCCCACTATATATATATATATATATGTATATATATATATATATATATATATATATATATATATATATATATATATTATATATATATATATATATAGGTTGCTTGGTAATTGCAATTCTTTCACATGTGTTTTCCAATGGTGCTCCTTCGACGTTTATTGTATGAGCCGGACCAAGTCGAATATCGCTCATTTTCAGTCCAAGTGCGTCTGTTTTAGAAACATTTCGCGAGTCTATTAGTCCGAGTGAGTCCGCTGGAGGAACGTTTTGATCAGTCTGAGTATGAGTGGGTAAATTTGAGGAAAGTATTAGTGGATCCGGCTGACAAAAACATCGGTGAGTCTGAGTCTGAGTGAGTTTAAATAGAGAGAAATTTCGTTAGTCTCAGTCCGAGTGAGTCCAAAACAAAATATTTTTATATGTGGTTTCGTTACACCGACCGTACAGACAACAGCATGGAGGCTTTCACTTGCCGTCTTCGCGCTCGCGATAATCAAGAGTTGCAATTTGGAACATCTCTGCACCGGTCACCAGTGCATAAACCGGGTTTTCAGCCAAAATATGTCGCTTCTTTCAATCAAAATATGCCGGAGGGAAAATTCCTGGTGATCGAATGCTTGGTAGTGTGTAGGAAATCCTGTCACTGTGTTGATATGGCTTATCGTACACCATTCTATAGAAGCAGCAGCGGGCTCAACACTCATGAACCATGGAAATGCGCAAACAGAGAACAAGTACTCCCACGTGCGAACTTAGTTTTAAAAATATTGGAGCGATTTCCTTTTTTTGGAGTATCATTTCCAGAAGTCATGCGCGGCGAATAAATATTTGTAGTACTTTAACTCAAATATCTGCGAGTAACAACCGCCTCATACCTCGGCTATATAATGAAAATATACTAGAATTACAAGACTTTAAAAAAAAAAGCTATCGCATACACTGCAGGCCTTTTTATAGTAGATGCACGTTAGGTAAGTCATTGCGACCACTACCAATTCCCTCTCGGAGTGAAACTGTGCGCGCTTATGTGCGTGTGTCTGTAGGTGATGTTAAGATCGGCCTCCCTAGCTGGGCGCCGCTTGCACGCGGGGGACGATTGCAGCTAAGCCTACCCTGATTTGTTCCGGATCAACGCTCTCGAGGTGCTCCGAAAGCGGCGACAACACGAAAGTCATACTTCAAATTCTTTAGGGCTGTTGGCTCCCCTCATCAAAAACTCTTCGGACACGCCTGACTGACTGACGGCCTAGGAAGAGCTGTTTGAAATCGAGGCTGCTTGATTTGTTCGACGTGCCAAGAGACGCGCTGAACAATTAGCCGAAAGCTTGGGATCCCTCGTCAGGTATGTTTCCCACACTCTGTGCTGCTTGCAAGTCTTCCATTCTCACAAGCCCTAGCCAGCCTGGCGCTGCAGGCCCTATTCTGCACATGCGATGCAATGTTATTGCACTGTGATGTGTTGTGCGTATTATTACACTGTGACCTACGTTATGTTTTTCTCTCGCCGTGTGACAAACTGAACGTGCACCTTCTCTCTTTCCTTGGTTGAAAAGAAGGCAGTCTTTGACTTTTTCTCTCTTTCTCCCTCTCTCGTTTTTAATCCTTATTCGCTGCCCCTGCGCTCCCTGCTGGGCTGCAGAAATTAGGCACCTTCTTATAACCACTACACCCCCCCCCCCATTTGGTGGATGGGGATGAAGACGACAATTTGTTCGGACTGCCCTGAACTGAATTGACATGCAGTCTGTCAGTTTACAGTGATCTGCAAGGCGGCTTTCCTGTAAGGTTTGTTTTTCAACCAAAAAACTCTCGTTCACAGACTGCTCTTATTTCTCATTTTGAGCACGCGAGTACAACAAAATGTCACCTCTCCAAATTCCAGCGAAGGCACGGGAGCACAACTAGATCTAAAAAAAAGGAATGGCAAAAACGAAATGAGCGAGAAAAGCAGCCTGTGAACGTGAGTTCTTGGTTGAAAAACTAACCTCACAGAAAAGCTGCCTAGCAGATTATTGCAAACTGTCCACTGTGTTCTCCTACAGACAATTTTAGGAAGACCAGGGCGTAAAGCGTGAGCACCGAGACGCTCTGAACCATCCCTGAGAAGCTCCTATCCCGCTTCCATGAAGCTACCATCAACATAGCTACCTTTAGTTTGTAAATAGTGTATATAAACGTTCCTCTTATCAGCCCCGGCTACTCTGCTCTACTTCTACCCGAGACTTGGCTAGCTCCTTCGAATACATCACGAGCAAGCAAAAGGGCACGGAGTTGTACAGGCGAATATGTGCGACATCACATCGATTTTATTACGTGACATATTCATTCTCCGCTGCATTCGCGCGCTCGTGTCCGCAGATAACCTTCCAGTTTTATAGCGTCGACACACCGTTGATTGAAGTCACGTCATTGAATATCAAATAAACAGAGGTTGCAATATTATTTGCAAATTACTTCAACATAAAGTATGGTGAAGTAATTTATTACTTAGCCACCTGAGGAGCTTTCTAACTTGACTAACTTTTTTATCAAGACCTGAATATAAAGTTAAGATTCATTTGGTTAATTCTGAACATTACTTTCGCAACAGAACCATTACAACACCACTGTCCACAATAATTCTTATTCATCTTTCACAGTGCCAGTAGGTCCGTTCAAGTTACGTGATGAAAACATGTTTGCTGGACTGCGTCATATATGACATGTCGCTCAAGTGTCTGTCTCCGCATTATTGACGAATCCAGCCGTCTTTTGTAAATTTTTTGCTGGCAAGTTTTTTAAATTTTGTTTTGTTCTTTTTAAAACTGGCGGCCTCAGACAAGCTTATTACGCCTCTGCTCACCACTTATATAGCATTGTTACACGCGGCGCCTGGCCCGACGGGGAGAGCGGCATTCTTTGTTCGTCAAACAAGTCACCAAAGGGCTGCCAGCCTGCTGTCCGCCGTGTTTTGTCCATGTTAGCCGGGAAGTGAGGTGGCATTCCGACACCATAAGACGTTCGACGTGACAACCACAGTGGTTTCTTGGTGCCACATGTGCAGTGTGGTGTCCACGCCCCAATCAAAGACGTTGGCTTGAGCGAGTGTGAGCTGCACCGTCAGAAATGATGTGTGTCCCCCGTGATTCAACAGCGCATTCTGGACCCATTCCCTGATTTAGTCAAAACGCACACTTTATAATGAGCCACCCGGCTCATTCGCAAGAGATCTCTCGCCCTGTCTTTACAGAATGTAATAAATCCTCTGTTAAGTTTGCCATCCTACTCCTGAGTGCACATGCGTTTTCTTTTCTGTCTCTCTACACCCCATTTCTTTCCCCTATTTCTCCACCCGCAGTGCTGGGCAGCAAACCAGATGCAAAAGACTTGGTTAATCCCCCAGCCTTCCTTTCTCTCTCTTGCCATCTTACTGCCTTGGCATCTTCATCCCGGATATCTGATGCCTGAATTAAAAAGGAATCAAATATTTTCTGCAGCATGTTGAGACGCTGCATATTAGTGGTCATCCTTGAAAATTATCAACTTTAACTCACGGACAGGTGATGATATACCCTGAGTAGTTTCGAGCATGTATTATGCCTCGACGCTTCTAAACTCCATTGAACTTCTTTCTTTCGATTTCAGCCTTCGGGGCTTTGTGTAGTTCTTCACCTAACGCGCTGCATTCGTGCTGCACTGCTACCATTTCATTTCTTCTGTGTATACGCCCTGTTTCGGGCACGATCATAGGCTGCCATCTTGGACTGATTATGATGCCGTTTTGCATCCATATGAATATTCGAATAGTGCTACGGTGAACTCGCACGCATCAACACGCTGGGCCAGTACATTCAACGTTGTATGACCAAAATCATTGCTAATTACGACATAGAAAACCAGCAAAAATTGATTTTAGCCTCAGATGGCAGCGTCTATGCATTACTGTAACTTTTACATTTATTTTTTGTCAATTTGTCCTATATGTGATTTCATGCAACGGCCGCCGAACTTGTGCTGCTGTTCATAGTGGTACTCTCGGTCTCTAAAGCTGGATGAAGATAACTAAGAAGCCTGTTTCTTACAGGCTACATAAATGTGAAACGAAGCTATAAATCAAGATGAAAAAAGTGCCGCCATATCCACGAAGTGAATGATGATGAGTGGGCGAAGCTCCGGAGGTAAACCTGGTAAACCATGAATCCTCTGTACATTTTGCCCACTCGATTTTATTACATCGCTCCCCCTAGCGTACGTCGACGCACTAAATCGAACGATTGCCTTCAACCAATGACACACGCCATATGTGACATCATTCCTATTTTATAAGATCTCGTGTCTTTCATCAACTACAAGTACCGCTTTCTAGTTTATATCATCTTGCATCTTTTCATCATCAGCTACAAGTACCACCATCTAGTAAACACTACAAGAACTAAACGAGAGGTGGCTACATGGATGGATGGATGCTATGAGCGTCCCCTTTATAACGGGGTGGTGACAAGTATGCCACCAGGCTCGACAAAAAAAAAACCTTTTTTCTTTTTTGATGTTGGCCTAATGCCTCTACTTCGATAAATTCTATCTTAATGGAAAAAAAGGTAAATTTTCAGCTTAAGTTCTCTGCCATTTACGGCACACTGTCCATATTTTATTTTTCCAATATTTATTTTTGTCCTTTCTCTCTAATTTTCTGCCACCAATACTCTAACCGTCTCTTACTTATTTCAATCGCGGGTGTGTTCAGCTTTCCATTGTTGTCCCTAAAACCCAAGGCTTCCTGTAGGCTCGTGCCCAAACGTACACCTGGGTGGATATCTCCACATTCAATCAGAACATGCTCCGCCGTTTCCTTATCTTTCCCGCAGCATGTGCATTGTTCTTCTTCTTTACTGAATCTTGCTTTATAACTACGCGTTCTAAGGCAACCCGATCTCGCTTCAAACAGTAAAGCGCTTCCCCTTGAATTATCGTAAAATGCCTCCCTCCTTATTTCATTTTTGCCCTTTCGGTAGTTACTCAAAGCCGGTTTTTTCTCCATAGCTGCCATCCACTAAATCCTCTCCGCCCCCTGACTTTTCCCTTAACGCTCTTTGTTGACATATGGCTTACAATACCAGCCGTATATTTACTAGTGAGTCTTCTAGTTCTTTTTCTCCACTGTGTGTCCACGCTCTTCCTATACAAATAACGGAACACCTTCTCTGCCCATCTACTCTCCTTCATATTTCTTAGCCTTTCTTCGAACCTTATTTTGCTCTGCGCTTCCCTCGCCTCAAAACCTGCCCACCCCATATCGCCCTTTACAGCCTCGTTTGTCGTCTTCCCGTGAGCACCCAACGCGAGGCGTCCCACAGTCCTTTGATTTACATCCATTCCCGATTGCACCTCTGCCCTCATGCACACCACTGAGTTCCCAAAAGTAAGCCCTGGAACCATTACACCCTTCCACAGACCTCGAAGCACCTCATACCTATTGTATCCCCACAAACGCTCTGTGCTTCATTATTGCCGCATTCCTCTTTCCTTTTGCTGCCGAGGCTTTTTCCTGTACCTCCATGTATCTATCACTCTCATTTACCCATACTCTAAGGTACTTGTATTCACTTACCCTCGGTATTTCTTGGCCTTGTATGGACACCGTCTGATCACAGGGATCATTGAATACCATCAATCCACACTTCGTTACACTGAATCCTAGTCCAAGAGCTTCACCTTCCCTTCCGCATATATTCGCCAGCTGCTGTATATCATCTCGACTGTCCGCAAATAAGACGATATCGTCCGCATAAAATAAACCTGGAAGCTTCTGCTCAATCATCATGCCGCCCTGTTTGTGTGACAGATTAAAACCAATGTTGCTACCTTCTAGCGCTTTTTCCATACTCACCATGTACAGCATGAATAACAGCGGGGACAAAGGACATCCCTGTCTCAGACCCTTGCTAACCTCAACGTTCTCTTTGCTACGCATTCCTTCCCACTCTATGCAAACTGTATTTTCTCGGTATATCTCCCTCAAAAGCTGTATACAGTCGTCGCCCATGCCCATTCCTTTCAATATATTCCACACAATTTCCTGATTAACGTTGTCGTATGCCCCAGTGATGTCTAGAAAAGCCACGTACAAGGGCCTATTCTCTATTTTAGATATTTCTATACACTGAGTGAGAACAAACAGGTTATCGTCTAACCGCCTGTCGACTCGAAATCCGTTCTGAAGTTCTCCCAAAATATCGTTATGTTCGGCCCATGTTTCTATTTTCATTTTTACTGCTTGCATCGCCAACCTGTATAGTACCGATGTAATGGTTAGTGGTCTATACGAGCGAATCTTGTCCTTTTCTCCCTTGCCTTTATAGATTAAGTTCATTCTACTTTGTCGCCAACTGTCCGGTATTTGTCCGTCCTTTAAGCTTTTTTCTACTGCTTTTAACAATGCTTCTTTAGTGTTATGTCCTAGTTCGTTAATGAGGCTAACGGGAATCCCATCTAAACCCGCGGCAGTGCGCTTTGGAATTTTTCCTTCGGCCTTTTTCCAGTTGAAATTATCAAGTACTAGCTCTTCCTCTGTTGCTTTCTCCGCCACACTTTTACTCACCGGGGAGATCCCCTGGACGCTCTTTTTAAACGAATCGGCTGTTACCTTTTGGATGTAACCTAGCGCTTCGTACCCTTCCAATTGATTTCCTCCTTCATCTAGAATATGTTGTTGCGTTGTGACAGACTTCCTACCTAGCGCCTTTATGTGGCTCCGAAAAATCCTAGGCGCGGCCTCCTTTTTTTCGTGTATCTCTGTCATCCAGCGTTCACTTTCACTTTTAATTTTTGCCTCTACCAATTTCTGTACAAGGGATTTTTTCTCTAAATATATTTCCCATATTTTTTGACTTCGTCCTGCGGCCGCTTCTCCTTTTTTGCCTTTCTATGCTCCCGTGATGCTTCGCGTCGCTTCTCGATCGCCTCCCGGATTTCCTTGTTCCACCAACTTTTTGGCTTCCTTTTTCCTTTCCAGCAAACAGTTTTCTTCTCTTTCCCTATCTCCTTCGTCATTAGATGTAACAGCTCACTATACTCCCAGTCCTTGCCTGGTATTTCGCCTACTTCTTCCTCGACTCTTGCGGCTATATTTATTATTTGTTTGTCATTTAAATACGAGCTGCCAGACTTTGATTCCATGCTCATATTTTCAGTTTCGTATCCCATTTGTAATGTTATTCGTTTATGATCACTACCCAAGCTGTTAATGTCTTCCTCGTCTATCCTCATTTCTGTCAGTTTGTGGTAAATTCCTTCAGTCATGAGACAATAATCAATACTTGATTGCTTGTTTCCGACTTCCCATGTGATCTGGCCGTCACATTTAGGCCCCGTGTTAACTATCTCCAGACTATGTTGCTCGCAAAGATCTAGTAATAACTTCCCATTGGTGTCTGAATATCCGTCAAGGTCATGTATGTGGGCATTCATGTCCCCTAGAAGGATGATTTCGGCCCCATTACCAAATTCCTTAATATCCGCACTCATGAAATCCACTATCTCCTGATTCTTTTCTCTGCAGTTATTCCCCGTCCACAAGTAGGCTACCCCTAGCCACGTTTCCTTTCCACCTACTGTGCCCAGAACCCAGAGGTGCTCTGAACACGTCTGTTTCACTCTAACCCATTTGGCTCCGCGATGAATTAGCATTCCTACACCCCCACCTTTCCTTTCCGATATGGTCCTGTTACACCCTTCCCAAACATAATTTTCAATATGTGGTGGCTCTTCCAAGTCTCTAAGGTGTGTTTCTGCAACCGCATACACGCCTATCTGTTCTTTGTTTAACTGCTCCTCAATCTCTAACCATTTTGCCTTCTTTCTTCCACCCTGCATGTTTATGTAACTAATTGCAACACGCGCCTTTTTCCTTTTTCTTTTACCTTTTTTCTGGTTTTTCGCAATTCTACCTGTCAAAGCGTCCTCCTGGTTGTTTTCCCTGTTACGAGCTACCCCGGACTCCGAAGGGCCCGTGAGCCCCCCAAAAAAGCTACTGCGCGTCCTGCCAGTCGCCAGCCCACCTCGTGTCCAAGCTTCTTATCGAAATGAATCTTGTCTCTTTGGAATCCACCCCACCTGTGCACTTCCCTGTTTAAATCCACTACCTCGAAACCCTTCTCTCGACTAATTCGCCATATCTCTTTGTTTGCGTCGACAACCGCTCTTTGCAGGTTGACGTTGCGCACTGGTACTTCCGGTACTGTGCATACTACAATTTGCACCTGGGGGGACACGGCGCGCATGTCATCCACCCCTTTCGCCAAGGTCGTCGCTAGTCCTGACGATTCTTTTTTCAGGACGTCATTTAGCCCTCCCGCAATTACAACGAGGTTACGATTGTTAGCTTTAGCTGCGAGTTGTTCACCCGCTTGACTCATTACTGTCCCCAGCGTTTGTCCTGGGAACGTCCCTATCGCAACTCTCTTGTCGCCTTTCACCCTTTCTTTGATTGCCGCTGCGCATCGGACTAAATTTGAGTCACCGGCGATGATGACCTGTTCAGACATTCCTTCTGAAACCTGCACCTGGCTGCTGACTAGGTGACTAGCGTGAGTCACGGCTGCTGGTTTGCTCCCTCCCTCCCTCAAGACTACTTCCCGGTAGCTGGGCCCTGTGACCAATGTATCTGCCTTTGTCATGCCTGTTTCCTTCATCTCTCCCGCACGGGGGGTCGTCGCCATAATGCTTCCGCCGTCACCTGCGTCTTCGTTCCCTTTCACGACCTTCGATAGGCCCTTCTCGGCTGACCAGAGCCTTTCTTCCATGGCTGACGTTTTCTCTCGCTCCTTCGCCAATGCATTCTCCAGCTCTGCGATTTTCTCCATGAGCCCACTCTGGACCGCCATCATATTTTTCATTTTCTCCTCGAACTCGCACTGTCTACACTTGGCGTCATCTTCTGCTTTCTCCTCCGCACTAACTTCCACCTTCCAACCTACCCCGCACTCTGAACACTTTACGGTCTTTTTGACCATGGCTAGCTCAGTTTACCGATGCCCACGTGTTAGAAAACTGTACTAAAATACACTGGTCTAAGCCAAAAAGAACCACAATAATAAATAAATACGCTACACTTCACAGCACCTGCGCATGCACGTGGTCGGTCTACGCGCAGACCTCAGCCACTTGGCGGCTGGAGAAAAAAAAAGACACAGTACAAAATACTAAAAAAAACGTACACCGTAATAGACCTAATCAAGCTTTACGCTAGCGCCTTACGTTCTCATAACGCTACAGACAGAGGCAAGCTGGAAACATGCAAAAACACTTATCTGTAGCTGTCATTCCGGAGCTCTCCAAAAACACGTCCGACCTCTACCACCGTGCAACAGTTTTATACAGCCTACCGGGGACGCACAGCCCACGCCCTTAAGGAGCTTCGCCCCCTAAAAGAAAAATGCAAATCTGCTACATACAGGAGACGGTACCGCCATCTAGTGAACACTGCAAGAACTAAACTAGAGGTGGCTACATACAGGGGACGGTACCGGCATCTAGTGAATACTGAAAGAACTAAACTAGAGGTGGCTACATACAGCCTACCGGGGACGCACAGCCCACGCCCTTAAGGAGCTTCGCCCCTAAAAGAAAAAGGCAAATCTGCGAAAATTCGGTACTGATGCATAAATGGCGCGCCGATTGCGCCGATGAAAAACGTCGGCGGCAGTGGCGGTGGCGGCGCGCCGATCAGTTCGCGTCGGCAGCAGCAGCGCGGCGAAAATTCTCGGCGGCGGCGCGCCGACCAGTCGGCGTACACCTCTAGTACCAGCTAAGCGTTCTTCATCTCGGCCCATAGGGGCGCGTCCGTCGAGAGTTGTTCGAGACCTGCAAATGTGCACCACTGTTTCAGAGGCTATGCAAAGTGTTGCGTTGTTGCACCGTCCGCCACAGGTGACGCTAGCGACCGAGAACATTTTCAAAATGGAAAGAAAGGGTGTGGCAGCTGTTTTTTTTTCTCATGCTGCAGGCATCTTCCTAGAGGAGGCGTTGGCCCGGCTTGATTCAACACCACCTAGAGAGAATTCTTTCCAGGCCGGGGGGCTGCCTCTGTGATGTAGCCGGGATGGGGCCGACGGAAGCGGGAGAACGCTTGAACAGAAGTCCTTATATTATTTATTCAGACACCCTAAGGGCGCCGGAGGGCATTACGGAGGGTATAAGTTGTGCGCTTGGCTGACTTTTTTTGGTGCTACACGTGTAATATACTTATATAATTATATCTGGGGTTAAACTTCCCAAAACCAAGATATGATTATGAGAGACGCCGTAGTGGAGGGCTCCGAAAGTTTTGACCACCTGGGGTTCTTTAACGTGCACCTTAATTTAAGTACTACACGTGTAATATACTGAATAAAATTAGGAAGGAAAAGACAAAAGAAACCACTCATATTTACACCCATCGCCGTTTTATTCATTTATTTGTTAGAGTTTGCAGCTTCTGCTTCTTAGACTTGTTGTCCGGGTCCGAAACTTTGTTGTTCAATCGCCGGCAAAAGTTCTTCAGCAGAATGTTCGTGCTGCACCACAATATATATTTGAGCAGCACTTCACTTGCGTGTCCCTTCTCACAGACGTCGAAATCTGAAGGCTCCTCGTCGCTGAGCAGTTGCAGTGTTAGTTCTGTGGCCACTTGACGTTGGTTTTGAACTTTTAAAAATTCGGCACATTTGGAAAGCTCTTCCACAACAACGTAATTATGAGCCACCGCATTCACAGCTAGCATTGCTGGGTAAACCAGCCCTCCCCTGTCAATTTCTCTGACAAGACTGTACATGCGAATTTCCGGAGAAACTGCGACAGTCTTGTCAATTGTGAGGAGCTCTCTGCATTTGTCACATTTTAACCTCTTCACAGCAATGTGCACCGAGTAACCAGCAACATAGTTAACCACTGGAATGACATCCTTCAGTTTTGATAGCGCCTCCTGGGTCACAACAACGTTGATTTTCCACTTGGCACTGCTGTCTGCGTTTGGAGCTCTTCCCAATTTTGATTTTGGTCGTTGTCGATTGCGGACACCGTGTTGATTTGTGGTAGTGTGGTTTGCAGCCGCAACTTGTTCTCGCACTCGTAAATCTGTCTTACGGACAAATGATACTGCGAGCCAGCCAGTCGTCGGTAACAACCAAAACGTTCTTCCGGAAGGTCTGTTTGGAACTTCCCAAGAAGCACAAAGGACATCTTGAGCTCCTCAAAGCAATATGCGCAGATTTCAATGAACGCCCGAGTCGTCTGAATAAGAGCCCCATATGTCTCATCAGACAACTTACAGGCAACCGCTCTCCTTTCCTTCCACTCCTCCAACCAGTCCAAAAAATCGTTCAAGAAGGAAACCTTGGGGTCGAATGGAGAAGGGTAGACTAGCTTTTGCAAGTCATTCCTTAGTCTCAGTCCTTTGAAAGGAGTCTTTACGTTGACAACCTTCCACCATCTCACTTTTACATCAATGAAACTGGCGGTTTCTTCGTAGTGCTTCAGGTTGTGCTTGGCTCCAATGACTCGAAGTGCATTCGGTCCGTACTCGCTGAATACCTGCAAAGCAGGTTTAACATCCTGTTTCTCGATGCCTGTTGGGGAAACAGCTTTTCTGGACAAAGTGTAGCCGTACCGGAGTAACTGCTCACTCTCTAAATTATATGCGTCTTTAACTGTCTTGAAATACGCATACTGCATGCGCCGCTGCCCCGTTGTGCTTGGTTCGAACTGAGGTAACCAGAAACACTGGTCATTTTGTTTTAACCAGTTGTTGCGCATGCACTTCAGTAAATGCACTGGGTCGATGACGAAGAACAATGGCCTGTGGGGATCTGATGGGCGCGGAAACACGAAATCATTTGCCATTGATTTTTTGGAACGGCTTGAGGGGCCTTGCTCACCGAATACTTAAACGGCACCATTGCGCTTCGATTCACGGCATCGTTGTCGGTCACGACACTCATTACTTTGTATCCATTTTTTTCTAAGCCGCGAATGATATCTCCTAAAATGTTGTGCAGAAATTCTCCATTAGCCTTTTGAACGGGAACAATGTGCGCTACCTCCTTAAACTTACACATGAGGTTGTGTACCATAAATACAAATGCACTATTTGCTGCTTCTGCGTTGTTCAACGCGATACCAGTGATGTTGCCTCCCTTATTGTCAAAAAATGGCTTTAGATGAATTTCGTCCACCATCAAAGTCACGTAGCGTTGCTGCTCATTCAACTCGAATATCTTCTTGCCCACGTAGCGGAGGAATGTATTGTCTTGATGCTCTAGTTGGGGGTTCATTCCGAAAGACGAACATATTGACCTAATGGTTCTTGGGTGTGGCGTGATGATGCTTCCGTGACTGCGCATGTGCTTGTACGCGTGAGGCGATATAGTAAATAGTATGCAGCAGTACAGTGCACCATAAATTCTACAGAGTAGCGCCGTCGTTCTTTTTTTGTCGACATTAACTTCACTTGCTCAGTGAGCAGTTGAATGATCGGGGTGTTATCGCTTTCTTGTGCTGTGTATAGTTCTTTCAGAAGAGAAGCGACAGTCTCGAAGATGTCTGCGGTTGAGTTTTCAGAGCTTGACCTCTGGGCACTGTCGAACCTCTCGACTACTTCCAGCAATTCCAGCAGCCGTCATTGGCTGTCGATCACGGACGGAACTACCATTTTGGACCCGAGCCGCTTCACTGATGCTTTTGCGACGTTTACCGTAAAAGTTAGGTCGGATTTTACGATAACAGAGTACTTAATCCAAGGAGCGTCATCATTAAAAATGTGAGCCAAAATGACGTGGTCACTGCATTTGATGACATGCCAAAATGTCAGCTTCTTGCCTCGAACGAAGTTTGCGACATCTTTCAAATCGCAAAGCTTATCTGCTTCTTCCTCTTTTTTGGCAGTGAGAATCGGCGAGCACTTTCTCAAGGGAAGCGGCCTCTAAGCGCATTCGCTTGCTCTCTGGATCCTCTCTTCTAGAGCTTTCTATAGACAGGTAGCTTGGGCAATCAGGGAATACCGTCAGTACTGCCTCAGCTCGAAGCCGTAAACGTGAGAGCGGTGCGGTCACTGTGCGGCCGGTGGCTTGGTCAATATAGCTTGTTTCCCGAACGATGTCTTCGGCTTTAAAGTGACGTTCGCACACCTAAACAAAAGAAACATATCCTAGCATCAGTACGGCTACCTTGTAGCAGCAACAGTAAATTCAGGGCTTTGCGTGACGCGTTTAGGCGTAACGTGCTACAAACTACAAGGCTCGCCACGCAACGGTAGGAGCAACCTCCATAAGAAAATTATAAAGCCTTCAAAATTTCTTACCCTGGCATTCGCTGACACGACCAGGTTTTCACGTGGAATGGCACGTATCCACGCTTGTCTTGCTTCGTCGGCTTGAGGTAACGAAAAAACGTGCACCTTGGGGCCTGTCTTGTAATTGCCGTTGCACCGTGGCACACAACACTTTCCTGGCATTTCGGCGCTGATTTTAACTCTGCACGAGCCTGTTCGCCACACATAACACGTGATAAACACTTAGGTCACTCGCCGTTGCCCAACTACGCACAGAAACGAATATCCAAGCAGCAACCTGCATTCGCGCCACGAACGCACACAGCGCGTCCAAACGTGGCCGCCGCGCCGAGGCTGCCGAGGCCCCGCCGCTCAGGGGACCAACGTCATCTAGCGGAGACGTGGGACTGGGCCCCTTACTGATGACGTATATTCACGGCCCCACGGGAGCCCTTCGGCCTTGAGTCAGTCTCGGTGGCGTTGCTTGATCCCTCGCACCTCCTCGCGTATGCCCCTCCGACGCCGATGCCGAGAGGCACTTTTGACGCGTAGACGTGAGCATGCGCGTGCCAGTGGTTGGCACTAAGGATGTTCGCGCGATTTGCGTGCCTTGGCAGCGCGCGGTCACCAAAAAAGCACCTAGGGTGCGGCCATTAGTATTAGTTCGCGCCACGACTAGCCGTGGCGCTGCAGTCACTGTTTGCAACGGTGCTGGACTGTAATTAGAGGTGTGCGCCGACTGGTCGGCGCGCCGCCGCCGATAGTTTTCGCCGCGCCGCCGCCGCCGACGCGAACTGATCGGCGCACCGCCGCCGCCGCCGCCGACGTTTTTCATCGGCGCAATCGACGCGCAATTTATGCGCCAGTGCTGACTTTTCACAGATTTGTCTTCTTTTTCATCGTGATTTATAGCTTCGTTTCACATTTTATGTAGCCAGTAAAAACCAGGCTTCTTAGTTATCTTCATCCAGCTTCAGAGACAGACAGTACCACTATGAACAGCGGAACGAGTTCGGCGGCCGCTGCATGAAATGACATATTGAACAGATTGACAAAAAATAAATGTAACAGTTACAGTAAAGCATAGACACTGCCATCTTAGGCTTAGAAGCAATTTATCTGTTTTTTTGTGTCGTAATTAGCTATGATTATGGTGATACGACGTTGAATGTAATGGCCCAGCGTTTTGATGCGTGCGAGTTCGCCATAGCACAATTCGAATATTCATACGGATGGAAAACGGCATCATTATCAGTCCAAGATGGCAGCCTATAATTGTGCCCGAAACAGGGCGTACATAAAGAAGAAATGAAGTGGTAGCAGTGCAGCACGAATGCAGCGCGTTAGATGAAGGGAGGAGGAGGAATAAATGAGGAAGGACATGAAGGTTAGGCGTTAGATGAAGAACTACACAAAACCCCGAAGGATGAAATCAAAAGGGAGAAGTTTAATGAAGATTAAAAGCGTCGAGGCATAATACATGCTCGAACCTACTCAGAGTATATCAGCTCCTGTCCGCGGTGTTAAAGTTGATAATTTTCGAGGATGACTACTTATACGCAGCGTCTGAACATGCTGCAGAAAATATTCACCATCTGTTTTATTTTTTAACTTGTCTGTTTGTACCGGCCTTTTAAGACATTGAATACCCGGGATGAAGATGCCAAGGCAGTAAGATGGCAAGAGAAAGAAAGGAAGGCTGGGGGATTAACCATATCTTGGCATCCGGTTTGCTGCCTAGCACCGAGGGTTGAGAAATAGGGGCAAGAAAGGGCGTGTAGAGACACAGAAAATAAAACGCATGTGCACTCAGGAGTAAGATGGCAAACTTAACAGAGTATTTATTAGATTCTGTACAGACAGGGCGAGAGGTCTCTTGCGAATGAGCTGGGTGGCTCACTATAAAGTGTACGTTTTGACTTAATCAGGGAATGGGTCCAGAATGCAGCTGTTGAATCACGAGACACACACACCATTTCTGACGGTGCCGCTCACACTCGCTCAAGTCAAGGTCTTTGATTGAGGCATGGCCACCACACTGCACCTGTGACACCAAGAAACCATTGTGGTCGTCTCGTGGAACGTCTTATGGTGTCGGAATGCCACCTCACTTCCCGGCTAAGATGGACAGTACACGGCGGACAGCAGGCTGGCAGCCCTTTGGTGACTTGTTTGATGAACAAAGAAAGCGGCCCTCCCCCGTCGGCCCAGGCGCCGCGCGTAACAACGGCTATCCGGTGGTGAGAAGAGGCGTAATAAGCTTGTCTGAGACCACCAGTTTTAAAAAGAACAAAACAAAATTTTAAAAAACTTGCCAGTAGACAATTTACAAAAGATGGCTGGATTCATCAAAAATGCAGAGACCGACATTTGAGCGACATGTCATATATGACATAGTTCAGCAAACTGGTTTTCATCACGTAACTTGAACGGACCTACTGGCACTGGGAAAGGTTAAGAATGATTGTCGCTGACAGATGTACTTCTGTTGCGAAGGTAATGCTCAGAGTCAACCAAATAAAACTTAACATTATATTCAAGTCTTGATAAAAAAATAAGTCAAGTTAGAAAGCTCCTCAGGTGGCCAAATAATAAATTACTTCACCATACTTTATGAAGAAGTAATTTGCAAATAAATAATGCAACCGCTGTTTAAATGACATTCAATGACGTGACCGCAATCAACGGTGTGTCGTCGCTATGAAACGGGAAAGTTATATGTGGACAAGATCGGGCGAATGCGGCGGAGAACGAATATGTCACGTAATAAAAGCGATGTGATGTTGCACATTTTCATTTTTACAACTCTGTGCCCTTTTGCTTGCTCGTGATGTGTTCGAAGGAGCTAGCCAAGTCTTAGGTAGAAGTCAAGCAGAGTAGCCGGGGCTGATAAGAGCAACGTTTATGTTCACTATTTACACACTGAAGGTAGCATCATGGAAGCTTGATGAGAGCTTCTGAGAGCTGGTTCAGAGCGTCTCGGTGCTCGCATTTTAAGCCGTGGTCTTCCTAAAATTCTCTGCAGGAGAAAACAATAGACAGTTTGCAATAAACTGCAAGGCAGCTTTTCTGTAAGGTTAGTTTTCCAACCATAAACTCTCGTTCACAGACGGCTTTTCTCGCTCATTTTGTTTTTGCCATTCACCTTTTTGAGATCTTGTGCTCGCGTGCCTCTGCTGGAATTCGGAGAGGTGACATTTTGTTGTACTCGCGTGCTCGCGTGCACTCGCTGGAATTCGAAAAGGTAAAGGCACAATGAGGGAGAAAAGCAATCTGTGAACAAGAGTTTTTGGTTAAAAAATAAACCTTTAGGAAAGCCGCCTTGCATATCACTGCAAACGGACAGACTGCATGTCCATTTAGTCAAGGGCAGTCCAAAGAAATTGCCGTCTTCATCTCCGTCCCCCAAATGGTGAGGGTAGTGGTTAGAAGAAGGCGCCTAATTTCTGCAGCCCAGCAGGGAGCACGGCGCAGCGAATAAAGGTAAAAAAAACGAGAAGGAGAAAGAGAGAGAAAGTCAAACACTGCCTTCTTTTCTACCCAGGAAATAGAAAGGATGCACGTTCAGTTCGTCAGACGGCGAGAGAGAAACACAACGTAGGTCATAATGCAATAATACGCACAACACAGCATGCACAGTGCAATAACGTTGCATCGCACGTGCAGAATAGGGCCTGCAGCGCTAGGCAGGCTAGGGCCTGGGGGAGTGGAAGACTTGAGAGCACCACAGAGTGTG
The DNA here is from genome assembly GCA_013436015.1 of Rhipicephalus annulatus. Classification (NCBI taxonomy): domain Eukaryota; kingdom Metazoa; phylum Arthropoda; class Arachnida; order Ixodida; family Ixodidae; genus Rhipicephalus; species Rhipicephalus annulatus. Next base: position 67,234 of record WOVY01009735.1, on the reverse strand, counting down.
GAAAACATACCTGACGATGAATCCCAACCTCTCGGCTAATTATTCAGCGCGTCTCGAGTCGTGGCACGTCGAACAAATCAAGCTGCCTCGATTTCCGACAGCTCTTCCTAGGCCGTCAGTCAGCCAGGCGTGTCCAAAGAGTTTTTGACGAGGGGAGCCAACAGCCCTAAAGAATTCAAAGTATGACTTTCGTGTTGTCCCCTCTTTTGGCGCACCTCGAGAGCGTAGACCCGGAACAAATCAGGGTAGGTGAGGTGACTTTCCGCGAACCTTACCTGCTTTCCAAACCAGTTACTGCATGCAAGCTTCCCCTGAATGGATGAATGTGTGGTTGAAGAAAAAGAAAAAGACACTATCTTTCCTTGCTAGACCACGCCTCAGTCCCTTGAAGAGAAAAGGGAGATTGGAGAAAATAGTTTAGAAGTAGGTAGGAGGAGAAGGTATGGAAGAACGTGACGGTCATGGCTGCTAGAGCAGAAAGAGAATAGGAGCCGTCGGCAGGGCACTCCGAGTCTTACAACTTGGAAATGTGGAGTTGCAACCATGTACGCAGATACCTATGGTCATTCCCACGAGAGAAAAAAAACCTGGATCACCTTTCTTGGGCTAGAATACAGAAAGCTAGCTAAACGAGAAAACTAAAATAAGTAAAGAAATAACCGATAATCTAACCACCAATTGTCACCACAGCTGCGGAAGGAAAGAAGCAAAAACGTAATCCGCGACCTCGGCACCAGCGGCTACACAGAGGCATTTCTTCGTAGAACACTGTGTATAAGAAAAGACACGGGAAACACGACACCAATGGCGCGGCAACGACGCCAGGTGTCGACCAAACTTGAGCTCACGGAACAGGGAACGAAGCACAATGGCAGAACACTGCGAGACCACTCGCAACATATTTGCGTCATGCATACCAGTCCCGACGGCACGGTGTACAGCTGGTTGGGTTGTATTGTAGTCTTTCTGAATTCCTTGAAATGCACAAAGAGCGCGAAAGGTTGGGTACAAGGAACATGAACATAGAAAACGACTTTGCCATCAAGCCTTTTGCAGTGTGTACTGGACGAACATGGCGACGGGTGACGAACGACAGGAATTCAGTTCTTATGCGCTTCAGAAATGACTATGAATGGAAAAGTTTTTGAATGGGAATGAAAAAAAAATCATCAAAAACATGGGTCTTGCTATGTCCGTGCAACAGAACTGCAAGCCTGTTGGAAAAAAATGGCAGCAATATCTCATAAAGAGACGGGAGAATTAAAAGCCTCTCTGATTGCCGAGAAGTAACAGAATTCTTCAATCACGTTACAGCTTGAATAAATTGATTTCCACGAGTGATGAAGGATCACGTATGGCATGAACGGTGCGTTTCTGCCTCCTTCCTTCTTGAAATATGGCCGCGACAATTTTCATGGTAACCTAAATTACGCAGCCACTGTTTGATTGGTAGCAAATGACATGACAAAACCCATGATCTGTGTCATCGCTACATTTTAACAAAACTTGAAATCCTGCCAGATGGCGCATTGCTATCGGGAAATTTCGAGCGCTAACTAATGCCTCCACGCGACGTTCACAAGCACCCATCCTGTCTCTCTCGTTCTTGTTAGCGCCTTGTTTGGCGCTCACAACTTTCCAGATCGCCACATTAATTCAAAAACAAATTGAAGTGGCATCTTAGGGCACAAGCAGTTCAACGAAATAGAGAGAGAGAGAACGGGCGCTCGATTGCTCGCGAATCGTGCTGCTTTCTCGTCTTTGAAGCCGCATTAATAATGAATCCGGAGCTTAGCTCTTATTCTCTGTTGATTAGGTACATAATCATAGATCAAGCTCAGTGTGGATTCCGATGTCATGTATTAAAGGTCACCTGGAGTGGCACATGTGTCACAATACGCTGCAAAACCCAATTCCATGCCTTCGTACCGTCATGCTCGTTTAATACGAACATTTGTAGATTGGACTACAGAAACAACATGAAAAGGCCGAGAAATATTTAATTCTTCCGTACGTTAGTAATGTACTTCGTTATGCGTGTTTCTGTTCTCTGGGAGCATATCAAGAGAGTTGTGTAGCATGAATGAACATAAATTGCTGTTTCTATTTCACCACAGTCGTTGAACGGTGTACTCTATAAACGCATCATCTACAATAAACTTCGTGCCAGCACAATGCATAAAATGCTCAATTACATCGCACAAAAGAAAAAACGCGGATTTCACCGAAAGAAACTCGTAAACCTCATTAGATATTCAAACGTCAAATTTAGAAATAGCACTGCCATGAACGAGATTAACTCCATGGCCAAATTTCACTACAAAAAGCGCTTGAATAACTGCACCTTGCAGGTATGCAATATACATTGCATGAGGTTTTAGAAGTGTGGTGACATTATTAGTTAAGGTTACATTGTTTTAGCGTTGAATTAGCTTTTTAGGCACGTTTATACTGTGCTTTTAGAGTTAATATTTCACCTCATCGGTAATTTAGTGACGTCATTTCATTTCCACATATTTAAATGAGAGTTATGAATAGTTGATATCCAAGCATTTTTTTAAAGATATGTGAATGGTGTTTATCAAAGGACCAACCCTAGAACGAGTGTCAGGGAGGAGAGGGGGGGAGATATGAACAGTTTATAATTTGAAAAATAAAATTTTCGGCTTTACAAGCCAGAACGTCAATACGACACCAAGGCACGCCATAGTGAGAGGTTTTAAATATTCGAAACCATAGGTCGGCAAAATAAATAGAGCCTATACATAGACTCTCTCAGTAAATAGGCTTTTATCTTAAGACTCAATATAGGGCCCAGCCTATAGCTGAAATTTCAGTGACATATAGGCCACCAAAATATTTTTCTCTCGAAAGAATTTTCGCGATAGACTGATTTCAATGGAGTAAATCAGCCCGACTTTTTTTTTCGAATACACCTGAGATAGTCGACAAAACGTTTAGGACGTTTGGCGGGGAACGACCGATCAAACTTTACCTGGATACCTATCACTTTTCGTCTCCACTGTCTCTTTCTAAGTTCATGTTCTTCCTTTCTTGACATTCAACTTCACAGTATTTTAACAAATCCGCATCATATTGGTTCTATAGATTGATTGATTTGTGGGGTTTAACGTCCCAAAACCACCATATGATTATGAGAGACGCCGTAGTGGAGGGCTCCGGAAATTTAGACCACCTGGGGTTCTTTACCGTGCACCCAAATCTGAGCACACGGGCCTACAACATTTCCGCCTCCATCGGAAATGCAGCCGCCGCAGCCGGGATTCGAACCCGCGACCTGCGGGTCAGCAGCCGAGTACCTTAGCCACTAGACCACCGCGGCGGGGCAATATTGGTTCTATAGAAGAAAATAGCTTGTGGTACACGCATCTTAAACAAAACTTGGCCGTGCACTTACGCCCCATCTCACTGTTTTGTATCCATCATTTCACCGTTCTCATTTCACTTACGGTATTGCCGCGTGGTTGCGACGTCAAAGAAGATGGTACGTGGGTTGCTCAAGACGACACTTTTTATTGAGTGAACATGTGCATAGGAAAGTGCAAAGTGCTCGAAATTCGCGCTTTACACAGATAGCGGTAATCAGAGCATTGGTCGTTGGTAATATGATCTGCGCGAAGGTACGTCGCCATTTATACACGTAGCATCCATATCGTAGGTGTCTCAAGCTTATCAGAAAATTCTAAAATAATCTAGAGTGTTCGCAGACAGCCAAGCGTCCTTTGCGCAAGGCAACTGATTAATATGTGGTGTTTAACGTTTCAAAACCACCACATGATTATGAGAGATGCCGTAGTGGAGGACTCCAGAAATTTTGACAACCTGGGTTTCTTTAACATGCACCCAAATCGCAGCACATAGGCCTGCAGCATTTTCGCCTCCATCGAAAATAAAGCAGCCGCAGGTGAGACTTGATCCCGCGACCTGCGGGTCAGCAGCCGAGTACCTTAGCTACTGAACCACTACGGCAGTGCCTTTGCGCAAGACTGTGACATAAAAATACAAGCGAGCGTGGCAGTATAATAATGTTGCGATAAAATTTCAGCAGATGCAACATGTTTCACTGTGGATGCCATTTTCATACAGAACCGTCATCGCGTGGCCACGCGTTGCACGGTGGATCGACGTCTTTGGGTATTTTGAGTAGGCTAAATTTCTACCTAAAACATACGGCGTGACGAAAGCACTCACGTTGACTGTAAATATTAACGAAACGAAGTGCACGCTTCGGTGGGATGATATGCATATCATTAAGAAGCTGTTGTGTATTTCTCAAAGGTCGAGATCATCAATGATCGAGCAACCCTTCTGGATGAAAGGAATATATTCATTTAATGTTTACAGCCAGCCTGTAGACCGCAACAACTAAAGGTGTGGGCCGACATCACTCCTGTAAGTCTATTTAGTGATGTATCCGTTACAATAAAAAGTAACTAAATACCTCACTAGTTACTCAAATAAGAAAAAGGGGAACGTTTCACGGCTCCACCTTATATAGATACATAAAAAGGTAACGCATTACCGTTACCGTAACCGAAAAAAACAGAATGAATGTTACCTCTGCCGTAGCTCCGCAGTCATCAGTTTTAATCAATGTGTCTTTGCTGCAGAAACACACAATAATAATTTTAAATCTCAAATTTATGTTTCACACATACTAACCCAAGCAGGGATTACACTCAAAATGTTCAATTAACGAGAATGATTTGTACAAATGTACTGAACCTTAGCAATGTCATATAGAAGCTTATTGATGCCTGCACATGTGATGGCTTCTGACTCTGCAGTTACACAGGATGAAACCATTTTTTTTTCATTGGAGCATTATACACAAAGTGAGGTCCAATAATCCACGGTATTCATGAAGAAACTATCACTGAACTCTCAAGAAATTTACAAATATCGGCCTTTTCTTGATCCTTCAGCACCTCCAATAAAGCAAGTCGAAATCGCCACTGTTGGATCTAGCCACCGGATTGGCCCGCCGCGCGCCAGTAGGCAATCACGGAAGCCTACATTGGTGCCTTTTTATTAGAGGGGGGGGGGGAATCGGGAGATGTCGTGGGGAAAAGGGGGGGACACTTACAAGTTTGTGACACCAGATGTGCCTTGCAGAGATTTAAGTCTAGAAAAATCACGTCTTGCAACACACATCTTGCAATAGCAGCCTTTTTTTAATATGTTGCAGGTTTTATTTTTGTTTATATAAGAATTCAAATCATGCCTAGAAATCAAATATACAAAAGAACAAAGGTTCCCAGCACTCGTAATTGCATTGTTCTACTGTGTCTTTTCCGGAACAAGTCGAGAGTGGCAGTTGCTATTTCGATTTCTCACACAACTGATGGGTATTGACCACGTGAACACGCTACAAAAAAGTATTGAAAAGTTTAATGCTTTATACATACTTATCAAGCATTCTTATTTGTGACGTTTTTAAGAGAAATTTTAATGGCGCCCACTTGCAAGGGGTGTTCCCCTCCCCTGACCAAACACCAAGGGTTCGGGGAGTCAACGTTCTCTGCAGGCGTGGTCAACGGACGCCCAGCTCGTGACCAGTACGGGCTGTCTATCTGAGCAAATATTGCATTTGCTCTCATCTGCACATATGACCATCGACAGGTTTTTGTCTTGGGGGATGCAAACCCTTCTTTCAACTTGCATCACGACTGAGGGAGTAGGTCGTGTTGGTGTCGCTAGAGTGGGTAGCAAGTGCTGGTGGAGCTTGAAGGGTTCAAGTGTCCTTTTTGCACCACCCGCCTCGCCCATGTCTACACTTCATTCATTGAACACCGCGCTGAGAACTAGTTGAATAAATGCGCAGATTTGTTTCCTTCCGCATCCTATACCGCTGCATAAAAGATTCTCACATTGCGAAAAGTAGGTATTTTGATTCGTTTGAAGGAAAGTTACATTCAAAACATGACAGATACTCAAAAAAGCGGTTTCATGCAATCGTAATAAGAAAACTCGAAACAGAGGTGCTTCTTCTTTTGTGTAGCGTACAATGTAAAAGTAAGATCAGATCCGGAAAAAGCGAAATGAGTGACGTGCGTCACTGCTTGCTCATTGTTCAATGAAAAAAGGTTTCATGAAGTATGACGTTGCCAACAACAACAACAACAACCTAAAACAACATCTTAAAGTAAAAAAAAGCAAAGTGCTGCACATTTACCGTAGAACATGGACATAGATTGAAATACGCGTTATTTTTTCATGAAAGCGAAATAAAAACTATTTTACAAACGCTTTGCATTCATCGGGATGTCGACACATCTGTGTAGTGTCATTTATGCTATTTGGATTAAAATTCCCGAATTTCAACTAATTCAGTAACCTGTGGCGGAAGAGCCTTTTGAATTTTCAGTTTCGGTTTCTGCGCCGCCGACGCCGCCGCCGACGACGAAAATTGGCCGCACGCCACCGCCGATGAAAAAACCGGCGTGCGCCGACAACGCCGCCGCCGCCGACTCTGTACGACCCCCACGCCGCCGCCGGTCAAAATCGCCTCGGCGCACACCTCTAAGGCCCAAACTCCATAAGCGCGAAAATGCACGCGACAGCGACGAGCGACGCGACGTAGATCGGCGTCGCGCGATCAGTCGCTAGCGCAGGCAAACCTCATTCACGCGACGGCTTCGGCGAGCGAATTCCACTGTTGCTGGCATGAGGCCGTCAACTCGCACCAAGAAAACCGCGTAGCGAGCGGTTTCCAATTTAAAAATAAGATATATTGTTGTGTAATAGAACGGAAAGTGTTTATTGTTGCCTTGCAGCACTTTTTTATACGCACATGCGTAATAAACATTGCGTTATTTTTTGTTGTGCCCACGTTCAATTACATAAATGAGGCGCTCATTGTACGCGTTGCGCCGTCACCCCCGGAAGCTTTTCAAAAGATTTTCCGGGGGTGACGGTTGCGCCCATCGCCGTTGGCCGTGAAAACAACCGGCAGTACGTCACTGATGTATATCCTTTTCCGGTTTTTTTTCTATTGGCTGCTTGAGCCCAGCACTTCCGGGCGATGAGCGACGGTTTCCAAATCTGGAGAACCGAGCGATCGCGCGAAAATGAGTACGCGACACGTCGCGCGACCGCCCTGTTTCGTCGCTCATAGCGTCGCTCGTCGCTGTCGCGTGCATTTTCGCGCTTATGGAGTTTGGCCTTAACTGTAATGTCGCCGCCGGGCACGGCGGCGGCGCACGGCCACTTTTCGTCGGCGCCGGTGGCGTGCAAAACGAAACTACAATTTCAAAAAAAAAAGCTAGTTTACAGCGTTTTTTCTGCTTATTTAGCTGAAACTCAGTACTTTTAACAGTAATGCCTGAAAGAACAGCATGGAGATGTAAGAAAACTGGCAAACGCTCCGTAAATGATTCGTTTTTCAGCATACATATTGAATATAAGTTTTGTCAGCGCGCCCCCTTGTTCACATAGCTGACACTGTAACACAAGAAACTTCATTTCTTTTTACTCTCACAGCAATTCTGTTATATCTGCTGGGTATTATGCCTTATTAAGTTACACTTTGTATTGTTTTTACTTTCAAGTAAGTGTTAATCTTTTATTTATTATCAAATGTACCACTTTCCTGTGTAATGCATTCTGGCCTTTAGGCTACCAATAAATAAATATAATAATGGAGGAGGCTCTTTTCAACGGGTAACTAGAAGCAAGTGGAGCTCGCAGTCTTCGTGCGTAATGTACTGCTTTTCTTGAGTAACAGACAGGTGGCTAATTTCTGTAGGTCACAGTGGCAGTAATTCATGAAACACACGAGAAAGGCACTAATTTGTCTCTCATAAAGGGCACTGCTCAGCGACTTATGATGCAAGTGCTACAACGCAAAGAATACAAAAAGAGCGAAATGAGTATAGGACTACATGCGCACTTTCTTCTTTGTTTCCATATTCAAAAACTCCAGTCTTAATTGTAAGACGCAAGGAGGTGCGGGTGGGGTGGGGTGAAGAGCAGTGCTTGAGTCTCGTTTGTTTGTGAGACCTCTTTTCATGTAGTGTTATGCCACAGACGTGGTCCTCGTTCGAGAGCACTTTTTCTCACGAGATCGAGCGCTGTTCCGGCGAACGGTCTCCCCCTCCCAACGCCACCTTTCACGCAGAAGGCGGCACCATGCAGTTCCGGGCAAAGCGTCGCCTCTTCTGCCGAGCCACCGTGCCGTTCCGGGGAAAGCTTCACCTTCTCCTCCAAGCACCAGGAACTGGTCTCGTAGAAGATACCAAAACGTCACTTAAGGCCGTGACGGCCCCATGTTTAAAGGATTTTGCCCCAGCCAACGTTGTTGTGCTGGCCGGCTCTGTACAAACGACAACCTACCTGCTATAGTAAACGTTCCTACTTGTTGCTGTTTTCAAAACCGGACTCGCTTGCTGGATTCTGTGCCGACCGGTTGTGCCCTCGCGATCCCCGATGTCAGCGTATACCTCTGGCCGACTGGGCTGGCCCTACGTCATCTCCTGACGCCTATCTCCAACGACAGCGTAGCTCTGACCTATACTTGACTTGCCCTACGCCATCTCCTGACACTGACAAAAGCTCTCGCAAGTGGTGCCCCGTCCTCGGACTCCTGTGACTGTGTTTCCATCTTTGCTATCTCTCCTATCACCTCATATGTCCTCGCTCGCTGTCCCAGCGCATCTCTCTCTCTCTCTCTCTCTCTCTCTCTCTCTCTCTCTCTATATATATATATATATATATATATATATATATATATATATATATATATATATATATATATATATATATATATATATATATATATATATATATATATATATATATACCTTTAATTCTAGCCTTTTAATCCCTTCTCACCCCATCCCTTGTGAGCTCCTGTTGAGGTGTCACACCCTGATGCAGACAGTTACGGGGCTCACTTTTCTCTTCTTTTCCCTCTTATAACCACTTCTCTCTTTTCAAAACCGATTTCCTCCCTATTCCACCTCTGGGCGAAGGCTTCAGCGAAGCCCATTCGACTGCTCGCCGCTCTCGGCTACCGCTACCATTTCAACAAACAGGAAATCCTAACAGTGGTGGGAGACGTGAATGTCATCAAACAGCGACTCCGTAACAGTGCTGGCAGATGTGGGATGCCATCGAACCCACATTTATAACACTAGATACCAGCCCATACTCCCTCCCCCTATCATTCCCTTAAAAGGGGTACTGAAACAAGATTTTGAAAGCGAGATAACCTGTCAAATATATTTGTGTAGATACACACATCATCTGCGAATTGTCGCCCAGAACGTAGTCAAAATTATTTTGAATTGCGTGTCGCCCTACCGCATACTAATTATGCCTTCGTCATTCGGGTAAACAAACAACCACCTCCGGCATCACAAGTTTTGTGTTGGCTGCTCCTGGCGAACCATTTCAACGGAAACAGGGGCAGCTAGACTTGTACGGGAATATAAAGGCTGGTGTTAAAGCTTCAGCGGCGTTTTTTGAAGGGGTCACGCTGGAGAGGAGATTACAGGAGCGCCCACGAAACCTCCTTGAAAAGACTTGTCAACATGGTGACTCACGTGCGCGCGGTTTTTTTGCGTCCACCTAGCCAGTTCGCTTTGCACGAAAACCCAGGATTTCTTTGCTCCATGCGAAAATCCCTCTAGGTCCCACCTCGCTCGGCGCTCTGTGGAACCAAGAACAACAATTAACATCGCGCGCTCGAGCAAACAAACTTTCCAGCCATGGGTTGCAAAAAAGCGACATTTTTTTGCGTAACTGATCCTTTGCTCATATAGTCCAAAAACTAGAGGATATTTATACGCGCGCCAGTCTTATCTCCTATCACAGTGCACGTGTGTTTGGGATAAGGCGTAATGTGCGACTGGAAGTGGGGATGGCCGTAAATTGAATGGTTGCCGCAAAGGCTTTAGCAGCGCTTCATTGCGCGAAAAATCCTTTCTTTTCATATTGCCGTGTTATCTCCATGCCTTTTCATGACCCCCAGCTCAGCTTTGTTTTGTGCTTGCCAGCTGTGGGTTAAGCGAGTTTTAGCTAATACCACCAGCCTCACAGATCAGTTACTTCAGGCTTACCCTGAAAAGCAACTATACACGTAGAAAAATGCCCGAAATTACTTTTCTTGGGCAAGAATAAAGAAATCTGAACGAACGTGAAAACTCCAATCAAACAAAATAACCAATCATCCAATCACTACTCGTCACCACAGTGGTGGAAGGGAGAAAATAATCCGTGACCTCGGCACCAACGGTTATTTACAAGGGCGTTTATTCGCAGAGCCCTCCGTAAGAGAAAAGAAGGAGAAAATGTGACACCAACCACACCACAACAACGCCACGTGTCGATCCCCTACATCGTGGGTGCCAGCAAAGTTAAAAAGGCAGGAGTCGACTTGGAGTCGACGTTGCCACAAGCCTTCCACCACCATCGGGCAGTTTCATCCGCTGGCCCAAAGACCTTGCACCTGCGGGAAGAGCGCAGGATGTCGTACTTCTATAAAAAAAAATGTGGGAGAACAGGAATGACTTCCGTCAAATGAACAGTGGACAGAGCGCGCAGGCAGAACATTGTATGTGGGTTGGCCACCATACCAGTCCCGACGGCACGGTGATCTTCTAACAGAAAGATACCTTCGCCTACGGCTCCCCTCTGAATCCTGGCACAGTCAACAGACAGTGGGAGACAACAACCCCACCACTAGGGGCACTGACCTCCCTCTACTTCCAGGGCTTGCAACGACTCGTGACAACCATCTCGGGCCTTCTCACCCCTGAAGAAAAAAACCAACCAGGCTTTGAAACTATAGGTTTCCTAACATAAATATTGGCTGAAGTTTTCTGCCTTTTTCATTTTTCTGTGATCCACACCAAGCACACATCTGCAGAATGCTCAACTTTGAAATAATGCACATATATATGCTGCTATTGCTAAACCCGGTGAGTAGAGCTAATTGCTGCGTTTTGCATTTCTTGGGGCGTACAAATAACGCAAAAGCTCAGGTATGAGTAACTTGAGCCTGGGAAAAGCCCGTGTCATCAAGCTTTTCGCAGAATGGACTGGGCGAACACAATGACGGGTGAGGAACCGCCGAAAGGGCTTCCGCGTGTCAAACCTGACTATGAATGGAAGGGAGTTGGGATAAGAAAAGAAAAAGGAAAATACCAAAAAAAAACAGCGCAACTGCCACACATGCTATGCCGTCTCGGTACGGAGTTCTGAACTGCTGGCCTGCTGGCAAAATGTTTAGAAGCTCCTCAAGTTCTCAGGGCGTCATAAAAATTTTTGACAGCATTCCAGTTCGAAGGAATTCGTTTTTGTCAGTGACTAAGCGTCGCGCACGGCAGGAGCGGTGTGTTAATTTCTGCCCCTTTCCTCCTTGGAATCCACTTGGAAAGCTTTCAACGTATCACATGGTAGGAAATGATATAAAAGGTGATAGCATGTGTCTTCACTACATTTTTAATAAAACTTGAAATTCGTCGAGATGGTGCATTGCTATTAGAAACATTTTAGCGCAGAGCAATACATCGAAAGGGCATTCAGAAGCACCCGTCCCGTCTCTCTCGTTCTTGTGAATATCTTGTTTCGCGCTCCGTAATTTTCCAATCACCACAATTATTCATGTGAAAATTTGCAGATTCCACGTAGAATGGAAATCGATATATGCGAAGCACAAATGAGAAGGGTCACTTTACCATCAGCACAATGTTACGAGGTGGAGCTAAATGATATCGTACTTGACTTCCGTGGGAAGATTATTATGTTTGGGTGTGTCGTTTACCTTCGTCATCTGTTCACATCATGTGATACCAAATTTAGTATAAGTAGAGCTAGCGAAACGGCCGCGAGCAAGCTATGAGCCTTGTATGTTGTCATGTTCTTATGTGACCCGCGTGTCGGGATTATCATGTTTGCACCAGTCTTATATTTCGTCACCCATTGACGTCACGTAACACCCAATTCGGTACATGTGGAGCTAGAAAAACGGCCGCGAGCGCATTATGAAGGGCCCAATATACTCCGATATAGAGTGGACGCGCGCGCACGCTGGGCACAGCGACGCTACGTTAGCAAAACGCGAGCATGCACTCTGTAGTCTGACGCCAGGCGTGACAAGCGTTCGTCGGCGCGCGGCCCGACGGCAATTGGTGCGAAATGCGACAAGCTGCATTTCGCGCCGATGCGTTACCCAGACAACACTGCGTCTCCCTCTTAACGGAGAGACGCCAGACGCGCTGAAACGCGCATGCGGCACAGCAGCGCGGCGCGCGCCTGTGAGTATATGACAGGACCGGCGCCTGGCATGGCAACGCCGGCGAGCACGCGCACTTCGTCACGTCCAAATGTATTGGCGCCTTAACTGTGGCATGTAGTCATGTTCTCACACGACACGCATCTCATGAATATCATGTTTGCACTCGTCCATACCTTCGTCATCCATTGGCATCACGTAACACCAAATTTGGCATACGTGAAGCTATCGTAGCGGCCGCGAGTGCATCATCAGTGTGGCATGTAGTCATGTTGTTACATGACACGCATGTCGTGATTATCATGTTTGAATGTTTCATTTACCCAAGTCATCCGTTCGCGTCGCGTAATACCAAGCTTGGTACATGTGAAGCTAGCGAAACGGCCGCCAGCGCATCATGAGCATAGCATCTAGTCATGTTGTTACATGACACGCATCTAATGTTTATCATGTTTGCACCAGTGTCATACCTTCGTCGTTCATTCACGTCCCGTAATACCAAACTTGGTATAAGTGAATCTATAGCGAAACGGCCGCCAGCGCATCATGAACGTGGCTTGTAGTCACGTTGTCACATGACATGCATCTCATGATTATCATGTTTGCACCAGTCATTTACTTTCGTGATCTATTCACGTACTGTAATACCAAATTTGGTATATGTGGTGCTAGTGAAACAGCCACGAGCGCATCATGAGCGTGGCACGTAGTCATGTTGTTACGTGACACGCATGTCATAATTTTAATGTTAGGATATGTAGCTTGTGTTTGTCATGCAATCATGCCATACCATACCAGTTTTGCAACATGCCATGTGAACGAAACCACCGCAAGAGCTACAGGACCATGAAATGTAAATGATGACATTCATGACACACATGTCCTGGTTTTCATGTTATGACTAGTCAAATATGTTCTTCATACAGTCGTGTTATGCCATACCAAGTTTGGTATCGATACCATTATCGAAACGGCCAGGAGAGCTAAGAGTTGATCGTATGTGGCTAGATAGATAGATAGATAGATAGATAGATAGATAGATAGATAGATAGATAGATAGATAGATAGATAGATAGATAGATAGATAGATAGATAGATAGATAGATAGATAGATAGATAGATAGATAGATAGATAGATAGATAGATAGATAGATAGATAGATAGATAGATAGATAGATAGATAGATGCGTTCAAAGTCGCCGAAGTTCGCTGAGAAACGCTTCGCATTTAAAAACGGAAGCGGCGTCCGAGGACAAGCAGTTCATTGCAAGAGAGGGCGAAGGGGCGCTCGATGCTCGCGAATCGTGCGGCCCAGTCACCTTCGAAGCCGCATGATTTATGAAGGTGAAATACAGTGCTCATTCTCCTTTGGTTTTGTACATATTGGTATATCAAAGTCAGTGTAAATCACTATGTTGCGTAATGAAATTCCCGTGAGTTGCTTATGTTCCGGACATGCTGCACAACCCACTCCACGCAACCTTAAAATCATGTTCATTTATTTTGAACAATTGTGAATTACACTAGATACACAATAATAAAGTTACGGACAATTATTCAGTCTTTCCTCTCGTTATTTCGACATGTGTTCTCCGAGAAAAGACCATGCGAGTTTAGTAGCATGCATGAGCATAAATTTCTAATTATACTTTGTCATAGTTTGCGAACGGTGTACTCTATAAACGCATTATCTATTAGCATTAAAGTTGAAGCCAAAGCCAATTCGATGCATAAAATCACTATTACATCGCTAAAAATTACAGGTTTTTTTAGGATAAACCCCTAACGTCTGGTTGGAAATTCTAAATTCAAATTGTGAAATTACGCCAGCGCGAACGGCATTAGCTCCGTAACCAAACACTCTGCAAACAAATTTACAAATAGCTGTGCACCTTGGAAGTAGGCCGTATGCATTAGCTTCTTAATATTGTTAGCAGTTTAATGTTGATATCTCATCTCAGTGGTGCATTTTGTGTCGCCATTTCATCCCGTGCTTTTAAGTTAAGGTTATCACTTTTATTCGAAGATATGATCAAGTGGTCAAGTACCTTCAATGGAATGAGTTCTAAGGGGGTGGGGAATTAGACAGATTTACAATTTAGAAAATAAAATTTTGTGGCTTTACAAGCCGGCACATACACGATTGCAAGGCACGCCATAAAATGAGACTATAAATATTTGTAACCATAGGTCAGCGAAATAAAAAGACGCCCTCATTAAATTTTTTTTTTCGCATAGGACGCACAACAACTCAGAGTAAACAAAATTCTGCTGAATCGGACTAGGAACTGGCTCGAACTCCGACTCACTGTGGTAAAACTCAGCCGGGCTAACTTGGACTGAGGCTTACGTAAGTATAACTCAGTCGGACGCCCTCAGACTCTGACTCACACCTGAATCTGAGTCTTTCGATTCCTCTGATAGGCTCATCAGTGAGTTTGCCGACTTATAATCGGAACACATCTCTCGTTTACGGCACGCGTTGGTGAAGACCTTTTGTGTGCGTTCACAATATGGGAGAATGAGGAAGAATGGAAAGGTGGTTGCTATGCACACATGACGATAATAGGGATTATCTTTACCGATCTACGTAAGAAACCAACGAAAAACACGAATGCAGCGTAGTAACCAGGAAAGACAAGGGCTGGACCTAAAACTAAATGTTATTAAAGAAAAACTTACAAAAATTAGCCAGAAGCACATGCTTGAAAAGGCTATCTAAACCACAGTTGTACAATTAAGCATACATTTTTTTTTTTCACACAAATGTTTCAAGGTGGTATGAAGCAGCCGATTTCCATGGAACACAAAAATATCAATGCCAAGTATACCCGCTATCTATATCGCGAGTTCTTTATCTGTGAGGAAAGCTGGAGGATCACTCACACGTGACACTTCACTCTGTTTTTTATTTCAAAGGCTTCACGAGTTTCGCGTTCAATCTTTTTTTTTACCCTTTGCCAATGACGCCCCGCCGCGGTGGTCTAGTGGCTAAGGTACTCGGCTGCTGACCCGCAGGGCGCGGGTTCGAATCCCGGCTGCGGCGGCTGCATTTCCGATGGAGGCGGAAATGTTGCAGGCCCGTGTGCTTAGATTTCGGTGCACGTTAAAGAACCTCAGGTGGTCTAAATTTCCGGAGCCCTCCACTACGGCGTCTCTCATAATCATATAGTGGTTTTGGGACGTTAAACCCCACATATCAATCAATCAATCTTTGCCAATGACATTCAATGATTTCAAAGAAATTCCTTGTCATGCGGCTGTGTCTACAGAGATCTGACGGGTCGAGGCCTAGTCACACCTGTATGCAGTGTGAACAACCTTCAGGCACAAAACTGACTTCTTCGCTAGTCTGTGCGTCCCCAATATATCAGTGTCATCGGCAAAGAAAGAAATAGATTGAACGTGAAGATTTTGAAGTATTAAAAAACAAAAAAGGCAAAGTGCAACGCATGTATAAGTGATCCGTCAGTTGTCCTTACAGCTAGATAAGGAATTTGCGTTGCTAGATAGCGGGTGCACGTGGCGTTGATCATGGCAGTGTGCTGCTTGTACCATTTTGACACGCTTCTTGCCTTTGTAAGTTGTAGTGTTACGTGTGCAGCTGTGGAACACCTCAGCCTATTTTTCATGAGTGCGGTCTGGTACATGGGTTTGTAGACTTTCCGCCATAAACATTTCGCTCGATGTCCTGTCAGGTTGAGCTCCTTAGTTTGTTCTTCCAAAAATATTATAAACCAACTCGCCGAGCAAGCTACATATGTGGTGTCCTTCTTGAAACACGGTTGTGACAAATCTGCATCTATAGTTAGTTGAATTAGGTCCGAGATAAAAAATGGTGAATGAATTGATTGATTGATATGTGGGGTTTAACGTCCCAAAACCACCATATGATTATGCGAGACGCCGTAGTGGAGGGCTCCGGAAATTTCGACCACCTGGGGTTCTTTAACGAAACTGGTGAATGAAAGCAGATTACTTGGTTTGATAGCGCGGAGTGGAGCATCGAATGGTGTGCAGGACAAGGCACGTTAAAAATACGAGCCCACGCTTGTGCTTTGTCAGCATTCGTCTTCTGTGCGTAGCTTCATAGTTCACACAAACTTAGTTTATGGTGATCACCATTTCGTCCAGTATTGTTGATCTTGCTCAACCTGCCGATCCAATAGGGATCGTTTCTGTTTGATAGAGCATTTTGTATAATAATTGTCATTTTACCTTTGTTTTTTTTTATTAAAGACCATGCATGTGGTCAAGTTTATTGACTGTGTTTTTTGTAAATATGTCCTAAACAGCTTGCTCTTCCTCAGTTATAACAATACCTTCCATACACATCGCTCTTCTACCCTGCCCGTCGCCAGTTCTGGCCCCCACCCTTCGCATTTGAACTGCCTTTGTTCTTCGACTCGCTTGCACAACCATAATTATGAACGTTCCAGTACCGACTTTTCACACCTTTCATCATTGTTCAAAGACCGCCTCAGATATTACATATTCTCGTCAGCTAGAGTATGTCGACAGTCCTCGCCAAACACCACCATCGGCGCTGTCACTGACCGGGATTCGCTGAAATACAGTGAACTCAAAAGTATCTTAAAATTCAAGTTTAAATCTAACATTAGAAGCACTCGACAAGTTTTTTAATAGTCCACTTATGTAACTTGAACTTGCAAGTGAACTAATTTCTATGCGTTGGCGAAGTGGACAGAATTAAGGCCAGACTGGTGACAAAAAGGTGCATAAGCTGAAAAAAAAATATTGCTTCATGCATGTTGACATTTTGTGGGACGATGCGCGTGTGTGCCTGTCGAAGAGGACGAAGGGTGGTCTCCGCACGCAGGTCCTCCTGAAAACAAGACACATTTCAATATTAGAACAATAGGAGAACAACAACAACAACAACGATTTGGATGTGTCTGTTTTCAGGAGGACCTGCGTACAAAACTAAGCAGTTGGTTCTCTTAGAGTGGGAAGCTCTGCGCTTATATCTGGTGCTCCCTAGGTTTACAGCAATTCATGTTATTTATCAGGAAGCGCATCTTCCAACATTGCTCTGTCGATTCCGCTTGTTAACAGTACAGACATCTCTAAAATTTTACAGCTTACCAGTGAGAATAGCTGGATACGTTTTCATCAGTGACCCAGATTTGTTCTTTCTCGCTCATTGACCTCGTTTTCATACACCACAGATAATCTGTGTATAAAAGAAACTGACAAGTATAAATGTCAACATTGGTGACATAATTGCTTCTGATATCTCAAACCATATTCTTAATATAGAATATGATGAGATCTTTCCTCCGCAATCTAAATTCAAATCCCGCAAATTCTTAGAGAACAGGCTAGCAGATTTCCTACGGCATACACAGACATGTAACATAACAGCCACAGATGCTTCCGTTAATGAGGAAAGGGCAGGCGTACGAATAGTATCCCAATCACTCGGCTGGTCATCTGCTGTGAGGCTACCCGATTTCACTCCTGTTTTTGAGGCGGAGCGAATGGCAGTCATTATGGCACTGCGAAAATTTCCGCAGACTGAAAACAGAGCAATAATAATTACTGATTCGCTCTCGGTATGCACAGCTCTTACAACTTCTCATACCTCTCATGCCATCACGACGTTACGATCTTTAGTTCCGTCTCAGCTGAAGTACCTAAAATTAGTATGGGTACCAGGTCACTGTGGGTTAACATTAAATGAAATGGCCGACGCCTTAGCCCGCTCATCGCTAGATCTCCCAATAATTCAGGTTCTCCCAGTGGTAGAATACTTCACCGCAATCAGGTTTAGAAGATCAGCTATCCACACAGATAGAATGGAAGCAATAACACGTGGACGGAGTATAATCACCTAAAATACCCATGGAGATCACAGTGAAGCCATTCTCGACAATCAGAAGTGATGATGACCAGATTTCGATGTCGTGTCCCCCCATTAAACTTTTACCGGTACAGGGCTGGTCTGCACGATATCACCCCTCTGCCAATTCTGCGGAGAACTGGAAAATATCGCACAATACTTTTTGACATGTGCAAGATATTCTCGTATCAGAACTCGTTTATAATTACTCCTTTTACAAAAATAGGCTTGGCCTTATCGGAGGAAAATATTTTAATCTTCAATGTGTCAGGCTTGGGATACTGCCACGCCGTGTGTAATTTCATTATAAATACTCAACGAGCGCCATTTTAACCTGGTATTTAAAATTCTTGTCATTTCGTTAGGTTAAAACTTAAGTTTTTAAATCATTCCCGTCAGGTTATTACGGCAGTGTGGAATACAGGCTCAAAAGCATATTACTTGCAGTTAAATTGAATATTTTACGGATATTTGCCATTTCATTTCTTTATTTTTGGTTTAAAATTTCATAGCTTACCTAAAATAACATTTACCAGTCTCTACGTTGCATTCTTGGCCAATCCCCCAAAGTGGGCACGTGCCATGTAACTAGGATAGCAAAGCAAAGCAAAGCTTCTGCCCTGCGAAGCAAGCAAGCAAAATTAAGCCTTTGATTCCTGGCTCGCCGTTCGCTTGCTCTCGGGGTGTGGCCAAGAATTAAGTAGCTGTTGTGGGTTAATTGATCTATCATCATTTCTTATACTGCAATATTGTTTGATAAGTGTTTTTGTGCAGTTCAGACAAGACAAGATGCCCTTTTCTTCGCCAGGGCCAGGGACTTTTCTTTGGTTTGCTTCTACAGATCCGAAGGAGGTGCCAGTGGATCTTTTCTTGCGCAATGGAACATCATCGGTTCCAGTGGCTCTAGTTCGACCAATGACGGCATCGTTCGGATGAAAAACCCGAAAATTATTCAGGTGGAATTACGGTCAGTGACGGCCCATTTCTAGTCCATAACGGAGGTCTGCCAGTTTGGCAGAAGAGGCATACTGTGCTTTTCGCCAGACCAGTCCTGTGTCCTAGATCTACTGAAGTGCGCGATGTTTGCACCCCAGCCGGTGAGCGCGTTCATACCTTCACATTTACCCTGTACCCGAGGCCTAGTGCATGGCGTTGATGCCAACATACCACCCTCCGAAATACTGGAGCTGTTTTCGCCAGCAGGTGCTATTTCAGTCTATCGGTGTGGACGGGTGGTTGATAAGAACAAAATACCAACTGAGTCTGTAATTGTGACCTTTGCGGGATCAGTCCGACCATCAGAAATTAAGACTTGGCCTTTAATTTACAGAGTAGAACCACTCTCTCCTCGTCCGCTCCAATGCATGAAGTGTTGGCGTTATGGTCACAAAATGAACGGTTGTAGGTCAGCGGTCAGATGTAAGGTATGCGGGGAAGGTCACAATTCTAGCGACTGTTACAGTGATAAAGAAAAGTGTTGCCTATGTAACGAAGCTCATGCGGCCGATGGCTCTAGTTGTTCGGCAAAGGTACGTGAACTGCAAATTTTAGAGATAGTAGAACGAAGACGGTGTTCACGGAAAAAAGCAGCACTTGCAGTACAAGCACGAACACAAGGCAACGCCGGTGTGACAGCTCGTAATATGCCGACAATTGAAGCTTTCTCTGTCCCTATTGCGTAAGCAATCGAAAAGGCAGTGGAGAAGGCAATGGAGCGCATTGCTGGGAATCTTTGTGAGTCCTTGGCCCAGATTCTATCAAACCAGATGGCTCAAATGTTGGGTACAGCGGAAAACAATCTCAGTGCACCACCTAACATAAGTGACTCCTCGGAGTTTGCAAAGGAGTATGGCTCTGATACGCCACAGCAGGCTACGGAAGCCCTTCACATTCGTGACTCCCCTGAGATTTTAAAGAAGTATGGCTCCGATACGCCACAGCAACCTACGGTAGCTGCAGATTCAGTAGAGGAAGGTAGCGTGTCTCAATGTGAGCTTACCAGGAAAACGGAGGACTCATATGAAATGGAGACAGATCCCCGATCGCTAAAGCGCTCGAGATCCCCTTTGTACAAAAAAGGCATCGCACCTGTCAATTCAAACACAAAAAAGTACCAGACGTACCAAAGTACCCTGTCTAAAGCTGATTTTCTTAAAGAAAATATTCTAAACAAGGTAATCACTGAGGCTATTTTAGAGCAACAATAGGGTCACTTAAAATTCTTCATTGAAATCGCCGATCGATTCACTCTGCAGCAACTGATCTAATATATTTGGCATCGAAATTTTCTCCAGATATTATTGCACTACAAGATACTTGGCTTTGAATGCATCAGTCTTTTCAAATAAATAGATTTAAATCTTTCCGTCTAGACCGTCCATCGAAAGGTGGAGGTTTGGCATGTTTTATTAATAATAGAATAAGTCTCAAGGCGAAAATTGCGTATAAGCTCATGTCACCTGACAGTGAAATTCTCGCCTTAGAAATAACCTTACCAGGCTGCATGCCTTTTTGGTGGTAAATGCATACTTTCCTAAAGGTGTAATAGATACTCGATGTTTAGACGCTGCAGTGACTTCTCGTTATCAAAATAAAATTCTGATCGGCGATTTCAATTCTCATCATACGTGCTGGAGTTTCCGAACTGATCGATGCGGTAAGAAATTGTGGGAGTGGACAGCGGACAGCGGACAACAACTTGTGTTGCCTGAATTCAAGGACACCTACTTACATTTGTGATGGGTCTCGTTCAGCCTTAGATTTAAGTTTTGTGGTTTCATCACTCACTAGTTTGTCGTGGAGTGCGTGTGATTGTGCAACTAACAGCGATCATTTACCTATATTATTCGAGATTGCTTGCCAAGTTATAATGTCAGGCTCTCAGACTCGAGTATTTATTAATTACACCAAATTTTGGAAAAATTTAGAATCTGCTTTGACAACTCGTTCTGAAGAGCAAGAAGATAAGAAAGCCATGAGACCAAGTGCACTGATCAAAAGAACATATAAAAAGGCAGAATTCGTTGTGGAATCCGCAAAGAGCACAGCCCATAGTGCGTGGTGTAACTCGGACTGTGCCCGGGATTTCCGACGAAGAAAGGCATCTTATAACCAGTGCCCCCAAAACTGGTATGATTACAGGTATCACGCTGCAAGTTTTCAACGCACAGTCTCTTTAGCTAAGGAACAATATGATAGAAAACATTATGATCACCTTTCAAAACCTTGTAACAAAAAGGTGCTGTTCAGGTTCATGAGATCACGTAAAATGTTGCCATCTCCAAATAATATAGGATTTGAGATTATGTCCTCGGAAAAAACAAGGAAATCATTAGAAATCATAGTTATAGGCCTGGAGTATAGATTTAGATCAACTAAGCCTTACGATCTACAAAAACCAGCGTTCACGATTGAAGTTACTGAAGTTACAGAAGAAGAGTTAGCGCAAGTGATACAAAATTTGTTCTCGTCAGCTTCTGGTCCATATAAAATCACAGCTGCTATGATATAAATATTATTCAAATTATTACCATATGAACTACTAAACACTGTAAATTATTTGTTAAAATATACCTGGATTCCGTATGAGTGGAAATTAGCTAAAATAGTGCCGATACAAAAAAGACAAGGCTTCGGATATGTCATAGAAAACATTCGACCCATTTCTCTTACATCTAATTAATATGATGACGCTCATTGAAAGAGTGCTCCATAAAATATTATAATATGGATGGAGGAAAATTCGATATTAAAACCAAATCAAATCGGCTTCAGAACAGTTTGTTCAATCTGGTGTGCACATGTGCACGCGCAGAATTAGAAAGCCGCATTCAGCTTGCTCGCAAAAGAAGACAACATGCGGCACTAGTGACATTAGATATAGCTAAGTCATATGATAGTGTAGAGCATTCAGTTTTATTAGACATATTAGAGAGCCACAATCTCCCAAAATATATAATGGCGTGGGTGAGCGAATTTTTGAGAGGAAGAGAGTTCTATTGTTTTAAGTATGGGTGCGCATCGTCAAAGTGCAAACAAACACGCGGTGTCCCCCAAGGCACTGTATTATCGCCAGTTCTATTTAACATCTTAATGAGCACTATCCCGCATTGTCAGGACGTGAAGGTGTTTGTATATGCTGATGATAGTGCATTTTTCACGGCACACAGTGACATATATTCTTTATATCGAAATCTACAGAGATATGTGATGCTAAAGAGATGGCTATAGATGCAGTCTGTATTACCTTAAATATAAATAAGAGTACAGTATTGATATTCCCGTTATCACATACCATCTCATTTTCAATATGTTATAAACAAGAGCCCATTCCGCAGGAGGAATCTCTTAAATATTTGGGAGTAATTTATAATGCCAACCTAAACTGGACTGCCCACATAGAAAGCATGGCATCTAAAGCACAACGCGCCTTAGAAATTCTTCGTAGACTGAGCAGCCGTCGATATGGTCTACGCAGAAGCACAATGGTGATGACATATAAAATGTATATGCGACCAATGCTAGAATTTTGGTGCGTATTGTTCTCAGGTGGCTCTGCTTACAAAATAAAGCATGTGGTTATGCTTGAACGAGGAGCCTTGAGGTTGTGTCTAGGACTTCCTAGGTTTGTAACAATGTTTTGTATCAGGAAGCACGCTTACCTACATTGCCTTGCCGTTTTCGTATCCTAACAGTTCAGACGTTTCTGAAATTTTATAACTATGCGCCAAGGCGATCTGAATATGCTTTTATAAATGACCCAGACACCTTTTTTCTTGCCCGTTGGCCACGGTTTCGAACACCTCAGATTGCTTTTGTCGAGAAACAACTAGATAGGATAAATGTAAAAATTCGAGATGTGATTGCGGCGCAGGTTACAAACCAAAATCTTAAGATTGAATTCGATGAGATTTTTCCCTCTAAGCCCAAATTACAATCCTATAGGGTCTTAAATAGCCGACCGCGGGATTATCTTGCACACGCAGAAACGAACAATATTATAGCCACAGATGTTTCAGTAATGAATGAAAAGACAGGTGTAGGTATACTCCCATTCGCTTGACTGGTCTTTTTCAATAAGATTGCCAGATTTCACCCCAGTTTTTAAGCTGAACTGTTGGCAATAGTTCTAGCGCTGCGAAAGCTACCTTTGAATGCCAATAACGTGATCATAATCACGGATTCCTTGTCAGTATGTACGTCGATTACGGCGTCAACAAAATCAATGGCGTTAAAGACGCTCCTTATGCTAGTCCCTCCTCAGCTGCAGCTACTGAAATTAGTACGAGTACCTGGTCATTGCGGCTTAAGTAAATGAAATCGCCGACTCTCTAGCACGAGCAGCATTGGAAGGGGCAGTACTATCAGTCCTTCCCGAAGTGGCCACTATAACTGCGACAAGGTACAGAAAACTTGCGCTTCGTGCAGACGCTATGGAAGCAATTATGTCAACACCAGAATTTACTCACTCAAGATTTCCATGGAAAATTCATTGGTGTCGTATTCGATGTCGTATCCCCCCGTTAAATTACTATTCACATAGGGCTGGTATGGCGATATCACCGCTATGCAACTTTTGTTCAGAATCAGAAACAATAGAGCACTATTTTTTATCATGTCGCCGATACAAATTGCTCCGGAAAAACACTTTTAGTCCTCCCATTCGCTAGCCTGGGGCTGAACTTCACAATAGAAAATATACTTTCCTTCGGTGGTTTCGATCTGGGCTTTAGCCACGAGAACGTTTTCTATGCAGTTTGCAAGTACCTCAATGAAAGTAAAAGAATTAAGCTTTTACTTGCGTGATTATTATTCCTGAAAAAATATTCCAACAAACACAGGAGCGAGCTTTATTTAACCATGCTGATTCCTATTCAAGGTAATGAATGATTGTCTGATCTCAACGAGTGACAAACAACTATTGCACTCCTTTCATTCTGCCTAGGGTGTATTCTTTTGTTTTTCTCTCCGGTGGGTGGTTTCAATATTGAATAAAAAAATCTTACTGAATTAAGTCATCTATTCTTAGCCGATCCCCCTACGTGGGTAGGAGCAATGACTGTGGAATCATCAGCATCATCATCATCAGCAGCAGCAGCAGCAGACACAGCAGCAGCATCCGCCTGATCGCTAGTGAACCGGTCACGCCATTACTGCTGGTTTTAAGTACATCTCATCCACAGCCTCGTCGATACGGCGTCGCGTCTTATCTGTAACGTATTTGGTGGAGGTGGAACGTTCTCCGTCCTCAGCACGAAGCTTCGCAGTGGCCGCACCATTCAGTCTCTGGCCATGGCTACCAATGTCAACAACCCGTCAGCGTCTCCATCTGTAGCACCAGCCACTACATACCTGACGATGCCCTGCCCGCGTGATCCCGGTACATTCTCCGCACAACCTGGGCTTAACGTTGACTACTGGCTCCGTATGTACGACCGTGTTAGCCAGACACACCGATGGGACCCTACCATGATGCTCGCCACAGACGTAATCTTTTACTTGGACGGCAACGCACGTGTTTGGTTTAACGCCCTTGATCACCAGCTGAGATATCTTCAAGGAGCGACTACGCGACATCTTTGGGGACCCGTCCGGTCGCCAAATGGAAGCGTGAAAAGAATTCGCCACTCGTATGCAGTCCTCAACAGAGTCGTATGTCTCGTACATACAGGACGTGCTCGCGTTGTGCTGGAAAGTGGACGAGCAAATGACAGAGAGTGACAAGGTAGGTCACATACTCAAGGGCATCGCAGACGACACCTTGAACTTGCTCGTGTACACTAACGTCACGACCATCGATGTGATTGTTAAAGAATGCCGCTGCTTCGAAAGGGCCAAAAGCCGCCGTATTTTGCCTCAATTTACGCGGCTACCGAACACGGCTGTTACATCTACCTGCACCGATCTCAGTGCCGCACCACTCATGCAGGAGAACGTGACATGTATAGTTCTATGGGAGCTTGAGGCGTCAAGTCTGGCGCCATTTTCTTCCTTTCCACTCGACCATGGCGCCGCACAAACGCCTCCAGCGGTCTCTGTTATTCAAGCCGTCGTGAGGCAAATAAACCTCGCTTTTCCTGTGGCCTGCTCTGTCTCCCGACCCACCTCCAGACCGATGACAATAAATGCACCGCGCCATGACTCATATTTTCTTCCGCGATCCCGCAATCCAAATGAATGGAGAACAGCAGACGACAAGCCAATCTGCTTCCGCTGTCACCGAGTTGGCCATGTCTCCCGCTACTGTCACACCACTTGGACCAACGTTACGTAACGTTGAATGGGACGCTCCACCGTTGGAGCCAATTTTCTTCTTCTCCTCGGCCATACGCGGACCCCCGTCGGTATTCGCCTAGCCGTTAGTATTCTGCTTCCGACGCACCTAACAGCCGCTCTCTGCCCCTCGGCACCGTCACCGCAACGCCGCCGTTCTCCGTCACCCCAACCCCGCCGCTATCCATCGCCGACTAACTATGGGTCTTTCCGGACGGAAAACTAGATTATGCAGCTCCTGGATGTAGTGCTTCATTAACTGCGAGTGACCCAAATCCTTCGTTGACGCTCCCTACTAATAAGAACTTGCTAGAAGTGCGTGTGGACGGTCTTTCTTTGACGGCTTTAGTTGACACTGAAGCTCAGGTGTCTATAATGTGTGCTCGTCTCTGTCGCCGCCTCAAAAAAGTCCTCACGCCTGCCGCAACACAAGCCGCCCATGTCGCCGATGGTGGAACTGTGGCCGTCATTGGAATCAGTACCGCACGCGTATTAGCCTTGCCGGCCGCCATGTTCCTGTTTTATTTACCATGCTCGACAATTGCCCTCACGACCTCATCTTCGGGACTGGACTTCTTATCGACGCATTCTGCCCTGATCGACTGTTCCGCCGGCACTGTCTGTTTAGAACTTCCTCTTCTTCCAGATTCTCGCCCCGAGCTGCCGAAAAGCCTCTGTACCTCAGACTTCAGTCGGATACCGCCAGAAGCCCTCAAGTTCATTGAATTGGCAGCAAGTTCACCCGTTGTTGACGGTGATTATGTCGTGATGCCTGTTCCTGATGTTCTCCTGGCGCGCGACATCACTGTGCCACACTCCGTCATAACCATGGCCTCTAACCCAACATGTCTGCCAATTATAAATTTTGGTTTCACGCAGCAAGTAATACTACACGCGGAATTTCAGTCGCCACGCTTCGACCCTTAATAGACGCCCACGTCACCGCTTTTGCGGCAGACGCATGCTCTGATCTTCCATGTCGCCCGCAGGATGCCACATCCCTCGATGCGGCCTTGCGCCCCATGATCGACCCGAAACTCAAACCTGAGCAGTCCGACGCCCTATTCCACCTTCTTGCTTCCTACCGCGACATATTTGACATCGACAGCAGTCCACTCGGTCATACTTCCCTCGTGAAGCACCACATTGATACAGCCGATTCTCCTCCCATTCATCGCCAACCATACCGGGTGTCTGCCACGGAGATTACGGTAATTCAAGAATAAGTCAACAAGATGCTAGCCAAAGGAATTAATGAACCCTCCTCGAGCCCTTGGGCATCTCCTGTTGTGCTCGTTAAAAAGAAAGATGACACGTGACACTTCTGTGTTGATTACCGCCATCTAAATCGAATCACGAAAAAGGACGTTTATCATTTGCCCCGAATTGATGACGCCCTCGATTGTCTCCTCGGCGTGCGATACTTTTCTTCAATTGACCTACGTTCTGGCTATCGGAAAATTGGGGTGGACAAGAAAGACCAAGAAAAGACTGTGTTTGTAACTCCAAATGGCCTATACCAATTCAAGGTCATGCCGTTTGGGCTATGCAACACTCCAGTCACGTTTGAGCGTATGATAGACTTCGCTACTACAAGGGTTCAAGCGGTCAACAAGCCTGTGTTACCGGATGATGTCCTTGTATATTCGCCAACATTTGAGACACACCTCCAGCGTTTGTTAGCGGTTTTCGACATTTTCCGCACTGCTGGCCTTCAACTAAACTCGTCGAAATGTCGTTTCGGCCGCCAGTAGATTACGGTGTTGGGTCACCTTGTCGATGCATCAGGTGCCTGACCCGGAGAAAATTCGTGCCATCACGAGCTTTCCAGTACCCCAGTCTGTCAAGGACGTCCGCGGCTTTGTGGGGCTTTGTTCCTATTTTAGAAGGTTTGTTAAAGATTCTGCAACGATCGCTCGACCACTCACCGACCTTCTGAAGAAAGACTTTTACGTGCGGTTCCACTCAAGCTGCCGCTTTTTCTCAACTCATCAACCTCCTCACGACTCCACCTATATTGGCCCACTTTGACTTATACGCTCCGACAGAAGTCAGAACCGATGCGAGTGGTCATGAAATTGGAGCCGTCCTAGCCCAACGCCAGCTGGGATACGACTGAGTCATCGCCTACGCTAGCCGCCTTCTCACAGCTGCCGAGCGCAACTGCCGAGCGCGATGTCAATAACAGAGCGTGGATGTCTTGCTCTTGTTTGGGCAGTCATGAAGTTCCGCCCATATTTATATATGGCACGAGTTTCTCTGTAATAACTGACCACCATGCGCTATGTTGGCTTTCGTGACTGAAGGATCCGACTGGCCGGCTCGGGCGCTGGGCTCTGCGACTGCAAGAATATACATACATGGTGACGTACAAGTCTGGACGCCTTCATCAGGACGCAGACTGCTTGTTCCACTACCCGGTTGCTGAATCGAGCTTTATGCCTGACACCGACACCAAGCCTTGCGTCTTTTCCCTTTCGCAAATGACATGCATCAGTGACGAGCAGCACCATGATGCGTCCTTGTGTGCTATCATTGAGTGCCTCGAATCTACCATCTTCCAATCAGTCCCATCGCTCATTCGTGCGCCACGAGGGTGTATTATCGCGGCAAAGTGTTGAGCCGGATGGACCGACCCTGCTGCTTGTCATTCCGAAACACCTTCGCTCGGAAGTTCTACATCAACTTCATAACCTTAATTCCGACTGCCGGTCACCTTGGTGTGTCACGCACTTACGATCGAATACGCCGACGCTTCTTTTGGCCAGGGCTTCCACGCTCAGTCAGAAGATACGTTGCGGCTTGTGAGAAATGCCAGCGCCGCAAAACACCATCGACACTTCCCGCCGCATGCCTTCAACCACTTGACACTCCGTCAGAACCGTTCTTCCGCGTTGGCTTGGACCTACTTGGCCCTTTCCCCTTGTCTTCCTCGGGTAACAAGTGGATAGCCGTGGCCACCGACTACGCCACGCGTTATGCCATCACACGAGCTCTTCCAACAAGCTGCGCCACAGATGCCGCCAACTTTCTCCTCAAGGACAGTGATTCTGCAACACGGAGCCCCACGGCAGCTGCTTACAGACCGTGGCCGCACCTTCTAGTCGAAGGTGATAGCCGGCATCTTGCAGTCCTGTCAAACGAGACGCAAGCTGACTACATCATACCACCTGCAAACCAATGGACTCACGGAGCGTCTAAATCAAACTCTTACAGACATGCTCGCTAAGTATGTTTCTACCAACCATACCGACTGGGATTTCGCGTTGCCGTACGTCACATTTGCCTACAATTCTCGCCATGACACTGCCGCTTACACCCCATTTTTTCTGCTGTTCGGCCGAGTACCTACATTACCCCTAGATACAGTCATTCCGTCTACCGCGACACCGACCAGCGAATATGCCCTAGACGCTATCAGTCAGCCCGGGCTGCCCACGCACGCGAAATCGCCCACACTCGCTTCCTGGCCTCTCAAGAGAACCAGCGGCATTTGTACGATCAACGGCACCGCGACGTGCACTTCTTACTCGGTTCATTGGTGCTGCTGTGGTCCCCGACCCATCAAGTCGGCTTGTCGGAAAAACTTCTTTCCCGCTACACAGGTCCATATCGAGTCATTCGTGAAATTACTCCTGTGACATACGAAATTGCCCCTGCTGCCCCATCGCACTCAAGTGCCCAACAGACCACCGATAGTGTACATGGGGCACGCTTGAATCCACACCACTCTTCCGCTGACGTTGACATCTAGATGCGCCGAGACGGCGCTTCTGCCACCGGGGATTATGCTACATGCATGTTGACATTTTGTGGGACGATGCGCGTGTGTGCCTGACGAAGAGGACGAAGGGTGGTCTCCACTCGATCGCTGGTGAACCGGTCACGCCATTACTGCTGGTTTTAAGTAAATCCCTTCCACAGCCTTGTCGATACGGCGTCGCGTCTTATCCGTAACAATATTTAAATGGCGCGTCGAGAAAACACGTCGGTGGCGGCGCCTACCTCTATTCGGCCATTGGCTGATTTGAACATGGCGCGCTCGGTTGTTACAGAGGTCGCCGCGAGAGACATTACTTGTCGACGCGTGCGCACGCGATCTCGCTAAAATAGCCGCGTATTCGAAAAAAAAAGAAAAAGAAAGAAATATGTTCTAGGTCACGAGGTGTGAGTAACGTTTTTTGTTTGCCCCTTTCATTCCCCCCTGTTCAGCTTCGAGCGTTTTCGTCGGGACAAGAGAAGAGAGAATATGATTGCAGCGTGTGACAAATCTTTGTAACTCCGCTCATACTGGACGGATTCTTAATTTACAAAAGTAAATTTACAAAAGCTATTTACAAAAGCAATAGCTATTTGCAAAAGTAATAGCTAATATAATTAGGGTGACAAAAAAGTTCAATCAACCAAAGGGCCAAGCAGGATTTCATACAGGCTACTCGACAATAAACCATGTTCATACTATCAGTCAGGTAATAGAGAAATCTGCAGAATACAACCAACCCCCACACGTAGCTTTTATAGATTATGATAAGGCAATTGGCTGAGTCAGTCGCGACATCAGCAGTAATGCAGGCACTACGGAGTCAGGGCATCAAGAAATCCTACATAAGCATACTGGAAGAAATCTACAGTGGATCCACAGTCACCATAGTTCTCCATAAAGAAAGCAACAGAATCTCAATACAGAAGGGTGTAAGGCAGGGAGACATGATCTTTCCAATGCTATTTACCAAGTGTTTACAGGAGGTTTCTAGGGCTCTAGATTGGGAAGAGTCTTAGTAACCTGCAGTTCGGTGATGACATTGCCTTGATGAGTAACTCAGGGGACAAATTACAGCTCATGATTACTAAACTGAACTAGGAAAGCAGAAGAGTAGGTCTGAAAATTAATATGCACAAAACTAAAGTAAAGTGCAACTGTCCTAGCAGAAAACAGCACTTTGCAATAGCTGGAGAGCTGGAAGCTGTAAAGGAAAATGTCTATTTAGCACAGGTAGCAACTGCAGAGCCAAACCATGAGAGTAAAATAGCCAGAACAATGAGAATGGGGTGGATTACATTTGGCAAGCATTCTCAAATCATGAATGGTAATCTGCCACTAACCCTCAAGAGGAAAGTATACTATACACATAACAGCTGCATCTTGCCGGTACTTAACTACGGAGCAGAAACCTGGAGACTTACAAAGAGGGTTCAGCTTAAATTGAGGACGACGCAGTGAGCAATGGAAAGAAAAATGGTAGGTGTAACCTTAAGAGACAAGAAGAGAGCAGAGTGGATTAGGGAACAGACGGGGCTTAAGAATATCGTAGTTGAAATTAAGAAGAGGAAATGGACATGGGCCGGGCATGTAGCGCAGTAGACAGGATAACCGCTGGTCATTAAGGGTAACTAACTGGATTCCCAAAGAAGGCAAGCGGGTTAGGGAGAGACAGAAGGTTAGGTGGGCAGATAAGATTAAGAAGTTTGCGGGTATAAATTTCCAGCAGCAAGCACAAGACCGGGTTAGCTGGCGGAACATGGGAGAGACCTTTGTCCTGCAGTGGACGTAGTCAGGCTGATGATGATGATGATGATCTCATCAATATTGTGTCTTGCAAAGAAAATGAGTTCTTAAATGTACAATTTTTTCTTTCTATCAAAAGAGACTACGAGATTGTAAATCTCATTCCTGGAGCTTGCAAACTGAGGATATCATACAGTAGACTCACAATAATTTGCAGCTACACCAAGGTATGTCATTACTGTAAAGAGAAAAAAAAATTGGAAAGAACACAATGCAACATACCTGAAGGGAACTTACTATGGTGCCGGCAGCCGGCAGAACAGGCTGCATGGAATACTGCCGGCACTTTGTCTCCATTGGCAGGCTGCAGTCTCGTGACCAAACTGCCGGCATTTCTACTTTAGTGGGGTAGTGCCGGCAGCCAGCCACAGTAAACCACAGGGAAGTTAACCAGCAGCCGGCAAGCACTTCTGAGAGCATGTGTGTTAGCACATGCACAAGATTTTATTCTATGCTTACATTCTAGGTTCACAGTAGGTCCCTGTGTACCTTCTGCAAAGCTGTTTACTAAGCACATGCACGAAGACATTTCTCCTACAAAAATGCAGCAAAAGACCACGAGAAAGTTATCTTTTATGTTCATGATAACAGTAGTAAATAGTGTAAACTTAGAACAAAGGGGATTACTTTTGTGATCAAGTCTTATTTAATTATATGAAGTTGGGCTCATTTCCTGTTCACAGCGGTAAATACATAGCATCCTTAAAGTACATGCTATATTCAGCACATGCTCAACTTGTATTCTGTCCTAAAGTTCTCTTGAAGTTAATAATTTGTACGTCTCAATGTCTCTAAAGAAGATCCACACTACACAGTATTTCAAGTAAAAATTCAACAGCAAACAGGCTATGCTTTATTAACTCATTCACAATTGGAACATTGCTAGACTTTAGCTTTTAGCTGCTTCCTCAAGTGCACACCAAGCAAGTGATACCATGAAAGGCACAAATCATACATGACAGAGTGTTGTATAAATCAGCTTTGCACATCCCACGTTCCCATTTCTGCACGGTTTTCATGCATGTTAGTAGACTTGCTACAGCTGCCCATGCATCCTCAGAAAAAAAAAAATTGTACACAGTTGATGTCAATGTTCTCGTTCATAACACCACAGTGAATCAATTCTGGCCTTTCTTCAACATCACTTTCTTCAAGCTGCCTGCCTTGTATTGCAGATTTTGCTTGCTCTTCTTTAACAAGTTAGCTCAGGATAATTTTTTTTTGTTCTTTTCCCCCACTGACAGCAGTTTGAAAGAGACTCGCTCTGAGGTAGCTTTTCTTTTTGGCAGGCCGATTATGGTCAGTGTATGACCCTTTGGCAACCCACACTTCCTCATAGCTGGTGGCACTTTAATTTTGTGTAAGACGCTAGTAGACAACGTCTTGGTAGTACCGTGAAGCTTAGTGTCGAGCTTCATCATTTCTTTGTAAAAGTATGTCTTATTGACTTGTAGTATCTCGCCACCTTCCTTTATGGTGCTTTGAGCATGCAGAGGCTGACCAGAGCTCTTTTGATAGACGTCTGTATATTCTGCAATACTGCCATTTGCATACTGACGGCTGTACCAATTTTGGTGGGACTGGTGGTAACATCAGTACTTATGTCATCTGCATCCTCATCTGAAGCAGCTGGCCTTATGGTTTTTTTCTAAGAGATTGACAGAGCAATAATCTCTGAAGCTCTATCTGGGACATTTCGTGCTTGCACCTCGAGATAATATCTCACTTCTTTCTAATTGAAATAGCAGTTCTGTTTACCAAGAGATGAATAGGGATACACAATCCAAATATGAAACTAATCAAATAAATACAGTTTGGTTTAAGCAGCAGTTCCCTTTAAGAAATTCAGACACCCGTGAACACATCTAACCAGCGTCTTCTAGGCCTGGGCATGGTGATATGTTTCGGGAGCTTCGAAAGGCCTGCCTCACAAATCAGTACACTTGACTGTCACAGACGGTAGCATTTCGCTGCCTATTAGGCTGCCCACGCATTCAACATATAAGAACTGTGCTCTGGAAAGCTATTTGTACTAGTTGTACCTAATACCACAAGAAGTTTTTCAGGCATCGAAGCAGCTCGCCCAACGCTTTCTTCTTAGAGCAAACAGTTCCAGTAACGCTCCATGAAGTAAGCACATCACTTCCCCATATGGCATTAGCGCAGTGTCCTTTACAATCAAGGTCGGTTCTTTGTTGACAAGTATTTTTTTTTGTGAAAGTGCCACTTATGATGATGCCTTTCATCAGATGGAACTGTCAAAAAGGAAAGTAATGGAGCAACTTTAATTTCAGCTGCCTTGTAGTCACAAGAAAAAACAGCTCCAAGCTCAATACAATAGCAATACACAGTAGACACAGCTGTCCTCAAAATGCATTTGTGCCTATGAATATAGGAGCAGGAATTAACTGTACTGTAAGTATTATTGAAACAGAAAATGCTGTCTGGTACTTGTTGTAAGCGTACATCAAAACTAAAATTGTTTAGCCAATGCACCTGGCACAACACTAGGACGCAGCACACGGATAGTATATGCAGTTTATCACACCTGTCTATAGTGCATGAGCGGTGTGCTGCAAATCAAACGATTTGTGTTATTGTAGTTGCTCTGTTAGAGGCAATACACTTGTGCCTGTTCAGTTCATACAGTATATTCACTCTGCACAAGCAGTATCAGTGAAGTTGAGTATCTTCTTTAGAATTTCATCATATTTTCTCCCCACAGCACTGCTCAGGTGCTCAAGGCAGGCGTGATCAGAACCGTACTCTTGCTATTGCATGACAATAAAGGATGAAAACTATGAAAACTATGTGCTGGTCACACCGGTGTTTATATGTTCCTTAAAAGGTACACAGATTAAAACTGCAAACTTGAGTATGCTATAAAAATCCTCTGAGGTTGAAAAATACAAAAATACAAATGGTAAACATTATAACGCAAGCAACAGGCTATATGAAAGCTTTTGTAGTTAGCTACACCACCTAAGGTCTAGAATAGCTATGTAGCAGCAGAAAGGAAGGTTAAGCATGAAAAGCAGCTGAAGAAAAAGTGACATTGTACTTTTTGTCTCATTACTTACAGAACCATCTTCCATATAAATGAAATTTCTGCTTCACTTGCAAGAAAGATAATGTTTTGCCATTTATGCAGTCCCTTAACTTGCAGTATGAATTCGAGTGGATAATTTGAAGCGCCGGTCAGCGCCAGTTTAGGTAATTTGAAAACTTCGGGTGCCGTGTGCCGATTCCGAATCCCAATTTCGCCGCAAATCCGCACAAACGGCAGCTCTTAGGAGCCACAAGGCAATTCAGCGCAGCGATACTAATAGGTGACATTTGAAGCACCCCATCCACGCTTCTGTCAGAAGAAATAGAAGAAAAAAAAAGGGTATTATGATTAATTTAAATGTGCACCTACGGAAACGAAGACGTGCTTCACAGCATTACAACTATGACAAGCGGGCAGCACGTCGCATGCTCCTCGCTACATCAGCGTATCATGATTTATCCTTTCTTTCTGGTAATATAAGTAACCAATAATGGTCATTTTGATGCAATTTGCGATGTTTGAGAACTTCCGATTGGCGGTTGCTGCAGAAATTTGCGCACTTTCTCTACTGGCGAAGTTTCTGCTAGCAACTGCTACTTCGAAAGCTTCAGTGATCTTGTTTTCCAGCCAGAACAAATCGCTAATTCCGTCACATTGGCCATTATTAACCCCCCTCTCCTTTTTTTTTTTACCAGAATGGTCGCATCGTGACGCGCTGACGCTGCGTGGAGCAGGTAACCTGCTGTCCGCGTGTCACTACTGTGTTGCAGTGAAGCACGTCTTTTTTTTTTTCCGCAGGCACACTTTTTAGCTGACCTCGAAAATGTTTTTTATTCCCGCTGGCAGCACCGGTGATCGCCGTACACCTGTGTTTGCGGCAAAATTTGTCATAGGTATTGCATGAAAACATAACCCTTAGAGCTGCGAACTAGCCAGCATAGCAAACGACCACCTCTGATTACTTTCAATATTTCAAAGTTCCTTGTATATCCTTTTGCATGCTTCGTTAATTCGAAATCCTGCTTAATTCGAAGATTTTCCAAAGTCCCGCTGACTTTGAATTTACGAGGTTTTTCTAGTAAAACCTCGGTAATTCGAACCTGGTTATTTCGCTATCCCGCTTATTTCGAAGTATTTCCACTGTCCCATATTTTGCAATGGATGTTTGAGCGGGTAACGTGAAGCGGCGGTCAGCACAAGTCCGGTTAATTCAAAAACTTTGGGTGTAGTGTGCCAATTCACGATCCAAATTTCGGCTCAAATCCGCGGAAACGACGGTCCTTAAAAGCCACTAGGCAATATACTTTAGCGATACTAATGAGTGGTAGCTGAAGCACCCCAGCCTCGCTACTTCCAGCACAAAAATAATATATATATATATATATATATATATATATATATATATATATATATATATATATATATATATGCTTCTCACAACGTCAGCGGTTCATGATTTATCCATTCTCTCTGGGAATTTAAAGACATTAATAAAGGACAGTTAGGAGAAATCCGCGATGTATGCGAACCTCCGAATGCCGGTCGCTCCAGATATTCGCGCACTTGCACAGTTGGCAGCCGGAGTTCTTGCCTGCAACACCTACTTTGAAAACTCAGGTCGAAAGCTTCAATTGTGATGTTTTCTAGCTAAAA
The DNA here is from genome assembly GCA_013436015.1 of Rhipicephalus annulatus. Taxonomy (NCBI): domain Eukaryota; kingdom Metazoa; phylum Arthropoda; class Arachnida; order Ixodida; family Ixodidae; genus Rhipicephalus; species Rhipicephalus annulatus. The sequence goes on along the minus strand of WOVY01009735.1, from coordinate 31,572 downwards.
CACATGGCAGATTTCGTTACACTGTTCATTATTAATTTTTTTTATTTTACGAGAAAGAATCGACGAATGATCGCATCATGACGTGCTGAAGCAGCGAGGAGCAAGCGACTTGCTGCCTGCGTGTCACTACTGTGTTGCAGTGAAGATGTTGAAGATGTCTTTCGCAGGCGGGCATTTCAGTTGTTCATTTTCTTTCTTTCTCTTTTTTTTTTGCGGTGACAGCAGTTGGGCCCCGAACTACTCTTTGTTTGCGGCAAAACTGTGATCAGGTTTTGCTGGAAAACATAACTCTTGGAGCCACAAACTAGCCAGCACAGCAAACGACCAGCCCTGATTAATTTGAATAATTCCAAGTTCCTTGCATTCTACTTTTTGTATGTTCTGTTAATTCAAAAAACCGCTTAATTCAAAGACTTATCACAATCCCAATGACTCCGAATTGAAAAGGTGCTACTGTATAGACACCATATCTTGCTAACCCTGATTGGCCCAGATGATTGCCATGGCCTCTCTCATTGGCTTAAAATATGCTGTCATTTCAGAATTCGACAATATGGTAAAATTTGAAAGTGTCCAGAAGAGCTGGCCTGGAATCAATGTTTATAAACATTTACACAAGGGGAGCTTTTCTGGACACTGTCAAATTTATAGAACGATGTTGACTGCCAGCTACCTCAAGGAGCTAGAGTATCTTCCCTAGCAACTTGCAGATGATGCCCTGCAATCGGCCATTCATAGTGCAGGCTGTGTAACCTTTTCTATTTTTTTAACTGCAATGCAGACTTGTCATGAGTGCGCATAATGATTGGTGTGTATGTGTGTACCATATGTGTGCTGTATGCAGTATGGACAAGTGGTGAATGTGCCCAGTTCCATGTTGAGGTAACTGTCGGTGTAAGGGCCCTCTTGACCCAAAGCTTTCTAAGCATCACCTACTAATATTTGGGGTTTTATGTCTAAACCATAATATGATTGTGAGACGCTTTAGTGGAGGGCTTCAGAAATTTCGACCATCTGGTGTTTTTCATCGTGCACTAATATCGCACAGTACATGAGCCTCTGTTGTTTCGCCTCCATCGATATGCAGCCGGGATCAAACCCGCTACCTTCCGGTCAGCAACTGAGCACCTTATCCACTGATCCATTACGACAGACTCTCAACATGACTTTCTTGCCCTATTCAGGTGAAGGAAGGAGGGTGCGATAAGATGAATGTGTTCATATGGGTCCGCAGTGGGTTGAGGGCATGCCGTGGGAAGAGAATGGCCAGAAAGTAGGCATTAGGAGGGCAAAGTGTGTGCTAGTCAGCAGCAATGTTGCGAGGATTCACAGCATGGCTCGAGCTAAATACATTGTACTACATTGACGAAAGTAGCTGCTTTGCTATTCATTGTGTATAGTCTTGCAGTCCAGCAATACCTGCATACTGGGAAACCTGCTCTGTGCAACAGCATAATCTAAAAGATTAATTATGATGACTTTCAAATTACAAATGCCACTGAAGTCGATAAAGAAAACAATGTGGGCCTGTTGGTTACCTCTCAATCACTAATAGCATGAAGTGCAGTGCAGCACCAACAACACAAGAAGAAACCAACGCATACAAGTGCTATGGCTGGAAACTGATGCAGAATTCATGTTGACACTATCAATGCGGGTCTCTTGATTTCATCGAGACAATATAGTGATAAATTTACAAGATAATGAAGCACTTCATAATTATTGTCACAAAAGGCAATTGAAGTACCTTGTTCACGTTTTAAACACTGTGATAGGCAAAGACACAGAGAAGAGGTACAGCTTTCCAAAGGCAAAATTAAAGGATATTCAAGGACTTTCCAGAACCTGTTGCAAGTTTTTCAAGGACTCAAAGCGGCATGCAAAGATGAAATTTCTTCACTAAAATTTTTTTTTAAATTACCTATTTCATTGCACTCGCAATAAATGACTGAATATCACAATTATAACGAAAAAATCTAGTCTCAATAACTTCTCAAGATCACAAACGAGCCTTGATCTACAAGGGACATATACTATCACCATGCCATTTTGAAGGTCTGTTTGTACTTGCTGTCTTGATGCCCGGCCCTTTGGCATGCACGAGGTGTTCTGCAGGTCTCTAGACATCCAAGTTGCCATATAGATCTGACACAGCGCGTGCACCAGGGTTTTCGCATGTGTGGCAAGGTTAACATTACTCAGCTATGAGCTCTGTGAAGTTCACCAAACCGATTGAGAATAATGTCGATTCACTTGCACAAAGATTATTAATTTATAGAAGGTATGCACTTCATTGACGTCATCCGTGAGGAAAGCTAGTGGCGGGTTCATCATTCTGCAGGTTCACTCACCACACATGCAAAAACATGCAACACAGGCTTTTTTTCGTTTTTTTAAGTGTAGTTTAGGAGGGAGACATAGGAAGCTGTCAGAAAAGCATTGAGTATAGTGCTAGAGAGGCTAAAAAGCAAACACAGCACAGATCTCGCGTTCGCTGCAGGTCTGTCTGGCCTTTTCTAACCCACCAGCAGCAACGAAATCGCGAGAAGAAAGCATGACCAATGCTTGATGACATTAGTTAGTTCAGTAAGTGCCTCTTTTTCAAAAAGCATGTGCTGCACCTTATTACTTTGTACGCACTTGCGTTACTTAACTAAGCGTTTGAGCGATTACCTTGCATAGGTGTGGTGCTAGCATTCTGCACAATTGAGAGAACATTTCGATGTTACTGCAGTGCGCACACACTTTTAAATACGCACTATGTTTTTGTGTGGTTTATAATATGACAATTACTGCTATACACGACGACCTGTCATTTACAAGTCAGTGGCACATCAGTATAGCACGCATTCATTTTTCTTTCGCCTCATTCAAGCCTCACGAATAGCGCGGCGACTTCCACGGCACATGTAAAGCCCTCAGTGATGTTCAGATCGCGACCAGCGCGTGGTTATGAGTCGGCCATGCCCCCCAGAGAAATCGCCAACCTGTAAAGGCCTAAACACGCATAGACACCACGGGCGCTCGTGGTGTCTATGTGTGTTTTTTTCTCTGTGTGGTTGTGAATTTGGTGCAAAGCTGACTATTTAATCAACAATTTTAGCTTGTCATCATAAGTAAACTCGCATGTTAATTGCAGTATCTCCATTTCATGCCAAAATACGTGAAATACTTCACCAGTGGTTTGTCGAGGGTTCGATTGATTAATTTCGTAAAAACTAAAAATCTTCAATGTAATAGAACACCCTAAAAGTGCTAATCTAGTGAAAGTTGGCCATGAGACTTCTGTCATACTGTACGAGTAAAAGGTCACTAAGAACCTGGGCTGGGCATGAGTCAATATACACTTCTTTACGCTGTGTGTAGAAGGTGTCCTTGTGAAGCACAAAAGTAAAATGTAGGTAAAAGTGTAGTATAGTTCCAAAAACCTACCAACATAAATTTCACATGCATTCTGAAATTTTGTGCACCCATAATGCTCAATGCACTGGCACACAAGGTCATGAGGTAAGGAATAAAACAAGACCTTGACAACAGCCACGGCACTTACTCGTTTTGGGCACTCGGTCCAAAATTATCCCTGATGATTACTGGGCCCTTGATTCAACAGGGGTCATCAATAGGTAGGACTGATAGAGACCTCTAAAGACAGGATGCAATGGTAAATGACATGCACCAAGCTCTCATGGGTTTTGTCCCCAGCCACTTGGCTGATCACAGTAAAAATTGAGGTTTTCGGTCAATTCTTGATAAGTGGGTAGTCATAGGGTGCTATGAGCAGCACAAATAGAAGATTAGCGAAGCCTTTCACATTCAACAGCATGGTGATTCTTGTGTTATCGTATTCTCAATGGCTGTGAAATTAGATATCTGGGGTCCTTTTGATATGACAGTTTCTTAACATTTGCTGGATGGCCTTTATCACATTTATGCACATTTGTGGTTATGTTGCGTGGTTCTGCGCAGATACCTGTTTTCTATATATTGCAGTTGTTTTGCAATAAACCTTGGATGTTAGCTAAGTGCTGTGTATGCCTCTTTCTCTTGTCCCATCTTCAGTGCCATTTTTTTCTTCATCTACCGTGCAGCACTAAACAGCCCTATCAAGCACACTGCCATTGCATGCTGCCACACAGGAAAATAAAATGGTCTAATGCCTTTGCAAGGACTCATTCAACTGACAAATGCTTACTCTTGATGGCAAAGCCTGCTCGAAGCGCTACTCATAAAACTTTTGAAATAGCACTTTATCTTGTGAATATTTTTTACCTGACTTTTAACATATTGTGTGTTATTTTTCAGTTGCACTATAGGGAAATTCACATCAGAATTGCAACGGCCTTGATATGACAGGCGCCGTGGCATCCGATTCAACATGCAGGTCAAAGTTGCTGTGGTCGTTGAAGTGTTGTAAAAGATGGGAACAAACTTAAGCTACTGGCACTAGAACATGCTTATTTCTACATTTCACTACTCGTGAAAACAAAGTAGAATCGTTGCATATTTATATTGTATTACTACACTAAAATTGCTCACTTTAACAGTGACTTTTACTGACATCATCAGGTCACATGCCATTAAATTTAGATGTATGGCTCCTCGCTCGAAAAAAATACCATTTGGAAAGAAATTTAATGCCTTAACTGCTGAATGTAACTTCTTGTGCCTGTGTGGCATGCGAGGAGGATAAAAAAATGCTGGATTGTAAACCTTCATAACATATAACTGGCAAAGATGAAGCCACGGTTTGCCCCTGGTTTGTGTCATAAAAACTCTCTTTTCAGGTGGTGCCAGCCCACATGTAAAGTGGATTTGCTCCACACGTAAAGTGGATTTGCTGTTTTAGTACAAATGCCAGGTGAATAATAAAAAAATCCCAGCATATCTATGGAGTGAATGATGATTGGTGGGGCGAAGTGTTCGTCAGTCCGCCTGTGCTTCAGCTCGTCCACTCCCTCTTGCTTGCGTACGTCGATGCACTCGTCCATGTGTCTATCCATCTGTGAGACCGTTGGTGCGTCCGTCCTTACATCCGTTCTTCCGTCTGTCCATTTGCTTGTCTGTTCGTCCGTGTGTCTGTTCGTGCGGCCGTCCTTCTGTCTGTCCATCTGTCCGTGTGTCCATATGTCAGACCCTCTGTCTATCTGTCCATGTGTCCATCTGTCTATCTAGTGAACACTCCAAGTACAGCCATCTCACATCTTTCCATTGTGTATTCATCATATGAAAGTGCCACCATCCAGTGGACATTCTAAGGACCGCTCTTTCGGGTATGTTCCACCGGTGGTTATTTACTACAACGAGGGACGCACAAGCCACAACATAAGGAGCTTCGCCCCTAAAATAAAAGATCATGGTTCATAATGAAAATAACCTACGAAAAGAAAAACTGATGAGCTGATCTCTAAAAAAAAAAAAACTTACCTCGAGGTTGAGGCATCTTAAGGGAAACTCATGATAAGTGAAATGGTAAGTTCAATCAAAATGTTCAACTTTTCAATTAACTATTTTCTGCAATTCTGAGACCATGTTTGACATCATGGTGAAATATTAGATCAAAATAGAAAGTAGAAGTTGAGAAAATGGGGCTTTAGAAAATGCAAATCTGCAGCTTTCCGTTAGCACCATGCCACTATATTGGCATCATCGTAAAGAGGACAGATTGGAGCTCGAGATAGCTACAAAGCTGAATTTCTCCAATGAAAAATAAAGCCAGCTTCCTTCAGAGTTCCGTTTTCTTAGCTTCTAGCTTAATTTTCTATGAGCTCGATTTTCTCAGATTTCATTTGTTGAGCAGTTGCTGTCAGTCATCCCTGGGCCATTTAACCACAAAGAAGACACAGCCGTCCCATTTTCTGAACTTAGACTCTGAGACATTGGCGAGTGCCATAAAATTGTCCATATTTATGTGCACATCATACAGATTTTTACAATTGGCTTTTTGTAAAAATTGTTTGCAAAACAATATACACCGGACATTTCAAAAATTTTTGTTGTGTATTTATTTGAGTATTTAAAAATAAACCAATAGCATTACAACACAGAATGGACCCTTGCGAATATCGTTATGTAAATATCTTGACAATTATATGTCTAATTATTTAAGTAATATTTGGATCAAAATTAAAGTCTATTTTGTTGTAATTAAAAAACTACATTAGATATCTCAAGACTGATTGAGGTTATGATGTCAGCACAAAAAATCTTGAGCATTCAAAAATAAACCAATAGCATTACAACACAGAATGGGCCCTTGTGAATATACTTATTTAAATATCTTGAGAATTATATGCCTAATTATTTAAATAATCTTTGGATTAAAATGAAAGTCGACTTTGTTGTAATTAAAAAAACTACATTAGATATTTCAAGACTGATTTAGGTTATAATGTCAGCACAAAAAATCACACCTGCATACCAAATTTCATCACAGTTTCTATGACAAAAGTACAGTAAAGCCTCGTTCATTCAAAGTCACTGGGGCTGTGAAAAATCTTTGAATGAAGAGGTTTTTTTATTTGATGAACAAAACATACAAAAACTGGGATCCAAGGAATTTAACGAAAGCAATCACAGGTGATCGTTTGCTAAGCTGGCTCGTTTGCGGCTCCATGACTGCGTTTTCCAGCAATTACCATTTCTAATTTTGCCATTGACATGGGGAAATGTTGTGCCTCGCTGCTACCAGAGCAGAAACAATTTTTTTAAGTTGTCTTGTAGAGAGCTAAAACTTGCACCTGCGGAAAAAAAAGACGTGCTTCACTGCAACACAACAGTGACAAGCGGGCCGCATATCACCTGCTCCTCGTAGCACAAGGTCATGATGACGTGACCATTTTGCCCATTCTTTCCGGTAAAATAAATAAATCATTAATGGCCAGTTTGATGAAATTCACGATGTGTTTTGACTGATAAACATGATCATTGAAGTTTTTGAACCAAATTTTAAAAATAGGCGTTGCAAGCAAGAGCTCCGCCAGCAGTTCAAGTGTGCATATTGCTGGAGCGAGCACCATTCGTAAGTTCGCGTACATTGCAAATTCCAACAGACCAGTGCTTCGATTGATTTTTTTATGTTCCAAGGAAAAAAAGTGGTAAATTATAACGCATTACTGTTGCAAAAAGCACGCAATATACTGCCCTGTGTCACCACTGTGGTGCAGTGAAGCATATCTTCTCTTCAGCAGGTGCACATTTCAGCTGACCATAAGACCGCCTTTTTAGTCTTTTTTCGTACTTGCAGCAGCGAGGCTAAAGTGCTTCACCTGTAACTCAGGAGTATCGAAACACTGCATTGCCTTATGGCTCCTAAGGCCCACCGTTTCTCTGGGTTTGCAGCAATATTGGCATGGTGAATCAGCACATGGCACCCCAAAGTTTTTTAATTAACCGGGTTGGCTCTCATTGCCCCTTCAAATTATTCGCTCAAACTGACATTGCAAAATATGCGACTACAAAAATCCCTTGAATTAAGGGGGTTTTGGGAATAACCTAGTCTGAATTAATGAGGTTTTACTGTAGTTTTTTTTGCCACGCCCTTCTTATGGAAAGTTGTAACGTAAAGGCACACATTGAGCACTATCTGTGCCAAAAGATTTCATATGCTAAACTGGTAGGGCGTGTGAGGAAAATGCTGCTTTCTTTTTGCTAACCGCTGACGTTATATCTTGCCACTGGTAAGGTGGTGGATTCTCAGCTTCACTTTCGAGGCGTAACTACTACATCACCGATTTTATTAATCCTCCTAGGTGGCACAGGCACGGATATTAGCAACCCCTCCCTATTGCATTGCTTGCTTGAGATTTTCGTCTTTTTTTGTCATAGTGTGCAGGTTACGCAAGCATGTTATGCTCTTTTTTTTCTTATTATTTTCTGCCTGAATAAAGAATTCAATTGTTAGTCAGTGCTTGTGCTCTTCAGTCCTCTTCTGAGAGTTTTGGCCTTTCATGCTGTTTGAAACAAAAACCTTAACAAAGCGGCCCAACTCTCTCTTTTGCCTCACTCGTCTTACTAATCGTCAGGGGTAGTCAAAATTCTTTTTTTTTTACGTTTTGCCACAGTGGACAGCTTTTTGAAACTTATGCATTTATTTTTCTTAGACTTTACCTTAGCTCTTCTTGGCAAAGATTGCAAGCAAATGGGCACTTCCCCTTCAGCAGTGGTGTGAGTTTGTTTATATTATACGGATACTAAAGAGCAAAACTATTTTTTGCGTATTAATATAGTATGATTTCACAATCTCAAAAACACCACTTTTACCACGACACAACATTCAATAAGTGAGAAAAAGTGCAAAAAAAAATACGGGTGGCGACGCGACCTTGAGGTTCCTGCAACAAACACCGTGATACAAGAAATTTTGAAGACATCTACTGAGCTCTTCGTAGCTTCCAATCGATAAAAATGAACTACATTATAATCTGTGGGTGCCATAGACTTAGCACACGAAGTTGCAGAAAATTTCATTGAGCCAACACCACGCAAATACCAAAAATACATTTTGAAATTTCTTGCGTCACATATGTATATTTTGGCAAGAAATTAAAAAAAAACTCACATTTTTGCCGCAAAGGGGAGGCAGTGAACACGATGGCAACAAATAGGAAGGTCCCGCGCAGAATAGAAAGCAGATCGAAACGTGCCCCACGTTTCTCACGCGCATATGACGATGAAACGTACTCACAGGTACAGATGCGCACAAATAACCATCTCAGTTGTTACTTCGCTGTGCCTTAAAAGCGCGTGCTTCTCACAAACGAAGACTTCAATAATTGCAGTGACATTTGTGCACCAGGCAACAACAACAGAATAGTTTCAAGTAAAGCCCGAGGCCAGCCAAGACAAATGATCCTCCCCGCGAGACAAGAGCACACGAGGGAGCCTCGCCTGTTTGCTCTAAGCGAGGCAAAGTATGCGTGGAAGATTAGAGCACAAGCGGTGGCCCGATGCGGCGGCCCGATGTGACGACGCGTGCTCATTTGCGCCATCTTGCTGGTAATGCTGAAAACACGATAATTCCCCCAAGTCCCGTCAGCAGAGGTAAGTGATAGATATAAATAGCTTGCGGTTCGAACGTTGAAGGGTGTGCTCCTCGGTAGCTCAGTGGTTAACGCCTCGCATTCCGCAGAGATCCCAGGTTTGATTCTACGTGGCGAAGACCTTTTCTGAATTTTTTTCTTTCTAGCGTTTTCATATATGTAAATAAATATATATATATATATATATATATATATATATATATATATATATATATATATATATATATATATATATATATATATATATATATATACGATGAGTGACGGCCACATCAGTGGCAAAATCCAGGCGAGAGTGTCCATATAATTGCTATCCCAACAAAATGAAACTTCAACCTTGATTTTTTCATCTAATAATGAACTTATGATGATGTAGTGAAACATGTGGCATTAGAGTTCTCGGAGTGCAGTTTGTCAATATAAACTAAGTCGTCGTTCTTCTTTCATACCTACCGAGTTCAAGGATTCTGAATCCGGGAGATTTCCGGAAGGAGGTGGGGGGTTACCCCCATTTTTTTACCAAAAGAAAACAAAAAAACAACATTGATCACAAAAACAAGAAGGGGTCTCAATTGCAAATGCAAACATTGGCGTTGGTCTTATATTGGCTTGGAGTGGCTGAACACACGAAGGTAGGGTTTCCCAATAAGGTGATAGCCCCAAAGGGAGAGCGCAAATACTCCTGAAATTTCGCGTCATCAAAACAACTAGCAAAAATTATTTCTCTCAGAACACCTCGTGTACCTCTTGCTGGGACCCATGTGAACGGACCGGACAGCGCAGCTGGCTGCCGCGATAGCACGGGTCAAAGCTTTGCTCACTACTAGATTCCTTAGACAGAAACACCAAGACACTTCTGGGTGATTCTATGTAAGATCGAACAAAGCATGGCTGGTCGACCTCTTAAATTTCTTTCAAAATTTTGTATATTGTTGCCTGATCAGTGGAAAGAAGAGATCCGCAATTGGTGTTGCTGTAAAAAATTCATTCGAGGCACAGTAAATCAATAATCATGGAGAAATGGAGTGCCACGCTTTCTTGCTCTGCTGCTTTTTTAAAAATTTGGTGATGAATTGCACAAAACATATTAAATACACGTGCTCAAATTTGTTTGGCTACATATAGACATGCTGGCACTTATGTTCAATTATTTTTTTCGATTGTCTGCATAGCGTAGATTTTTTATAAAAATTCCCAAATTTCACCTCAAAATGTTTTTTTGCCTAGTTTGCAGGTTTTTATATCACAAAGCACGTATGGCAGAGCAGTGAAAATTCCTTATCGTTTTTTCAGCATGCTTATTTATAAAACTGCAAAAGCTTATATTAATAGCACTTTTCAATAAAAAGATATAATTGCCCTAACTTCAAGAAAAGAGCACGCAAGAGAAACTTATGATGATGATTAAAAAAAACCTATCTTTGATATTTTTTATACTTTCCCCACTTATTTTACTGCACATCAGCTTTCACAATCAATAAAAGCATGTTGCATTATGCGGTTTTGCTTGCAGTTGAGGCCTGTCAAAAAATGCCCTTGCACAAGGATAGGCGATAGTATATCGGACCTCCTGCCGGCTAAGTATAGAATGCAGGCCTATACTTCAGTTTTTTAAAAGGCAAGCAGCACTGAAATAGCCATTGACTGCACTGAGAACATCAATTTCGAAATTATTTAGTCATCGGAGTGGCCATGAGTGCGAAATTACCGAGCAAGCAAGTGCGCACAGTTCATGCTTCAATGTGAGGAGGGCCCGTCGAATAAGGCCTTTGTGCAAGACTGAGCACGATTTCTGGGTCTGAAGATTGTATGAAATTTGTGATTGCCTACGGCTTTTCCATTTGGCATAATATTGTATTGAGTAATTATGTCTTGCCGCTGCAAATTAGCAGTGATAAACACAGTAGTGAATGATTAGAAGTTGGTGTTGTATGCCTGGGGTTCATTGAGGCACTGCGACATCAAGCTCTGTTGACATCATCATCATCATCATTATCAGCCTGACTACGCTTACGTTCTATACCTAGAGGGCAGGAAGTCAGATCTACCATTGCCTATCCTTGTGCAAGGGCATTTTTTTATGGGCCATAGCTACAAGCGAAACCATATAATGCAACATGTGTTTATTGAATGTGAAAGATGATGTGCAGTAGAGTAAGTGGGGAAAGTATAAAAATATCAAAAATGGTTTTTTTAATCATCATCAGAAGTTTGCCTTGCAAGATCTTTTCTTAAAGTTAGCGCGAATGTATCTTTTTATTGAAAAGTGCCAATATATAAGCTTAATAAGCTTTGGCAGTCTTATAAATAAGTATATTGAGAAAGCGATGCAGAATTTTCACCTCTTTGCCACAGGGGTTTTGTGAAATAAAGGCCTCAAACTAGGCAGAAAAACATTTTTTAGGTCAAATTTGATAAATTTTGTAAAAAATATACACTACACAGACAATCAAACTATAATTAAATGTAATAAGTACCAGTACCTCTAAATGTAGCCAAAGCAATTTGAGGCACATAGCTTTAATACATTTTGAGTAATTCATTGCCAAATTCGAAAAAAGCAGCAAAGCAGGTAAGCGTGACATTCCAACTCTCCATCATTATTGATTAACTGTGGTTCGAAAAGAATTTTTAGATCAAAACACATTGTGGATCTCTTCTTTCCCACTGATCAGGCAATAATATATAAATTTTGGAAAGAAATTGAAGAGGTTGACCAGCCATGCTTTTTTTATCTTACGTGCAATCACCCTTCTAGCCTTTTTCACGTCTTCACTAATCTACCACTGCATTAGCTGTGTGTCCTTGGAGCTCATAGATCACTTTCGTGTCACCGCGACCGCGGTTTTGTGTGCGGTAGTTGTGACAAACGATAGTTCCATTTGCAATCCGCATGCACTGGCAGCGCACGTGCCTTCAAAACTAAGTAGTGTCATGGTATTTATAATCGCATGTGCCACGGTTTTGACCACAAACCTTTTGAAAAGCAGCGTTGCGTTGACTGGTCGAGCGTTGGAACCAAGTGCACACTTTCAAAATTCTGTCAGTAATGCCGTCGCCATACATGATTGCGTCAAAAATGGCTGCGGTTTCGTCCACAGCGGCTGTCGCAACGACAACCACATGCACTGCAGAAGACAGTGTGTGCGCTGGTTGCACGCATACTTCGAAAGCTTCGAGCACACTGTTCTCCGGCTTCATTCGACAGTTTCGGCACTAAAGTCCATATCACCCGCCCCATTAGAAAAAATGTTTGGAACATTTGAATTTCGGCCCAATGGAGACAGTGCAATTTGGCTAGAGAATTTCATGAATTCGTATCTGCCGCGGTTTCGCATCACTGAGATTCTACTGTACGCTTAAATAAACACCTCCTAAATTCATTTATAATAAAATGCAGTGGGTTTGCAAAAAGCCTGGAAGGAATTGACCTGCCTTTTTGTTAATGCAGCCAGATCACGCAGAGAAATTATGATTTCCGGGAGATCACTGTACAAACGGAAGCAACAGTCGAAATGCAGGAGTCTCCTGCGCAGTTTGGGAGAATTGGCAGGTATGTTCTTCGGTGCCCCTTGATATGTGCAGTCTTGTTAGACTCCGCATATTACTGCACCTGACTTGAAACACAATGTGCACATTTGTGCACATATCCTGAGTGAACAACTAATGCTCATTTAACCTAGCTGTGTTACATGTTACTGTACTGTACAGGATCACTTTGTCAAAGACACTACCATGCTGGACACGCTATTTAATTTGCCTCGTTCCTTGAGGAAGCCAAAATGAAACACTTTTTCTAGTAACCATGGAATGGATTCCTTACGAAAGCTTATTGCCTCATGAATTCAATAGAGCATAAAATTTTAAGAATCCATCCAGTACGAGTGGAGTTACAAAAATTTGTCGCATGCTGCAACTGCATTCTCTCTCCTCTCGTCCCAACAAAAGCGCTGAAAGCTAATTAGGGGGGATGGCATGAGTAAAAAAAAAGTATGTCACGTGCGCGTTGTGACCTTGAGTACTTTTTTTCTTTTTTTCCCTTTAAATACACGGCTTTTTCAGTGTGATCGTGTGCGCACTCAGGGAGAAGCCCCAGCCTCCCGCAGCGATCCCTGTAATGACTGAGCGCACCATGTTCAATCAGCCAATGGTGCCTTCTACGAACGATTTTTGAGATTCCTACATCGTTTGTTGAGAAGAGAAAGCAATTTTTAGCCGACTTTGATAGTTTGTTGTGAACGGCAGGCTGAGTACTGCGCTATAATATTTGGCTTGTGTGTTCTCGGGAGCCTCTACTACAGATAGGCAGCGTTTTCTGACCATGCTCAAGAAGTGTTTTTTTTATAGAACATGACTAATGACAGAATAAAATATATTTATTGTATTAAACTATACCTAATCTAGAAATATAATATGAAGTGCCTTGACATGAAGGCGTGTAAATCTGACACACGTACAGACAGTGTAGTATTATTCTTTGCCCAGAAAGGAGGTATTTGAGGTTTGTTAGAAAAGTATCCAATCTTATCTTATTTCATTTTTTTGGAGCACCTGATAGATTTGAAACAAGCGTGCTTGCATCAGCCGACTTGGAACCTTTGTGCCCATGAGTGAATTTTTTCTCGCCTGCGAATAGCGTCAGTCACTGGGACGCAGCGTTTGAGTGAGGTAGTGTGCAATGCTCTCGTCAGTTTTTCATTGCAAGGAAAATGACAGAGCGACCTGAGCAGCACTACTGTATAAAATTTTGCCAGAAATGGGGGACACCCATGTGGAAACCATTGGGAAGATCAAGACGGCTTTTGGTGACAACGCTACGAGCCGTACACGGATTAAGGAGTGGTACAACCAGTTTAAGGACGGCCACACCTCAGTGAAGAGCGAGCTATGCTTCGGTCCGCTATCAACATGCCGAAATGACCAAGTCATTGCCGAAGTGAACGCTGTGGTGATGCGGGATCGTCACGTGACTATTGGAAAAATTGCGGAAGAGGTGGGCATCAGCCATTTCTCTGCATTATAGCTGCAGATGTGACCATGAAAATAGTTGCGGCAAAATTCGTGTCGAAGCTGCTCATAGTGAAGCAAAAGCAACTTCGTGTTGAAGTCTCACAGGACATGCTGGATTTAACAAGCAATGATCCTAACTTCATGAACACTATTATCACTGATGAAGAGTCTTGGGTATATGGTTATGACCAGGAAACCAAATCCCAGTCGTCACAGTGAAAGGATCCCACGTCGCCAAGACCAAAGAAGGCCTGCCAAGTGTGCATCAACGTCAAAGTGATGCTGAGTGCTTTCTATGACTCCCGCAGAGTGGTATCCCACAAGTACGCACCACAGGGTCAAACAATAACTAAAGAGTACTACAGGGATGTAATCCATCACCTATGTGATGCTGTGCAGCGCAAGAGACCTGAGTTGTGGTCAATAGGAAACTGGTGCATCCATCACGACAATGCTCCTAAATAGTCTTCACACTTGGTTCAGGCTTTTTTTGGAAAAAAGTCAGGCTCCTGTAGTTCAACAGGCTCCTTAATTGTCCTGATATAGCCCCCCCCCGCGACTTGTGGCTGTTTCCTAAACGGAAAAGGACGTCGAAAGGAGAGCAATTTCAGACAAGAGATTACATTATGGTTGCAATGGAAGCTGAGCTAAACTCTATTCTGAAAAAGGCCTTCTCAGAATGCTTCCAACAATAACAGCACCGCTGGAAGATGTGTGTTGAGTTCCAAGGGGACTACTTTGAGGGGGATTAGGTTTCTAACGTTCAAACTATGCAAGTTTTTTTTTTCTTCTACCAAAGGTTGAATACTTTTTTAACAGACCTTGTTTTTTCCATCTCAGCTTCAGTGTCACTACTGTCAATGTTCATAAAGCAAGCCATGAAGTGAAGTCAAGAAAGAGGTTGAACACAGTATAAAATAAAGCATACTTTTGTTTCAACCACATTAATCTGTAATTAATTTGCTGGGAAGGTTCTCTACAAGTTTCTGCCAGTAATTCTATCTGGCAAATGCCATTCTGCCACAAGTCCAGAATGTGATAAATTGAATGTGCGAAAATCAAATAATAAATAATATTTATCCTTCTATCTATTCTAATACTAGTAAAATAAATTGAATGAGCAGTAAAATTATCAACAGACATAGAGCACTTTTTGAAAGTGACATATGCACATCAACACATTTCCATGAATTAAAAATTGTGGGCAACAACACAAAAATCAAACAGTTTATAGACGGTAAGGCTGGCTACTGGCATGGCTAGGGGCGGAGAAATTAAACCTCTACCCCCAAATTTTTTTAATTTCATATGTGCACATTTACATGCACACATGCAAGTGCAGGCAAAAATATGCATGCACAGAGGGTGGTAAAACCCTCCCTCCCAAATTTTTGTTTAAACTACTGTGGCTGGCATTTTAATCAAATTGACATAGCTATTAACAGGTGTGTCGGCAATACCAATATATTCGGTCATGTAAATTTACCAACACAAGCCCCCTCTAGTGAAAACAGCACTAAACATGAGAAATCACAGTCCTCTCTCGCCTTGCTCTTTTTTCTTCGTAAAACATGTTTGTAGGCATTGGTCTTACAAAAAGAAAACACATGCATATGTAAAAGATCGAAACACTTCAACTAAACGTTATAAAGAGGACGTATTCCATAAGGTCACTTGAATCATAATGTGGCAGTGTTTTGTTCACTGGTCAGCACAACAATTAATGATGTAGCTGTAATGTGAAATCTTTCTAAGGTACTGGTTTTTTTATTTGTCTGACATGGCTTCCTTGCCCATGCTCTTTATGAGTGGGTTTTGCTTGCTTTCTTATGGGTATGGTGAGATAATGTCAGTCGAAAATACTTTCTCATCCTGTCTCCTCCTTGTGTTGCCCCGCATGTACAAAGTTTTTTATAAATATTCACCAACTAATCCAATTACTGTCCAACTCTCATACTTGACTCCTTATACAATTGTTACTTATTAGGAAAAGTGAAGTTTCTAAGTGACACTGTAATGATGCACAGAAAGGTTTAAAAACTATGGCTCACATGAAGAAGCAACTACCATAGTACACGTGTTTAAACACATGATGTGTCACTGAAAAACTTTAGAAAATGAGCAGAAAACAAGTGTGCACGAGACAATTATCTGCACTGCAAGTACTGCATGATTGTATTTTGTTTTGGAACAATAAAGAATGTCTTGCTATACGATTCTTCATGCGCACGCCCGCTCTGCATTTTCGTTCCCATGATGCATGTAGACTTTTCACAATCACGCGAAAACGTTAATGTTGAATTCGAGCAAGCTGTGACTCCGCGTACACGTCTCCCCCCTCCCCCCTATTCTTATCCACTCCTTGCTCAAGAGCTAACCATAAAGGGACGGTGATGTTTAATATTACAGTAATATGTCAATTCGCTTTCTAAAATCGGCTCAAAATCGCGACAACAGCAACAAAACTAGAGCATGCCAAGGGGGATCAGGAGCCTGTTCTGAAGGCAGCATTCAGTCGTTGTCGCAGACGATTGCCAACATCCTTGAAAGGCGTCTGGCTCTCAGATGCAGTGAGTGGAATCGAGCAGGCGCGTCGAAATCGTGGAGCTGCTATGAGCATGTTCTGGCCAAGGGCAAAGCTGCTTGAACAGAGCCAGTAGAGGGACACATTCTGAACACGGTAAAGAAAAGAAAAGCCACAAAAGACACCATAAATGTCGGCCATTCCCAGTCACAGGCATGTTACCATCAAAAAGTTTTTAGTTAAGAGTCACCTGCAGCACAAACTTAGCCCTATTAAATAGGTCTACATAACCCTATTACAGTTACTTTAACAAGCAGCATTGTAGTTTTCCTATTACTGTAAGAAAAGTCTTTGCAATGTCACCAACAATATTTATTTTATATGACAAAATTAAGACAGGCAGAAAACCCATTCTTCATGTGCAAGGAACACAAGTTCCATAAAACAAGGCACAGTGAAACAAGGACCTAACACAACATTCCCCATTTGAGATGAGCACAGCTTGTCTTTGTCGAACTGTCCCCAAATCGTATCGGATCAGTATTGCCCGTCCAATCAACATAAAAGCCTTTCGACATTGTCAGAATGATTGGCATTGTCGCAATGAGGGAACTATTCTCAGAGTGCTGAAGACCAATGTTCTTGTTCCTGCTTTGTTATTTATTGTTAATTATTGGCAGATAGCTGATACTTTCTCTAAAAGTAATTAAGACTTCATTAATCTAGTCTGACTGCATACGTGCTTTGATTTCTTTTGTTCTTTAATTGTAAAAGCTTGCTTTTTGTAAAGAAATATTCCATGTCAACGTAAAAACACCATTTAAAAAGTTTCCAAAATATTAAAATGCTTAAGGGGTAAAACATAGGTTTTAAATCTATTTATTTATTTATACATACAGCGACCCTATTCAAGGCTATAGGAGGAATGGAACGTTATATAATACTAGGCAATTGAAAAAAAATGAGGCGAATAATACAAACAGTAAAGCACTTTTAACAAAAGCAAAAGTGAATTTTATTGCACGTTAGTAAGATGTTCATCAACTGCAACTATGTGTGTCATCTGTGTCAATTCATTTTTTGCAAATCTTGGTATACCTCAATAAGTTGCTTCTCAGTGTTTTTATCGCAGAAATTCCTTCTCTTGCTGAAGATGCTGCCTTATTTGCTGGACAAACATTCAGCTGGTGCACTAGATGGAATGGATGAGCTACTCTATACAAAGAGTTGGAAATCATTGAACAGGGAATGTCACTAGAGACAGTCCAAAGATTTTTCTCTCTCTCTCTATAACTGGGGTTTTATTTTCCAAAACCATAATATTATTATGAGGGTGCCGTAGTGGAATGCTCCAGAAAATTCTGACCATCTGGTGTTCTGTAACGTGCACAGATATTCCAAAGAACATGGTCATCTAGCATTTCTTTGGCGTCAGAATGCGATCGCTGTGTCTGGGATTGAGTCAGCGACTTTTCGGTTTGTAGCCAAGCACCGTAACTGTTACATCACCACGGATAAATGATGCTCACACTCTAAGTTTACATCTTCCTCTGAACATCGGTCTTATCTGGATTGCATAAAGGGATTTTTCACACTGAGGTACCATCGGCAACATGCTCAATAACCTCTTATAAAGTGAATGTGTACTAGAACAACGGAGTGCTCAGAGAGAGAGCTTCGAAAAGTGAAGCCAGAACCGGGTCAAGCCGCTTTTAGTGCTATGATTTTCAGCTTGCAATGTGTCGTTGTTTTAGGAGTTGTGCACAGCTTCCCCAAAGTGGTGCAGAGATAGAATGCCTGCTTCCCACTAGACCCTTTAATGCAGAGTGTAGTGTCGTCAATTTGCAATGTACCGAAAAACTTCGAGCAAGCAAGTCACGATAAGTGCACAGCCTTTGATGCTGGCTGTCAAGTACTCAATGGGATTGTAGCTTTCATCATGAAGAATACAGCGTTATCTTGTGCAAAGTACTTTATGCTAGAGCCAATCGTTTTGTTACTTATGGGGGAGAGTGCAAAGTGCGAGCAACAGTTCTCACTTCTTCATTCTTTATCACCTGGGTGACGTAAGTTCTATCTTCAATAATTTTATTTATTTGGTGTTTACACACCCAAGAGGTGACCCAAGACACCCTATGTACTTCTGAAGTAGGTTTTTTTCTTGTAAGGTCCACGCTTCTGTGGCATATGGAGAATTTGCGACATACATAGGAGCATGCATTAAAGCTGCATTTTAGGTTATTTAACTACAGAATAATTTCGACTATCCCATCCAATATGGATACGATAGTCGAGATGGTGGAGGAGTTCTATAGAGAGCTGTACAGAAGTCAAAAGAACCAGGATGATATTGTGAGAAACTATAATAGTCCGAGAGAATTCGACATCCTACCAGTAACGACAGGACGACAGGGGAAGTAAGAAAATCACTAGAAGGAATGCAAAGAGGGAAAGCCGTCGCTGAGGATAAAGTAAAACAGACCTCCAGAAAGATGGCGGAGAAATTGTGTTAGGAAAATTAGGCACCTTATATACAGAGTGTCTCTTGACGGGAAGGGTACTAAAGTCTTGGAAGAACGCCAACATCATCTTAATCCATAAGAAAGGAGACTTTTAAGGACTTCAAAAATCACAGGCTGATGAGCTTACTCTCCGTTCTCTACAAACTATTTACACAAATAATATCTAATACAATTAAGACGACATTAGAGTTCAATGAGCCAAAGAACCAAGCAGGATTTTGTACCGGCTACTCCACAATAGACCATATTCATACTATTAATCAGGTAATAGAGAAATGTGCTGAATACAACCAACCCCTATAAATAGGTTTCATAGATTACGAGAAGGCGTTTGACTCAGTCGAGACATCAGCAGTAATGCAGGCACTATAGAATCGGGGCACCGAAGAAACCTACATAAACATACTGGAAGAAATCTACAGTGGATCCACAGTCAATATAGTTCTCCATAAAGAAAGCAGCAGAATCCCAATAAAGAAGGGTGTCAGACAGGGAGACACAATCTCTCCAATGCTATTCACCACGTGTTTACAGGAGGTATTCAGGACCCTAGACTGGGAAGAGTAAGGGATAAGAGGTAACCGAGAGTACCTTAGAAACCTGCGATTCGCTGATGACATTGCCTAAATGAGTAACTCAGGGGATGAATTGCAATTCATGATTACTTATCTGGACACGGAAAGCAGAAAAGTAGGTCTGAAAATTAATATGCACAAAACTAATGTGCAACAGTCTAGGCAGAAGGCAGCACTTTGAGATACGTGGAGAGACGCTGGAAGTTGTGAAGGAATATGTCTACTTAGGACAGGTAGTAACTGCAGATCTGAACCATGAGAGGGAAATAACTAGAAGAATAAGGATGGGGTGGATCACATTCAGCAAGCATTCCCAAATCATGAAAGGTAATCTGCCGCTAACCCTCAAGGGAAAGGTATACAATAGCTGCATCTTGTCAGTACTTATCTACAGAGCAGAAACCTGGAGGCTTACAAAAAGGGTTGATCTTAAACTGAGGACGACACAGCGAGCAATGGAAAGGAGAATGATAGGTGTAACTTTAAGAGATGAGAGAAGAGAGAATGTGATTGCAGCGTGTGACAAATCTTTGTAACTCCGCTCGTACTGGACGGATTCTTAATTTACAAAAGTAAATTTACAAAAGCTATTTACAAAAGCAATAGCTATTTACAAAAGTAATAGCTAATATAATTAGGGTGACAAAAGAGTTCAATCAACCAAAGGGCCAAGCAGGATTTCATACAGGCTACTCGACAATAAACGATATTCATACTATAAGTCAGGTAATGGAGAAATGTGCAGAATACAACCAACCCCCCCACGTAGCTTTTATAGATTATGATAAGGCAATTAGCTGAGTCAGTCGAGACATCAGCAGTAATGCAGGCACTACGGAGTCAGGGCATCAAGAAATCCTACATAAGCATACTGGAAGAAATCTACAGTGGATCCACAGTCACCATAGTTCTCCATAAAGAAAGCAACAGAATCGCAATACAGAAGGGTGTAAGGCAGGGAGACATGATATTTCCAATGCTATTTACCAAGTGTTTACAGGAGGTTTCTAGGGCTCTAGATTGGGAAGAGTCTTGGTAACCTGCAGTTCGGTGATGACATTGCCTTGATGAGTAACTCAGGGGACAAATTACAGCTCATGATTACTAAACTGAACTAGGAAAGCAAAAGAGTAGGTCTGAAAATTAATATGCACAAAACTAAAGTAATGTGCAACTGTCGTAGCAGAAAACAGCACTTTGCAATAGCTGGAGAGCTGGAAGTTGTGAAGAAAAATGTCTATTTAGCACAGGTAGCAACTGCAGAGCCAAACCATGAGAGTAAAATAGCCAGAACAATGAGAATGGGGTGGATTACATTCGGCAAGCGTTCTCAAATCAGGAATGATAATCTGCCACTAACCCTCAAGAGGAAAGTATACTATACACATAACAGCTGCATCTTGCCGGTACTTAGCTACGGAGCAGAAACCTGGAGACTTACAATGAGGGTTCATCTTAAATTGAGGAGGACGCAGTGAGCAATGGAAAGAAAAATGGTAGGTGTAACCTTAAGAGACAATAAGAGGGTAGAGTGGGTCAAGGAACAAACCGGGGTTAAGGATATCACAGTTCAAATCAAGAAAAAGAAATGGACACGGGTCGGACACGTAGCACGTAGGCAGGATAACTGCTGGTCATCAAGAGTTACTGACTGGATTCCCAGAGAAGGCAAACGCATGAAGAGGGGACAGAAAGTTAGGTGGGCCGATGAGATTAAAAAGCTTGTGGGTATAATGTGACAACAGAAGGCACAAGACCGGGTTGATTGACGGATCATGGGAGAGGCCTTTGCCCTGCAGTGGACGTAGTCAGGCTGATGATGATGATGATAATTTCAAGGTTGCTATTTGAAGTTGGAAAATGAAAACACTTTTTTATTTATTAGGCAGTTTCATAATTCAGGTATTAAAAGATTAGAAGACCCGAGTTTGAGTTGCAACTATACATGGTTTTGATTTATATTGTAGCGTACACGAATCTTGAAGGAGTACGGCCACTAGCGTGGGTCTGGTCTTAGCGAGTCGCAGGGCACGCGTTAACCGTTGGCGTGGCAAGAACACGGTACCGCTCATGGTCGCAATACTTTATTGTCCGTGGCAACACCAAAAACGCAGTACAGAGCCCGTTGCAACAGGGCCGGTGGGAAAGCAGATGGGCTTATCGACGCCCTGGGCGAGAAGCACTACACAGGGTTCTGCGAGCATGCCTACGTAATAAATGCGATTCACGAAGACACTGGGACAAAGGCGCTCGCGTCGGCTTTGGAGAGCTGCGGGTCGGCGTAGCCTGGCCACGCACTAGGACACTGCACTGCTCTTCGGCCTAGCGTTCAGAAGGGGGGGGGAGGGCGACAACAGGTAAGCGTTTGCCACAGGCACAAAGTGCTGTTGGCAGAGTCCAAACGAGCCCCAAACAAAGGGAGCCAATTGACAGAAAAGAAGAGTATAATTACCCCATGTTGTCTCCGAGAGGTTCTCTCTCACTCCCAACACGCACGCGTGAAACGTCCTGAGAGACTCTGCACACGGCGCTACAGTTGACATCCGCTACCGGGAGGGGTTAAATGTCACTCCCCACTCTCCCAGCATGGTGGACAGCCGAGGAGGAGAGTCATGTTGGGAAATGAGAACGGAGAAAGAGGCGGCAAAGCTCGCGCAAAGGCAGCGGGCCAGCCTCGATTCCCACATTTCCTCTCCTAAATTTTCCCTTTACCGGTCTGTAAAGGCAGCCGGACATCACCCATGCAGTTAAAATGATACTGCTATGAGCAATAGCTAACCTCAGTCCAGCCCTGTAACTTCTGCTAGAAAATGATGAAAGGAGAAAAAACATTAATAATAAAATAAACCTATGACACTATAAGATTGTTGCCAAAGGGAGCACAGGGAAGTAAGGCTAGTGTTTGTGGTGCTAAGGCAGGATAGCGTCCACCGCGGGAGGGGCGGAAGTGCATGACAATGTCCGCTCAGTGCGACGCCAATGTGGGAGGTCAGAGGCATGAAAGGAGCTCACTGATAGCTCGTGGCTGCTCTTGATTATTGGTCAGCGTGTCTGACGAACAATGCTTTGGTGGTGGCTCGGAGGGCCCCGCATTTCTCAATGGATGATGGGGGAACGTCGCTGGGAAGCCGGGCCTCTCAGAGATCAGGGAGGCCGACCCGGAATTGCCTGCGAAGCGCCCTGGCGTTGGCCGGCAGCATACAGCTGCTGTCACCAGGCCACGCGCAAGAGCCAAGGTGGAAGGGGCAGCAGGGCTTCTCGGTGACTGCCGAGAGCAGAGCACAGCCGGACTGTCTGACATCAGTAGGTCAGTGCCCCCAGCATCTCTAGTGTCCACGTTGACGGGATGACACCACGACATGCCCTCTTCATGGGCACGTACAGAAGCACCACGCACGTACACATTCACAGAAGTACACACCCACCCACACACACACATCACCGATGGCTGCGCAGGCAAAGGCGCAAAGCATCCTTCGTCCCTTTCTCCGGGCATAAGCTCAATGTTCAAGGTCACAAGTCCCTTCGCCAGTTGACGAAATACAGTACTAAAGAGAGCAAAATGACACTGAATATCTGGTCAAAGAAAATAATAACATAAAATACAAATGAACAATTAATATTAGATAAAAGAAACATAAAAGATAAAAACAGCATGAATACTTAAAAAAAAGAAACACTGGCAGTAAACTGGACGGGGTCGACTTTTTTACGAGAACAGGCCACAAAGAAGCTAACTTATACTGAGGCTAGACAAACTGAGGGTCTTCGGTTGCGGGGAAGTCGGCTGTCCGGCACAAAATCACAAAGGTGACCGCTTCCTCAGGTTATACCGGTGCGGGGTCCGAATGCGGTCTGCTGCCCCGGGTGTGCCCATTGCTTGCAGGAAGTGCCACTGGGCGCTGGCACGAGCTCGTCAGATCGTAACAAAGGGCTTCAGGTCTGCGATGTGGGAACGGCTGAGTTTTCACAAAAGAGGATCTTTCAGCAAGTACGGGCCACGTACGTTCACTGACAATCGGTTCATAAAACCGGGCGGCTTGCCGACCCTTGGTTCCACTGTTTGTCACACGTGGCAGGCTTGGAATAGCCATAAATGCCACGCTAGGTGCCGGGCCAGGTCACAATGTTGCTCAATTTACGAAAACTTTCGAGTCACTCAGGTGACCGGCCATGAGTTCATCATGGGAGGATCGCAACTGTGTGGCTCTCAGACTTTTTTTTGGGCATAGCCACCTTAAACAGATCCAGATCCTTCTCGCCAGTAGCTATATAATTCAGCAGGAGCCCATCATGGTCCAGCAAAATGAATCCGCTGGGGACTCAGCGGCACATGCTGTTTCCAGCCCCTTATTCGCGCCCGCTGCAGAACAAGCAGCGTAACGGCACTTTGCGTCTCTTCGAGACGGTCGTTATCGGCGCCCGCCGCAGAGGAAGCAGCGGGCGAGCAGGGTGATCTGTATCGAGTCTCGGAAAGACGGCGCTCCGTCTTTCCGAGACTCGATACAGATCACCCTGCTGAGCCTTCAGTAGCTCTTCGCTGCCGAAAGCAATTCCCATTCTCCCAAAGGCCGACTCAGGATCGTGCTTACTCAGGACCACAGCAACCGCCGCATGCACGGCATAACAGGCTCAATCTCGGCAGTGTGGCCTTCGGAAAGCTCCCCCGTTCGACTGCTACGCGGTGCGCCGCTTACCCGGATAGCAGCCAAGGTCGTCCCCATGGGGTCTCCCTGGCTGTCGCACCGGAATCAACACTCTCAAAAAAAAAAAAAGGTTGTAGTGCTTACTAAGTTTGGTTTACTAACAGCTTGTCACATATGTCACTAACCGGTTAGTAAGTGAGGTTAATAATGGGGAGGTTAGTATTCGTTACTACCTCCATCGTTACTAATGCAGTTAGTAATGTTACTAACATAGATAGTAACGATTGCTAACAAAAAAAGTCCACTAGGCACGATCATTTTGGCTCACAAATTACCCGTTTTATAACAGTCCTATTCGCGAATGTCAACATTCCGATATATCACTGAGCAATTATGCACATTATGTCATAAATGAGAACAGCACACATACACAAGTCCGCGCGAGAAGTACAGTTCCTAAGCGGTTTTTAAGAGTATTTATAGCCCTAACTTTTGGGAACGCAGCTGGTGCCGGTAGGCGGCTATGCTGCAGGATGTATAATTTAAGTAAGGCGCCTTTATTTGTACAATGTACAGTTTTTTTGGGTTAGCGAGTTAACGTAGTGTAGGACTTGTAATCAAGCATATTAAGAAAAACAATTAGTTATGTCTATTTTGCTTAATATCCCCTCAACTAGCCCTAATATTCAAGACACAAGACTGGGTAGTAAGCTTCAATATATTGCCTCAATGAACTTGAATACATCCCCGTGCTACTAAATAGGTTATTAGATGCTCGTAGTAATAATCTCTAAAGTTCGTTTAACAAGCTAATGAAATACGTGCATGACGAAAAGTAACTAACAGTGCGCAAAACTTAGTAACCATTGCAACCTTCAAGCATTTGCTAATGTGGGTAGTAAAAAGTTAGTAATGACCCAAGAAGGTTAGTAACAGCTGCTGTTACTAATATTTTGCACGTGGTTACTAACTTTTTACTAACTTATTTTTAAGAGTGAAGGTCCTCGGCAGACAACAGGGGGCACAAGATAGCACGTCAGCTACCACGTCGGTTGTGTTCGCCACAAAAAGGGGTGAAGACACGGACGGGTGCCAAATTGTGTCCGTTGACAGCCTATTTGTGCAACGCGGCATCTGCCTAAAAAGGTCAGCGGACAAAAATGTCACAAAGCAGGCATGTTGCGCCAAGCCCGAATCGCGCAGGTGAATTGACTCGCTAAGAGCAGTCAAAAGCTTGGAGCTTTTGATACAGTGTAGGGTGCCAGTGTAGTGTACACGTATCTTGAAGGAGTATGGCCACTAGCGTGGGTCCGGTCTTAACGAGCCGCTGGGCACGTGTCAACCATCGCCGTGCGCGTGCAAAATGTCCTGAGACTCCGCACAGGGCGCCACAGTCGACATTTGCTACCGGGTGAGGGATTAAATGTCATTCCCCGCTCTACCAGTGCGGCAGACAAGGGAGGAGGGGAGGCATGTTGGGGCATGAAAATAGAAAAAAAGGCAGCAAAGTCTGCACAAAGGTGGCAGGCTATCCTCGATTCTCACAATATTCAGTGTCACTTGTTTTAATATTGTTTTTTAAAACTAGCTTTCATTGCTAAATAGTGCTACAGAAGTAAAGTGAAATGTACAAAAGTAACATGATATTCAAGAAATTAGACAGTGAGCATATTAAACTAATTTCCAGCGTTACCACGTGAGATAACACAAAAACATTAGGAACTGTATGGACTCAGAGATTTTTCCGAATAGAAGACTCGGCCTGCCTGTGTTCGATACACTGTTCGTTCTCAGTAACCATCCACTGCTTCGTAGCAAATAAAAACTGAAAGTACATAGCTGAGATTCTGTCAGTGGGAAACGGCCAAGGTTTAAACACAGCAAAAGCAGAGCCAGATCATAGCGTGCGACATTGAGCAATGAAATTCCTTTTCTGGAAGTTAAATTGAAAGCCGCTGGCTTGTGTGCTTACTGCACACTGTCTAACTGCATGCTTACTGCGTGCTTTGCACTCTTGTTGGGTCCTGTGTGGTGATGCTACCAATATTTACGCTCACTGCCTAATTTCTAGGGTTTTACTTGACATTTTGTGTTACAATGCCATGTACTACGAACTATGGACATCAAGATCTGCAATATAAAATACCACGTTATTAAAGATTGTGAGGAATGACACAGACATTTATTTACGCATTCGGTTTCAAATAATATGTAAAATGATTTCCGTTAAAATCTATAATAAATTATCAATAACTTTTTATACATCATTTATACATTTTTTCACTAGTTTTTTACTATAGTGTTAAGTTTCATTATTTAGTGCACTTAGGTACATAATCTTGAGTGTTCAAACTATATGTTATTTTTACGAAGTGTTTTTATATTTCTAATTTTACATAAAGTGTTTTTTGTTGTATCATTCCATGAAGTATTTGTATATGTTTTTATTCTCTGGAGGTACTTGTATGATATGAAACTATAGTGCTCCGTTTGCATTTAAAGGAGCACTGACATCACATTTACTCATGTCAAGATTTTTGCGTCATCGAGGAGCTATCAATCCCCTAGTAGCAATTCCTGACCTAAAACAAATCTTGGTGACGAATGAGTATCTGTAATATTGATTATTATATTCGCTATCGAATGTGGTTCAAAATGGGTGGAAAGCTCACCAAATTGTAGGGCTGGCAGCGCTACCTCGTGACCATGTCGAGGCCGCTGCACAGCTGATGCTGCTTTCACAGGAAATGGTGATGTCATACTCGCGTTTTGTCTGCTAGTAGCGCACGTACAGTCAGTCCAGCTGTGTCTCTGAAGGCGTAGACATGCCTCTGTCGCCAACACTGTCATACTCGTTGTCGTCCACGTCAACATCGGCAAGTGATGATGATAGCAACCTGGAATTGGGTATTTTCGCGATTCGTGAAGATCCTTGCTTAACAAGCTCCGCGTTAAATGCAATGTATTTATCAGTCCCGGCCGTACTGCTGGAGCTCAGGAATTCCATCTACGCACTTGATGTCGCCGAGGTTTGGCGAGTGAATCGCTGCTTTCACCTGCAGCAGGGCACACGGTAGGAATAGCCCCGGCCTCAAGAAGAGGCCTCGTACTGCCAGTGAAACCCAACTGGTTCGCCAACACAGAATTTACCCTGTAGCAGCTCGCCGCACAGTGAAGAGAGCAAATGCGGCTGTTCTGCACAGGTGTCCAGTCCCTCTGTCCGACAGTGCGTACGAAGTCAACCCACTGGCTGCGTTGAGGTTCGTAGCTTAGAAAGGCATGAAATGCCACATACTTTCCGTTTTTTTTTGCGCCCCGACGTGCAGGATCTCACTACGCAGCAAATCCCCGACATTCTAGCACGTATTGTCGCTCTGAATGATCGTACTCACACGCAATGAAGTACAACGCAAATCAGTCAATGCGACACGATGAATCGCTCTCACGCTTCAACACAGCAAGAAGAGCCACTGTGAGAGCATGACTGGGAGTCGGCTCCAAACACACTCAGAGATTGTCGACGTCATCAGTACTAGCGTATTGTCACTCAGGATGGTATTTGTGGAATGTATCACACCGAACACGTAGCACTCGTGTCGATGTCGCAGGGCAGTCTATTTTTTGTTTTTCTCCCTAGCTTTTCTACGCTGTTTGACATCGAAATAAAATAACTTTGACGCGATGAACACCATTTAAATTTGGCCAAGAAGACCTATGCATACCAAGTGATGGAATGATAGGCACATTTCGATCTTGAAATTTGATGTCAGTGCTCCTTTAAAGTTATGTACATGCTGATGCTTTAATGTTATACATGCATTCAAAACGATGTGTATGCATGCTGAATGCGCAAAGGAGTAAGAGCCTGTCAGGCCACATGGCTTTTACTTCTTGCTCCTCTTTTTGTAAAATGAAAGAAATAATAAGTTAGAACTTTTAATTACAATGTGTAGCAACTGAACCTAGCAATATGAAAATAGAAAAATAAAAAACCAATACAGCTGTAAGAAGCGACAACGAAAATAAAAACCCGCCATCTAGCAACTCAATTTGGGCTCTCTTTACTGGGAACCAGGCAGCCTACCTCCGTGCAACAATGACAGAGTTGCACACGTCCTAAATGACGACACATTGCAAGTTAGAAAATCATCATCATCATCATCAGCCTGACTACGTTTACTGCAGGACAAAGGCCTATCCCATGTTCCGCCAGTTAACCCGGTCCTGTGCTTGCTGCTGCCAATTTATACCCGCAAACTTCTTAATCTCATCTGTCCACCTAACCTTCTGTCTCCCCCTGACCCGCTTCCTTTCTCTGGGAATCCAGTTAGTTACCCTTAATGACCAGCGGTTATCCTGTCTACGCGCTACATGCCTGGCCCATGTCCATTTCTTCTTCTTGATTTCAGCTATGATATCCTTAACCCCCGTTTGTTCCCTAATCCACTCTGCTCTCTTCTTGTCTCTTAAGGTTACATCTACCATTTTTCTTTCCATTGCTCACTGCGTCGTCCTCAATTTAAGCTGAACCCTCTTTGTAAGTCTCCAGGTTTCTGCTCCGTAGCTAAGTACCGGCAAGATACAGCTGTTATATACCTTCCTCTTAAGGGATAGTGGCAATCTACCTGTCATAATTTGAGAGTGCTTGCCAAATGTGCTCCACCCCATTCTTATTCTTCTTGTTACTTCAATCTCGTGGTTCGGCTCCGCGGTTATTACCTGCCCTAAGTACACATAGTCTTTTACAACTTGAAGTGCACTATTACCTATTTCGAAGCGCTGCTCTTTACCGAGGTTGTTGTACATTACTTTCGTTTTCTGCAGATTAATTTTAAGACCTACCTTTCTGCTCTCCTTGTCTAACTCCGTAATCATGAGTTGCAATTCGTCCCCTGAGTTACTCAGCAATGCAATGTCATCGGCGAAGCGCAGGTTACTAAGGTACTCTCCATTAACTCTTATCCCCAACTGTTCCCATTCTAGGCTTCTGAAAACCTCTTCTAAGCATGCGGTAAATAGCATTGGGGAGATTGTGTCCCCCTGCCTTACACCCTTCTTGATTGGTATTCTGTTGCTTTCTTTATGAAGCACTATGGTAGCAGTTGATCCCTGTAGATTTCTTCCAGAATGTTTATATATACTTCATCGACGCCCTTATTCCGCAGTGCCTGCATGACGGCTGATATTTCTACTGAATCAAACGCCTTCTCGTAATCTATGAAGGCTATGTATAGTGGTTAGTTATATTCTGAGCATTTCTCTATTACCTGATTGATAGTATGAATGTGGGTCGATTGTTGAGTAGCCTGTTCGAAATCCTGCTTGTTCCTTTGGTTGATTGAATTCTAATGTTTTCTTTACTCTGTTAGCAATTACTTTTGTAAATAGCTTGTATACTACAGAGAGCAAGCTAATCGGCCTGTAATTCTTCAGCCCTTGTCATCTCCTTTCTTATGTATTAAGATGATGTTAGCGTCTTCCAAGACTCTGGTACTCTTCCCGTCAGGAGACACCTTGTAAACAGGGTGGCTAGTTTTTCTAACACGATCTGTCCTCCATCTTTTAGCAGATCTGATGTTACCTGATCCTCACCAGCAGCTTTGCCTCTTTGCATGCTCTCCAAAGATTTTTCTGACTTCTTCTATCATTACCGGTGGGGTGTCATCTGGGTTACTGCTAGTTCTTATAGTATTAAAGTCGTGGTTGTCCCAGCTACTGTACAGATCTCTGTAAAACTCCTCCGCTATTTTAACTATCCTATCCAGATTGGTAGTTATTTTGCCTTCTTTGTCCCTTAGTGCATATGTCCGATTTTTGCCTATCCCAGTTTCTTCTTCACTGCTTTGACGCTTCCTCCCATTTTTCAGAGCGTGTTCAATTCTCTCCATGTTATACCTTCTTACGTCAGATACCTTACGTCTATTAATCAACTTCGAAAGCTCTGCCAGTTCTATTTTGTCTGTTGTACTTGACACTTTCATGATTTGACGCTTCTTAATTAGGTTCTTCGTTTCCTGGGAAAGCTTGCCGTGTCCTGTCTAACTACCCTGCCTCCAACTTCCACTGCACACTCCGTAATGATACTCGTCAGATTATCATTCATTGTATCTACGCTAAGGTTGGTTTCCTCACTAAGAGCAGAGTACCTGTTCTGCAGTGACACTCTGAATTCCTGTACTTTCCCTCTCAGTGCTAGCTCATTGATTGGCTTCTTGCGTATCAGTTTCTGTCGTCCTTCTTCAAGTCTAGGCGAATTCGAGCCGTACCATTCTATGGTCACTGCATCGTACCTTGCCAACCACTTCCACATCCTGCACGATCCTGGGTGTGCACTCATTATAAAGTCTATTTCGTTCTTATTTTCGCCATTAGGGCTCCTCCATGTCCACTTGCGGTTTTCTCGTTTTCGGTAGAAGGTATTCAAAATCCGCAAATTATTGCGTTCTGCGAATTCTACTAGTAGCTCTCCTCTGGCGTTTCTAGTGCCGATGCCATAATCTCCTACTGCCTGGTCTCCAGCCTGCTTCTTCCCTACCTTTGCATTAAAGTCGCCCATCACTATAGTATACTGTGTTTTTACCTTACTCATTGCCGATTCCACGTCTTCATAGAAGCTTTCAACTGAAGCGTCATCATGGCTGGATGTAGGCGCGTAAGCCTGTACTACCTTCATCTTGTATCTTTTATTCAGTTTAATTACAATACCTACCACCCTTTCATTAATGCTATAGTATTCCTCTATGTTGCCAGCTATGTTTCTGTGAATTAGGAACCCCACTCCCAGTTCTCTTCTGTCTGCCAAGCCCCGATAGCAAAGGACGTGCCCATTCTGTAGCACAGTATAGGCCTCATCTGTCCTCCTAACCTCACTGAGCCCTATTATATCCCATTTAACACCCTCTAGCTCCTCGAATAGTACAGCTAGACTTCCCTCACTAGATAAGGTTCTAGCGTTAAACGTTGCCAAGTTCAGGTTCCAATGGCGGCCTGTCCGGATCCAGAGATTCTTAGCACCCTCTGCTGCGTTGCAGATCTGACCGCCGCCGTGGTCAGTTGCTTCGCAGCTGCTGGGGACTGAGGGCCGTGAGTTATTTGACGTGTGCATGTGGGAGGTAGTGGCCAGATACTGCACCAGGGTGGCCAATCCTTCTCTGGTGAGGGAGTGCGTTCCCCGGCGGTGTTACCGGTGAGGCCGCACCCCAGGCCTCTTAATGCAGTTTCCATCACACGCGGATTTTTTTTTTATCCGGTTGGGAA